>JAOXXN010000446.1:102829415-102864389 GCA_026770055.1 Myrmophylax atrothorax | reverse complement strand
AATTGTGTTTAGTACTCACTTACATGAGTACCAGTATGATAACACCATGGATCTTGCTGCTTAAACTATGGACATGGGGAGGGGGGAAGGGGAAATCCCTCTTTCTGCATGTGTATGGCCATTTCCTGTCATGACTTGATCCAGCTGTATGCAATCCAAACATAGTCCATGATTAAAAGCACTTCGCCTGATAATGTATTTGTAGACTTAACACTTGTACCGGGTGCAGAACTGAGCAGTCTGCTTTATTTCACAGGCAGGGTGCTTGGCAGAAGTTTGGCAGCTGCCTCCAGCTGTGGAGCTCTTTCTCTCACCAGGTGCAGATGGCAGCAAATCTCCTTCCTCTGTGCTAAAATGCAAATTCCATCCCTTTCCAAGCTAGTGCGCTGCATAATAACTGCTCTCTTTCGTAATAAAACTCAAATACACTGCCAAGCACATTCTCAGGAAAGCACAGAGAGAAGGGAAGAGGGAGAGACAGAGGTCTATCCAACCTGTAGCAGACAAAGCATGGGAGAAAACTTGGGCATTGGTGTAGATCAATAAAAAAAGATTGCAGTTAAGGAGAGATCATGGGGTTTGCAACAATTTGATTAAAGAGAGACTGACACTACTTTAAGAGAATGTTGTTGACATGCAATGCTTCCGTTTTCTCATTTAAATATCACCGTAGCAGCCAGCAAAGTCTGCCAATGCCTTCTAAGCAGGTGGGAGATGCACATGGATCAGATGCACATGCCCAGGATGCACATGGGTCATCGTGGGGGCCAGGCGCAAGGAGCACACTGGGGAGCAGTTCAGAGACAACTTCTATCAATAGCCTTAGCATCAATATCCATGTTTGCATCAGGAAAGAAACAGGCAGAAATGCACAGGCTTAACTCTATTTCCCTTCATGTTGCTTAATTGGGAGAAAAACCCATAACCCACCATACTAATACAGTCCCTTTTCCCCACTACCATCACACATACAGGTATATTTTTGCTAACTGCTGATTGCTCACAAACATGGAGCACTAAATTTGGGTTGAAGAGAGGTTTCTTTGTTTGAAAACAAAACAAACAGCAAAGTAATTACAGGAATTCTGCAATCGAATACTACAAAAGTCAAAACAGAAGCAAAATAGCACTTTTCATTTCTAGAGCTCAAACATCTCCACAAAGCTGCATCAGGGTCGGTGCCTCCTCCTTGCCAAAAGGATAACAAAGCACTCTAATCCACACAGTAGCCCCTGGCAGAATTAGGAAAATCTTCTGGATTTCTTGCCTCTGCAGAGCCCATCAGAAAGATCTGAGGTGAGGATGTCATTTTAAACCAGATTTTTTTATCAGCATCATGCAATATGAAATACAATTCTTAGTTTGCTTAAAGGCTTGCCATGCCAACCAAAAGCAGTCAGAGCCAGTCCAGACCCTCAAATTCAACACTGAAAATCCATGACAGGGAAGAACCCATGCAATTTATCTCTCAAGCCCACAGTAGCTCTGCCATACTGGTTCTTACCTACTAGCAAGGCATGTTTTTTTCTGTTTTCCACTTGCAGCTGATGGGAATGCTGTGCAACTCCCTGAGCTTTCCAGCAACCACCAACCACAGTAGCACTCCGGATGCTCAGCTTTTCCTAAACTGCTTCAGCCTTGAACTCAACTTGTACCCCCAAATATATTGAAAGCACAAATGCTTTATCATTTTCTCCCTATAAAAACAGAGGGGAGGACTGCTTTGAGGGATGTGGAAAATGATTGACCATTGCCCCTCTGGATGTATCCAGTGCCCTCCTCAGGCATATTCATGTGTCCCTCACCTTCAGCAATTACAGTGCTGCCAGGGAAGGAGGCCAGCTGAGAAAGGTGTGTTGGGAAGCCCACAGCAAACTCTTGGTAATTAGTCACCTGTGTGGGAAAACAAACAAAAACAAAATAAAAAAACCCCAAACCTGCAGAACAACAAGTGCATTTTAAGAAATAACAACAATCATTGAGACCATTCCTTGTTTTCGAGTGACCAACTGAACTATTGGGTAACTGTTCTGAGTGCAGACAGGAGCTCATACATTCAGCATGAAGCAGCTACTCAGTGTCACTGCAGAATGATGCAGCGGGGACAATTACTATTGGAAGTCCTGCCTGGCCAGAAATGTGCAGGGGAGGATGATCTGATGTGACTGGAGCTGGGTGTCTAGGAGCAGAAGAGCTGACTGTGGGAACACTGAATCTGGTTTAAGACTTAGACAAACTGGGTCTAGTTCTAAGGACTTGCTCCTGCAAGGACCTGAGGTTTGGGTGTTTTGGGTGTGCTGGCCTTTTCCCTGGAGCTCAGGAGTAGCAGGTCTGAGGACACTGGGGTATGACCACCCTCATACCAGTCTGCTGGTGGAGATTTAGGAAATCAATCAATCAATCAATAAATATAGCAAGTATAGGAAGCATCCCACTGAACACAAAGTGCTGGCAGTGCTGCATACCAGATTCCACTTGGGATACTCAGCTGATGCTTGGTTAACCAAAGGGGTGCTCACAGCACAGGCACAGGGCAGAAGGCTGTAGATCAAAATATTCTCTGGTCCAGCCTGTAACCAAGTTTACTTTGTACAGAGCAATACATTTATTTTCCTCTATAGGCTCCTCAGTCCAGGATCAGACATGCCAGGCTCATTTTGCTCATGGACTATTTTTAGTCTGCTCTGGTTTTAAGTCTTCTAAAAATTTCTTCACTAACACATGCCTTTTTAATGTATTTATTTCCTCTATTTTCTTATCAGCTACCAGGATGTTATATTTAAACCTCACATATGGCACCAGCTCTTCAGTAATATTTAAATTCTTATGGGACATGCGTGGTCTGAAAAATGAAAAAAAATAGGTTAATTGTTTGACCAATTCAATAAAGCAGAGCAGTATCTCTGTGATGTAAACTCAGACCTGTGTTATCTGACAGGGAAGTTGTTTTTTTGTTTGTGTCACCTAGACAACTCTCCCTCAAATATCACGACATAGCCCCTTGCAGTCAGTGCAGGTGCTATCTCCATGATTCCCCTATTTGTGTGTCACTAGCCTCTGGATCCCAAGGGCAGGAACTGGCAGCCTGCTCGCTGCCTTCAGTAGGCACTGTAGACATGACTCCAGTCCTTAAACATTGCCTCTGAGTCAGCAGTGACCCCACGATTAATGCTTGGGAAAGGAGCACCTTGCATTATTCACTCCACATCAGTGATTCCCAGATGACTCACAAGGTGGCATGAGCTGGCACAGCTCAGCTGGAGGCTTTGGGGAGCAGTAGGGCCCTGCCCTCTCCTGCACACCCCACTCCCATGCCTGGCTACATGGGTTGTGCAGAGCAAGAGCTAAAGACAACCCTGAGCAGCGTAGGTCAGTCAGCAGCCCCCAGGCAGATGTCTGGAGTCTCATGGGAGGGCTGAACCCCTCTGACACCTGGTTCTTTTTGATTGGAAGAGTAAGGCCAGGATGTAAAAATGTAAAAGAATAAATAACAGAAAAATTTGTCTTGCCTCTTCATTTTTCTGCTTATTCCTGAAGATAACATGCAGGCAAGAAGCATCCAGAGATCGCAGCTCCTCTCTTGTTCTGTGCGATCCTGAGCCTGCCTGTAGAGATGCAGACTTGGCACAGCTTCTGTTGCCAGTGAATTTTACAGCATGGCAAATTGAATTGGCTGGACAAAACTCCTATGCCCCTCAAGCTACAGGACATAGTTTGCTGCAAAGAACTGGTAGGACCCTGGAGGTTGTCCTTGAACTCTTCATCCTAGGAAGAACACAACCACCACTGCCCCTTGGATACCAAGGGCTGCAGAGATGGATGTGATACAGATGGGGAGTGTTTTTTTCACACATTGAGACCCTGAGAGAAAACTCCGCTCAGTGCTCTGCCTCAGGGCACTGATGATACAGTCCCCTTCTGTCAGTGCTCTGCTATTCCCGTGAGGAATCCTCACAGCTAGTAACATCATGCTGGCAAGCCGGCAGCAGCCGTGTTTGTCAGCTCTGGCAGCCCCTGGTGCTGCAGCCACACATCCCTTTGTGCTCATAGCTGAGCTCACTCCAAGCTCTCTCCTCATTAACAGCTGTTCACCACAGCCTGGGTATTGTCCTGCACTTCCAGGTATTTATTTTGTTTTCCAGGGCTCAGGGAAGCCCAAAGGATTGGCATTTTACTCAGTACCTTGTACTGCTACCAGCTAGTTGGGTTCTGACGGACAAGCAGTAGCAAAACTTGTGCTGCCACTGCAACACCCACTCTCAATATTCTTATTACAGTAATCCAGAGATACCATAATTTTTCTTAGGTGGCTTTAGGCTACAGTGTTTTGTTCCAGTCAGCCTTGCCAATTGGCAGCCAGTGGCCCATAGCAGGTTAAATGCCCTTTAATTTAGCTGGAGATGCCACTGGGCAACATGCGTTTTGAAGGAGCTCAGAGGCAGAGCACAACTAGACACAGCTAATGCCATAGAGTACTGGGCAGGCTGGCAAGCCAGACCACGGGCACCCCAAGAGCCCCAGAGCAATGCCAGCTGGCATGCATCATGACTGCAGCATGTGGTCAGAGGCTTTGGCCTCCCCTAGGGCTGTGGAAGGACACTACCAGGTGCTGTTCTGCATTCATTGTTTCCCAATGAATGTAGAGCGGCACCAACCTGTCAAAAGGCCACTTGGAGCTGCTTATGAAGGGATTGAGTGAAAGACCTGCACGGTTTCTTTAACCAGACCTGCCTTAGCTGTGGAAACTCTGCATGGTGATGAGGGAAGCAAACTCCACGGTTTTTCTTTCTGGGGATGAGCAGGACCCTCCTGTCTGGAGTGGGGCTCTCCTGCACAGTATTCCTCCACATGCCATGAAGATTCTCACTAAGGTGGGGCTACCCAAATCGGGCCACCCAGTCTCTGGGCAAGAGTCTCCAAGCGTTTGCTCACCGATGAGGCACATGTGGAGTATCCGGCAGCACTTGGGCCACAATGTTGGATTGCAGCACGTAAGGTGGAGCTGATGTTCAGGGATTGCAATGCCTTGGGAGGCTTAGGAAAAAGCCTCCCCCCATTTCAGTGGTGAGATCTGGTAGAAATTATGATGTATGAGTTCTCAATCCAAACCCCATCAAATGCTGTCCAAACTTCCTTCTGTACAGCCCTGTTCTTCCACATTCATCTTCCATCACTACCCACTGGCAACCAACTTTTGCCACAAGTGGACTCTTGCTTTCTTTTCTTCTTTTCAGTGTGAAGCTGGTGACACCACTTTGTCTGAAAAGCAAATGGTGGCTCCCAGCCCTTCCGCTCTCTGCATCCATGAGAGAGCCGCCCCGTCTTGGAGTGGTGCTCTGCAAAAAAACCATGTGTCATGGGGAATGACCCCTCTGTTCTATCAACCTGTTCTCTTCTCAGGACATTTAAAGAACCCAGCATTTTATAAAAATGGAAATTTTTATCAGAAAATTGGCTTGTCCTGGAGCCAACCCTTTTCACTTGCATCTTAACATTCATCAGCAAAGTTCCTGAGATGCAAAATCATGCTGTACCATAAGACAGCTGGATCCTTGTATGAGGAGGAGGCATCAGGGAATGGTTGAAGTGGCCTGACATGGCCAGCTAAGGCCATCCAAAAGGCTGACATTTTATTTCATTTTTGTATTTTTGTGTTACTGTCTGCCTTTATTTCCCTGCTGCAAGTCAAAATCAAAATGCCATTTATTTTCTGCAGAATTAACTCTCCTTAGAGCACTGGAATCACCACAGTACCAAGTGTCTGGCCATGGAGAGTTTGCTGAGGGATGCTGTCCTGCCATGTTGCCCTGGAAGGCACAAGTCTTCTGGCCAGAAAAAAACAAAGGAGCATTTGTTTCGTGCGTACTGATGCCCCAGGCACAGGGAAACATGGGTGAGTCTTCACATCTGCCACTCACACGCTGCCTTCCTGCAGCTCCTCAGGAGAGAGGAAGGCAGTTTCTGCATTTACATTCTCGGTTATCAAGGGAGACAGAGCACCTTTGATCCCAAATCTCCATAGCTGTAGTTTCTCACCTCCTGGTGCTTGCTGCTGGAAGGAGGAAAGACTGAAGCAACTGCTTCCTCCTGCTCACTGCACCATGTCTCCTCTGGTGCTCAGAAATCACCAAGAACTGTGCTTGGGAAGCGCCTGTTGAGTCCCCGTCTTCCTGGCCTTTTGATTAAGACTGTGATGAGGGAATTAAATGAAGCAAGGAATCTTCTGAAGCATTTATCTTGTGTTTTGTCCTTCTGTACATTACAAATCACACGTTTTGTGACAGGAGTTAGCATGTCAGATTGTTTTTCCAAACCATTATGTACAATATACCCCTTCAGCCAGCCCTCCAGTGACTCACCAGCAGGTAAAGCTTTGAAGAGGAGGAAAAAAAATCATCAGGCACGTTTCCATGGGCTCTGCGCAGCCACCAAACAAACATCAAGTCTAGTCTCTTTGTACTCATGTCTGGCTGCTGAATCGCATGTCAGATGCAACAAAAGAAGTTTCATCCAGAAGAAAGTCTACTTTGGAGAGAAATGGTCATTTCATTGGTTTGGATCTCTCTCCCATTCTTTGCTTTGTGGTTCTGAGCCACCAGGTCTGCCAAAATACCCTGTGGGAAAGGAAAATCATCTTCTTCAGGTGGGACAAAATTTTACAGCTGTGTTTGTGGTGTAATGTTGTGTACCAGGGATGGCCTTGCCAATAAAGAGCATCACCAACAGTGAATGTCTTCACCCATATCTCTCCCCTCCTATGACTGAAGGGCTGGGAAGAGAAGAGCACCCAATGACCATCTGGGGGTTCCCAGTTGTGCTGCTGGAGCTGCGGCTTGCACATGACTGCCTTAGGAAAGCATGGCCATGCACAGCAGGGGAGTTCACACCCAGGCAGGATGTCTTTTGTTTTAGAGAGCATGGTCGGGGGTACCTGGGTTCCAGTTTCATTAAGCAGTGCCTCAGAGAGAAAAGACCCACCTGGACACTTGCCATCAGGTATGATTTCACAGGAGCCCAATAACTTGATTTTTTTAAAGCATCTTTATTTTTGCATGGCTAATGGGCATGAAATTTCACAGAAAAGCAGATTCTCACTGGGAGGGATTGCAACATAATCTGTGTGCTCTGGTAGCAGTGCTGCAAAGGGGAATGGCAGAGGCTCAGGCACCCAGAGCCAGCAGGTCATATCCTGCCTTGGGGTCATGAAGCCTGCTGGCCTTTCCATCCCGCTCTCCTCTCACAGGGCTGATGCAACCATGGGGTGAGGTCAGAGCCATCAAGTCCCAGTGCCTACAGCCAGCATATGGCCAGAAACATGCCCTGTCCACCTTGTGTCCCCACTACCTACCAGAGCACCTCCCAGATGTCGAGTGCTGGAGAAAGTGGCCACCAGCTGCAGCAGCAGGACTAAGAGGACCTGCAGGTAGAGTGGCAGATTTCCATAGGAAACCAGAGTAACAATTATTTAGGAAAGCAGACAAGGCAAAGCAAATTATCCTCCTTCATTCAGTAATGCTATGCAGGCAGAGAACAACAATGGGGCCAAATCTCTCTAAGTTATTTGGGTGCATAAATCGCCTTTTGTATTAATGGGAGCAAAAGGACTGATGGCTTTGAAAATGTGGGCTATGGTACATCTGGTTACAAGACCTCATTCTCTCAATCAACAGGAAAATTCAGTGCAGGGACTCTAATGTGGGATGATTGGGAGCAAGTTGAGAGACAGGAGACTTTGGGAAAAATGCAGGATTTGGAAGAGAAAAAATTCCTGTTTAATTAATATTTTTTCTGGTATGTAAAACTGGATACTTGGAGAAGAAAATTAGAAGAAACATTCTTGTAAATTAATTTTGCTCAGACATGACTTCTGCCATTCTCAGCTCTTCAAAATGCTTTCCATAACTAAAGTATTTCAAATGAAGGTCTTTTATTTCCAAACTGCGTGGTACCAAGCAATTCAAATGCTTACAGACTCTAGGCTACAGTAGTGTGGGCCTAATTTGATGCTGGCCTTGATTGCGGTGTTGTGTCAGCTACCTCACAGAGACTATGGAAAGGGAGGACAAATGTTTATTTTTCAAGACTCTGCTCTATTCTGCTAAATCATTGTTGATGTCTTGTTGCTGAGACACAGGATACAGCCCTCTTGCTGAAAAGACAGCTAGATTACTCCTTTTAATTTCCAGTGGTTTATTTTTCCTCATTAGAAATATATTAGTGGGCAACACATACGTAAATACTTCAGTGTGTAGTGATGACATCTCTCATTGTTTGAAAGTAGAAGACTGAAACTCTGCTTTGTAAATGTATCTTTCAGCTCCTTTGCTGTACTAGCTGCACACACCATATTTTCACCGTTAAAGAATTATGAAAACATCATTCTGACAAACAGTATAACTACCGAAATTATTTGCCTTTTCCCAAGTTTGGTGATTTTTTAAAAATGTTTTTCCACTTAAACCTTCAGAACTTCTAGAAGTTTTCCCTCTCTAGGCAGAACAAGATTTCCCTGTCAGACACCCCACCTCACATAATGACACATGCCAGATGTGATGTCTTTAACACCAGCAGCCCCAAGCCAGCCCTGTTCACAAAGCCAGGTGAGTACTCCCCCAGCACCCCTGTGGCTGCCACCCTCCACCTCATGGCCTCTGCACATCCCTGTCCACTTCTCCACCACCACCTCCCTCCAGCCAGGAATTTGGGAAGTGTTTTGGTGTCCACATGGGGTGCTGGCTGCCATCCTTTCCCGTGAAATCCAGCTGGAAAGCAGGATCCTTAAACCTGCTGAGAAATGCCACATCTCATGGGAGGGTTAAAAGGGGCTCACTGCCTCCAACCAACTGTACTGCAGGCTTTTTGGATAAAACCCAGTCACCCTGTGGAGCTGTTTTGAAAAATTTTAGTAGAAGAGACTGTATAACAGTGAGTTCCGTGCCTTCCCCAGAAAAGGATTGGAAAGTCATCCTCGTTTCCATGGATACCATGCAATGGGACTGAAAACAAAGCTGAAGCTGTACTTTTTGATATGGCTCCCTGAGCCTCCCCCTGTGTCCTTGGGCACAGAGAAGGGACAAACAGCCTCTGCAGCATGAGGGGGTCATGCCCAGATCTAACCTCAGGGGAGTGCCATGAAAAGATCCACATTTGTGGCTGAGCAGGACTGGAAATGGTCAAGGAATCTTCTCGTTGTATGGAAACCCCAAGGAGGCTGAGCAGGGCAGGGCTCTTTCTCCCCTTCTAATTAAATCTGGTCAAGTACATGTTTTATATTTGACCTTGACAAGTGATTTGATCAAATAGATTTTATTTCATCTATCCGTAAATGTCAGTATTATGTAGCATATTTTAAAAAAACCCATACACTAATAAGCTGTTCTCTGTCCTGTTTTTCTGTGTGAGGCTGCTTGCCACCCTCTTTTTTTCTTCTTCAAGAAAATGCAGAGCATCAAGAAGATGCTCCACCTGCATTGCTTCATCCTTGATGCTGATGGGTACAGCGAAGAGAGGGCTGGTTGTTCTATGCTGCAGGGGACTTATGCAGAGTTCATCCCAGAGATATTTCTTGCAGCAGTGTTGCAAACCATTTCTCCAACAGGCATGTCTCACTACTCATCAATGCATCTCTCCTGGAAGCATTTGGAGAACTGCACAAGTCCAGGTTTCTGTTGTGCCAGCTGCTGGGCAGGGCAGAGCTAAGCCTCCTGTTGCCCTGCTCTGAGCACCTGCTGGGTAACATTGCTGTCTTCCCAGTACTGCTGTGCCCTGTCTTGGTCATCTGTGATGTTATTTGCAAAACAAAATGAGAAAACAAGGGGTATATTAACATTAAAAAAGAGACATATGAGTATCAATGCTATGAGAGTACGTCAACAGTCCTTGGAAGCAGCTGTTTTGTTGGAAGGAGTTTTGGTTATTCTGGTGGATGGGAAGAAGCTTTGCGAGGTGACAGGAAGACCGGGCGGAGCTTGAGTCCTGGTTCCAGCCAGGGTTTCTTCTCCAAGCCTGCAGCCCACTGTAGGGCTCATTGGTCTCAGTGCATCAGTCTGAGAATCCCTTGAGAAATGGGAAGCCCAGGAAGGCCCAGATCAACAACACAACCACCACAATTCTTCACACCAGTGAAGGGCCTGGACTTGCAGGAGGTGGAAACACTTAATGAATGGAAGTGAGCATGAGGGGAGGAAACAGACAGTTAACTGAATATTCTAGATAGCATCCATGTAAAGTATAGCCTGACAAGATTTTCTTTCAATATTGTCTACTGTTATTTAGTAATTGTATGTACACACATGCACAAAATACAAAGTGCTGGGATCTGAAGTTGTTGGCATGGGCTTCGACAGATGCATGATGTGTGGAGGGAAGAGGCACAAGTCAGCTGTTTGGCTCATCCCTCATGAATGCCAATAAAATCTTTATACAATGCCATTAAGCACTCACAATGCACCATCTGGACTGCAGGAATGCTAATTTTGGAATGTCTTAAACACAGCAGTTTATAATCTCTGGTGCATTAGTTACCTAGTTACCTGCAGGGCAGTTTTGCAGGATTCAGAGAGAAATGCTAAAAGGCACAAACAAGTTGAATCTGTAACCAGGTGGTTTCCAAGTCCTCCATCCCAGGCTTGAGCAAAACCCCTAAGGTCTGTATTTAGTGTACTGGAAAGCTGCAGATTTCCCCAGTCCCAGTGGATAAGCTCTCCTTTTCCAGCCAAACACTGGAACTCCTTTTTTTCTATCTTTTTTACATCTAGCTGATGTTGTCTAAATTTCCCTGAGCAGGAACAGTGAAGATAGAGGGCAGTGGCTACCAAACCCTAAATGGCAGAAAGAAGGAAGACAAGGAGGAGAAGGAAGAAGCCAGCAGGGGGATGGGGTTGTCGATGTAATCAGGGGCTTGGCAGGCTCTGGTGAGTTGGTGGCTGCAGGCCAGTGCTGTGGTCAGGGTTATTTGTTGCCCCTCACCTTGGCAGTTGATCCCAATCACTGTGTGTGCAGCCTGCGCTGCCCCACACAACCGCTGTGGTTTGTTCTCAGCCAAAACTTGAGGCTGGAAGGAGACTTTCCAGACAGGTGAGCAACCTGTGCAACTTGGATATATTCTTTCAGCCTGAAAACAGGCATTTCCTATTGTCCCCCTGAACATGAAGGAGCACTGCAAGGAGCCCCATTGTTCTGCTTCCCTACAGGGCTGCTTGGTCCCATGCATACAGGCAGGAGCCCTCCAGCCCCTGCTCTGCTTTTGTAATTGGAGAAGCTCTGGTTAACCTGCCTGATTTATCTCTGCTCCAGCCAGGTAGCCTAATGCCTTCATAAGATCCCTGTCTGCAGCTGCTTTTAATACCTAAAGACATTTGGCTGCTCCTTCTGCTGGCTTGGACTCATTGCTACCTTAATGAGACTTGCAATTTTATGGACACTTCCCTTTCCAGTGATGACCATTAGCACCTGCAGAGCTGTAACTGTGCACACAAGCACACACACATCTTTGGGCGGAAAAAAACCCTTGAAAACACAGACTGCACACGTAAAATTGCCATGCTTCACATATTAAATGGGTTTACTAACCAGTAATATTTTGAATAAATATTTCTCATATTTGAGAGTAGCAAAGTTTTGTACATATCTTCTTAGAAGTAGAAATAGTTGCCATGTTAAAATATTATGCCTTTTCCTAGCTTCTTTGCCTTTCTTACACTTCACACCTAGGGAAGCTTAAATCTGGCTTTAGCTGCAGAGGGCTTGGGATTTTTATTCAGCTCTGAGATGTTGTTTTGTGCTGACTTTTCCTTGGAAAGGCTCAGCACCTCCCTTCCACCTCAGAAAGTTATTTTATTCTATAGGAAGAGAAAAACTTTCACAAGGTGTTTGGCTGCTCTCAGTGCCATAGGACATGTCCTCTTTGGCACATTAGTGTGAGGACACCAGGAAGGTTTTGCCCTCTGTGCTGGGGCAGAGGGCAGGTACATCAAGGGAAACACTCCATCATTGAGGGGGAGGGTCTGGTGTTTGTGGCAGCCCCCTGCATAGCACAGCCTACCCATGTCCCTGGTTCTCGAGCTGGCATCTGCCATTCCAAAAGCTGGGATGATACAGTGAGATGGGTCCCTTGTGTGTGTGTGTGTGTAAATATAAATATAAACTGTCAGGAAAGGTGGTAGTCCAAGGTGTGTAAGGGAAACAGCAATGAGTCAATAAGGGGTCTCTTGTTAGATTTGCTCCCATCCTACAGTTACGATTAAATCAAGGATAAGTCAAAACCACATGCTCATGAGAGGTCATATCAGCCTTGATATGTGGATTCCCTTTTTGCCTGCACAAGCACTTATTCCCTTGGCTGGGTCCACAGTGTTGGAGGAAGATGTGCAGCACCCTGTCCTGAGCATGAACAGCTCCATGCTCAGGTTGGAGACAGCTGGGGGTAAGTCCTGTATTGAAGGTTGGTTGGAAATACCACGAGAGATTTCCAACCCAATGAACCAGAAATGTCATTCCAGCATCCAGTGTGTGAGCAACCATCCAAGACTGTGAGATGCTCTCCAAGAAAGGAGGTGCAGCTTTACAATTTTAATGATGACAAAGATACTTCTCACTTTCCTCTTCACTAAACCCCCATAGGCCCCCTCAGCCCTTTTCTGCCTTCCCCAAAACACACTCACACCCACTCACTCCTTATCCAGCACCAGTCACACCCTGGTGGGTGCATCTCTGTGATTTCCAGATCTGAACAATTGTTATGGGTCGCCTTGGTGTTTCGGCTCCTTTTCCCTTCCCCTTGAAGATTGTGGAAGGGGAATCAGAAGCATGAAACCTTCAATTAGCATTGCTAAAAAATACCTTAACAACGAGAATCAGCTGGAAATAAGATGCTTCCCACACCAGCAGCTGCAGGCTGCTGGGGAGATAAATGTTTCTATCTGTCTTCTCAATGGCAAATTATGCCAGTCTTTGGCTGGTGTGCCCTGAGGGGAAGGGTCTCTCCTGCCCTGAGACTTACTGGTGCCTGTGGCCATGGGATGCCCCCAGGCTCTTGTCCCCTAAACCTGACAACTGCAAAAAAAAAACACCCAGCAGATGACAACCACAGCAGAAAAAGCAAGGAGATATCACACAGGCTTGTCCAAAAAGGAAGTTGTAAGGGAGCATAGGGAGGATTTTCCAACCAACCTTGGTGCATTCTCTCCTGCACTGGCAAAAGATGGGAGAAAAAAGTCTCTTTTTCACTGTTTCAAGAAGCCCTATTGTTAATGTTGCCTAAACTTTAGGAAAAAACTTTTTGAGACAACATTGGTATTAGTATATGGGTCCCAAGCGAGATGTTCTGGCATTTATCTCACCCTTGAGACAGAAACTCAAGAATGAAGCACAGAAGTTGAAGTTGTTAGCTGTTACTTCAAGTGTAAGAAACTTATACACCTACATAAAAATCTACCAATCTACAAATATATACGAAGATACCCAAATATACAAAATTATATACATATATACACAAATACCTAAAATCTTAAGGCATCTTTAATTCTTTTGTATTGGTCCTCCTCCCATCCAAACCTCATCTTTTGATGAGAAAGGTAGGTATAAAAAGCTCTTTCATAGTCAAGGTTTTCCAGTGTCCCCAGGGATGGTTAACCTTGCCCAGTAGAAGATCAGTCTGGGCTTGTCTACATAAGGAACTGCTGCCTTAACCACATTAGTGCACTGCAAAGCATTCATCCTCCAGGCATGGAGGTGCACCTGAACACCAGGATAAGATACCAAAAGGGGAATTACTATGCTGAAACAAATTGTTTTATGTGTTGGGTGGATGGAGGAGCCCTCAGCTTCTGCAATAGCTTGAAAAACTTGCAGATGCAAAGCGGAACACAGACTCAGACCAGTTCACAGTGAGATCCCCAAGCATCTCTGCCTTTGAACAACTGGCAATGGTGAGAGATGCAAAGCTACTGTGCCTGCATTCACATTGTGTCCTGTCCTGTGCAGGGAATCTGCATTTCACATTCATCTTGCTCCAGTGACAGCCCTCCTCTCCTTTCATCGTCCAGGGCCACAAATGTGGGGAGAAGCAAATGACCTTCAGGGTAAAGTAAATGGCTTAGGAGATGTTGAAGCAGCAGCTGACCAAGGCTGCAAAGTTCAGCAAACTGAGGCATGGAGATGGATCAAAATTTTCAGTACAGAAAGTATTTCCTCAGTTTTGGTTTCTTTCCACACGGTAAAAAAATTCTGCCTAAGGAGTGTGGAAGGTCTAGGGCACAGCACTAGCACATTGTCAGTCTAATCACATAATAAAACCTGCCACAGTAAAGCCAGAATAACCATTTATGGAGTGAGACTATGCTGAAAAAAATTGTTATTTACAGCTTAGCATCTCCTCTGTCTGAAAATCACCCAAAGAGAACTGCAAGAGGATTAATTTGGTGATTTAATGTTTAAATAAGAATGTGAAATGGGTGTTTCTGCCTCCACTCCAGAGGATTTGGGATCTGATTCCTCCAACTCCCCGCAACCACTCTTAGGCTATGAACATGTAGGCCTATGCCCTGGGTGTCCCCTGAAATGGATGCTAGCAAAAGGGAAAAAATCCATGGGAATGGGGTGCTGTCACATTTAACAGTAGTGGAGTGGGGGAGAGGGAAACCCATGTTTTTATTGACTAATTTCATCAACACTGTTTTATTAGTGACTAGACAAGGGATGTGAGTCCATCCTGTCAATGGCTTTAGGAAGAACAGGCACTGTGGAAGGAGCAGTTGAAATAAGACTGTCAGGACTTCCCATGCCACCTACAGCACTGTGCCCTTCCTGGAAAAATCCTGTATAGGTGCTCAACTCCATTATATGTGTGTCTGCCCAAGCCCCAGTGCTTTTTCCTCAGCATATAGTTTACATTTGACGTGCTAATGTGCATCCTTGAGGCTGCATCTGCACCAGGACCCCAGCACCCTTGCAGACCAGCAGCCCCAGGAGAAATCAGGGCTATTGCAAAAGGCGTGGAGTGCCACCCAACCCCACATGGCACTGCCCCTAAGTGTTCAGCCATGCTGAACCTGATTTTTACCTGTCCAGCCACTGCACAGCAACATGAACAATATAAAATGAGATACTAGTGCTCTGATTAGAGTATTCTTTCCACTACTTTTAGACTTGAAGACAGTCACTTGATAAATCTGGCCCAGGATTTATCTGCTTTCCTATTCATTGTACAGCCTGCTGTGTCACTTCCTTTCCATGTTGTCATGGCTGGAACACATCAATTCAAAGTTGTTTTTCCTTGAAGTGCTGTTTTCAATGACACAGGCATGAGCAAGAGCAAGTGTGGTCTTGAAAGCTTTCAGACCTATACCATAGGTCGCATCTGCCAAACTGCCACCTTCCAATCTGGAACCATTATGGTCACTCAAGAAATTTCACCTGAGAAAGGCAGTAAGGACAGAGTACAGTCTGTATCTATCTACCACTGCCTAATCCCCATATTCAGTGCTACAGGACAGTGAGCCCATTTTCTCTATCCTATCAGTTCCTGACATATACGGGACATGGTAAAAGTCTGCTGCTTGCCATAGGAGATGGCAGCAAATAGACATGGTGTGTCCTCCACCATCATTTTCCATGCACCCTGCTGCTGTCCTTGTCCTCCCTTTATACCTCCAGCACCAGGGTGGAGGATGCCCACAGTCTTTAGCACCAGGAGACAGTTGTTCTGGGCACACAAGATCAGCACCAACATTAAAACCTGCCCAACTTTTCCCCATCTTCCTCAGAACAGAGCAGGGTTACTGCAGTAAGCCTATTCTGACAGTCTGCAGAAGGGCAACACTAGCACCATATACACAAAGAAACACATCATGGTATGGCAAAGTACCAACATAATGACAGAATATTTTTGAGCTGCCTCACAGAATTCTTCAGGAGGCATTTTTGGGTTTTCCTAACTTTGTGAAGACCTTCCTACAGAGTACATCAGCAGCATGTTTTTCTGGATTCATATGCCACTATGTAACAAAACCAAGAAGAAATTCAACACAACCCACACAGGACTGAGTGTGGAACTGGTCATGATCCAGACCTCCAAACTGGGACAGCACAGCTGTGCTGGAGCAGCAGTGCCACCCGGGTGAGGCAAGAACATGCTTAGTGTGGTGCAGGTCAGGACGTGATTAAACAATGTGTGCGAGTAAATGACCTGAAGACTGGAGGATGTGGAGTGGTCCCCTGCCCTCGGACAGGGGCAGGAGCACTTCCAGCAGAAGATCTTTAACGAGGTAGGAGATGGGAGCAGGCCTAGGTCTCCATCCTCTTTTGCTGTTGAGAGGTTAAGGTAGGCCACAAAAGAAGATATTCAGTTAATTAATTCTACAAATTAATTAACACTATGACTTATTTTGAGCTTTTTGGGAGCACCAAAGCAGCCACATGCTCCCTGTCATGTCGCTTCTCTTCCTGGGTAAGATGGCCTTTGTTGGCAACAGCAGACTTCATGTCCACCAGTGGCTTTGATCTCACTGACACCTTCTGACCCCAGAAAAGCATTGGCTGTTGTGGGCTCCAGGAGAGCCAGACTATGCATGCTGCACTGAGCTGGAGGCACAAGTGTTCCACATCCAGTGAGAACCCACATCGCCATCTCCCCTATGAGTGAGATCGACTTGTTCTGCACATGATGGCTTTCAAAAGCACTGTGCACATCTGATTGCAGGAACCAGCCTGAGACCAGCTCTGGAGAGCATGATTTATGAAACCCCCACAGGGACAGAGAATATTTGGGAACCAGAAAGCTAAAAGCCATTATCTACATTCCTAATGCCTTTACTTAGGAGGCAGTTTCCCTTCTTCCAATGCTATTAGCTTCCAGGTAACACCGGGAGGATGAAATTCCTGTTCATGTGCGGTAATTAATCAGAATACCCAAATAAGCATGAGAAAGCATACAAAGCATGATTAAAAATAACCCCTTCCACACAACACCCCTGCTTTCTCCTTGCCCAGGAGTAAATGCCACCTTGGATCAGAGGGGACATTTGGTAGTTGTAACAAGAAGTCTTTTCTTCATGAGTAAACTATTTTTTTCCTGCTTCTGTTTTTGTCTTTAATGCCATCTTTGCATTAACACAGAAATTACCTTTGCTAGATTTTTTCTGGCAAGAAATATGGTGGGACACATAGGAACAGCCTAGAGCTTGCAGATTTGGTGGGGAGAGTGAATATTTGAGTTAAAATCAAGATGGATGGATATGTAACTAAAGACAGCAGCCTGCACTGTGGCAGCTGTTAGTGGAGGATTTTGAGTCATGACTGTTTTCTCTACAGCATCCACCTTTTCAGCCTTTGGTCTCCCCAGCAAGTTCACAAGCAGTGAAATTGTCTTAGGACACCCAACCCCAACGCAGTGTAAGCAGTCAGAGGAAAGGCAGGTCTCATTTAAAAGACACAAACATCTTGTTTTGGAGTTTCTACAAGTGGTTTTCTGTGTATGTGTTCATGTGTCCTCTGCAGGCTCTGCAGTTCACTCTGGAGGAAGTTTGCAGTGGTGAGGTGTCCAGGCTGGCACTGCACCATCCCTACCCCAGGCATGGTGCTCCACTGCAGGCTGTGCTGCACATGGCCTTGCCCAGGGAGATTTCTTTTGGTCCCAGGCAACAAATACAAAAGTAAACCCTGTGGGATGAAAAAAACCTGGTTGCAGGAAGATAGATAATTCACTAACCAATGTGGTGGTGGTTTTACATTAATAAGTAAAAGCACATTAGCTAGTGGAGGAACTCTTTTCTACTTTAACAGAATAACATTGGTGTTTTAATAGGTAGAAAGCTTCTCTTACCCAGGGAGGCTGCAGAGGGAGGCTCCAGCTCCTTGCTTTCCCTCATCTCAGAAGTCATTTCTGTCCGAGCTCAGTGGGAAGACGTTGCAATGGCATGAAAACACAAATACGGCTGAGATTGCACCCAAGAACTTGCACATACCCCATAGCTCTGTATTTTACTGACAGACTGAGAGGCACTGTGCATACAGGGGCGAGGGGATTACCAAACCTCACCTGCATGCTTTAGGGTTGTAATTGGAAAAGTGTGAGGAAACTACAAGCTGGCATCATCTGACACCAGCAGTCCTGGCTAGAAAGCTGGATTTGACACATAGCCTTGCCAAAGCACTTGCAAGCACCCTTTGGCATCGTCATAAGCAGCCTTAAACATTTCTAAGGGATGTGTGGCCAAATTATAAATGGAAGAAGTTTTCCGTAGCACATTAACTGGGAGGGACAAAATCCCGAGTAGCCCAGTTGCCCATTCCATTCTTTGTAGGGTTCGTGCTCATGCCTGCAGCAGTGGCACCAATGGAAAAGTGTGACACTAACCTCATTATCTCAGCCCACAGAAACTACTAATAAAATAAAATAAATTTTAAATGGGTATCCAGACCTTCTTTTCTAAGAGGAAAAATGCTCCTTTTCAGACTAAAGAGCTTGAAAAAGAGATTTATGGAGGCAGCCCTTTTCCATGAGGCTATGAGGATAATTCTAAGGAACTTAATTCATAGTTTAATAATCAGTATTTAATGACCACTTAGAGCAAAAGGCTAACTGAAAATCATATTAATTGGGGCTGAAAAGTTATGGTACAAGGCTGAGTAATCTGGTTCCTTTGACTTGCACTGTTTCTTGGGAGAGCAGTAAATGCTAACACAAAAACTTGGTGGTTTAGTTCCAGTCTATATCTCAGACCAGACCACTAATTTTTACATCTACATTTATAAAGATTGTATCCCCTAAATCAAACTTCAAAAAATAAAGAGAAGAGTAATGGAAATTTAATAGAACCAAGACTTTCAGTGGAAATTATTTTTCTGCATGCTGAAATGTGTTAGTGATGTTTCTGCTGCTGCTGGAGGAAGTTAGGAGGGTTAGGCAGGCTTCTTCCCCAGCTTACCCCCATGGTGTAACCAGGGTTTGCCAATGGCAGATCCCCCTTATACAGACATGCATTTATAATTCATATAATGCACAATGGCAAAGAAAAACTGCACAGCTCCTCAGCAGGCTGGGCTTTACCCTCCCCTTTTAACACAGCATTTATGCTCACAGGTACAGGAGCACTGCTGTGGTCGTGTGGTGCAGGAGGATGAGCAGAGCCTTCTGAGGATAAATATTATTAAAAATACATCTGACCTGAAATCTCTGCATCTCAAACTGAATCCAAACTTGCCAAAAGTTCAAGGATGCTCAGATCTGGGGTTCTGGTTCAGGCAAGTCTCTGGAGACCTGAGAAACCTGTTTACTCTGTGAAGAGAAAAACAGGAAGCAGAGACCATGTCACTCCTCCAGGGCCTTTCCTCCAGCTGAGCTGACTGGTCTGGGACAGATTATTTCGGTTGCAGGCACAAACAGTAGGAACTTTCCTCTACTCTTTAGTTATGGCTTTGTGAAGTAATCATGTGACAGGAGGCAATGCCTGCTATCAGACTGTATCTGAGCCCAGCTGATGAGAGCCAAGGGGCTGGATCAGTGATGTCTAGGGCTCATCAACACTTGAAGGTAGCTTGCTTGGACCATCTTTTCTTTGCTGAGATTATACCTGGACTAAACAAATAACTGAGGGCTTTTCTAGGAGGAGAATTGTGTCTTGGTTTGCCCTATCGCTGGCTCTTGTGTCTTGGCTTCCAGGTGGCTTACATGTTAAAGACATTGGGGTTTTATCAGTAAGAAAACCAACAATATAGGACAGAAAAATGTTGCTCAAAAGTGAATTTGTAAAATTCATACATTTGTCAAAATTGCATGTGAAGTCTAGAAACCACAGCACACAACTTGGGGAGCTAATCAGCAAAGCTGTAATTGCAAACCCTTGCATCAGGCAGCTGAGTTATGAGATAAAGTGTGAGAATTCAGGATGAACAGCAAGAAAATCCACATTCTTGGCTTGGAGAGACACAGAGCATTTCTAGTTCTCTCCCTGGCTGCTGTAAAGGCTTTGCAAGTAAATAATCACCGTGAATAATCTATGCATTTCATGTACACTAACTCATGTAGATTAGGTTTACTGTAGAGAGGGTTTAAGGGATTTTCAGAAAAACTGCTCAGAGCAGTTTCAAACAATTGCTAGGTATTAATGTCAAATTTGAAAGTCCTGGTGTTTCCCTGATTTTAGCAGCATAACATTTTCTGCTTATTAAGGGCTTATCTTCTTGCTCTAGCCGTAAAAATACCAAGAACAGATGCTAAATAGCAGGTAAATAAGTTACCGTGCCTTTTATCAGCTGTAACTGAGGGAAATACTGTGGAAAGCCAGGATGTTAAAAATTTTGTTGTTCATTCAATCTACTTAAAGAGGGTTGGTGAATACAATTAGGGAAAATCAGAGCTGATTCATGGGCTATTTGCTGGCCAGAAGAGAAGTAAGTGCATGCTGAATACATTTTATAATAAGTAGATCAACCAACTCTAATTTCAGAGTTGGTCACACCACAATGGTGTGCTTTTATTCTTTCTCTGCTTTTGAGACATCACACAGAGCATTTAGTTCTTCTCCCACCCTCTCCAGATAATATGTCAGGCACGACTCATAATAACACATCTGCTAAATTTCTGGTGTGACCATTCCCATGTATGCAGAGCCCTGTCTTATGGTTTCTCAGTATCAGAATTACATGGTTCTAAGAACCCTTTTTCAAATGTGCAATTTGAAGCAATGGGTTTAGCCCTTATTCTGTGTCTGAGCTCGTTGGTTGCCTGTGCTCTCCTGTCAAGCAGGGAGACAACCTACTCAAAGAAAACTAAAACTTCTGTAGAGAAAGACAATTAAATCCTCTTTAAGAAACTTCAGAGGGAGCTCAGTGGATGAAGGAAAGGCTGTGGATGTGATTTACCCAAACCTTATTACAGCCTTTGACACTGTTTCCCATAGCATTCTCTTGGAGAAACTGGCGGCTCACGATTTGGACCGATGTATTCCTCACTGGGTAAAAAACTTCCTGAATGGCCAGGCCCTGCCAATGGTGGTGAATGGAATTACATCCAGCTGGTGGCTGGTCACCAATGGTGTTCCCCAGGACTCAGTGTTGGGGCAGTCCTGTTTACTATCTTTATGAATGGTCTGGACAAGGGGATCGAGTGCATCCTCACTCAGTCCACAGATTACACCAAGTTGTTTGGTTGATTTGCTGGAGGGTAGAAAGGCTCTGAAGAGGGATCTGGACAGGCTGGATTGATGGGCCAAGGCGAACTGTATGATGTGCAACAAGGCCAAGTGCCAGGTCCTGCCCTTGAGTCACAACACCCCAGGCAGTGCTACAGGCATGGGGCATTGGGGCTGGAAAGTGGCCCAGTAGGAAAGGACCTGAGGCTGTTGCACACAGTTGAGGGCAAGTGTGGGAGCTGTGGGATGCACTGGCCCCACCCCAGCCCTTGCACTGACCCAATTCACCACCCACAGCCCTTGCAAGGCTCAGCACCAGACAGCACCACAGGGAGGCGGCTCCTCTGCATACTTGGACCTCAATATTATTTCCAACTAAAGCGTTTCTATCATTCTATGAGAGGTTTCCCAGGGTAAGCCCAGAGTAACTTTGGGTGATGATTCAGTAAGCAGTGTAAGACTAGCACAGATTTAACTCCCACTTTTGTCTGTGTCAGCACTGCTGTGCTGAATCAGTGTAATTAGGAGTTACAGCCCCTCCAAAAGGTTTTTTTGTTGATGACCTGGCTTTATGGTATGAAGCAGAGTGCGCCTCTCTCTGAGGTTCACCAGAAAACTGTGAGAGCTCTATGGATTATATACAGCAATAAACAACCATGTGACAACCCAAAATGGCAAGTTTAGAGAACTTTGGCTAATGGTCTTTGAGACAATGTCACAGCACCTTCTTACTTTTTCAGTATGAAAGACCTGTTCTGTTTTCTGCTAGCAACACTTGATTCTGGGATGCAGCTGGACCATGCAAGTCAAAGGAGGGTGTTTATCATGACTGGGCAGCACCAGAGCAGAGCTCAGCCTGCTCTGACCACATCAACTCAATCACTAGTGTGCACACACACTCCCAGTTCCCAGGTAAGGGGTGGCATCATGAGTCACAAGTGCAAAGCAAGCAGCACAGCCACCTCCTGGAGAACATAGGTCCCAAAGGGTTGTCTTGTGTTCCCCACAAAAATCAACCCTGCTGTGTTTCTTGGTTGTCTCATATGAAAGAAGTTTGCATCATGGCCTCTACCTCATTGTGAGTATTCTCTCCTTTTTGGCTGCATTTATTTTTCAGGCCATCAAAGCTAGAAGAAGCGTGTAGAACTGAGAGTCACCAGGAATGCCACAAGAGATCACAGCCATCTGTGAATCTGCAAAACACCCTACCCCCCAACTTTTGTCTTAGAACATGGCCTCACCCCTTTCAGGCTTATTTGCCAAGAATTCCTGAGAGAGGGTTGTGCTGCTGTGACATGCCTGGAAAATCCCATATTTGCTTACATCAGGAAATCAATCATTCAAGTATGGAAGGTAAGCCGAGGCTACAAGTGATTTTACAGTATGCATAACAACTTTTTTTTTTTTTTTGAGAAGTGGCACAGCAGGGTATTACTTGATTCTCCCACTCTGCACCTTAAGAATTTCTGAGTATAGAACAGTTTAGGGTTTTTTTATTTTACAGGGGGTTTAACCTGCAATCCTATTTCATAGACTGATAGAATCAGAATATCCTGAGTCCGAAGGAACTCATAAGGATCATTGAGTCAAGCTTCTAGCTCTGCACCAGTGGCCCCAAGAATCACACCATGTGCCCAAGAGTGTTGTCCAAACTCTTCTTGAACTCTGTCAAGCTGGGTGCTGTGACCACTTTCCTGGGGAGCCTGTTCCAGTGCCCAACCACCCTCTGGGTGAAGAATCTTTTCCTGATATACAACCTAAACCTCCTCTGACACAACTTCAGGCCATTCCCTCAAGTTCTGTTACTGCTCACCAGAGAGGATGGATTGGTATCTGCCCCTCCTCTCTTCCTCACAAGGAAGTTGTAACTGCAATGAGGTCTCCCCTCACTCTCATCTTCTCCAGGCTGAACAGACCAAGTGACCTCAGCCACTCCTCATACAGCTTCTCCTCAAGATCCTTCACCATGTTTGTTGCCCTCCTTTAGACACTCTCTAACAGCTTAACATCTTTCTTGTATCATGGTGCCCAAAACTGCACGTAATATTCAAGCTGAGGCCGCCCCAGAGCAGAGCAGAGCGGGAGAATCCCCTCCCTCGACTGGCTGGCGATTCTGTGCCTGATGCTCCCCAGGACACAGCTGGCCCTCCTGGCTGCCAGGGCACTGCTGACTCATATTCAACTTGCCATTGACCAGCACCCCCAGATCCCTTTCCATGGCACTGCATTCCAGCATCTCATTCCCTAGTCTATATACACAACCAGGTTTTCACCATCCCAGGTGCAGAATCCATCACTTTTCTCTATTAAATTTCATATGGTTGGTGATTGCTTAGCCCTCTTATTTGTCAAGGTCTCTCTGCAGGGCCTCTCTGCTTTAGAGGGAGACAGCTGCTTGCCCCAGTTGAGTGTCAGCAGCATTACAGCCCAGACAAATTTCCCAATGCAGACTTTCAGTCTGGCTTCCTGGGCAATATCCTAGGCTAGCTTTTGCTATAACCTTATAGACATGTTCTTACTAATTTTTCCTCATTGCACTTTAATAGTTTGTGATCAGTTGGATTTAACCTCACAGTAAATGCCAAGAGCTGTGTATGATGTCCTCAGCCTCAGCATATTACTTTGATTGTCACCTCAGCAAGATCTCTCTGTGATTGTTGCAGTCCCTGTTTGCTGCCTGGGAAGTGATTTGTCCCTACCCCTGTGCTCTGACCTACAGCATCCAAGTCCTGAGAGCTTATGGGTGGAGGTTACCTTACTATCCACAGAGGTCCAGGTAATTTTGCATTAAGATCCAAATTCATGTTTGTTCTTAAAAATGCAATATGTAAATTTGATGAACTGTCACAGGTTTAAATCAGTATAAGCCCACTGAAATCAATGAGGTTGTTTGGATTCTCATCATGAAGGCTGCCTCCATCCATGCTTGGACCACCAAACTTTCATGTTCAAGCAATAGTGCTTCTTTGATTTTACTGTCTTAGAGGCAATTTAATATATTAAGGAACTATCTTGGCATGAAATGCAGGAGTGAACTAATGCCAATTATGAAGAAGCAGGGCTAACCCAATATTGAGACAGACTGTCCTGTGGCAGTGGAAAATAGACCAGGTTCTGGGGGTGACTTAGGGGAAAGCTTGACCAATGGAGGGAAAATAAGTTTGAATTTGCCTAGTGAATTGGGGGAAGAGTAGGGATGGCAGTGACCTCCATTACTGCAGGAAACATTAGGGGCAAGGATGATGAGTAAGCTAGAGGGCACAGCTAGTGCCAGCAGTTGCACAGCAAGAGTAAATGGACTGCTCTGCTCAAGAATGACTTCAGACTGGAGATGAAATGGTGATTCTGGCTTGTTAGAGCAGGCAGGATTTGTAAAGACTCTTGGGGGAAGCAAAGCATTGAAAAATGCCCGTGAGTTTGAAGACAGGATTGGCTTTGACTGTGAGAGGGTGGAATGCAGATGGTGAGTGGCAGTAAGGTCCCTGCCCACCCTCTGCATCTCACATGCCCCCTTGCACCCACCATCAGGATCTGCTTGGCCCATGTTACTCCCTGGGAGGATGATGGAGGGAGACTGGCATGGTCAGTAAGCCAGCCAGGTCCCTGCAGGCCAGCAGCTGCATGAGGACTGTAGGTGTCTTTCAGGCATGACAGGTGCTGCTTTTTCTTGTTTGAAGATCTTCCCCTTTCTTCCTCTTTCCCTTCCTGAGACAGACAAAAGTAGATAAAATGCCAGGGCCTGTTCTCTGCAGGGGGGATAATTTCTGTCTCACTTCTGCTCCCAGAATCCTGTGGAAGTGGCAGTCATGGGTATTACTAGAGTTAGTTTCATATAGGGTAATTTACCTGTCAACTTTTTAATGTGAAGGTCTTGTTATCCTGTTCCTTTTAAGGATTTTAAAGGGATCTTTTTCTCTACGTAACCAACACACCAAATAGTTAAGATTTTGCTTTAAACATGCTAGGCATTAATCATTCTGGATAATATTTTTGTTATGCCCAGCACCACTTACACAGTCACAGAGGATGAAGAGGCCTTTCAGGAGGAATGCCACTGGAGGAACACTAAAGAACAGATGCTTGTTACCTGCAATATCCAAAGAGCCCAGAATATCCTGAGTTTGGTATAATCAGTCCGAATACAAAAGAGTGATTAGTGAGAGCTACAAGAATATGAACACTAATGCATGTTTATCAAGGAAACAGAAATTAACCCTTAATTCCTTCCTTGGGATCACTTTGAATTGCCTCTAGACCCAGAGAAGAATGTGGCCAGGGTTTTTCAAAGACCAGGTTGACATGGACTCCAAAAATAGAAACACAGGTGGGATGGCATTCAGTGCAGATGAGAAACCTTCTTGATGAATAGAGGAGAAGAAACTTGCAGATGAAACCCATCATCTTCCTCAAGTGGACAATGCTGTTGGTGCAGTGGCGTGTGCCTGTTTTCTGCATTGTTATTTTTGGACACAATTGCCCTTCTCCCGTGGAACTGACTCACCTCTTCAGGAAAGCCTCTTCCCGCCCCATGCAGTTGTCTATGTTTTCCTTCCATGGCTCCTGATTTCCTTCTAGGGGTTTGAATCAAACCTCACACACAAATAGTTTTAGAGCATGACAACTGTGACTGTTTTTACAGGGAGAGACCCAAGCCAAAGAAAACAATAAATGCTTGAACTCTGTCCCATTAGTCAGATCTCAAAGTGTGATTATACTGAATCTTGTAAACCCCAACAAATAATTCCTCTTAGCCTCACTTTGTCTACTTGGAAGGTTGTGCATTGACAATGGAAATTATTTCCCCTGAACTCACGCTGTGAGGCAGGCCCAGGGAGAGATTTTAGATCTTGACATTTGTAGGCAGCCCAAGGTAGAAGAGATGAGTTTTCAGTCAACATCAGCTCAGAAGCTGGTCTGAGTTGTCCATTCTCATGCTGTTGCTCAGATTGTACCAAGAGATAAAGCAGGGCAGGTACACTGAGCACAGAGGGGACACAAACCTTTCTCTCAGCAACACGATAGTTATTCTCTCTATGATGAAAACCTGGTTTTTCACGAAAGAACATAAACCCAGTGATTCAAGAAGCAAACAGGCACTATGTTGCACAGCTCTATGGAACCAGGCATCCCTAAAACAGAGCCTACCCAGAAGCTCCAAGGACCTTTTGCAAGATCCTTGTGGTGAATCTTTCCTTCAAATTCCCACATATATTGGTCTTAAAAACAAGCAGGAATCTTAGTAATCATTGTAAGTCTTTAAAAATAAGGGGAGGGTGAAAGTGTCTTATTAGAGCTCAGTAGTTTGGTGGACCAGTAAGTGCCCAGAAGGGGTGTGTGTGTGTGATGGCAAAATATGCTGGGAATGGGAGTTGAGGTCATGCCTCATCCTGGATTTTTAGGTTGTTTGGGAGTTTTTTGTCTCTTTGCTTTCCACTTATGTATTCCCTCAGCTGATGCATGAACATCTTGTATCTTGCAAAAGTCTACAATTAACTGTCTTTTGATAAATGTTTCATTTTAGCAGATCAATCTCCACTAGCCTTGGGCATGGTGTAGCATCCAAGGGGAAGACCAAATGCTCAGCATCCTTCCTCCCTGAGCTGCACCACCAGGTCTCAGCCTACTGTGGCCACAAAAGCCTTCCCTATTTGATTAGAAACCATAACATCAATGAAATCTGCAGTTTTCTGGCTAAAATTCAGATACAAAATCTTCATGGAGATGAAGCCTTGAAGGGTCACCATATGCTCTGGGCTGATCACGTTTTTCTGCCCACTCTTTCTCATCTGAAGATTTTAATGGCTTAAATATGTAAGTGCTTGGAGCAGTCACAGTTTGTAGCTACATTTTACAATAAATAGGAAGTGAGAAGACTTGAGCAGCAGCAAGGTTGCCATAGCAATTGTTTGTTGAAGAACAGAAATTGCAACAACAAAACTCTGGAGAACATGTCACTGTGCCTCTACCTTTTGCATCAGGTCTCTACGGCCTTCAGAGAGGACAGGCTGCATGGGAGAAGGGAGCACCCTTGGCCTCCCTGCTGCTCCTCAGCAGGAGTTTGGGAAATCTGCCTAGGGGCACGGCTAAGGCAGTGAGTCCATCGGTTCAGTGTGAAGTTTTGTTCAGTGACACACACCCGAACTTTGCAGACACGTTAAATCACACATGAGTCATCAAGTGATCCCATCATTATATCAGTGCAAGTACTTACTTATAAATCATAGATGAATCATAAGGCATTAGTTTGACTCTTTAACCCATGGAGTATCAAACATACGTTCTGTCTCAGATTTCAGCCTGCAATCACTTTGAAAACAAGTTGATCTCTGGTGTAGAAAGGTTACCTGCAGGGTGCTCTTGTGCTACTCAGCTGAACATTGATGGGCCACTGCCCAGACAAGTAGATAAATTGAAAATAAATCCATGTACAATTACTTTAACTTACATAAGAATATGTCTGAGAACCAAATACTAGATATACCATCAGCCCAGTGATACTTGTGCCACTGTTATCTGAGCAATGCAGTGAGAAATTGACAGCATTTTTAGGGAGTTTTTCCTTGTGTCTTTACTTTTGATGTTTTATGTATTTCATTTGCTTACCCCTGGCACCAGCCTTTAATGGCTGACTTGCATTATTATTCCCATCTTACAAAGGAAGGGACAAGGACAGAATGTAAATGGGAGCCAAGGTGAGACAGACACAGCAGAGCTGGAAATAGGTCTTGTTTCCAGGCTCCTTTGACACAGACCCTGCCTAATAGTATAAACTCCCAGTCATTCTGCTGCCATTACAGGGGATGCTGCTGGCACCTCCTAGAGCCAAGGGTCACACTGTGTCTGAGCACCAACCTTTCAGTGACAACACTCAGAGACACCCACAGGATGTTTATATTCACATCAACATCACTGGCCCAGAAAATAACATTTACATTAATAGTTTAAAAATGCTGTCTGGAAAATCTTAACCACCATAGGACACCCTTCTCGTAATACAACAGTAAAGTGACCGTTGTGCCTTAGGAAGAGGGATGGGGTGGCAGAGCAATATCTCACCAGTCACCAGACCAGCAGTTGGCTGCACTGGGCAGCAAAGAGCACTTGCAGAATGGCTCCTCCCTTTTCACCCACAGAACAGCTCAGGCTAGAATGGTGCTTCTAGAGAAAGGATTTA
Source organism: Myrmophylax atrothorax (assembly GCA_026770055.1). NCBI lineage: Eukaryota > Metazoa > Chordata > Aves > Passeriformes > Thamnophilidae > Myrmophylax > Myrmophylax atrothorax. Next base: position 102,836,084 of record JAOXXN010000446.1, on the reverse strand, counting down.
AAATGTCACTTCATGACCATGTCCATACCAGAATACACTGATGCACAAATGCTTAAGCTATACTCACAGAATATACACAGGTGATAGCATATCCAGACCAGGTCTGATTACTTTATTGGGCACAGCTGGCCCCAAATGATCTTTTCTCTTGAAACATTTGCCAGCATTTTGTCAGGCAGAGCCAGTCCTGTTTTGGAGCAGGAAGGCTGACCAGAAAGCATTCCAAGATCTCTCCAAGCTCTATTTTCTTGTGGACCTTGTTCTGGTTAAAATCAAATCCATATCGTTTTTGATCCCTGCTTTGAACTACTAGAGCTTATGAAGCAGATACTTCTTCAATGCAGGGAATGGTCTGAGATCCAGTTGTGTGAGATATCCATCAAAAGCTGTGGAAGAACACCGAAACTGCTTTCCTACACAAACAGATGAGCCACATAAATGAGAAGCCCATGTGCAACTTCTGCCAGTTATGCCAAAATCAGAGGTAGATGCAAAGTGGCACTTGGTGTAAATTCATTGCCAGCGTCTCACACAGTGCTGACCATGAGTTAATATCATATGCTTTCAGGAAAACAAGGCAGCTGTAGGATAATTCACACCCACCTGCCCTGTGGCTCTACGTGGAATGCAGCTTCCTTAGAACGGACTGGTACTCGGAATCACTGAATAAATTTTTTATATACAAAGACCTTTTTGCTGTTTAAAATAACAAACAGAAATGAAAATCTGGGACCTTTTATGTATTCCTAAGGTAGTTTCCAAGACAAGATATGAAAATGTAAGGCTGCACTTAAAGACCTGCATTAACAGAGTTCTTGCGTAATGAAGGTTAGAGAGGGGGTAGCCACTTTGCTCTCAGAAAAGACAGGACAAAGTTTTGCAGTCAGCAATCCTTTCATCTGCTTGGACCAGTTCGTGAGGGAACCCCTCCATGCCAGGGAAGACTTACCCATGGCTCCTTCCCAGAGTCTGCTACCTGGCACAGTGTCTGTGGTGGTCCCTGTATGGAAAAACAGTTCACCCACTCACTGGCACAAACCTTCGCGGGTACCAGGTGCATCAAGGTGTGAAGGTCAGTGCGAATGACCCTGCATGTTTGCCACCATTTGGGAACCAAACATCTCTCAGTCTGCAGAGCACAGTTCTGCACAGCCCTCCTTCTGCAGCTTGAAAACATTATGTATGCTTGGCGTCTCGCTACCTCGATACTGAAACACTGTCGTCAGGCAAAGCTACCTCCCTTGAATAATGTGCTGAATGCCAAGGAACATGAACCATCCTACAGCAGGAAATTTAGTTTGCTTTAAGAAAAGTCATCTACAAATCCAAATTCTGCTTTCTATAAGACATGTTTGATAAAAAATATTTATATAAAGTTGTCCTTTGGAGAGTTTGAACTGCAGGTTCAGCTTTCTCACTGACTCTGCTTCAACATTGAAATGAAATGTGTTTGTTTCCCTATGTTCCTGCTTTTTAGCTTGGTCAAAGATCACTGCACTTGCCTGACAGCAGAGCACATCTTCTGAAGCCCAAGTCAGAGCCCATGGGTGCTGTCTGTCTGTCAGAGCCTGCACTGAGGCTCCTGGTTTCAGAGATGTAATTACTGGCTTGATATCAGCCAAGCACCATTTCTAAAGCAGTTTCCAAATCCTCCATGCTAAGAAGCTATTACTGTCTTATGAAAGGCTTCAGCAAGCAGAGACAGGTTCTGCTCATGGATCAGTTCCCTCCTCTTGTATTACTGCAGATAGTAACCTGAAAATAAGATGCTTTGTTAATGAAAGATCATCTATTCCTTGATGCATTCCCCCACTAAAATCCAGGTTTATTTTAGTTTTGGTATCATAGGCAGAGTTAGTAGGCTATATTGATAGGATCAGAAAAAAGACCTAATTTTTTCAACTTTTATGTACAATAAGCTGAGAGTGGGGAGAAGTATAGGTTTATACTGTCTCAGCAGGGATATTTTCTACTGGAAAGCTTTTGGATTTGTCATTATTACATTATAAAATTACTTCCATTTCTTAACATCTCCCTTTCAAGGTAATACATCCTCAGGAACTCTTAAAAATCCGTTTCCTACCACCAACAGAAGGATTACCAGTGTCCGAAACAAACTCCTGACCGTGCCCATCCCTTTCCTGGATAGCAACCATGCAGCACCAGAGAGAGAAAGTAGGACAAAATCTGTGCCACATATGGTCCACGAGGTGACTTGCTCAGTCCTGCAGCTGCTGAGGGGAAGTGGGAGCCACACGGCCCCTCCAGAGGCCATGAGGAGCAGCCAAGTGGCCCATCAGGCTGTGGGGCCCTGAGTCAGGCTCTTCGCCAGTGACAACACAAGCACCGTTTGTCTGGCCAAGTGGCACATATGTACTGCTGGCTAACAGCCAAGGTTCCTCCCTTGAGTTTTGCCCAGCCCAAGGGACAGGTGAGTGGGAATCTGGATGTTTTCTGGGCTGGAAAGTGATGGAGAGTGTGGCTATTGCAGTGATGGGGAGCTGCAGACATGAATGGCTCCATGGATGCAAGTTCAGGGTCTAGTATGAGATAGGAGAGGTGTTGCACTGTAGGAGTTTGAAGGCATTACAGACGGCAGATGTGAGGAATAGGGGAATCTGGGATCTTGTGGAGAAGAGGAGAGGGAAATTGAGGGTTAAATATCATCAGTGCAGGGAGTTGTGGCCCAATAGTGATGTTGATATTCTCTAAAATCCAATGTGTCCATAGGAACTATGCCCTATGCCCATGAGGCATGCACTGGGCTGTCCCTCTAGGCTTTAGGAAACCAGCTTCGTGTCAGGGAGCACCTTCACTGTTTGCATTTGTAAACACCAAACCCACTGAACAGTGGGGTGTGGATCCACAATGTCTGCACAGTTCACTTGTGTCCTGTTCAGGTTGGGCAGCCTTTATGGTTTACACTTTTCTGTTTTTCTAATGAGTGAGTTTTCTATTCCCCAAGGCTGCAACCAGATTTTTCCAAATGGGGACTGGGTATGATCCAACTACATTGCCTCAAGCTCTCATTTCACCACCGAGTATAATTAGAAGTGAAATCCTTCTCTTTCTGGTGAGCTTTTTGTGAGATGTGCTGTTTAGGGGTTTGTAATCACAAACTCCTTTGATCAGGCCTACAGAAGAAAAGTGATGGTGAGTCCAATTTCTGTAGCGTCTCCTGTAGCTTTGGCTGTGATTGGCTCCAGTTGTGCACCCACAGACCAATTCTGGAGCAGTGAGACACACACAGGCCACCAGCTCAGACTCCGGAGCAGAGGCATTACATTACCTGTTGCACTACAGGCTCAGGATACCTAACTGATAAACCAATGCTCATACTCACCATAGGACCAAAAGTTCTGCAGATTATCACTAAATGCTACATTTGGAATTCATTGCATTATTATATTCTTTAAAATAATATTATTATCTTTATAGGAAGCATATCACAGTGACTTTTTCTTAGCAATGATTGCTTTATTTCTAAATTAGTGCTCATTAGCAAATTTCCTATATCAGAATGGGATGCTGGCTGGAGCTTAAAGTATAGGCAAATAGGACTTCACAAGCAAGTATGATTCATTACCACAAGCAGATAACTGAATTATCTACTCAAAGACCTCTGAACTATTCAGCATTTACTGAAGGTGAGGTATTATGTTTATTAACAAGCAGTATTTGCATGAGCTTCTCCACATTCTCAAGAGGGCATAAAGGCACTACAGCGTGCGTCATCCGGTGTAAAGAAAATTAGACACATCAAGAAAAAATTAAAGGGCTTAACCTCTCCAATTTTGGCTCCAAAGTGACACACAGTGAAAACTTGCTCTTGTCTTTACTGCCACTAGAATGTTCTGAGGTGGCTTGTGCCAACACTCAGGCTCTGGGCAGATGCATGCTCTTCACTCATCCCCAAGCCACCATGGTGAGCAAAAAAACCAGGAGACTTGGTGATATGTGTTACTGCAACTGTGAGTTGGTGTTGCCTCACATCATTGCTGCCTCATGTCGGCAAGGCATGGGTGCAGGTGGCACTGCCTCTTTCCTTTGCTCTTGTGGAAGCACCTACAAACTCCCCACAGCAGACACAAACCAGCAACATCTTCAACCTCTCCTGAAAAAACTTTTCCCTTCTTACTGCAAAAGATGTATGCTGTGCAGCACTGCCAGCACTGGGAACAGTAGTGTTCCAGCAATTTCCTAGGCATCTGGCCCTTTGTTGGTCAAATGCACATTCAGGAATCAGCCTGCAAGAGTTTAATGTGCATTCAAATCTTCTTCTGCCAGGTGCCCTTAGATTAGGACAGGTTTTCAAGAATGGGGCCAGAAGAGCCCAAGCCAGCAGGTGCAACCACCTCATGATCACCCCTTTTTGTTCAAACAGTAAAATACCAAATCTTTAGTACACTTAGCTATTTCATGGTGATGTTCTGACACAGGAAGCATGGCCAGTGTAAGGCATGAGCATCATCCCATGGAGCTGATTAATTTGTGTTCTCCTGTAGACAGCAGACAAGGTGCATTTTGTCTCATGCTCACTAACTCTGGGTAAGACTGCAAGCTTGTCTCCTCATAAACCTCCCGAGAAGGAAGGGCCTAGCATGAGGAAATCACCACCATTTAAATACAGACAAAAAAGAAGGTAGGACTAGGCAGGACATGGACAATTACGAGAGAAGTCCCACAGGATTCCCAGGGTTTAGATCATATGAATCATATGGATCATATGATGACATCTTCATAAACGATTTGAAAAAGTGAGGAACACAGATTGCTGCTGGCATGAACTGAATCAGAGCAATAAAACTGAAAGCTGACTGTACAGAGTTGTAGTACAGTCTTGCAATAAGTGGCTGGATGATAAAAAGCCAGGTGAAATGTGACATTGATAAATGTGGGACAATGCAAACTGGAAAGACAACTTGAACTCCAGGCATGAAGTGAAGGGCTCTGACTCAGTTGCCACCTCTCAGGAAAGAGATCTTAGAGAGGTTTCTTGAACCGTGTACTCAGAGCTCAGGAGCAGTTTGAAAAGGCTAATTTTAATATCACTATTAGGAAATTATAGAAAATAATTGGAGAAAAAACAAGAAATGATTGCATGCCTGTATCTTACCATACATCTCTACAGTGTAAAGCATTGGCATCTCTTCCCAAAGCAACATGATAGTAGCAGGAAAAGCACAAAGATATGAAGCAAGGGTGATTTCCTATACAGGGGACAACCTGACAGAAAAAAAGGAATCTTCAGCCTAAGGAATAGAGGATATGAGGAATAAGTATTAGGATTTATAAAACTGTGAGGCACACAGGGTTGAACTTCTCATAATAAACTAAAAAAAAGCTAGGGAACTTCACCTAAAATTTTCTACTGACAGATTCGAAAATAAAATGTGCACACTATGTGTTGTTTAACTGGGGAACTCCCTGAGACATGATATTGGTGGATGTCACAACTGTATGTGTTCAAAGAGTGAATGGGAATAGTTGATGGTAGAAAGAATATATCAAGTATAAAGGACAAAGATATTTACTTGACTCAGGAGTTCCTTGGCAAAGCATCCTGGGGAAGTTCTCCCACAGCTTTCACACTCTTATGCCTGTTTCCAAGCATCCACTATCAGTCACCTTATTTTTTATGTGCCTTAACTTCCACATAGTTCTAAATATCGTTCTGCAGTCCCATCAGAGGTGTGAGGATGCGGTAGTGAAGCCCAGTAGAAATGTAAGTCAAGCTCACAGGGAACTAAATGCCACCAGAGTGTGCTAACTCAGACCACAGAAAGAACAGGTACTTCTTGGAACAGAGGATTTTTATGGCAATGGTGAAAAACTATGCCCTTCTTGCTTGTGTTGACATCTTTTGATCTGCAGTAGCCTATGGCTTGCCCAATGTTTCTCTCTCTTTTTGGACATGGGCAGAGGCAACCTGCTGACCATCCAACCATTCCCTCTCAGCAGTGCAGAGTTGCTCCTAATGCTTTATGACTGGCAGAGATCTCAATAAAAAAGTTGGTAGTATGTAGTGTTTGTAGTGTGCTTAATGCAGTGGAGGGTTAAGTGAACAAAATAATACAAAAAAGACCACTATAAATTATTAATTATGAAGATAATATCACAACAAGATTTGTTTGTTATACATGGGGGGAAATGATCTTTTTTGGTACTTGAGCTTGTACTTGAATTTATAAAGAACTTTACAGCTTTCTGCTGTGTATTCCTTCTCACTCAGCCAAATTGCCACTTGCCAGCCTCTGTGCACTTAGGGATAACCAGCAAGATCTGTACTGAGAGCTGTTGTGCAGGACCTTTTTATAGCCTTCCTTTAAGTCATTGTTGTAGTTTTGAATGATGTAAATTCTCTCCCTGCCACTAACTCCCTTGCCATTAGTTAACAAAAGAAGTAGTTAACTGCTACCAATTGGGTGGCGGCAGACTGGGGGAAGGTGTGGTGGGAAACGGGCTGGCTCTGTCTCTTTTGTTCTTGGGGACGACACACAGCTCTGGCTGTGTGTGCTGCTGTGGGAGAGAAGACGTTTCTCCTGCTCCTTGCTGCTACTGTGGAGTAAGCCAGTTTTTTTCCTGCCACTGCTGTTGCTCCTGGTTTTGGCAATAGGGGTCCCGGTCACCGTCGGTTTCATCGGCACCCGCAGTGTTGCAGCCGCCCCC
>JAOXXN010000446.1:102807338-102825748 GCA_026770055.1 Myrmophylax atrothorax | reverse complement strand
TCAAGTCACCTGACAATTCCAGGCCTAGTCTGGACTTTAAAACCTAAATTTAGGCCCACCTAGGTGAATCCATAACATATACTAAGGCAAATATGAGGAAATATTTTTGGTTTCTTCATAACAGTAACTGTTTATCATTTGACTACATCAAAATATCCATCAAACTTCACCTAAATTTGCAACATCTCTGAAACCTGAACTAAATTTCCAAGTGTTTAGTCATTTAAAACACAGTGATATAATTGCAACAAATAAAAGAACAATCCCAAAATAAGTGGCTCTACTAGGAATCTGTTAATTCAGTACAGTTTATTTAAACTGTGCAAAGCAACATGAGCAGTACTCCAGTGAGTGATCATTATTTGTATGCTGTGGTCCCTCAGGCTCCAGTGACACACCTGCATCACTCTGTACTCCCTGTTAGATGAATACAAAAATCTGAGGCCAATATTCTTGTACTAGGCTTTTATCATTCCAAACACACTTGGGAAAGATCAAGTCTTTAACCAACACAGAGCAACCATATCCTGAATTTAAAGAATAGGAAAACTGGAGTCAGGTCAATTCTTTATATTACAACAGTGAAAATGCAGACCTCTACAGATTTCCACAGACAAGACTTCACTGGATACCTTTGCCTAAAAATATATTGGATTGCTGATTTCAAGTCATATAATGAAGTGGGATCCAACCCTTTTTGTTTTGCTTACCCTGACCACAGATAAGCACTATCCCTTTTCATTTGGAGATGACTCCATTTTAGTGCCAATTTTCTGTGCTGTAACGGTGATTTTTTTCAGGAAAATTCTCCTCCTATGTACATTCATAAATGCCTTGAGGCTAGATTTTAAATCTTAATAGTCTTAGTAGGTACAGACATATCTACCTTCTGTATTGCAAAAATAATTGGAATAAATATGGACATCATTATACTTGCGTTGTTATGTATGCATGGCTAAGCTTCACAAATGAAGATTTGGGAAGGGCTCTACCCACGTGGGTGTGTCCTTCGACTGAAAAGACTGACTTTGACCAGGTTGGTGAGATAATTGAAAGAACGGTGGTGCTGTTCAAGAGACAGTGCAGCTCTGCAAGAGCTCTGGGACTGCTCTGGTAGGTCAGAGCTCACAGTCACCACACAGCCACTGATGCTTTTTGTTCACAATAAGACAGAGCTCTTACAGCTTTGACAGGTATATAATGCTTAGATCATATCCCATTTCCACCTTTTGATGCTTGGAGGACACAATAAAACAATTGCTCACTTTCAACTAATGTTTCTACTAACTTTTTGCTAATTCATCCATCAGAAAAGCATCATAAATACTTCTGGAGACAGACCTCAGTCTTAGGACTTTCAGGAAATGTCTGCTTGGCCAAACTGCAATGCATGAATGAATTAGCAGTCAGATGTTCAGAAAGCAAAACATCATTTGTATGAGCTCAGTGACTTTTCCTGCAGCATGAACAATGTATTGTCTTGGGGAACATAAGCAAATTCTAAGAGGAAATGTATTACTCAACCACTGGCAAAATAATTTGAATATCAAGTACATTTGTAAAGTTCGAAGTCTATTCAAGAATAAATAAAATGGGCCCATGTGATGAACTACATGGCCCAAGAAAAAACATTCTCTGTTCTATGCTCCATCAAAACTATACAGATTTCCAAATGGCCTCCATTCCCTCACACACATTTTTAGTACTTTGGCTTTTTATGTACAAATGTGCATTCAACAAAACCATGAAGTATCTCTGTGAACCTGCATATTCCAGTGTGGATGTTACACAGACATCTTTCTACTCCTATGTAAAACTTAAATTGAGCCTCACTTCTTAAATTCCCAAGGAAGAAATCCTTTTTTCGAGGACTGGAGAAGAGAAAAAACCATAAAAATAAAATAAATTTAAAAATTGAGGTCTATGGTGTTTTTAGTTGTACATATATATAAACAAAAGTGCAGTTCACAGTTTAGTTGTGGTACTAATAACTTGTCTCATTTTGTGTGACAAGGATAGTGTACTGAGGCAGGAAACAGAAATGAAGGGGACATTCATAAAGATGTCAGCAAGCACAGTAAACCCTCAGGATCCAGGCAGGGCAGGACACCCACAAACACACTGCTGTCCCTGACAACCCTTTGCCAGGGCTCTATTGCTGATGAGACAGCTCCTGGCCTGAGAGACTATCACTCCTTTCCTGCACACAGGGGATGGTAACGGGTTTGCTTGGATGGGAAAAGACAGAATTTTCATTAAATCTGGTACCTGGGCAGGCAGCCTGCTGCCTGCTGAAACCTGACATATGTGACTGGCTCAGTCTCGCAGGAGGCAGAGAGAGAGGAAACCCAGGGTAAGGAATAACTCATACTAAAGCAGACCAAGAGAAAAAAAATAAGGAAAAAGATTACTTAGGTGCAAACCCCTGCTAGGTATAAGGCAGATGGTTTTTCAGGGCCAAGAGCCAAGATTTTTTTTTACTGTTGGCCAGCAATTACATGAAATCCTATTATTTTATTTATTTACTTACTTAGTCTTCAATTAAAAATACCACAGCACTAAATCTGACAGTGTTCACACTCAGTTTACTGCAGCCTTACCATTTCATTCACTAATGGGATCAATTCTTTTTTTATCTTTGCTTTCAGGATGGTGAAGTTTAAAAACTGCTAGATAGAGTTTTCATGAGGGCTGCTGACAGTTTCACTCTGTATCAGCACTCCCAAGGCTCCCCAGTAGCAAACACACTTGAGCAGGTATGGCACAAACAAGCTTTTCTCCTCTTTCCCCTCTGGGAAAATGATGTCATGGCAATTGCAATGACATCATCTGTACACAGGGAGGGAAAAAGCAGCCCCACACATCTCAGACCAGGGGGAGGGGAAGGGAAAGCAAAGTCTCTGTGCGGGTCCTGCTGCAAAGGCTGTGCCCTTCCTCAGCACAGCCACATTATTTACCCTGATGGAATGCCAAGCCCTCTGCCAGCACATGCTACCTGGAGGTTGTGACTGCATCTCCACAACTGCAGGGCACCAGGCTCCCAGCACAGGTTCAGAGAAGGGCTGAGGTTGGAAGGGATCTCTGGGAGTCATCTGATCCAAAAGTGGATGTCTGCACCTGTGCAAATATTATTTGTGCTACCACGTTCTCTCCAAACTCTGCGAGGTGTGCGGAGACCCAGGAGTCCAGCCTTTCTTACTAGGTTCTTAGGAAAAAAATGGACTATGACATCTACTAATCTCCTTCTGTTACATTTTTTTCAAAGTGCTGCCATGTGCATTTTGAAGTGATGGTCTGGCACAGCATCATACTCAGCCAAGTTTTCTGAAGGTGAGGATCATCTGCAGGTAAGGTGGTGAGACAAGGAAGCTGACAGCAGAGCTGTGGGGCAGGAACAGAGACTGTGAGAGAGGCTGGCCTGCCCTGTGTGATGGAATCTCCCACCTCCCATATAGGCAGTGCTGAGGAATGTCACAGCCAGTCTAACCTCACGTGACATACTCAGGAAAAAAACAGGTAGTATCAAGGAAACACAAGGCAGAAGGGAATAACCTACAGCAACTCAAACTCTGTGATCATAAGACCAAAGGAGAAGATGTCAGGCAGTCAGGCAAGGGGCCAGCAGCCAGCAAGGTACAGCACTCCCAGGCCTGGAGAGCTTCCACCTCCACTCGCCTCACTCGCCAACCACAACTGAACCCGTCAGGGAAGAGCATAGGGAGCATCTCATGGTGCTCACAGGATGTGCCAGACATGGTCTGGGATAAAACCCAGTGCATTAGGCAAGCCTTTGTCTCAGGGCTGGCTTTGAGGTATTGTCAAATGAGAAGAGTTTGTATTACATATTACTTTTTAAAACAAATGTAGTGGTGTTTTTTTTCAAGTAAGAAATGGCTGGTTATGTGATCCAGATAGGTTTTTATTTAAAATCCTCTCCCCTAGATTTGTGTCACAGCATTTTCTCAAAGCAAACTGCCCAAGGACTGAATTAGAATAAGCCAGACCATGAAATCTGTTAGTTCACAAGGTTTTAATTTTCTCCTTGTTAAATTTAGTGAAAGCTCTTTTACAACACCCTGAAAGTGTCATTTAAGAGAAAAAGTGATTTTAGCAGCCAGAAACAAGAGACAAGGTGTCAGGGCTTATGAATCAGATCATAAAGGTAAAGCAATGAAGCTTCACTGATTTCTGCTAAACTAAAGCCATTTTACACCACCTGAGCACCTGGTCTTTCAGCTTCAGCTCATCTCCACTGCCAAATCATTGTTGTGATAACGCCCTTCAACGGAGGACATCCATTAAAGGAAACAACAGCAATATGATTTTTCTTTCCTTTCTGCTGTTCCAAAGATAATTACAACTAGAGAGTCTAAACAAAGGTTGCCTTTGCTTCCAGTTTTGTACATGGACATCATTTGGCAGTGTTGGACACAAGGTTTAATCACAGCTTGCATTTCCTTAGATACCTCTGTCAGTCATCGTGAAACACAAACAATTCAGCCCTTTGAGCACCACCATGCACATGCCCTGCCTTCCTCAGCTGCTGTGGGGCAGAGCCATCTCCTCTGGGATAGGTATAGGAAGGCTCCCAGCTGGGGATCAGCTGTCCGGCCTCCGAGTCCAGCTCTCCATAATTCACATTTCATGATCTCTGGTAAGAAGGGAGAGGCAGACATCCCTTGCTCATTGAGCAGATGAAATAACAGAAATGCTAGAAGACAATCATGAGGGGATCAGCAGCCCACAGCCTCAGCTGGAGCATGGGAACCGACAGGGAAGATGCAGAGGGAAGGGCTTTGTACTGCTGTAGAGGAAACCATGGCCCTTCACAGAGAATTTATTAATGTTTTATGAATCCTGCCTAGAGGTCAGACCACGTGTAAGGGTCTCTGGGGAATTACTCCATCATTCATGTAGGGATAGGTGTGCTCTCAGAAGAATTTGTAACAGGAAGCCAGAACTTGTTTTTAGCTTAGGAAGCCTTTTTCTGCCTGCAAAGCATCTCTGGTATGCAGGAGACATGTACAGGGCCTCCCCGAGCTGGAGAGGGTGGAGGAGGACAGAGAGAAGATAAAAAGCCCTGGAAGACCATGGGAACTGCCTTTTCCTGAAGCCTGGGGCTGTCTTGCAGCACTGTGAGGTTTTGTAAGTTTTCAGCATCCTTGCACCCAAAATAAACCTTTTTTTAATAATTTAGACTGCCTGGCATTTTTGGGGTGATACCTGTGTATATTTTGCTTTACATTCACTCGCAGGAAACTCCCAGACTTGCAGCCTGCGGGTGACCCATCTTTGGTCTTGGATGCATTTCACCAGAAGCCCCAGTGTCTGAGGCAGGACACAGCCATACCTATGCCTTGCATTCCTGTGCTGGTTCACAACTACTCGTAAGTCTTTTTCAGGATCTGCTCTTCAGAGCTGGGTGAAAGCTGTAGTTCCATTGCTTGCTTTTAAGCCTGCAGTCAGCAGGAGACAACACATCACAGACTGAATATGCCATAGGAGAGATCTTCACAATCTGGGGAGTGAAAGCCCTTCTTCAGGCTAAATCATGATCAGCTTTAGGTTTAATAAATTTCCTTTTCTAGGTAGCAAGTTGCACTTTAGAAAGGACAGCAAAGTGCTGCATAGCAAGGACCTGAATGTCCCAGCATGGTGCAGACAAGCCTCAGAATGTGCAGATCAGCTACATCAACCCCTGCACATTCAGTCGGTGTTAACGATCTTTCCAGATCACTGCCTGTGCAATAAAGCTGAGGTAAGATGAGACTCTGAGGAGTCCCACACTCTTTACAAGTAACTCAGTCTCATCCTCCAAAGGCTGTGATCCTGCTGGCCAGAGAGGGGGCAGGCTGCCAGCGCTGCATGGGCGAGGGTTTTGCTTATCATGCCCTGAAGCAGAAGCAGTAACTTCAGTGGCCAGGGCTGTCTTTCATCAGCACAGAACTCCTGTTTGTGGCTGTTAACAAGTCAGTTGCAAGCAAGCAAATTAAATTATTAAAAAATTTGCATGAAAGAACGTGCCTTGAAACCACATGAAATGGCATAACTGTCCCATTTTGCATTCTCAGACCTGCTGTGTGATGATGCCTGCCAAGGATGCCCATGCCCTTGGGGTGGCATCTCTGGAGCACCAGTAGGTTCCACTGCCTGCCCCAGCCTTCCATCGCACTGCAGGTGCCTACTCCTCCAGGGAGAGATGCCCACTGTTATCAGAGGTCTCACAACTCAACCCAACAGTTACCAGCTACAGCCTGAAAATGCAAATGGCAACAGGCTTTTGATCTCCATCCATGAAAAGATATCAGCTGCAGCACAGTTTGAGTTACTGATCTGGTCAAGCACCAAATTAGGTGATGGGGTCAAAACTCATCACAAAGTGCTGCATTTTGCTCTGAATAGCCTGGCATTTGGTCCCAAGCTCAGTAAATGCAGAGGAAAAAGCTCTGCATTTCATGACATTTGGATTAGATCCCCCACGTTTAATGAAAAATAATGCTCCCTTGGCTTACTTTTCTTTCCATTATTTTAAAAAAATCCCTCACAAACACCCAGTAAAAGAGCTGTTACTTGAACCTACTAGGTAAGTCCCTCCAAATCCTCATTCTCTTGTATATTTCTCCTTATTCCAGGACATCTGTCCACATTAAGCAAAAGAAACTTTCTCTGCTACAAGGCAGGTATTTTATCTGTACTGGCAGTACAGCTAAACTGGCAGTACAGGACTCTCTTGAAATGAGAGTCTGGCTAAAAACTAATTCAATTCAATGAGAAGTTCTTTAATTTAACACACAAATTGATTTGTTTTGGCTGATCAGTAGTGATAAAAATAGACAGACATGCTTTGAAATAATTAAAAAAACCATTTGACTGGAATAAAATGTTGACTACAGATGCCTTCTGAATGAGAATAATTTTCACTTCAGTTTTCTGAGAAGACATTTGGAGCTGACAATGATCTGGACCAGTTTTTTAATATTGGAGTCCTTGCTTGGTTGGTTGCTTTCCTCTTACAGACTACAGAAGCCATGGGCCACATGTGAGAGTAACCATCTGACTTTGGGATGTGGCACTTAAACTGGTGCCATAACTTTTTAAACGCCCCTACTTGCACATTTTGTTCCAATCTTTTTTCATTAGACAATTAAATGCTCTAAAAAAATTGGAAAATATATGGTAGGAAAAATTCACAGCTCTTAGTTGTCTGAAGTTCTTTCTCATTTATTCCATTCCTGAACTGCTGGGAAACTGTAAGGATCTTGATAAATCCTCCTCTAAAGAGAGTTAAACACTGTTTTGGACTACATTAAAGAAAATGTGACCTTGTTGAGTGGTTCTTCATCTCTACAAAAAGTAAAACATGACCTCTTTGCTCAGTACTTCTTGCTCTAAACTGAGGGGTAACTCGGGGTGATTAGTATGAGATGGAAATTAATGAATTTCTTTAAAAAAGTGGCTTAGGTAACATCCAAAAAGCTGCTTTCTGGCCCATCAGGGGGAAAACTTTGCATCAGAAATGAAATCAAATGTGCTTTTGTTTTTTAAGTTCATGAACTTGGACACCTGGAGCACTCCTTGAAAGGCACTTGCATCATTCCACTGGGCAAGTTATCAGAAGATCTTAATAAAAATAATTCAATACTATTTTTCAAGAATAGGCATTAGTAATTTTCCTTATTTTTACACCCACAATGAAAACCCGATAGAAGATTCTCATGTTCAAACAAGAGGGTGTAGTAGGCTTTGCTGATGCATATGAATGTCCATTTTATTGTTTTATTATAATGATCTGTGTGATTTTGTGTACACTGGAGTTATATCAAGGCCTTTTTTCTTTTTGAAATAGCTTGCAAAAACTGCACAGAACAAATAACTCAGACAATCCCCCACTATTTTTTAAGGCTTACAATTTTTGAGGGACATCATTACATGGAGTAAATGTCTAAGCAATCACTATTGCAGTGAAACAGTGAGCAACAAGTCGGTGTGCAGGCTGAGCACTGGGAAGAAGGACTGACCTCCAGAGTTGTCCTGCTGCCTGTGGCACTGACCTGAAGGGTCATATTCTGATGGATTTTCTGTAGTTCTTAGTGTCCTCAAGGTACTTAACCTTTAGGATGCTTGTTCACCTCTGAAATTTTGCTCCTCAGAGATTGATGGGCTCAGAAGTGATGAACACACTCAGGCTTGGCTAAAGTTAATGAATGTCAAAGTATTTTGCTGCAGGTAAGTCCAGTTATGTTTAAATGGACAATCTCTGGGAGGCAAGGTACAGGTCACATTTACGTCTGTGTATTTGGATAAGGCCACTTCCATTACCAGCTTCCAGCACGGATTTCCTTTCATTAACTATCTCAAGGTGGCTTCAATCCTGCCTTATGACCAGCAGCATTTTACAGACAGGTGGACAGCTTGAGTTTACTATACCAGATAAGAACATTTTCTAATTTTATTACCCAGTAAAGACAGTCTGAAAGTCAGGAGTATTTAGCATTAACAAGATGCCCTATCCTGGGATTCCTATGTTATGCAAGAGGAAAACATCATAACCACTGAGAGCAAAGAGAATCACCCTTTGTCACCTTATCTATATTTTTCTAATTGTGCCCTCCAGTAAATCTTTATAAATAGAACCATTGTGCAGTTAATGTAGTCTCTGATTGAAATGTAAGCTCATGCCAGACACCTATACTACAAAAGAATAGGAAAAACATTGGTGAATCTTCTAATTAAAGAAGAAAAGCTGCAGAAAGATCCCAGACTGTGTCAGGAAAGTCTCTGCCTGTATCAATGCAAGTGCTTTAATTTGCATGACAAAGGCTCCCCTCCCCTTCTGAACCGCCACAGCACAGCATTCGCTGCTCATTCCATGCAGTCTCCACACGACAGTGTGGAAAAAGAGGCCGGACCCGTGCCAGCAGTGCCGTGAGTATGTCTTGCAAAACACAGTACATGAAATTATCTCTGGAACATGTGCATTCACCACCTTCCTCCATGCAGGGCAGAACTGCACCCAGTGTTTTCTTTGCGTGGCAATCAGTCCCTTCATTACAAGAGAGATTTTGCAAGCCAGACTCTAAAACACATTGCAGAGGTTCAATTACTCATTCAGTATAAAATTCTACATGGTAATAAGATGTCCCTGAGATGCAACCGCTGTGCTGCAGTTGACACAGCAGAAATAAGGCAGAAACAAAGGAAGAGTGTGAATGACCAAAATCCACAGTAAAACAAGTCTCCAGTCTGAAACACTGATTGCCTGTTGATATGATACAGCTTTTTGCAGAGAGAACCAGGGAGACTTCACTGAGATCTGCAGGGCAGGTGATCCCACTGAGCAATCTACTGGCTGGCACCAGCCCCCAGACACGAGCCCCTGGCCAGGAATGGTGCAGGGGCCAGGGCAGGGCAGGTCTCCAGCTGGGCAAGCACACGGGCCAGTGACACCCTCTGCCGCCCCAGACGGTGCCGGCACTGGGGCAGGGACTCTAACCAAGCAGATTTCTGTAATCCAGTGGTATGTGTCACTTTTGACTCACACATGTTTCTGCTCCCCAGACACACTGATTCAGCTATGCTGTCTACTTATTGTATGTGCTTGAACCAGACTGGGAAACCTCAGGCACTCCAGTGCCAAGCTCTGCTCTGAGTTCCACGGTGAAAGCTAAAGCAACTCCAGTGAAGACAAAGTTTTACACAGAGTAAATAAGCAGATGTTGGCCTTTTTTATCTTTACCACTGATTTATGTTTCGTTTTCTCCCCTGTTTGGCAGGATCCTCTGATCAGACAGAGCTCCTGATAAAGGCAAGATGGATTTTGCTTAGAGCAGGATCCTGCTAAAGACATGGAGAGATTTGGTCAGAACAGTATTTTTTTTCCATCAAGTAGCAACTGGTAGGGAAAGAAACCAACAGATTTAAAATCTAAAATATTTTTACTCTTTAAAAACTTGCCCCACAAATCTGTGACAAAAAATATAAGAGATATTGAACTGCAACAATTACCCTTCTACTAATTTTTTGATACTGGTAGTTCAGTCCATTGGGACTGTGGAAACTTCATATCATGGGGCACAAAGACCCTGTGCCAGATTCTGATCTCAGCTGCACATGGTGCAATTTACCTTATGTTCATATTTCACTAGAATAACTGAGATAGAAAAGTGTTTCATCTTTTTGTCTTTGGACTTGAAGAAAAGCAAAGCTTTACTTCAAAATGTAGGAGCAGTGAAATGATTAACAAAAGCTAAATAGGGCAGTTTCAGGCTGAAAAATGTATGATTCATAGCAACTTGTTCAGACATATTCCTAAGTCATATACATTATGGCAATTTAATTATGTAATAGAAGGGATCATGTACTGTTGCATGCCCACAGTTCCCACTCATTCGACTAAATGCAGATGGGCTTGCACTACACAGAAAGTAACACACAAAGGAGAGGGAGAGAGAGAAAAGTGGTGCTGGAATTTAAGAAAAAAAGACTTACCAAAAATAATACCCAAATGGCAAGTTCTGCACACCACAAAGTATTCATTTGCTCAACTGTAGCAAAAGGCTGGGCAGGAGACTGTCCCTGCAACAAGCCAAGGCAGTCCCAGCGTAGGATTAATGCCATTAAAAGGAGGGGAAATGTCACAGCATGCATAAGAAATCTGGAGACTTCAGACAAGCAAGTACCACTGCTCTCGAGTGACTGTGGGTGTTTTTGTTATACAGCTAGATGTAGAACTTCAAAGCCTTTTCAGTACATTTCTCCACTTAAATCAGAGGTTTAAAGGCTAGTCAGTGTTGCCTCAACTTCTTTAGCCAACTGATAAAATCTAGCAGATGATTTCTGAATAGTGTGAGGAGGGTGCAGGTATTTTGTAGACCACTCACTCCTCATGACCGCATCTTCCATCAGCCCATGACACTTCCTGCTTCATTCAAAGACTTGCCATCTTCAAAAAACTCCTGCATTGTTTGTGTGCTGGAGGACTAAGGTTTATGGGAACAATCATCCTCACAAATTTGTGTCATATCGATCTCTTTTGAAAGCAGTGGTGGCAAAGAGCAGCTGGACATGAGGGATGCAGTGTTGGCAGGGCTCACAGATGTAATTACTGTTCACAGTGACGGGAAACTTTTTAAAGAGGAAATGGCCTCAGTTTGTGCCAGGGGAGGTTTAGATTGGATATTAGGAAAACTTTCTTCACGGAAAGAGGGGTCAAGCATTGGAATAGGCTGTCCAGGGAAGTGGTTGAGTCACCATCCCTGGAGCAATTTAAAAGATGTGCAGATGTGACACTGGGGAACATGATCAAGTGCTGGACTTGGCTGTGCTGGGTTAATGGTTGAACTCAACGATCTTAAAGATCTTTTCCAACCTAAATGATTGTATGATTGTGAAAAACTCATTTGGCACTCTGAGGACCAAAAAGTGATATGCTTCTTTTGATTGAACTGCATATCACAGAACAGCATGGGCACCATCTCCTGTAGCCATCAGTGCTGGGGAAGATCACCTCTGTATGAGAACTTGCGGCTGCAGTTCTGCGATCTCAGTGTCAGATCTGTGCAATGAGATAAATACACTGGTATGTATATATCTAGATCTGACACCAACATGTAATTATTTTATATAGAATTAATAGGATCTGGTAATGCCAAGTTTATGCTCCTCTCATAGCTTATGCCTGCTTTTGTGAATTTTAGGAGAGCAGACAAGAACTGACTAGCCACGAGGTCCCTGGTGTGCTCTGTGGTCCCTGTCAGGGGTACTCCCCCTGCCGCATACCCTGTTGCTGGGCTGCATCCTGACAGGGAGGATTGCTTCCAGAGAGAGGGGAGGAGGGCTGGGAGTAATATAAAATATAAATATATTGTATAAAAAATATTGTATATGATATGATATAATGTCCATTTAAAAAATAAATAAAAATCAGTGCTTTAGAGGTCTGTCTGAGCACCCAGGCATGCCCTGAGATGCATCCTCTGTGCCAGCACTAGCAGGACTGTAAGTGCACTTGTGCACTGGAGGAAAGCCTGCCTGTTCCAGGTGAGTGGCACTTGAGCCAGAGGCAACATAATTAAAAAATTCATACAAGGCAGACAGTGTGAATGGCCTCTGAGCAAATAGAGCAGGCACTGCCTCCAGCAAGCCTTGCTTCCTCAGATTTGACTGCTTCCCAATGGGAGGAGCGAGAGGAGGGGGAGACTGCTTGCTGGCCTAACACCTTGCTCGGACCACCCAGATGTGCAGGAAGACACAGAGGGATACAGAAAGACACAAAGCAATCCAGAGTGATGCAGAGGAATGCAGCTGGAGGCAGAAGGAGGCAAGTGCTTCCAGGAGGCAGAGGCAGCATGAGCACCCCTAAGGGAAAAGGGACATCCTGCTGGCATGGTGCAATGTGACATGTGGAGCTGCCACTGGCCAAACCTTGCCCGTAGTGCATGGGGGAAACTTATACCCTGTGGAGAGGGCAGGGAGACTCTCTTGTGCCAGGGAAATGCTCATATGAAGTACAAGAAGAAAGCCTTGATTTACTAATCCACGTCTCCATTAACCAGCAGAGCCAGGCCGTGGCATTTTGCTGCAGGATGTACAGGGAAGAAAGCATAAGGAAAGCTTGAAGAAATGGGGTTAATCAATTTAATGAAGAATAGGAAAGCGTAGTAGCCTGCTGCAGGAGTGAGGTCTGGGAGGAGGATCATCCCCCACGCTCAGCTGCACTGTCTCTGGATCACCGCTCCTACAGGGCAGAGCAGCCGCCGCCCCAGCGCGTGGGGAAGCCATGAGCAGCATTACCTCATCCCACGGGAGTGACTCAGAGCAGCAGTATCACCTCTGCATGCCAAGCGTATCAGGCCAATACAGTTATTTCAAAGTACTGAGGAAGCAGGTCTAGTATGCAAGGGAAAAGGAACAGACAAACTGTAAAGACGTACTATTGTACATTCCTGTGCATCATCCATCCATGTAGCAACACACAGAGGTAATTGATTTCCATCAGTGTGATGCTCTTCCTTCTCTCCAGGAAGAGTGCAGCATATTCATGCTTCAGGTGTGTATCTTCTCCATCCCTGCTGTGTGCTGTTATCAGTGAAGACAACCCAAGCCTGACCCCACCCTGACTTTGAATGTCAGCATTCCCCTGAGCTGAGATCCATGTGTATGGCACTGTTTCTTTGCTGGGATCATCCCTGCACAGGTACTCTGTATTGTCCTCCACCAGAGCAAGCTGAAGGGGGTTTTGGTGCTCTTTCTTACGAAGAAAGCAGGATTCAGGTTTTAACACTTTTAAACACAATAAGGCACTGGTCAAAACCGACTCAGTGACAGGATAATTTAACACACTTTTCCTTACAACAAACAAGCAAACAAAAAACAATCAGCTGAAAAATTCAGCTCTTATCAGTGATGTGCAAGACCTTATCTCTGATTTAAACCTCCCAAAACCTAAGAATGCAGATTCTGACCTCAGATTTCAGCTGTGGAACCTTCATGTAATCAAGCTGGGAGGCAGAAACTATTTCTTGGTCCATCTCTACTCCCAGTGTTTTCAGTGGCTTTAAGAGGAGTTTGCGCTTTTTTTCTAACCTGGGTTTTCAAAAGTCACATACAGTAAAGCAAAACCACAGGATTTAACTTTCTTGATGGAACAAAACCGGGAACGTGTATATTAAATAATCACATAAGGAGTACCCATTTTATTTGTTTGCCTTTAAATAGAGTAAAAAGGCATCAGCTCACCAAAATGCAAGCCCTGCAACGGCCAACTGTGGGCTCTGTCCCCAGGGCAAGTCACTGCTGATGGCACAGTGCACGGTGTCCTGCCAGGCAAAGGGAACTTGCTGAAGAACAGCCCTTCTGGCACCGAAACTGCTGACTATAATATTTGACAACATTGCCTCTGTTTTTGCCTGTTGGATTGAGAAATGGAAGGGGGATCAGTCCGGTTTTTAAGGTGTAGCAGGTCATGACAAACAACCAGGAGAATTGACCCCGGGGTTAAAATCAATCCTTACTACCAGCACAAGCTCAACCTTCATGCAGAGACTTGAGTAAGTTTCTGTGCATATGGTTACATCCTATCGGAGCTGATAAAACTAACCTGATCTCATGGGGGAAGATTTACTGAATTCACTAATTGTTTCAGAAGAAAACCATTGCTTGATGGAGCGAGCCCAGGGCTGGGAACCAGACAAAGATAACTCCTGGAGAAATGCTCTGTGCATTCTGGGCAAAAGCCTGTCCTGCTCTGACCCTCTCCAACTTCTGCCATTGGCATCAGTGGGGCCAAGATCTTATTTTTTTAACCAAGCACAAATAAACAAGGATGTAACACTGGGAACACTAATGTTTACTGGACACTGTCCACTGCTTTAAAGTCTCATGAACATGATTATACCACTGACTTCTGGCTTTGCTCAGCCCCAGTGCAGCAGTAGAAAGCACCTTTCTGTTAAAATGTCAGAAATCAGGTTCTCTGTTTGGGCAGCTTATTAGCAGGAGGCTCTAAACTGAAGTTGAAAACGGCTGCAGGAAGGATTAACACTGCCTTGAACCTGACACTAACAATGGAAAAGGGGAATTACACCAGTAAGGAAGGTGTGAATTTAATTAATCATGCTGGCAACATAATTCCCCGTGTGAGCATTTCTCTTCCAATATGAACCATGGCCATTTTCAACACAGTTGATGTTTCTTAAGAGGTAGCTTAAACTAAGCTGAAAAAAAGTCACTCTTTATCCTGTAATAAGAGGATCCTCATGGGATATTATACGGTATAACTGCAGCAACATAGCTATAATTACAGCAGTCTGATTCTCATGCAGATGGGTCCTGACTCTGGTAGAGTTATTGATTTGTGCTGCTGCATTTGAGAGGGAAACAAGCCCATTGTGTCTAAATTATCCTCTCTGTACAGTCAGAAGGAGGACAACATTTTCTGGTAAAGAAGAAAGAAGGGAAATTTCCTTTCTCCCCTTTTCACTGCATGACTCCCAACAAAATTATTTGATGTCAAACCACTAATCTATGGGACTGTAATCCTCCCAAAATACCATTTGATGTATGGAGAAAAAGAAATAAAGAAACAGTCTGCTTTTTATTTCTCAGTTTTTCAGACACTAATGCAGTCATTTTAGATACTAAACCACAGGAGAAGAGAGAACATGTCCCTGCCTTTTCCCCCTGCAGCCAAAGGTTAGATGAGCTGGCACTGTAGGCAGAGCCTTCTTTCATGACATCTTCCCTGACAGCTCATTTTCAATCCCTGATTCAGCTGTCCCTGAGCACAGGTACCTTGCAGCACACTTACAAACTAACTGGCATTTTATTAGACCACACAGAGCAGACTATTTCTATGTACTGTGCTCTATATGTAAATAGTATCATGATAAGTCATATGTAAATGTTTAAACACAGCCTGAGCCACCATTAACTTCCATAAAGACCTACCAAATACAGGCACAACCAAATCAATGCATCAAAAACAATTTACTCCAAATAAGGATCTAACCCCAAATGCTTGTGAAGTTCAGCACTGCCTTCATTTGGATCAAGTGTCATTCCGCATTCAGGGAACTGTCCATGTGACAACTTTTAATTATTTGCATACACATTTGACCTGGATAGTAATACTAACAGCACAGCTTGTGCAGAATAGTGTCATGGTCAATATTTGAAATCTGCAGGCTCTAGTCTTTCATCAGGCCACTGATACAAATGTCAATTTATGAACTAGTTTCACTACTCTGCTGATCAGGGTCACAGGCAAGTAAATGTAATGACTTCAGCCGAGAGACATTTTGTCTTGGCATAGGAAGATCACATTTTCCCTCAAGCATCACTTTTCACTTAAGCTATCAAAAGTAAACAGCACATGAAATCCAAAGTGCCTGTTAAAACCCTTTCCTTGATGAAATATTTAATACTTTTGTTAATTAACAACATACATACTCCTTATCTTCTTTAAAACTAAATGTTCTTCTCTGCAAATGAATAGAAATGTGAAAAAGCAAATGGTGAAGAATCTCAGAAAGTTTTATGAATTGAAAACACATCACTCAAGGTACTGAAGAACAGGACTCCCAGTTCCTCTCTAAAGTGGAAATGCCTGGCCAAGAACTGCACCCTGGCATTTCAAGGTGCTGTCATTAGAGATCTTTTCTCCCTGTTCAGCTCCATACAGTATTTGGGGTGCATAGAGTGTCCATGGCAGGCAAATGGCAACAGGCAAAACCTGGGCCACCTGAGATGCCAATGTATCCTACTTCCACAGGCATTGTAGAGGTGTCCCATAACATGGATGGTGACCTGAGCTCTGCATGACCATGATGAAGCCTTGCTCTGAAGTTGCAACCACTATTAAGGGGAGGGAAGATTCTGGGCCAAAATCACAGGAGAATATTGAGAGGCTTCTTCCTCCTCATTTAATCCTCTTAGGTGTCTCCTGGATGGGTTATTCCCTCCTTTCTTGTTTGAGAGGGTACATTCCTGAAAGGAAAGGTCTCAGCTGCATCTGGGATGGCAATGGGAAGAAGCATCAGTCCTGCAGGCTCTCTGTTGCACAGGAGAACATGTGCTGTGCACAGAGGATCTTTGGGAAGAGGCCAGGGCATGGACCTCTTGGTGTACTTGTTTTGCACACACAGTTGAGTCAGTGACACAAAGCAGGTCTGCGGCTTGAGCTGCCCTTCAGGGACCTCTCTCTGGGACCTCCTCCGAGTGGAGGATCCACAGCAGAGGCAGGGATGACTCTGATGTCTTTGTATGATTTCTGAACTGAAGATTAACAACAGTGAACAAGAATTTTTGTCCTGTCATGACTACTGTAACACAGACACTGTTCTCCCTCCTGGGGCCTCAGCAGGGATGCTCACTGAGCAGAGGGACTTGTGTCCTTCCTTTCCTGGGGGGTTTGCCAGGGCTCACACTAAGCTGTGACCAACTACAGCTACTTCAGCTCTCCCAGAAAAAGGTTTGCTTTCCACCAGTCAACTGCAATGAATCTGCAACCTCCCTCCAAGAAACCTTTTTATTCAACCCCACCAAAACTGAAGTGACACATGGCCAAGATATAACGCCGCAGGCACACACATATTTCTCCCAGCACATTCCCTTACCTACATGTATCCTCTCTGTTCCCAGCCCAGACAAGTCCCATTTGCTCATCCTCAGTGGTCGCAGGAGCAGCAGACATGGCTCGCAGTCAGCTCCCTCCATCTCTGTCTCCAGCTTCCAGCTGACACTCTCCTGCAGCCCTCAGACCACTCCTTTCCTACAGGGCTCCTGTGCTCACAGTTCAGCTTGCCTCCCCTCTCCCCAGCCTTCCCAACGTAGCCTCCCACAGAGAGGGGCTGGAGCTCAAGGATCCCTCTTCATCCCTCTCAGCCTGGTTATCCATTTCTGTCCAGGGGAATGGTTTTTATCCAAGCCATTGTTTCCTCTTTTCCTGCCTGGTTTCTTTAGTTCCAATACTGCCTCCGTTAGCTCTGCATTTCCAGTTAGCAATACAGAACTGAGCTGGGAAAGCAAGTTGTAAGAGAGGATCACAAAAACCCAACCAAATCAAATGAACATTTTGGGGCGCTTTTCCCCTGTGTGAAAAACGGTGCAGAAATTGGTGTGCACAAAAACACAGGGACCTCCTGCTGAGGTGCTGGCTCTCGGTGCTGTCAGGCAGGCAGGCAGCGTGCTGGGGAAGGCAGACTCCTCGGAGGTCTGGGCTTTCCTGTATTTTTCCAAGTAATTGAATCCCACAAAGGCATTAAGTTCTAACCTTGAGTCAGTAGGCTGCAGTGGGAATGAGTTGCAGGGTGTTTCACCATCCCTGGGCTTCTCCCTCTGCAAGCTGGCAGACTGCTCAGGTTTTTCTCTGTGAACTGCCAAACCACTATTAAACCTTAAACTCATGCCATTAGAGAGAGGAATCTATTTATAGCATAAAAAATTGAATGAGTTTGCTGGCTCTGGTTCATATTTGGTGACTTCAACAAGTTATATAAGGGCAGATTTCAAGCCACAACCTTTGGAGAAACCTTCTCAGGTTTTTCCCAGTTTTTCCTGTTGTTTTGCTCACCTCTGCTGATTGGAGCTGGGCATCATTCTGCAAGAGTATTTTAACTGGTACATTTTTAAT
Source organism: Myrmophylax atrothorax (assembly GCA_026770055.1). Classification (NCBI taxonomy): domain Eukaryota; kingdom Metazoa; phylum Chordata; class Aves; order Passeriformes; family Thamnophilidae; genus Myrmophylax; species Myrmophylax atrothorax. The sequence goes on along the minus strand of JAOXXN010000446.1, from coordinate 102,807,618 downwards.
ATTTTCTTTAGGTGGGAGTTCTGTGGCTGGGCCTGAGCATCTCACCGAGAGCCTCATTTCAAGCAGGGGGATCCAGCAGCCTTCAGAATTCAAGGTGTAGGATTCCCCTGTAGTCTACTCATAAACCTGCCCAAAACTCATTGAGCATGGTGATGATCATGGAAGGGATGGAAGATGTTTCCTTCCTACCCACTGCTTAGCATTTAGCAAAAGTTATTAATAAAATATTTCTTGTAAAAAAGTACTGCAACTTAACTTGGCCTATTGTTAACAAAAGAGC
>JAOXXN010000446.1:102772060-102786729 GCA_026770055.1 Myrmophylax atrothorax | reverse complement strand
GAGGGAGGCGGGTCTCAGGGTGTTTAACCCCTGCCGTGCGCTCCCGGGGACGAGCTCGTCTAGCTGGTTTTATTATGTATTTTTTCCCACCAGTCCCGGCGTTCAGGTCCGCCTGGCTCCGACACGCCCGCGGCGCTGGTGGCACACGGGGGCGAGGGCCCCAGGCTGGGTGGTGACCGGGGGTCCTTCCTCGAGTCCCTGTTACACAGTATCGTAATATGCTCAGATGAGGCAAGGAGGAAAAGCGGGGTGAGGACTTTCTCAAGGAAAACCAGCAATTTCCGCTGCTTAGTCGGCAGGCTGCCGTCCCTTGGCTGGCACCGAGCGAGCATGCCTTCCCCGGCTGTTTCTGGGTCGAGGTTTTCCGAGGCGTGGACCCCCGGGACGAGTGCCGCTCCCCATGGCCCTGCGTGGGAGGGCTGGACGCTGCAGTCCCTCCAGGAGAAGCACCTGGAGATGGGGAAGCGGGGGCAAGGCTCGAAGGGATCCTCGCTTTTGGTGGATTGCGAGCGGTGCCGCAGAGTCGCGTTCACTCGTGTCTCATCCCGGCATCACGGTTACTGTCTTCTTCTGTCAGGTTTTGACGTGCATTCTCGGGTTGAATAGAGTGACATCCCCAGCTTCTCCTGCTTCTGCTACTACACTGCTCTTGTCCCATTGCCAGCCACGATGGATAAGACCGAGTTGATCCAGAAAGCCAAGCTGGCTGAGCAAGCCGAGCGCTACGACGACATGGCCACCTGCATGAAGGCAGTCACGGAGCAGGGCGCCGAGCTGTCCAACGAGGAGCGCAACCTGCTCTCCGTGGCCTACAAGAACGTGGTGGGGGGGCGGCGCTCGGCCTGGAGGGTCATCTCCAGCATCGAGCAGAAGACAGACACCAGTGACAAGAAGATGCAGCTTATCAAGGACTATCGGGAGAAGGTGGAGTCTGAGCTCAGGTCCATCTGCACCACGGTGCTGGTAAGTGGGGGCTCTGTTGTTTTCTTCCGTGTTATTTAAGAGAAAGAAGTGCAGTATTTATGTGTGTTGCTGTACTGGGAGAAGGACTGGTAACTGCACTGGGGCATATCACACAAAGTGTTAGCCTGAGGTAGGGGAAGTCAGTGCTGTACCTTCCATAACCATTATGTGAGGAAGGTCATCTGCACTATGCTGTGGGCTCCGTATGTGTAGAGGTATTTGAGATACTCAGTTTTGAGTATCTGTGAGGTACATTTTTGGATAGAGTGATCCATAGACACATTATTTCACCAGGTAGTTGCAGAGGTAACAAGGAATTTAGCCTTACGTCTGTTTGTGCTGTGGTTAGTCAGCTTATCTATTTGTAAGATAAGCTGAAAAGAAAATGTGAAAATCCCTTTACTCACAGAGCTAATAAATTGTTAAAAGCATTTAAACTCTGTGTGTATTTCGTTTACTTCTCATGAAGAAAAATACTCTCGAGGGATCTCTAATAGACATTTTGAGGAAATTTTTAGAATAAATATGGTTTTATAAAGTGAGACACCTGCATTGAAAGTGAGAGATGTAGAAATTGGCTTTGTTAGAAGCTGACTCCTCAGGGGTATCTTTAGAAGGAATTTGCAGTAATTATGGAATAATGTAAAGACTGGCACGACAGCTCACACATGCATCAAAGCCCAGAAGCACGTTTCTGTGCAAGCAGAATTCCAGATGCCACTGATAGGAAGACTCTACTGCACTGTAGTGGGAGCTCAAGAGACGAGTGTCATCAGTGTGGAGGCCGCTGGACCCTGTTCTATATGACCAGGGAGTTGTGGCTGAAGGAAGCTGCATCTGTGTAATGCAATAGTAATTGTGTGGCAAATAATCCTCAGTGGTTTATTTGCTCCTCTTTGAGTTTTTTTGGGGTGTCTGGTATTGCTAATGTGAGAATAGGAAGAAGCAAATCTAAAAGGAAATAACTGTGAGGTAAATTTATCCTAGATTGGTTTAGGAGACATGAATTTAAAGGTGACTGGTTTGGAAGTAACTGAATTTTCTTCTTGATTAAGTGTTCTGGCTCACATATTAAGGGAGTACTTCTTTGGACTGTGCTGAAGATACCCCTATATGCTTCCTTGTGTGCTGCCACCTAGGTTTGTTCTTTCTTTTTTTTTTTCTAAATCAGTCCAACTGAGCTACCCCTTGAAAAGAATTTTGAAATTTGTAAGCTTTATAAATCAGTTGATTCCTTAACATATTTAAGAGTTCATGTTTTCCAAAGAAGCTGTTTCTATGGTTACAGGTGTAATTAAACTGTAAAACTTCTGCCTTTGTGAAGATGTTGTGACTTATGTAGAGTTCCTGTTTCCTGTGACAAGGTTTGATTAGAACCTGTGTGATGAAGTGCCAGCATTTGTGCTGTTGTCACTCTCCCTGCTCTCCTCTACTCAGTACCCCACTTCAGAACTCATTTCTTGGGACCTCCACATAAAGCTCAGTGTTCAGACTTCTTAATGTCCCTCTGTCTTTCTACCAAATCCAGTTCCTAAGAGAAGGTGATGTGTAAAGTCTCATACGTGCTGTCTGGACAAGGAGCTCGTGCTGCCCTGAGGTGAACCACGTAACTCAGTGTCTGTACCAGTGATCCCACCCACATCTGGTGGTGGCCAGCAGGTACCCTGCTAGCTGTGCTAACTCAAACCTCTGGTGTAGGGAGAGCAAGCTCTTCTGTGCTGGAGGAGTTTTGCACTGCGTTCTAGGCTTTCCCTGTTCTCAGCCATGGCCTGGCTGGCAGCTCTCCCCTGGGAGGCAGCAGGGAGCATTGAAGACCAACACCTACAGCTGAGCCTGCTTGTCCTGTCCTGTCTGTGCTGCCTTTGGGAGGGGATGTCGCCTCTCTCTACTGCAGGCCTTCCCTTTTTATTCCTCCTTTGAGGGCCATGTGCAGTTACTTTCTGTTCCGATTCCCTCCCTTTCCTGCTCTATCTGCCACTCCTGTGATCCATGAGTCAGCATCCAAGAGGTTGGAAGCAGAAGTTCACAAAGGGTGGGTTGCCTAAAGATGAGGCACAGAATGGTTTTGGCTCCTCCTTTGAGTGATACTGCCTTCTGTACCGATGCTATGGTGACTGCCTGTAGCTGTTTCAGATCTCTAGTTGAGTCTCAGCAATGCTTTTTTAGCTCTAGGAAGGCTAAACTGAAACCACTGCTGGCAACAAGAGTGGAAAGGAGGGTTGCTTGTCATCTGGAGTATTTGGATTTAGCAGGGGTGGGTGTGTTGGGTGGAGTGTGACTGCTGTTAGTCATACTACTAACAGTTTTTTCAAAGGCTTTATTTTATTACTAGTATAGCACATTTCTAAATCTTAATTTAGAAATACTTGTGCTAGCATTAAAAATACTGATAATTTTTTTTTATTAAAAAGGCAGAAGTGGTGAATTTGTAATTACTTTTTTCCTGTAAAAATGCCTCAAGCCAGTTAGGTGTGGCATTGTTTCAGGGCCTGGTTTGAGAAAGAGCTTAAATTTAATCACTAGAGCACAAACACTCAAAATTACATTGAGATGTCTATATACAGACACATACATAAAAATAAAAATAAAACCTGTACTGATTATTTAACTGTCATTCTTTAACTGCCTATCGTGCAAGTAGGAATAGGTGTGATCTGAATGCTTTTTACTGTTAATTTTATGACTGGTCTTTCAGGTGAGAGTGACGCTTTAGTGGAGAATTGCTGTGACTGACAGACAACTTGCACAAGCGTTTTATTTAAAAGGTGCACCAGAAGGTGTTACTGAAGTCCCTGCATTGATTGACTAATTCTTTGGTAATATAGAGAATTAATATTGAATCATCCCTTATGACTCATAGTTAAAACTGTTCTTGAAACTCTCTTCTCAAATAAAGAAACAGGTTTTTCAAAGGCTTTTTTTATTACTAGTATAGCACATTTCTAAATCTTAATTTAGAAATACTTGTGCTAGCATTAAAAATACTGATAACTTTTTTTCAAGGTAAAGTTGAACTATATTGTCACAGAGCTCATGTTTCTTTCTCTCCCCTTGAGTGATTTCCAGACAGGAATACTGCATAATGTAGAAGGAGTGGATGCAGCAGCAACTTCCCCATAATTAGTGTGATCACATGGGAAACTTTGAAGGTGGAATGTACCATGTGAGACCTGCTTTATTGAATGCACACTGCTGTTCAGTGACATTGGGCTTTTAAAAAAGGGTGACTTGTGAATTGGAACCTTTTTGGGGAAGCAGATTAAACTGGTGGGGTTTGTGAGAGCCTCGGTCCCTTTGCATGGGATAATTCATGTTGCATTCGAGCTGCTTTGTCCTGGAGAGAGAAGTAGCATAAAGGAAGGGAGGACACCAGCCCTTGCCTGGAACTGCTCTCCACTTGCAGCTTGAGGGTTTTTCCATGTGTGTTCAGTGCTCTGCATGTGTTCAGTTTATAGGCCCTGACATGCTGGAGCTCTTCACAGAGCAGGAGGGATTGGATAACTACTTGCTCATAGTTTAAAACTGGATATGAAGATGGAATGGCTAAAATAATTATGACTTGCAAACAGCTGTATCTTGGTACTTACCTCTCCTGTCTCCAGCTGAAACTTAAAAGAGTTTTTTACGGTTTTTAAAATTTTTGTGTGGAAGAGTTACATACCTGTGGCTTTTCAGTTGTTTTCAAAGACCTGTTTTCACAGTGTCCTCTGTAAGCATTTGGCACTGCACTGTCAGACCCATGTTGGGCAGTTTCTCTGGAAGTGAGCAAGGGCATAGTGAACTTTCACAGAGAACATAGAGAACACGGCATTCCTTGTGCTGTTGATTCCTTTCAGCACCCTGGGGCAGTGCCTGCAGTGAGATAGGCTTGAGCTGTAAGGTGTATATTATCTCTGTTTTTACTGTCTTAAGGCCGAGAGGAGCTTGTCAATGTTTGATCTTCTGTGAGATTGCACGTTAATTGTTGAAAGTGTGTGTTGATGTGTTGCTCCTGCCAGCCCCCCTTTCCTTCCTTCCTGCCTCCCCCCAGCACTGCCATGTGGTTCTACTGCTGCTTTGCATAATTAAAAACAATAAAAACTAATAAAAAGAAGCAAAAAATCTATATCCACTTCTGATAATTATCCATTTTGTAGATCTAGTTGTAAATTTAATCACACAAAACAAAAATCCCCGTACTACAGGGTAATGTTCAAAGCAGGTTTTTTGAACAGCCCAAGTTCATGGTGCCATTGAACATGAGGTTGGTGGGTTCCAGCAGCAAGTGCATTTCTCATGGCAACTATAATATCTGATGGCTGGTAATGGATAAACTTTGACTGTAGCCCTGTTTTTTCCCTTCTGTTACCTTTGGCCTATGAAAAACTGAGATCTTCATTTTGTTATTACACATGCAGCAATTTGGCAGAGTCAGTAGGCCTCAGGTTGGTGCTGCTATATGTAAAAGTTACCAGAGTTTCATGTCGTGTGAATCCTTTGTCTCTGCTTTCCTATTTTCAGTGAACAGAGTTTGTACAGGAATTTGTGATGTTGAGTTGAAACTGGGTAAAAGGATGCTGAGTGCTGTGCTGATACAGGGAACTGTGCAGGATGCAGTTTTCCTTTGAAGGTCAGGTGTGCCGATCACTTCATACTACTCTTGGATTTAGTTGTCCCAGTCGCGGCTGGGACAGTATTTCAAGTATTACTTCAACTTACAAAAAGGTAAAAAAGTAACTGCTGTGGACTCATCCTTTTAACTGACTGATTAGAAGGACAGGCCTCTTCCTGAAAGCCAGGCCTTAGGCTGGGAACATTACTTCTTGCCAAATCTAGAATTGGGGAGTAAATGTGAAGGGAACGTTTAATTCAGAGTAAATCATCTTTTTGATATGTGGAGACGGAGTTGATTTTCCTTTGTTTTCTCAGCACAACTTCCATCAACCATCAACACAGTTGTGATAAGAATTGTAGAACTTTAGTGGGTGGATCTTTTCTAGCTTAATATGCTTGAGACTGAATGCATGATCTGAACTTGACTTACTCATAGTTGCACCTTTTCTTACATTGTCCTTCAGTAGAATCTGCTGCTGGAGCACTCACTTGTGTGCCAGGAAAACTGAATCCTAGGAAAGGACTGATGCTTACAGAAACAGAGCCTGGAGAGTACTGAGGTTCTTGAACGGACTGAAAACTGTGAAGAGTCCGGCTAAAAATCGTTCAGGGAATTCTGATGGTAGCTGAGGCCATGCAGTCATTGCCTGCTGCCTCCTCCCCTGCAGCTGGATGCTATCTAGAATTATTAGAGTTCTTGGAGGACATTTTCTGGTTTGGTGTCCTTGAAAAGATAGGGATGTGCTCACTGGATAGAACAACAAACCCACAAATTCTGTTTTTCTGCAGCTGCAGTGGAGCTCTGAACAGATTTTGTAAATCCCTGTTGTGTTTACCTGCTGGACAGTTGTCTGACAGGCATTGCTACTACCTCTGATGCTGATCTGATGGGTTCCTTTTGAAGTAAAACATAGAAGGCTGTGAATCAGAGAGAACTTGATGAGGAAAGAGCACACTCCAACTGAAGGTTATTGGCACTGATTTCTTTATAGTGGCACAAAGGGGGGGTTGTTTAGCACATTATTAAAGAAGTAGATCATGCCAGTTTCTTTAGGCACACAGCAGCTTGATACTCTGGTTTCCTCTGATTTTCAGAGCAAGGTACTGAGGAAAATGGCAGAGCTGGTAAAAGTGCATGGGTGTAGTTTGTGAGTTTGGTGGGTGAAGGAGCATGCTTGAGAAATCTTTGGTTTTGTACTTAGTTTTATGCTCCTGGTCTTGGGGAATGATGGGCCTGTTGCTCCCAGATGTTCTTTGCTATTTGTGTTTCAGTGCTTTTGCACTTGTCAATAAACGTGAGCCTGATTTGTCACAGACAGGAAAGGTCAGGAAGACTCTTCTTCAGCCCTGTATTTTTGGCACTTAATCAGAATAGCTCCACCAAGCTCACTGGGCAGGTGTTTTCATGTTCCTCCTCATCCTTTCTGCTTCCCAGGAACTGGAACCAACACTGGAACACTTCAGCTGTGCACACTGCTGGTGTGTAGGCTTGTCATTTGCTAATTAATTCTGTGTATCTGAGTGTGTGACAGTGCCCAGCTCGTGTGAGCAGGGAGGAGGCAGGAAAAATAACTGAAGTGCAGTCTCATGTTTGTGCCCACCAAAACATGAGATGTAAAGACCTGGGGACTGCAGGTCCTGAATTAACAACCATTTTGCCTGTGCCTTTCTTTTAAAAGGGTTTGATTTACCAGTTTCTAACACTGATAAAGATTAATTACTTGCTCTATTACTCTTTATTCTGTCCTTTATATGATGAATTCACTGAAGCAGTTGGATATAGGAGGCATGTTAGGCTCTGAACACAGAAAAATTTCCATGTGCTCTGATACAAATTTTCCTAAATAAACTGTGTACACTCTTATCTGACTGACAGACATATTTCCTGGATAAAACTTCTTCAGGAGGTTTTGTTCTGTAGTTGAATACATTTTGCAAAATTCTTGTAAGCAGAAATTGTGTTTAATAAAAATAGATAGCAGGGCCTTGCAGGGCCTTGGCAAAAAGTCAAGGCTCACTTGGCATGAGAAACTGCTGTACCCAGGTCATCTGACATGTTGGCTTTGGTTTTCTGACCTGAAGGTTCCACTTCATTGTTGCAAGTTGTCTTGTTTGGGGAGTAACAAATTACAGGCACTCTCCTAATAGACCGAATGAAATAATGTATTGCAGGGTTTCCTCTGAGATGGAATTGGACAATGCAAAAAGCTCTTCCAGCTGCTCTAAGTGATGGGAACAAAGTGCATCTGTTGATTATCAGTTGGAATTTCAGTGATCCCAAACCTCTGATCAAGGGCTCGCAAACAGAGCAGAACTGAAGCAAGGAAAGTTTTAGGGTCTCTCGAGTTTGTTTATTATATGACAGAATAGTTTTAAAATCAGTTCTTTGCATAAGGGCAAACCTAAGCCCACATAACTCCTGCATGCTGTTGTTGGGTTTGGGTGTTGTTGGTCTGTGCACACATCAGTCAGTTACCCACACCTTTGGGCTGTGGAGCACAGGAGTATTGGTAAATGAAAATCTGGACTTTTCTGTTGGAGTCTGTCATACTGTGGAAGGTCACAAATGGAGGATGCTGGAAGAGGCTTTTAGTGGTCAGGATTCTGAAGGGAAGAATTTGATGTCTGTAATGTCTGTAAGAGGAGAACAGTTGAAGTATTTTGAGGAATTAGGAATATGAGAAATGCAATAATGGAAGAATATAAGCATCAATTTGAGATAAATCTGTCAGATACCAAGAAAATTTTCCTGAAGGCTTTTGGCTGTGTTGTATGGCCATTACTTCATGAAAAATTTGTAATTGTTGAAAAGGGGAAAGACTTTTCTTGAAGACTCATTTCTACATTTGGTGGGAGGGAAACTGGAAAACTTTAGGCTCTTCCTTAAAAACTTGAATAATCCTTTGACTTTCACTGGATTAATTTTGTCTGAAAATCTGCAGAAAAGAGAACTTGCATTTCCACACACTGCTGGTTCCTGGCTTACATAGTTCTCTGGGGGTCACAGAACTTTCTAACTTGTTGTGTTAGGAGAAATGTGAGCAGAGGGTGTGAATTGTAGATTAAATTAATCTCAGCTCCAGGCGGGAACAGGATGGGCAGACGTGCTACAGCTCAGGCTTCCAGTGCATTTGTTAAGTGGGATTCCAGATCCTTCATTGAGGGCCAGTCCTAAATACTGACTGCCAGTTTTTGAAACTCTGTAGACAAAGACACAGAACCAAATGGAAAGGATGAATTAGGTCACCCTCTCCAGTTCCATGTCAGGTGCACTGGTCTCTGCTGCCAGCAGTGCTTTGTCAGGTCATCTTCAGGCCGTGCCATGGGGAGGTGCACACATACTTTCCTCAATACATAAACTGAAACACTGTTAGTCTTAAGAGGTCTGTATGAAAATTACTTAATTTTCTCCCAGAAGGAGTTGATGCATCGAGCTTGAATCCTGAAGGATGAGGAACTTACTTCTGCCAAATTACACTGTTGAAAGTAAAGTGATCTTACTCTTGCAGCAGGGGACTCTCCCTTTCCTGTCAGGAAAACAACTGCTGAATGTTAAAACACACCTAGGCTGCAGTGAGTCATACTGTGGACTTTGGAATGACTGATTATACTTGAAATAGTGGAGAAGTCTTAAATACCAGTTTGGTAGACGATTAGAACAGGCAGTCATTTGTGAGTGGAAGCTTTATTGAGAGGTCTGAGCCCACACCGATCATCTGTGCTGTCAGACACCTTGGAACGTTTGATATGTTTAATTTCACATATGTTACACTAAGGGAGTGTGTTGGTCTGAGCTGCCTCGCCAACTTCCAGCTTTGCTTTCTGACTGCAGTTGGTGTGGAAACTGTTTCTCTCTCTGCTGCTTGTAGGTGTTTTTTCTCATACTGGGTCTGGATGGACCCTCAGAAATACTTGAGACTGAGTAATTTTTCTGAGTGTTTTGTTTACATGTTGCAACCCTGGCCGAGTTTCTGTGGTCTCACACACTTCTCATCATGTGCCTGTGGATTTCAGGCTGCTCATCTAGAGGGGACTCTGATGCTGAATCCATGTTGAGGGTGGTGAGTTAACTTGCTGAAAGAAGTGGTGGACATACACTCTGTGTGTGCTTTATTTTTAAGAAACCTCTTCTCAAAATGGGTTTCTTTTGGAACAGTTTCTTCGCTTTTGGGTCTGTGGGGTTTGGTCTGTGAGTGGGACAGTGCTGAGCAGTCAGGTATTGCTGTCACCCAGGTAACTGTTCTGAGTGAGCTTGGACACTCCTGAATAAACAAAACACAACACAGCTCCAAACAGCCCACAAAGCAACAACAACAACCGCCCAGAGAAAAACCAAGAGGGGGAACCCCTAAGCACTTAAGAGCTTAAAATAGGGACCATTCAGTGTCGGTTCAGGAAGGAAAGAAACATCTAGGAAAGAACAATAAAACTCGTTCTAGTTCCTGTAGGACTTTGTGATAATCAGTACCCTGTGGGATGGCAGCACCTCCTCTGCTGGCGGCTCTGGGAACGCTGGGACAGCAAAGATCTGCTGAGCAGAAGCTCAGCCTGGTTTCTTTTTCTTTGTTTCTTTTTTCCATATGACTGAACTTTTCCCATTATGTGTTGAGGAGGAATATGTTTTTTGAACACTATATGCATTTATATTGATTAGTTTGTCCTTCTGTCAAAAAAAAATATTACTACTATTGGATTAAGTTTTCTCTAGGTGCTTTTTGTGTCATACAAGTTCAAGTCCAGTGAAGGACATTGTCTTAAATTAGCAAAACCTGCAAATACCACTTAATTGCCACAAACTGTTACGATGTTTGCTTTTAAAAATAGCATTTAAAATTACATACCCAAAGGATGAAGATGGTGTTGAAATAAGGTGTTTTAGATAACTTGAAGTAAGGTATGTGGGCCTTAGACTCAAGGATATTGCTGAAACAGTCTGACTTGAAAATCAGACTTTATATAATGCAGACTTTATTAAAAAAACTTCTGTGCCAGCCTTTTTGAACATTGGTGTGCTCCTCCTTGCTAAATACAATGCACCTTAAGCAGTTTATACTTTTAGGGGCAAACCTTTGGAGAGCATTGCTCTTTCTGATGGTTGCTTGTACATTTACTTTTTTCCTTCTGGTGGAGCAAAAGTAAAGATAACCCCTACTCGATGAGAAATGACAGTGTACTCCAGTCTGTTAATAGCATAACATTGAATAACTTGGTGCTGGTGATGTGACCCAAACATGTCCTGAGTGTTGACATCTGAGCAATGGTGACACTGTGAATATCTTGGGTTACTTCAGTTTACCACGTTGAGGACTCCTGTCAGTACCTGGCCACGTGGTATCTTTAAATGGGCCTCAAACTACTTGCAGTGAGAAGGTGATCTCTGGAGTCGATGCAGTTCGTGTTCATGCTCTGGTGTGGAATGGTTAAGTGGGAAGAATAATCCAGTAGATGGTGGTGTTGGAATATATGAAGACACTTCTACTCACGTGTTTACTTTTTTGCTGAAGTCCCGATGCTAAATGGCACAAGTTCTGAAGGCAGCTAAAAGGTCAAGTTGCTATTCAAGATGATTGTTTCCCAAGCTCATCCTTACTGTTGAGGGTTTTTGTAGCTGGATATGTGGGAATGGACAACAGTGCACATCAGATAGCGGTATTTTTCTGTCACTTGAACCTGTCCCATTGCTACATTGTATAGAAAGTATTTAGTATACACTGGTTAAACTTAATGTCTCGGTCAGTCTTGCCTTTTAAAATACGCTTCTATGGGAAGAGTGACATTCTGTTTTGGTGTCAGCTTTTTAAAGAAGGTGCTGCCCTGAAAACAGCAGAAAGCACGTGTGAAGTGTGATGGAACATGGATTGCAGGGGAGGTGTGTGCTGTGGGTTGTAAGGAGGTGCACACACCACAGCAATTGGGAAGGAGAGCTGTGTGTCCAGGGAGCTGCTTTGTCTGTGTCAGGCACTTCGGGTAATGATGTGGCTGATGTTCCTTCAGAGCTTTCTTTTCATGAAGCTGAAATAGTGGGGAAATGATGAGAGCAGATCTATTGACTTAGTTTTTCTGGCTCAGGTTAATTGCAGTGGTCAGTGAACACCACGTGTTCAACCCTTGATCCTGCTTAAACAGAGGGAGGGAAGAGGGACCGAGAGGGGACAGTTACTCAGGTGGAAGAGTGGAACTGGAGAAGGATCCAAAATAGCAATGGAAATGTAACTTCCATTTGGCATGTGGGAGATGCAAGTCTGACAGTGAAGAGAAACATAAAATGAAAAGGTATTTTCAGCGATAAAAGGGAAAGAAGCAGATTGGTGCCAGGCTCCTGGCCCGCTCGCCGTGGCTCCTGCAGGCCCTGCAGGTCTGTCCCAGGCAGGAGCCCTTTTGTTGTGGGCATCTCCATAATAGATAATAAGTAAGCCTGCCTTCTGTAGGAGGGGGGAAGAATATCATGGATGAGAATACGATGCTGTTGGGATGACAAGAGTGTTAGCACACTGTGAAGGTAGAAATGAATTGAGATGGATGAACAACACTAACAAGAAGTAAGAGTGGGGAAATCGTGTGTCGTGGCATAGGAGGGCCTGCACACCACTTGAGAACGATGTGTCAGCGTGGGGGAAGCAGCAGTAGCTGAACTGTCACACTGCAGACCTGTTGCAACTGTGGTGGGACATGGAGGGCCTGGCCTGAGGACAGAGCTTTGATTCCTGTGCCTTTCCTAGTGCTGATGGTTCCCAGTCACACCCCAGCAGGGCAGTCCAGCAGCTCAAATGTGGTGTGGCTTTCAGGGCACTGTCTGAGGTATGTTTGATGTTGGAGAGCGTGTGATTGCTGTTTGTTCAGGGCTTGGTTCAGAAGGTGATGGGAACAGCTGCGGTTCTGAGGTGATGGTGGCAGCTGTGCTGTGGTAGGTACAAGGGATGGGTGTGTTTGCTGTGTGTGAGCACGGGTGGCAGTCACTGTATTCGCTGTCTTCATCCCAGAGTCACACCTGTGGCAGTGCTTGTCACTCCCAAGGTAAAATCATCACCAAAATTTCATGGTTTGCTGAGGTCTGCTTTGCTGCTTTGGCTGCCTGTATTCATTTTTACTTAATATCAGCTGATCTTTAAAAGAAGGACTCATAGCAGATTACTGTCTGATGGAAAGGTAAAAACGCCCAAGTGGGGAAAGATAAGGGAACAGATGTAGGAAATCTTGAGTTTTCCTGGCTATTACTGACTCACAAGAGTGTAAGTAAATCATCTGACTTGCTGTGCTGTGTGCTCTTGCTGCCCTGACAACGTTTTGTCTGTCAGAGGGAGAGTAAGATGCCTTCCAAGAAATGATGATGATATCCCAAGATGAATGGCTCACAAAGTGTACCAAATACATTATGGATTTGAAAGGTCAACTCTGGCCTGATAAATGATTAGCTTCACTCAAAGCCTGTTTGGATTCTTTTCTAACCTACATGATTCATAAATGATATCTTGTTCCATATAAAGCTATTAAAAACCCAAAACTGGATACATGAAGTCCAGAATTAGGCTATTCCAGCCTGGCTGGCAGAGACACAGGTCTCTAGTCCTTACTCTGTGTTATGTAAGGATGAGGAGGCCCCCAAGACAAGCTGGGGGTGGGAGCTGCTGGGCAGCTCAGCTCCCCTGCCTGGAGTGCCTAGAAAGTAACTCACTCTGCCATCTGAAAACCCACCGTTCACTCTCAGCATCCACTGTTTTGTTTAAGTTTCTCAGAAACCTGCACAGAACCGCTGGTTTTCAGACCTTCACGGTGAGGGCAGCACTTTGAGGATGCACCGACACACAGGCTGTAGTGCTGCTTGTTTGTGGTAGGGCTGGGACCAGGGCAGAATCCTTTTGTGTCCCTGGAAGAAGTGTGTGTGGCCTCCCCACTTGCGGGGGCGAGGGGGGGAAAAGTGGGCATTGATGCTCTGGGTTTCAGGTTCAACTTAACTTGGACACGATAAGGCTTTCCTGTAAAAACATCTTTAGTGTACACCAGATTCCAGGGGTTTAGTATTTTTAAGTCACAACCAAGCCAGATCGGTTATACACAGTACTCCAGTGCTACAGCTGCCCCCAAACACAGAATTTTGTAATAAGATCAATAATATTTTTGTGTGCTAAGTTTGTAATAAATTTTTATGTTTTGGAAGTCGTAAAAGAAAAATGTGTGTTTGTTCCCTTGGTGATGGAGATGTAGTATCTTGAAAAGTTTTATTTCAGCATTTAAAAGATGAATCAAGGCTACAGTTTTGTCAGATACCTGGTTTCAAATGCCACACAGTATCTTTGCTGCTTGTGTGTTCAATGCCCCTTAGGCTGTAGTTTTTCACAGCTAATCTGAGCCCATCGATAAATCCCATCTCTGCTGCTTAGCGCAGTCCCAGCTGTAGGGTGGCCTTTAGAGGCTGGTGGTTACTGCTCAAACAAGGCATTTAGGGAGCCTTTACAAACACAGTTGTATAAGGTGTCACGTGTCATCACTCTGGGCAGTTTCTTGTAGAATCAAACTTTGATGTTAGACTTGAGGTGACTGCGCTGTTGTCTCCGAGACTCTGACGGTGGTTTGTGTAGTGTTGTGCTTTTGTGGCTGACATGAGCACTGTCATAGGAGAAAGGCATGAGGAGAACACTGAGCTAAAATGCGAAGGTTTTTTTTCATTGCAGAAATCTGTAGGGTGGGAATAACCCATTCTAATACGGAATGACTCATAAGCTGTGCCAGTATTAATGTGGGGTTGTATTACCCATCTGCCTACTACCTGTTAACTCTTGGTTTGAAACATACCTAAGGGTTCGCTGCCTTTCCTGCACCCCATGAGGTGTGCTGTTTCTGGTACGATTGCTCAAGCCCTGGCACACTTGGCTGTGTTAAACTGTTACACAGATTCCTCACTTACCCAACTTTGCCAAACTAGCCCGTGTCACAGGCTTTGGAAGTGGTTTTATAGTCTTACAGAAACTCCTAAACATGTTTTCTTAGTTTGAGGGAAAACCCAGAATGTTTACCAAAAACAGAGGAGAGGATTCCTCCACAATAATCACATCACTCTTTATTAAATTTAAGAAAAAGGAACTTTAATTAGAAAATGGATATAAGAAGGATAACTG
>JAOXXN010000446.1:102758738-102771960 GCA_026770055.1 Myrmophylax atrothorax | reverse complement strand
CCTTACCCTGCTACATTAAAAATTAAAATTAAATTAGACAAAAAAGAGCAGTTAGAGCGAATGGAAGTCTAGCTCAGAACAGGCTCCATATCAAAGCAGAAAGCAAATAACCTTAAGTAAAAATTACTATTGCCTTTAATACACCAAAGAGAGTTAATTTTTATATGTGCAAACTTGAGCTCCTGTGTGCCGACCAGCTTTAGGGTTATCTGAGATCAAAGTTATTTGTAATTTAAGGAGACTTACTGTCTTTGCCTCAAATTGAGGTCTTTATAAAACAATATAGAATAAGGATGAAGACCATCCCTTGATAAGGATATCAGGACTGGGAAATGTGCATTAACTATTTGAATGGGATGTTTTGAAGGACCTTTTAAATTAAGAGAAGCCAATCACTTGTTTTATTCGTACCATGACAATATTCAGGAACATTCAGTGAGTTTCTTCCCAGAGAAGACCCAAATGCTCTGATCACTCCAATTAATATCTTGAGGTACCACTTATCTGTATAAGGACCAGTCTTCTTGTTACTACAAACAAGTTAATGTGACTGTATATGAGGATTTTAACGAATATTTTGCTCTTTTTGATGAGTCCCTGATTTATTTGATTACAGTTTCCTCTTTTACTAAAGACTTTGAAACCAGTAATTTTTTTCAGTCTTTTTGAAATCAGAATTTCCTAGTGTATTTAAACCAGGAAAACATGTCTATTTTTAAATGGAGGAGGCTGTGTCTTCCTGCTGAAAAGATTTATAACAAAAGCTTTAAAACAGATCTCTACCTTCTGTTTCTTTTCCCTTGATATAAGCCCAGTACCTTTCCATGGCTTCTTTGATTGCCTGAAACTCCATGTTCTCTCTGGGTCACTAGGGAAAGGTGGGATTTGGAGTGCTTGTGTTTTGTTTTGCAGGTTTGTTTTCTTTTTCCCACTCCTCTCATAAGCTTGCAGGTTCATGAGCTCCTGCAGCTCAGGCTGGGCTCAGGTCTTTCCAGCACCAACCATTTCCCACTTCTGCATTTCTGCCTGGCATGCAGCCCTTAGGAGCAGCTGAATAGGCAGTCTTGTGATCCCTTAATACAACCAATGTATATACACTAGGTTTTTAGTTGTGGTTTTGTCTTTTTCCCCTGCCAGGATTTTCACTTATATTCCCACATATATATGTTCTCATATTGTAGAACAGAGGATGACAGAGATGCTTCTCCTTAAAGGACAATCCAGGCTCTCCTTAAAGATGTGTCAGTAAGTATTTGCAGAGTCTACTTTGTGATTCAACACATTTCTGTTTTAAGGAGAAACATAGATTCGATTTTAAAAAAGTATTTTTAAAGGGTCATTTGTTTGTCATAGGAATTATAATTTCCTGTGATGTGATTATGATAAATTGTAGGAAATGTTAAAACTTTCATACCAAAGAGTACATCAAGTATGGAATTACAGATCAGAAATCACTCTCAACCATTTTCTGTGTCCTATTCTTACCAGATCAAATAGTCATTCATTCCAGTATTATCCAAAAAAATACTTTTAATAATCTGACAGAATTTCATACAATTTTATCTTACTTTATGTAGTCTACTCCATGCCTATTAAAAATGTACCTCCGATGGCCTTGATAGACTTTCATCTAACTGAACTAAGAAATGTCAACTAAGAAAAATTTGGGCACCAGAGTCTCACTAGGTGTCTAAAACACAGACGATGACTCACTGCTTGGACATGAGTGTTTTTCTCTGTTGATGAGGAAAGGAGCTTAAAACAATTGCATAGGTTTAGACATGTTAGTTGAGAGCAACCTTATTCTGGATGTTCCCAGCAAACAAAGATACAATTTCAGGTTTGACTTTTCTGGGTAGAATGGTACTGTTATTCTTCATATAAAGGTGGATCGAAAGACTGCAGCAGAGCTGACACTTTTAGTGTAAAACCAAAATAAGCATAAAACAAAATTTCTTTTCTTTTTCTTTTTGTTCTTGCAGAGCCATGTTTTTTCAGATAGGAATAAAACAGTGTGAGAGTCTACAGTGTGAAACAAAAGGAGTGAAAGGACAGGCAGAGATTTTAAATTGATGCATTTCTTCTTCAGCTTGCCTTGATTCATTTTATGTATGAGGTGTCCACGAATTGAAGCCAGACAAACAAATAAAACCACCTTTGAAGAAAATATGAGATAATCCCATACTATGTAATACAGTTCCACAGGATACGGAGAGAGACATGAAGCTCGTGGCTTCAAGTTTTGGCCAGGAAAAATTAGCAATTGCGAAAAATATCCTGGGATCCTGGAACCACATCTTAATAACCTGCCAATTTTGGTTGCTGGATTTTTTTATCATTCATAGGTCAAGCACTCAGAGTTCAGCCCAGTGTGCTTGCTATTGATCTTGGAAAAGTCTGGCCAATTAGCCAGAACCTTTGTGGTAGCATATTTTAATACATTTTCAACATTAGTGTCCTTGCCTCTGGGCAGGAAGGCAGATATGAGAACCACCAGAGGCAAGGTTAGATCAAGGTCAGCATTTATAACTTCTGTAATGAATTCTGGACCTTGTACCCAGAAATCTTTAACGAAGAGGCAGTCATAAATTAAAGGAGTTAAAATTGACCATAACTTCTGTCAAAAAAACCCCCCAACTCTTTATAACTTGATTCATCTTTAGGGAGCACAGAGACTGTTACATAACAGCAGACTAAGATGTTAAAAGGAAATTTTTATGAACCAATTTTCCTATAGTTTAGCAATCTGATAGCTTTGATTCAAGTCATCAGTCTAAAAGTCCCCTTATAAACTGCCATAATTTATAGGTCATTGAGCAGCTATGTGAATAGGGAACTTTAACAAAACTGTATGAGTCAAGTGTTTAATTTCATTCTAACCTGGGGAAAAACAAACAAACAAACATTTCAGATGTATGCTTATTGATATTGAGAGAGTACCAAAGAAATGTAAAATTTCAGCAGAGTTTCTGACCAGGGGAACCCATTACTCCAGGATTGGAGGCAGAACATTCAGAAAGATCCAGAATTTGCCTTTAACGAAGTAATTAAGTCTGGCAAGCAATGGAATTTACTTCATCCGGTCTGATGTTTATAGGGACAGATAGTAGTTCTGCAGTTTGGACATGAGAGAGAATGTAAAATGAGAAGGAAAAGAGACCTGGGGGAGAAAGCTGTGTACTGTTCAGACTCAGAATCAACAAAATCAGTACAAGAAGTTTCTCACGCTGTAGCATAAAATGCAAGATAAAATGATGCCCAGAAGCACTACAATGCACAATGATTTATCTACCACGGTACTTGCTATAACCACTTATTCAGATGGAGAACTAGGCTTTGGTCCTTGGCCACTGGCATAAATAAATTTCATGCCTTTGCATTAAGGAGGCCAATATTAGCTAAATAAGAAACACTTACTCTCATAGCTAAAAGAGGCTTAACCAAGAAAGAAAACCTGCTGAAGAATGTAATTCTTGCTTGTCTTTGGATGCAATTATATGATTTACAGGTTGGATACATACCTGGTAAATATTTGTTTTATTTTGATATATTTTCTGGATCCTCTGACAAAGAAAAAATAAGACAAAGGATTACATGTGTAGTGGGGAAAAGATCACATTTCTCTGGCTGCTGGGTAGGACAGGCAGAGAGCAAGAGGTCCCCTGAGCCACCGCTCAGGTGTTCGGTCAAAGGCTGGGAGAGTTCCCAGAAAGGCACAGAGCAGTTGCATTGCCAAGTGCCAGCCAAGATGGAAAGAAGAAATCTTAAGGGGTCCAAAGGGAGCTGCACTGGTTTTTATGAACTAACAGTTGCTCTGAAGGAAGGAAGCCTTCTCTGCAACAAATCCTGTCATTTTCATCTATTTAAACCTGGGATTTTTTTCTATTTAAGGATTTAGTTTTTCTAGATCAAGTTGTGAAAAATGCCTAGAATTATTGATTCAAAAATCTTGGGATGTGTTCCCTCAGACAAAATTATGCAGGTAGCTTTGTCTGCAGACAGTGACAATCAGTTTAAAAAAAGAAAAAAGAAAACCTGTCTTTACAATACTAAGGGGAAAGCTGATTGTGTTTGTCCAAACTGCTATTGAGAATAAGATAACCCATTGAATCAGTATGTGATCCTGTCTCCCAACTCTCTTTTCTCCTCTTTTCTGTCAAAAATTTATAAAAGACTTGCCAGGACCATTGCTACCTAAGAGGAGTTCCACTGAGTACTTGTTGCTACAAAAGAAAATTAAGAAATCTTCTCATTTATTACCTGAAGCTGACACAAGTTTCTAAAGAGATTGTGATGGTTCAGAATTTCACAGTCCCTTGTGTTAATGAAAGCAAAAGTCTTTCTTTCCACATTGAGACAAATTGAAAAAAGCACATCATCTACTCTCAGTGTAATAATAGCAGAACAGAGAGAGGCTTGAGTTACCTGTTTTGACTACCAAGGTTAAAGCCAAAAGAAGCTCCAGCGTCATAAAATAGTTGAGCCTTAGGGAATGCCATCACCAGGCTTGGTGGCCCAAGTGCTTCTGGGCAACTGATGTGCTGACTGCTTTGCAGTGCCTCACTGTGGGACACCATGGGCATTTACTAGGTACTCCCACTTCTTTTACTCAAGAAGTTATCAATAGGTACCCAATTTTAAATTCTGTAACTCACTAGTTCTGTTTTAATTCTGCTAAAGTGGGAAAAAACTGATAAAGAGAAAAGCATATTTGAGAAATTTTGGTATGACCTATTTCACAACATAGATTAAAAGTCCCTAGTTTTTTAAGAACCTCTAAAAGACATGCCTATGTTTGTATATCAGATGTACCTTACATCTTTCATGTACCCTGTCTAAGTGACACTGTCGAAATGTAAACTCTGTTCAGAAATGTTGATGTAAATTCCCAATGAGTGGGGTGAAACAACTTGTGTCAGCACAGATGCACTTGTGAGATAATTAGGCAGGACACAGTAGTCAGCAAACTGAACAGAACCAGGTCAAGGGTTTGAGCTCTGGCCTCCAGTTATCCATTTTCCCTAATAACCTTGATGAGGTGAGCAGGTCAGAGACTGTTCCCATTAGTTGTGCCAATGAGGCTGTTCTGTATAGCAGAAGGTGTACTAGGATGCATAAACTTAGGCTGGCCACATTACCTGATGAGTTAATCTACCTTGTATTACTGTCCCTGTGACTGCACAACCTTGAGATCACTGCTAAAAAGCTAATACACCATTCTGAAAAGATCTCCAAAAGAATGTTGCTGGTTGCTGCCTGGTTGCAACACTTATCATCCAGGATCTTCCTTCTTCCCACGGACCCCCACCAACTAATGAATTTAGACTCATGGCATGCTCTTTTATCCACATGTATTAACCCCATCAGTCTCATTATTTCATCATATTTATGCTATCATATTTGTTACTGTAATGAGTCAATGATGACCACTCTTAAAATATGTGTTAACTGCCAGAACAAACATTTAAGCAATTTTCTTAATAAGCCTCTTGTTTTGAAGCCAAGGTCACAAGGGATTAGAAGTGCAAGCTTTGCCAAAACACATTCTAAAACTACAGTATTATACAATGGTGATAAAGCATTTATGTAATTATTTTAAATTATGATGATGATCATCTACTTGGTTCAACATATTTATTAGAATTTCTGTTCAACCATTAACTAGCTGAATCTCTTGGACAGAAAGATAAAGATTCATCTAAACATTAAAATGCTGGAATAAGGCCATAATGACTGAGGAGGAAGGAAAATCCTATACCTTCTCAAACTATTGTAATGAAAAATATCTGAACCCACAAGATTATTAAGACATAGGATAGGTGATTGGTTTCCAGTTGTTCTTTCATTTCTTGTGCATCAATGAAGATAGTTAATATTTATCTTTATTCGGTGAAGTTCAGAGCCAATCATCTGGAAATAGTAATTTTTTCCTTGGACTGTTTACCAACTTTTAAGTCATTACAATGTAATGTAGATTTATATTTTCCCTCCAATTTCCTGCTCAGTACCATCTACTAGGTAGCAGAAGATATAATTATTACTAGAGAGTGCTTGAATGACTTCTGGTAATTGGAATTTCAGTAAACCTTGCCAGGTCATCTAGCAATATTAGGGAGATATCTGAGTCATCACTCTCTTGACAATCAGCTGGCTTTTCTCAGATGCTGAAGTCTCCAGATGAATTTGTATGTTTTTTCATGCAGTGGCAAGGATATCTTATTTGAAATGCTTGATGTGCTTAGTGTTTCATGCTTCTATGACTGTTAATGCATACCATAAACCAGGGTAATGAATACCATAAACCCTGTGGGAGGCTTCAAAAGATTAGGCTATTTCTACCTTACCTATCTTTTCTGGAGACTATATAAGTTGCAATGTAAAAGAAACCTTTCTACAGACACAGTTATCAAGACAAATAACTTTTTTTCATAGTTGCTATTAAAACAAGCACAACTCCATCATTATGTGACCTAAGGGGCCTGCAGTGTGTGTTTCCTACCTGGCATGACCTGGTCTCTGCTCTGTTGCAGTCTTTTATAGCTCATGGCTTGCCATGAGTAGTGGTAGCTCAGGCTCCCTGACTTACTTCCATGGTCCTGACATCATATTCCCCCCTTCACCGACTCTTCCACTGGACTGTTTGGTGAGATACCCAGGCCCATGGGATCACTAGTGCAGCAGTACTCTCCACTCATTCTTACAAAGGACTAAGCTTTATTAAGGGTGTGTCTGCACTGCAAACTAGAGGTACAATTGCTACAAGAATGAAGTGGATTTAGCCTTTATAGAATGGAGATGGTGTGGCTTCAGTGTGACAGAGTTTTGGGGGACTATGGGTACACATTCCTACACCCAGTATGGTTTTATAACCATGCTCTATGTCTTCTTGTACTGGCATCATTATTTCATCTATCAAGGTTAGAATTAGCACCACTATTTTAACTCAGCTTAAATGTCATAGTCTCACCTTCATTTTGTGGCCTACAAGAGAGGAAAGAACAAGTCTTTGTTCCATTCGTTCA
Source organism: Myrmophylax atrothorax (assembly GCA_026770055.1). NCBI lineage: Eukaryota > Metazoa > Chordata > Aves > Passeriformes > Thamnophilidae > Myrmophylax > Myrmophylax atrothorax. Next base: position 102,764,938 of record JAOXXN010000446.1, on the reverse strand, counting down.
TAGCTAAAGTTAATTCAAATTAGTATTTCCAGTAATTATGATTCCCTTTCAACTTTGTCAAAAGTGTAATGGCAATTTTAAAAAGGAAAGATATTTGAAAAGGGAAAGGTTTCAACATTTATCTTAGTCTCCACGTTGTGCTGCTGTGGTTGGAGAGTGCATTTCTGTATTTTTTGCTTGACGTCACCAAAGTCAACCACCCTATGGATGGGAGCTAACATAATACACAGGGATAAATGTTTTAGCAGTACAGAAATCACGTGAATTCTAAAGAAACCTCAAGTTTAAACTATTATCCCCTTTCTGACCTTTCTGTTTGTATGCTGATTTCTTGTATGTATCCAGCATGTCACAATGTATCAAAGTTAATATTAAGTAAGTGCTACTAGAAATATATTGCACTTGTCTGTAATATAGAAACATGGGATATATACATATATATACACATACAGGTAGAGATATAGATGATATAGATGATAGATACAGAGTATTTAGCTATAGATAGAAAGAGATGCAGATATAGGTATAAATAGATATATGCACACGCTGCTCTGGCAATATATATATAGATACAGCATATTTGTAGCAAACACAGTAAGGCTGGATAAATTAATTTTTAACGCTCCCTGCAAATGAAAGCATTTTGATAAAATTCCTGCAATATCAAGGTAAGTACATATGGTGTAGCAGTTTGGTATTTCAATTAAATCAGTTATGTTTAAAGGTAATTGAGTAATTGCACCTAAATTCTATTTTAGCATTATTCTGTAGCTTATTTCAGCTGGTTAGGGTAACAGAAGTATCTTGGTCAGCAAAATATGTAGGCCTATTACAGTCTACAAACAAAATCAGTCCCACTTTGGAAGCATTTTTTATATATTTGTTGCACAGAAGCCAAGTGGTTGCTTATGATTGCATTTTGCAGCATGTAGGAGAAGACCTGAATATCTGATCTCTGTCTTCTAAGAGATTCGCTTTCCTCTGGTCAGTCCTGTGCCCTCCTAGGGCACAGGCCGGCCGACACAGGTTGTGATGTGCATTCTCGGGTTGATAGAGTGACATCCCCAGCTTCTCCTGCTTCTGCTACTACACTGCTCTTGTCCCATTGCCAGCCACGATGGATAAGTGTGTTGATCCAGAAAGCCAAGCTGGCTGAGCAAGCCGAGCGCTACGACGACATGGCCACCTGCATGAAGGCAGTCACTGAGCAGGGCGCCGAGCTGTCCAATGAGGAGTGCAACCTGCTCTCCGTGGCGGCCTACAAGAACGTGGTGGGGGGGTGGCGCTCGGCCTGGAGGGTCATCTCCAGCATCGAGCAGAAGACAGACACCAGTGACAAGAAGATGCAGCTTACCAAGGACTATCGGGAGAAGGTGGAGTCTGAGCTCAGGTCCATCTGCACCACGGTGCTGGAGCTCTTGGACAAATATTTAATAGCTAATGCAACCAATGCAGAGAGCAAGGTATTCTACCTGAAGATGAAGGGTGACTACTTCCGATACCTTGCTGAAGTGGCCTGTGGTGATGACAGAAAAATAAGACTGGGAAGTATGGCATTGGTAGTAGGGCAAACTGGAATAAATAGAATTTAAAGGAGTTTGTTTGATTTGTGCTCAGAAGATTATCTTATATACTTCAGCATTTACCAAAAATGTCTGGCCTGGTGCAGTTAAATATGTGACATAAGGCAGATCCCAGTTCCTTGGTCCTAAACCTCTACCTTTGCCTCAGTGGAAATTGAAAAAAATAGGGCTAAGTAATGCTTAACTTAGCTTTGATCCCAAAGGAGTCTTTAGGGTGCACCTAAAGCACAGCAGATCCTGTCTGGCAGGAGTCTGTAAGGGAAAAGGCATATTAAATGAACAGTGACCTCCTGGGACTTAGGGAATCCCTAACAGTACATTTCTGGTTGACCAGGGCTGCATGGATACTATAGTGCTGTGTAAGGATCATTGTTAGGTTACTTACTTGATTTAAAATCAAAAATAGCCTCTGTTTTGTTCTTCCTAATTTTTCAGTCCTCTCGTCATGTAATATCTCTTTTGGTTGGAGAAGGTGAGCTGTATTCCAGCATTATCTGGGCTGTTTTAATCTAAGATGTTGGATGATGAAAGCAATTTAAAAGTAAAAGAGCACTTTGACAATAAACTTGAAAGAAATTTTGAAAACTTAATGTTATGTATGAATTAAATAAAAGTACACTGCAGAGGTGCAAGCATCAGATTAGAAAAAAAAAGATGCATGCTTAAGATAAAAAATCTATGTGCTGTAGGTATACATCATAACCCAATCCTAGAAGAGTAACAGTTTTCCTGAAGAGATGTGATCATTTTTTGTTGATAGGCTTTACCATTTTGTTTTACTCTGTCAGTAATATTCCCTTGGATAATGTTTATCACACTTCAGGAAGCTGAATGGTAAACTTAGTATTTAGTTTTGCTATTAATTATATGTGATAATATTTGGTGTTTCTTGGCATTGATGTCAGAAAAATCCCAATTGGGCTTTTCAGACAGGAAATTGGTGATGATTTATATGACTAGGAGCAGCAGTCCCTTGGCTGTACATCCCAACTTCCAACCAACATGAGCATGCTGAGAGTACAGCACCTTATGCAGCATATCCTTACTGGATTTTCCTACTTCTGTAGTTTTGCTCCAAATAATGACATGAGGCAAGTATGGTGAAATATGAGTGCTTCCATCCTCCAGAAACCCTGCCTTGTGATGGGTACTGGCAGAACTGTGTCATATTTAGATATAGGAAACATGTTGTGGAAGGCAGTTGCTCCTGAAAGAATGGGAATTTGACTGATGGATGCTACAAAGGCTTTCAGGATGGTTCAGGACACCCACATCTGTGTTGTACTCTTTGTGATCCACCAAACAAAGCAGCACAAGGGCAGTCTCAAGGGGTGACTTACTTGCGAAAAAGAAACTGCCTGCTTAGGCCCATCAACTTGCCCCTCCTTGTTACAAAGACTTCAATGAATGATAGATTGTGGTCTTGTTTATAATAAGGATTTAAGTCATTATGTCCATGGAACCACAAGTCTTTGTGTCCTTGGATCAAGTCTTCAACCAGCTGATTAAAAACAGATGCTGCAAATGCTTGAGAATTTAAGCATTGGGCCCCAGTAAATGCAGGAAGCTATTCTCAGAAGGAAAAATACTTGTTCTTGTTTCCAGAATTTTTTTCAAGTCACATCCTTCCTCAAGGCACTGAAATACAAACTATTAAGGCTGAGCTGTTACTAAAACAGCCCTTAAAATTCCTACCCCACATAATATGCTCATCTGGAAGTGAACAATGCCCTGGAAAACGCTGTGTAAGAGCTGAGACTACCCATTGATTCAGAAGCTTAAAATTATCAAAAATTAAACCCAGAGGAAAAATTAAAGGGACTATCTGCCTCTCTGAGCCAGGACATTACTCTTGCTGAGTGAGCTTTGTCAGTGTGAACTTTCATTGGGCTTTCAGGCACACTTAACTGGATGAAGTGGTGGATATTGGGAAGTCAAAGGATGTGCATATGTTTTTCTCTTGCTGGAACATAACATGTTTTGATCACATACTCCTAGTTTGTGCTTTATGTGAGAGAACTATTTTGAGTGTGGTTCAATATTTAATAAAGCCCAATCTAAATGATGAGTGTTCATGATTACTTTGGATCTGGCCAGTTCACACCATAACACCAGAAATGATAACGCAAGCATAAGACAGAGATAGAAAAGAGGTCAGAGAAACAGAGGGAAGGTGTCCCAATTAAAACCTGAAATGCTACCAAGGAGTTACTCAAGAAATTTGCTTTAGTTTTGAAAAGGCACATTTCTAATCTGTGCTTGCACTGCATTTTTCAGTCCTCACTGATAGAAATACAGAATATAACTGGACTGTTTACAGGAATCGAACATGACAGGTTAGGTAGCACAGGCACATTTCCAAAGTCACATTCATAGCTGAGTTTGTCTGAATTCAAACGGACGATTAAGGCAAAATTTATGTAAATGCCTAGACATATTCCCAAGTCTTTCATATATGTCACTGCATGGCTCTTCTCATAGCAGAAAAATGGTAGTTCTCATTATTTATTTTTTTATCACAACGGGTCATCACCTCACTGCTAGTTTTCATTCCACTACTTACATTTAAATTAAATCCTAAACTATTGAAGTTATGTTGTGAGGGCTAATACCTGCTATTGAAACAGTGGCAGAGTCACAGAATCACAGAATCATAGAACATGTTGAGCTGGAAGACACTCACAAAGATCACCAAGTCCAGCTCTTAGCCCTGCACAGGACCATCCCCAAGAGTCACACCATGTGCCCAAGAGTGTTGTCCAAACAGTTCTTGAACAGTGTCAGGCTTGGTGCTGTGACCATTTCCCTCGGGAGCCTGTTCCAGGGCCCAACCTCTGGGCGAAGAACCTTTTCCTAATATCCAATTTAGACCTCTCCTGACATAAAATAGTTTAATATTTTTCTTACACTGCAGTGCCCAAAACTGCATACAATATTTAGGAAGAGGCTGCTCCACTGCAGAGCAGAGCAGGATGATCCTCTCCCTTGACTGGCTGGTGGTTAAAGGGAAAAATTCCACTCTCCCTGCATCAAAGCGAGAGGTTTCTGTCTTTGTCCTAGCCGGCCCATCTCACTCGGTACCCCGGGTTCAGCATCCAGATGCCTTGGATGAACTCTCACAGAGATAAGGTCCAGGCTCCAACGGTTAAATGAAAGAACATAGAACAACAACTACAACAGCAACAGCAACAACAACAACAACTCTTTATTGGGGGGGTAGAACCACTTATATAGGGTTCTGAGGGGGTACACGCAAAATGGGGCGGCTTTGGATAGGCTAAAGGGGTCTGTCCATGAGGTGGAGGGGTTCTCCCATTGGCCGGTGGCCAGCTGCCATGTGCTGTTCATGCAGTGAGAAGCCCACCCTTGGTGACACTTTGTTTCTTTTTGCCAAGAGGGTGGGGTTGCTTACTCCTTCCTCTGGCTGCCTCAAGGTCACCCTGACCTTGCCAGGCTGTCAGCTCCTGGCGTGGATTGTGCATTTCAGGGCAAACTTCTCCTACAGGTGGTACTTTGCCTGATGCCCTTCCAGGACACTGTTGGCCCTCCTGGCTGCCAGGGCACTGCTGACTGATATTCAGCTTGCCATCCACCACAACCCCCAGGCCCCTTTGCTTGGCACTGCTTTCCTACATCTCATTCCCCAGTCTGTACATATGTCTGGGATTGCCCCATCTCAGGTGCAGAATCCAGAACTTCCCCTTGTTGAACTTCACATGGTTCGTGATGGTCCAGTCCTCTAATTTGTCGAGGTCTCTCTGCAGGGCCTCCCTGCCTTTGAGGGAGTCAACAGCTCCTACCAGCTTTGTGTCATTTGCTAACTTGGTTTAGATCCCTTCCAGTCCTGCATCCAAGTCATTTATGAAGATGCTGAAAAGCACAGTGCCCAAGAAGGAATCTGTGTAACCCCACTAGTGACAGGTTGCAAGAGCAGACACATATTTCTAGTCTTTAAACATTCTTCATGCCAGAAACAGAAGTAGTAAGGTACAACCCAAGAGGAGAATGAGAACAATTTTGCTTATGATTTAATTTAATTACATTCCATTACTCTTTCAGAATTTAAACAGAACTTGGATTGCGAGCATGCAGGTGAGTCCTAGTAAAATGGCAAGTGAGAACATGGCCTTGTGGCAATGGTCAATGGATAAGTATGTCTGTCAGTGATTTGAGAAGTGGTTGCACAGCAAAAATATCTGTGGCACCCGACAGCCATATAGTCAAAAGCTACAGTATAAATTCCCCTACACATATAAGACATTGTCTGGACATGTGTTGTAGGACCCCAGAAGGACTGGCAAACTTCAGGGGCCTAGGTTAAGCCACTTAAACCTTCTTCTAGCATTTTATTCCTAATTAAGCAAGAGGCAGATGAAGACATGGAGCAAGAAAATTTAAAACACTCACAAAATATATTCTATTATTATATCAGAAAGCATTTCATATTACAAATGTCTTTTCTGAAACTTTCTATCTCAAGAAAACTACTCAAATTGGACTGTGGCTGATAATACTTTGTGACTAATCAAGCAAAAATACTTACTTCATCAGTGTTACATGAAAGGGAGGAGAGACAGAAATGCAAAGATTTCTAGTCTTAACTGTATTAATATAAAG
>JAOXXN010000446.1:102745479-102758638 GCA_026770055.1 Myrmophylax atrothorax | reverse complement strand
CCCTCCCTCTCCCTCCCTCTCCCTCCCTCTTTGTCCTTTGTTCCAAACGAAGAAGGAAAGGCTGGGAATGGAGGAGTAGTGATAATCCCCAGGAATCGCCTTGCAGTCTAAGTTGGTCCCCAGGAAAGAAAACAAAAGTCTGCAGCGTGTCGTGGAACAAAGCAAATAAAAACCCTCTCCCCAGCCCCAGGTGGTGGGGTTCTGTTTTCTCACCTCCACCCCACCATTCAGCTGGAACCTGAAAGTCATCAGCTCTCTTTTGTCCTCGGTCCTGTCACTCCAAGCCTAAACCTTCTGTGTTGGTGTGGTGAGAAAAATTCTCTGAGGGGCTCCTCCCACCGCCACCTTCCTGTGTTTGAACCTTTAACACATGTCTGTCTCTAATTTGGTAGATGCCAAGGTTATGCCAGGCTTGGTGTCTTCTTACCCTCCTGCTGTTTTCTCCAGGGTGGTATCAAGGGCAGTTGTAACTCTCTGCTGTTCCGTAGTGCCACGGTGGGGCTCTGGGGTGGCTTGTCTGGGCGCTGCGTGCGGTGTTACAGCCACGGGACACGCGCTGTGTGGGTGCAAAATGCTTTGTTTCACCTGATCGGAAGTACCTCACTACAAGTGTCAATTGAAAATAGTTACTGTCACCCCAAACGGACTTGGAATGAGTAAACACTTCCAGCTGGACTGTTGTGCTGGCACTGATTATTAAAAGAAGTAGTAAAGGTATGGTGATATGCGTTGGGAGTAGGTGTGAGTCTGAAATTGGCTTGCTTTGATTATAATGCTAAGTATTTTTGTGCTGAAAGCTTCTTGTTCATTAAACATTTCCTTTGTAGCTGTTTCATGAATTTGGATACATGTTTCTGTAACAAAAATCTTAATTAACTAGCCAGCTGCAAGCTGTGGAAACTTTTTGCTCCTTTTGTGACCTTTCCAAGTAAGTGAATGCAGATCTTTATCACTGAAATTCCTAGTGGTAAATTGCTCTGAGGATTGCAGGGTTTCCTTGAGTCTGTTGGAACTTATTCATGTCTTTCGTCAACTCTGGAGAACGTGGGTGGTTGTGGTAATGAGTTGGGTAAAATCTCTCGGGTTCGGGGGCAACGGCAGCCAGAAGCTGCTCTCCTCCTTGTCAGTTCCCAGAACTACCCCATTTGCTGGGGGGAATCCTGTACCTCTTCTCTCCTTTGCCTTCATGCGTGTGTTGGAAGGACTGGGATGCCCGGCCTTGCAGAGACCTCCGTGCTCTTGCTGGAGGCTGGTAAACCTGTTCTTGCCCTTCGGGTGGGAGAGCTGTGAGCAAGGGCAGAGATGTCAGCAGCGGCTCAGGGTGTGCTGGGGAGCACTGCACGGCTGTTCCCATTCCGGGCAGCGCCAGGACAGACACGAGGGATCCCTCCCTGCTGTGCTGGAGCAGGTGTCACTCACAGCCTTGCAGAGAGCTCCTGCAGCTGGTGAATCTGGCTGCCAGCTGGATGGGTTTGAATCCTTGACTCTCTGTGGTAGATGGGCTGGAGATTCCTTATCACAAGTCTAATAAATGCAATTTATGCAAAAAAACAGAGCTCTTTTTTTTCTGTGAAGTGAAAGTAAAGTCCTGTTTATAAGTAACTTTGAAACTTTGCCTGAAGTGTTTCATTTATTGCAGTTAAACCTTACTCATTTGCAATGTTTTTGAAATGCAAAGTGCATGTCCTGAAACTGTGTTCCAGGTAAACCTTTCCTTGTTACATTTTCTGCAGTCGGATCAGATGGTTGACTTTTCATCTTAATGTAGTGTCTGGCTTTGTGCCTTTACACAGTTTGTTGAAATAAGTGTGGCTCTATTTAAAATGCCCTTAGAACTCGTTTTTGCCTTATAGCAATCATCAGAGTCCATTCAGGCTTCCTGGAGAGAAGAAAGATTGAACTGAGTTGCAAAGGTGTTTGCAGTATGTCAGTGTCTATTTTGTTGTTGTTTCAGGAGCTCTTGGACAAATATTTAATAGCTAATGCAACCAATGCAGAGAGCAAGGTGTTCTACCTGAAGATGAAGGGCGACTACTTCCGATACCTTGCTGAAGTGGCCTGTGGTGATGACAGAAAACGTAAGTACTTGTGGTCTCAGGTCCTGCACAGCTGATGGGCTCTGGTCCGTGGGCAGAGGAGCTGTAGATCACACACACAGACTCCAAATTCACGTGAGTTCACTGAGTTTCAGCTGGAAATCTCCAGTGTTGATACACACAGAGTAAAACACTGAATAGACCTTAAGCACAGCATGCCAGCGAGTTTTAGCTGGTGTTCTGTCATCCACCCTAAATTTCTGCTTAGTTTTTCCATAATGCTTATTCTAAGCTTCTGGAAAACAATGTAGGTCAAGGTGTGATAACATATTTAATGTTGTTTGTTTGTCATTCTTTACTAAAATAAAGTTGGCAGGGGAGAGTAAACAGATCTCTGTAAGATTTTGTACTCTGTGATGCAGTCCTGTTGGTCTGTGCATGTGAACCACGTCACTGTGAAGCAGATCTCGGTTTAGTCACCTAAATCTATAAAGAAGCAACAAAACTGCTGGGTCGGACACGCAACAAAAAGCACGAGCTGCACTCTGAAATGGTTGGGGTTTGTGAGGATAATACTGTCCCTGTAATTTTAGTTTGCCCTTTTAGATCCAGCAGAAAAGGCCTGGAAACTGCCACTTGATGGGCATCCTGAGAATGTAGAACATTCCTAGACATTAGAACAAGTGCATAGATGGTTGTACCTCAGGAACCTCTTCAGGGGAAGATTGTAGCTCTCTGTTCAGGGGATGTATTGAATTAATTATTAGAACTGTCTTGCAAGGTGCCTCGATACTGTTGTGATGTTAAAAACTCTTGGCATGACATAAGCTAGTGATCCATTTCCACATAACAAACTAAAATAGTCCTGGAGTAATGCTGTGCCACAAAGGAGATGGATTGTTGGAGCAGGTGGGGCACTGCAGGGCCTGTCCCCTTGGATTGGGCATGGGGAGGATCTGACAGGACTGGCCAGTTGCAACCGACTGCATTGGGAAGTGGGAGGGCAGGGCTGGTTGTCCCTTAAATAAAGGCTTTGTTAGTCTCCCTGTATTGTAGGCCCATTTAAGTTGAAAGATGAAACCATACAAAATGGAGTAAAAGTCTTTGCATTAATGAGTTGCATTCAGAAATTCTTAACCCGATGTGAATGGCAAGAGCAGGTCCAAGGGTACCAGAGGGAGCCTGTCTTTGGCTTTCAGAAAGATCATCTGATTTATATTTTGTCTCAAGCCTTAAGTTACAAACCTGGGCTTGTCTGAGCAGAGAAATAGCAGCTTCTCTTGGCTAAAATGACTGCTTTTAGATGACATGCATGCTGATATGGGTGCTTAGAGAGAGATTGATGCACCCTTATCAGCACATCATGATCGTGTTTAGCTGGGAAGTTACACCTTGTGTGTCACTGTGCAGGCGTTTCATGCTTGACTTCTTGCAAACTTGGAATTTTACTTCAAGCTTTTCTGATGTTCCACCTTTAAGCATCTGTTTATTTTTTTCAGTATCAAATATATTTCATGTACTTACAAGGTAGTTCATTTCTTGAATTTGCTAGGGGGTTTTTTTTGTCTTTTTTTTTTGCCTGTTCTGAACAAATGAATAGACCATTACAGTGTAAATACTGGAAAGCCCAAATCTGTTTTGACTCTTTTGAATACTTTTTAGATTTTACTTACCAAACTCTTTTACCAGCATTTTCTAGAGCACTTGCAGTATTAGCTGCTTCAGAGAGCTCTATTTTGAGCTCTGATGGCCTTTCTTTTCCCACAGTCTGCTTCCATTCTGCAGCCTGGTTAGGGCGGCTGTCCATTGAAGTGAATCTGGAATAGACTATAGGTAGGACTCCTACGGTACTCTCTGGCCTGGTAACCTCTTTTCTCTGAGTTATTTATCCCAGTTATTTCAGGCACAGCCTCGGGGGTTTTTTTTATCTTGACCTGTCTACACCCGGGTTTTGGAGGCAGACTTGCATTTTTTCAGCAACATGCCATACATGCCTTCTGACTTCCTCAAGAAGTGCTTCACTCACAGTAGCCTTTTTACTCTGCACACCCAACTCACATGATCATGTCCATCCTCTGCAGGGAATGAAGTAGTTCTGTAGAAAAAGTAAGGCACAAATGCTTTTTTCCCCACCTTAAGTATCAAAGGCCACTGAAGTAACACAGTATTCTTGGTTATTTGTATTTACTGGGTTCTGTGTGTTTGTCTTTCTTGAATACCTTTGCTCTGTAGTAGTTAAATTTCCTCCCTGTGTTCTGTCAGTGTGGCAGGGTGCTTAAAATTTGAGTGTGAAATCATTACCTTGATTAAAGTAAGTGCAGTGCTTTGCTCAGAGCAGGCTTCAGTAGAGCACCGTTCAGTCTCCTGCTAATGGAGTACTTTAAATAGTCATATCTTTAACAAAAAATAAACAAAAACAACCCCCAAACCACTTAATGTTTGTTGTTCTTTTACAGAAACAATAGAAAATTCACAGGGAGCTTATCAGGAGGCATTTGATATCAGCAAGAAGGAGATGCAGCCAACACATCCAATTCGTCTGGGTCTAGCTCTTAACTTCTCTGTATTTTATTATGAGATTCTCAACAATCCTGAGCTTGCCTGCACACTGGCAAAGACAGTAAGTTACATTTTGGGGGGGGTGTATGACTGCAGGGACAGTAGAAGAGGTTTTGATTAAAACAGTAAGAATTATTATTTCCTGGAGTTTATGCAGGAAATGATCCTTTTTAAAGTTTGATTTACAAGCTCATATTCTTGGTGGTATTAAGAGGTTTCAAGAAGGCTGTATTTACAATGTGACTTAACATTTCAGCAGCATGGCAAGCTTTTATTATGCCTTTATTATGGTTTTGTTTTAAATAGAGCAATTCGGGTCATTAACTTCTAATGTTGCCTTTTATTTTTAAGCTACCTTTACTGATAGGTTTAGCTTCTACTTGCTTAATGATAGTTAATAGATGGTTTAATTATTCCAGGCATTTGATGAGGCTATTGCAGAACTTGATACACTGAACGAAGACTCATACAAAGACAGTACTCTCATCATGCAGTTGCTTAGAGACAACCTAACAGTAAGTTGCCTTTTTATGTGCTATCTGGTTCTGTAACCAGTTGTTTGCTTACTTAGACCAAATTTGTGATGAACAAAACCCTTATTTCACTCTAGTGCAAAGCATAGCACTGACTCAGGGTATTTAGCCATGATAACTTTTCATAACTTAGTTTGAATGTTGTGTAAATTGCTGTCAGCTTACATGTTGTTCATGCTGTCTAACCCGGAATAACAGCTTGGATACCTCACATTTTTCCTGGTTTGATGGCCTTCTCAGTGGAAGGGAGTAGGGGCGTTCAGCTAACCCAACGTACAAGATGGACAAGGAGTTAAACCACAGTAATCCATGATCTGTCAGGGATTTGTGCTCAAACTTTTTTGATGAGTACCTCGAAACAAAATGTTTTTCTTGTACATAAAGTGCAGCTTTCTTTATTCATTGCCCTCATTTTCTTTTAAAAGATCTGAAATTTCAATGTATTAAGAATAAAACCAGTGGATGTTTGAGTATATTGTTGTAATGATTAACTATTTAAGAAAAGTGCCTAATGAAACCACTAAGTTCTATTAACATATGCAACTAAGGCAGTTTTTCAGGGAATATCCTCTCTGGATATTCACTGTATTTAAAATTACAGCAACATTTATTATTGTGCAGTACTCCTTCAGTAGCAATGTCTGTTAAAAGTAGAAGGTGTTTAGCTTTGATAACCAGAATGGCAGTTTACACTTCCAGGATTCAGACTGCTGTGTTTGAAATGGAAGTTGCTGTGCAGTTGCTCTTCAGGTGTGTTGAATGCCCTGGGGTCGATGGCACAGCTCACTGTTAAGCACAGAAACTGGAGCCATTTAGAACAGTCTGCTCTGCCCCTCTCCCTGAGGGGCACAGCTGGTTGTGCCCTGTGCATGGAGAGCTCTTCTCAGTTTCCTTCTCTCCCAGCAAGTCCTGGAGGCCAGGGTTGTGCAGTGCCAGTGCTCTTGTACTTTGTAGAGATCCTTAAGTCTAAGTCATTACCATTTCCATGCAGTTACCAGCTGTCACTTTCTGGAATTCAAGCTGAGCTTCTGAAAGCTGACACTTTTTCTTTTCTTTCTAGTTATGGACATCAGACAGTGCAGGAGAAGAATGTGATGCTGCAGAAGGTGCAGAGAACTAAACTGCACGTGGGGCGTCGTTCTCCCTTTCCTTCTCAAGAAACCTTTTTACACGTCTCCATTCCTTATAGCTCCACTTGGATTTCCTATAGCAAAGAAAACCCATCCATGTGTATGGAAATCAGTTTATAGTCCTTTCACACTGCAGCTTTGGGAAAACTCCATTCCTTGATTTGTGTTTGTCCTGGCCTTCCTGGTGTGCGGTTACTGCTGTAGAAAAGTATTAATAGCTTCATTTCATATAAACATAAGTAACTTCCAAACACTTATGTAGCGGACTAAAGTGTACCTGGTATTTAAAAACAAATCTGAACCAGTTCCTGCCAGTTGACTGTGTTTTGTATTACAGTAAGATATGAAAATGTAGTTAATTGCAACTAAAGAGTGTTCCACATAGCATTTAATTCTCCACATTCCCTTCTTATTCTGCAGGGTTTCCTTTCCCTAATTGACTTTCACATGCTACTGTTCATTTGTTTCAGTAGGAATATGGAAGTACCAGGCCAGATCAAGTTGAGCATTTAAAGTTTGGAAAATCATAAATTGAGTTGCTTCCCGTATCATGTAATACAGAAACTTGTGTGTTCGAAAACAGGGGCTTCTCTTCATCTTCAGTTGCTGCTGTTCAAGTTGATATCCCTTCCCAATAAAAGTTCACTTACACTCCTGCCTTTGTAGTTCTGGTATTCACTTTACTATGTATTAGAAGCAGCATGTTACTGCTGGAGTACAGGCAGTGCTTTTTGGCAGACTGAAGTGCATGTCATTTCTTAATACACTGGAATGGGAAAACCAATTGAAGTTCACATGTCCAAGTATAAAATTTAGTACTTTTCCATGCAGGTTTGTGCACATGTGAGAAGGTGTCAAGTTTGTCCAGTGATTGTTAGAGAGTTTGGACCACTATTGTGTGTTGCTAATCATTGATTGTAGTCCCAAAAAAGCCTTGTGAAAATGTTATTGCCCTCTGTAACAGCGAAGTAACATGAAATAAAATTACATTTTATAAACCACCTACTGTTGACTTGTAACAATTCCATGTAATAACTTAAGGGCTAAACTTAAATGTAAGTATCTTGTGCTGGAAATGTCTTTCTCAGATTTGTTGCATACTTTTACAAAAGTCTGCTCTTAAATGAACTCGTTTGATGAAAATACCTGGTTAACTTTTCATAGTTAGCCTGACATGTGGACTTCTTAGTAACTAAATCGAGTAGAGGAAATGGCTTCACCTTAATAATGACCTAAGAAAAGATAGCAAATTTCTTGATATTCTTTCATGGCTTGCAAATATTCATATCTAAATTTCGTGCTTTTTTTTTAATCTATTGAAGTTCTGTTTTCCTGTTGTTTTTTCACTTATGGACATCATTATGGTGATGTCTAGTCTACATGTCTAGTAACGCAGAGGAATTTATTCTGCTCTAGAATGTTTCTGTGCTGCCACATCATAATATGCTTTCTGTTGTTCTTAGACTGCTTTTAGCATTACTGTTTTTCCCCATTTTTTGCAGTTTTTGTAATAATATGTTGCTCTGCTTTTTCATTTTTTTTTTCTTTTTTCCCTTAGATAATTTTTTTTCTTAAACCTCTACCTCTTAGTTTCCCATTTTGGTGGGTTTTTGAAAATAAATAACTCCTATTAGTGTCCTGGCTATATAGGATAGGACATTATGAAAAAGGATATATTACTAGTCCTTGCAGGCTTCTGATGGCATCTTCCACCTTCCATGCTTCTGTTCATTCCTTGAGTGTGCACAATGAGTGTTCCTACAATAAAACTGTTCAGATTCTGTGCTTCAGTTGACATGCATTACTTAAAAAAAAATTGTATCAATTCCATTTTCTTCATGCAGTCACTTTGAATTGCTGTCGAAGTATCGTGTGGCAGGACTCTACATAAACTCATATGCTTCTTAATCAGTGTTTTGGTTTTGTAATTTCTTCCTCTCCCCCATGCATTTCTTATTGATCCTTTGTTTCATAAAGCTTTTTAGCTCCCAAGTGCTGCCATTCTTCAGTAAAGCTGTTGGGGTACTGACATGCAGCAGTCAGCTTTATCTGCTCATGGAAGAATTTGCTTTCTTTGCTGTTTTCTGGCGTCCTGTCTTAGTTTGCACTACATTGTCAGCTGACACTATTCTCTTGTTTCCTTTCTTTTGCACCTTGTCAAGAGAGTTGTCAATTTTCCTTACAGGTCTTGTATCCAGATAATGTCTTATTTATTAACTGCCATTTCTGACGTTTACCAAGCTGGGCCAAATTGTAGCTGCCTCTTCCTCATTGCACCTACATTTTACAAAAAAATGTAATCTTGAGACTGCAGCGTCAGCTTTTGAATTTTAATAATAACAAATGCAGCATCATCCCTCCTTGTAGTATTACTTCCAGAATTTGGCCAAGTATTTCTATTGTTTTGAAGGAGGGAGGGAATGGAACATGTAGGGCAATGGGATGATAGTACAAAAAAAAAAAGATGTACTATAATTCCCTAAATGACTCTGCCTAGCCTTTTGCTCCTGGTTAAACTATTACTAGTACAATACCCAGACAAATTAGGCACATTCATCTGGAATTATGGCTTCCAGCTCCAGGAGATAATTTGCAACAGATGCCCCACCTCAGTAAGGACCTGCCCCACAGGTCAGGAAGCACAGGGCAGACTAATTGCCTCAGATCCCAAACCTTATGTACTTTCTGCCAGCCAGACACAACAGACAATACAGTCTAAGGCACCTCAGTAAAACAATAGTGTATTGTTGGATGAAGGATGGGATTTTCATATGCTGAATATGGTTGTATAAGTAAATCCTGTGGGGCAGAGTTATTGTCTGCACCTCTACAGTGAATTTGACAGTACACCATTCATCATCTCTACTCCCTTCTTAGTATTTTCAGACTATTAAATAAAAATGAGTTCCCACTTTTCTGCCATATGGGTGATGGTGTTTCGTGCTAAGCCACTTCTGAGGTGTTTGTTACAGCTCAGCAGCAAAACACGGAGTTCTGTACTTGATTTCTTGGTATCTTTGTTGAACTGAGTAATGTGGTTATGACATCAGCAGAGTTCTAAGTCTACCTGCAGTATTTATTCTCTGTGATGGGCAGCTCCGTGTTACACCAGGAGACCATTTATGATTCTGTAAATCAGACAGACCACTTGTTACTTTGCACATAACTTTGTTTTGTACAGTACAAAGGGTTTCTTGGGTTTTGTTTTGTTTTTATGGGGGTGGGGATTGAAGGCTTTCCCCGTAGATACACCAAAGGGAGAAAAAAGAAGCCAGTAGAAATGTTGATTTGGGTAACCAGAATTCACATGAGCATACAAAATATACTGGTTTAAGTGTTAGTGTGGTTTTCTAAGTAATAGCCTAAATATGTCAGAATTGGTCTGATGCCACCTAAAATTACCTTTCCTAGCAAAACCAAGAGGGTAAATGGGGCAATAAATCATGATACATAGGAAAAGGACACCCTTGCTAATTTATTCTTAACATTACTGGAACACTGCAAACTGGAGATCCCAGTGGTACAACTGAAATCCCAGACTTGTGTAACGAGAACTAAGGGCCCTGTTTGTGTGAGTGTGGCTACATGACACGGCTGCCGAAAGCTCCAGCAATTAAAGCTTGGCCAGCTTTCAGATGAATGAAATGCCAGTGTGGGAAGGGTGAAATGGTAGTACCAGCTTTGGATTACTGCCATGATATTTTCCACTAGGCTGTAAAGACTCCAGCTTCCTAGAGGGAATGCTTTGTCGTCTTCTGCCAGAATGCTTAAATCGATAAACAGCCACAAGTACATCAGATAATAAAGTGCAGCCTGAAACTATGTCATTACGTATTTTAAAACTTATGCAAACTTTTTTAAGGGCAGTTTGTCTCCAGTGTAGGATCTGATGAGTTGACATCAGTGTGAGAATCCCCGAGCAGAGATTCTGTAAATGCCATTGGAAGTGGCTCATAAGGTCTTTTATTGCAAATTATATTCTCAGTTGTCCAATCTCTGCTTAGTTAAATCCTCATTCCTGCTGTTGCAGTCATCATCATTGTAAAATCCTTCTACTCTGGAAACAAACACAGTTTGTACAACCTCTTTGGGGGGAGAAAGGTGGGGCTTTTTTAGGCCTTGGCTTCGAATCACGTGTGGCTGCTGATCTTGTTACCACTGAGCAGGTGCTGGGTATTTCTGATTTGTTGTAAATCTGTTGGAAACAATAAAAGGGGCTCTACAGCCCTGTAAAAAGGAGGAAAAGGAGAGGGGGAAGAGATGTTTGTTTCTATGCTCTGAATTACTTAAATTGCACCCCCCAAGGAAATTTCCTGGGGTTGTTATAGCTAAGGAGCAATACAGTTTGGTCTCAGCAGTGACAGCAGTAACTACTAAAGCTGTACATTATGGTATTCTTGTGAGTGTTAGAGACACTGAAGCTGCTGTAGTAATGGATGCTTGAATTAGCCCAGTGAAATTTAAAAAATATTTGCATTTCTATTCAGAGAACAAATGATGGCAATGTGAACTGGAAGGCAACAGAATGCTTTGGGGCTATTTTATAAAATGGCAGAGTCAAGGTTTTGCCACTCTTGTCCTTTCTGAAAAATCCAGGTATAAAAAGCTGCTTTTGCTCTGTTAGTCTAATTTGATTGATTTCAATGTGTAGGTGACTTAAATTCCATTTATACAGCTAATTTGATCAGAATAAATGGTCCGAGCAAGATCTTGCTATATGGTTTAAAAGGTTTCAGTAGTTGGTGAACTTTATTCATGACTTAACTAATCTTTAATGTTAGAACTAACCAGTTTAAATACAGGACCTTAAGAACAATTCAATTTTCTTAGATCTGGTCTTCAGTAGGATTGATGCAAACACTGAATAGGTACCCACGTAGGGGGGCTGCAAAGTGTAGATATTTGTTAATACATAGCCATGCCAAAATGCTGTAAGGAAATGTTAGTGCTCAGTAAGTATTGTGCCAAGTGGAAATCCTCATGCCAGTTTCTTGCTGTTAAGCTTTGTACTTCAGAAGTGGTTGGCATTTTTATCAGTGGGAGGAACAGGAGGAAAGCTCTCAAGGAGTACCTGAGCATCACTGGAGAAGTTTGTGTACAGTGCAATCACAGCCAGAGGCAATTTAACTGAGTCTATGTTTTTGCTATTCCATTTTGTCCCTTCCCTCAGTTTTTATTCCATTTGTGACAGTTTCAATAATGCTCGGTGGGAGACAAAATGATGGCTTTTGCTTGGTCCACTCAAATTACCAACTGAGTTCAGAACTCCACTGCTGTGAAACTTTGTTCCTACACGTGTGGTTCCTGCTCTGCCCTCCTCCAGCTGTCTTTGTCCTGCCCATCCTTCCAAGGATCTGGGGCAAGGGCTGGGCATGCTGGATGGTCACTAAAGACACGCTGTTCTTGAAGGCACAACTGGTTCTCAGCTCTTGCACCTCGAAAATACTTGCAGGAGGGGATGGTCTCTGCACCCAGGTGCAAGGTGTGTAGGATCCCAGAGGGGAGGAGATACAGCAACATGATCACACTGGAAGTGCATTTTAAGGCAGAATAAAAAAGAGAGTCCATAGATCAGGGTAGTATTGAATGCAAACAGTACTGTCTCCTGTTATTATCTCCAGAGTGGAAAGAGCTTAAAGCATCTTGTCACTTAACACAGTGATGCTCGGGTGCTCAGAAGCACGAAGGTCTGTTCTGTGGGCAGGGCTGAAAAGATGTGGCTCTGTTCACGTGCTGCTCTGTTCTTCTACAAGCAGCAAGACAGTTACATGCTGTTCTGTACCAAGAACACGTGGTCACCTCTAGTGGAGTTGCTGAACGTTGTTGAAAATCAGCAGCTTTGATAAACAATAACAAAAAAAATTGTAAAAATAATAATATAAGTTGTTCCTCTGGAGAACAAAGCCTTAAGTGTGCCAGCCTAACCAACTGAAGACTTTTGCTTCAAAGTGGGACTTGTGCTGTGGTTTATGGACTTAAAATAAGTCTGAAGGAGACCCCCTAGATCATCACATCCCACTCACTGCCATCACAGGCACTACACAGTATGTTCACCCAGGCTTGTATTTAGATTGTTTTCCTCCTTTGGTACTGGAAGCCTGTTCCAGGTCCTTGCCCTCCTGATAGCTAGAAATCCAAATAAACTTTTCTTAGCTAGCTTATACCCACTTGTTTTTGTGTTCCCTGGTGGTTAAAATCCAGTCAGCATCCTGCTGTCAGCAGCTCTGCACAGAGAGGAATCTCAGATTAATAGATCTGAGTGCTCCAGGAACCCTTTGTGGTATGCAGGGGTGGTAGGAATTGCAGACCTCCAATATATCTGTAACAGTAATTGGTTTCCAGAGGCAGGTTCTAATGCTGCACATCCTCTTAAGGTTTTGCTGGTTTTAGTGAGGATTCAGTTTATCAACAGTCTGTGATAGATTTGCATTTTGTCAATGATTTTGTTGGCAGGGTTTTTTTGGTGTGTGTCTGCAAAGAATTTATACTGCAAAGGGAAAAAAAACAACTGAGGAAGGAGGAATTGCTAAACTCTTGTTTTGGTTGCTTAATAGAATGATCTTTAAAAGCATGGGCACTGACATTTGAAAGAAATAAACATTGTATTTTCCAAATGGCTGCTCTTTATAAAGGTGGCTCACTTGTTAGTTCATAGTCTTAAAAGATATAAAGAAAATTTTGCTTATCTGAATGTCTTGATTGATGGATCAATTGCAAATACTATTTTTGTCCAGTTAGAACCAGAAAAGAAAGGGTGGATCATTTTTGTCAAAGGCATTTCAATTTTTAAAAGGTGCTCAAGCTTTCCAGTGTAACATAACTGGGGTTTGGGTTTTTTTTTTCAGCCAGATACAAGTATGGAATTGATATTAGCATCCTGGAACTTCATGTTTTATTCCTT
>JAOXXN010000446.1:102731560-102744777 GCA_026770055.1 Myrmophylax atrothorax | reverse complement strand
AGAAGCATCCAGAAAGTCATGTCTCTGGAACTCACACCTGGCATGCTAACCCTTTCATGACTGATGATTTTTTGGCAGCTCTTGGCAACTTTGGTAACTTCAATGACTACCTAAAACCATGGGGGAAAGCCCATTTAAATTAACACATGGTCAAGCATTATTTATGTAAAGAAATGTAACACAGTGTGCTCTCATGTACTTTAAAAGATAAGGAGGTTGATAAGACCTTGACAATGACTTCGAGGTTTATAGTAGAGATCGAGTAACTGTCATCTCTTTATAGTCTTGCTGGAGACAAAAGGAAAAGCTATGTGGATTTATTGGAAGATTTAATAAGGCAACTGTAGAGAGTAACCTGTTTTATTCCTGAACTCTGAAGCACCTGAGAGCACTCAGGTCAAGAAGGGAAAAGGCACCCTCTGCCAAGAAAATATGATTCCTCTGGTGAGACTTAAAAAGCAGCCACATGCACTTGTACTTGAGGCTGCAGCGGTTGTGATCTTTTCAGAGAGGGTCTAGAGAAGACATTACTCATTTTGTCATGATTAGCTTGTTTCTGAACTGCTAAGTTTCTGCTGAAGTTCTTTAAATGCTCTTAGCTCCTCTCTGGTGAGAATGTTGCTGCAGGGTGAAGTTCAAACAAAATTATGTAGTGATGGATGATGGTCTAAAAACGTAATTGCAAGAACTGATGTGGAGAAGCATAAGAAGCCAGAGAAGGATGAGAATTCGGTGGCCAAAGGAAATGCTATAGTGAGGCTGCGCAGAGTTTTGGAGAATCCCTGCCTAAGTTCAGAAAGTGAATCCTTAAACTAAACCACATGGCCACATCTGGTAAATGAAGCAAACAGGTCCTTTGGGAAAGGAGATCAGCCTTAGGGAAATATCTGGACTGCCACTTGCTAATGCAAACTATTGGATTTACTCCATGAGCATGGTGATGTAGTGGTAAAAGATGGGGGTTACTCACATTTGCAGGCTAGGATGGAAGTTAGTCATGCTAAAGCTGCTAAAGGGAAGTAGTTTGCCATTTCCTTATGTGCATTTGTGTTTGCTAATTTTTTTTCCTTGATAACAAATCCTGCTCTGTAGAGTCTGAGTGCTTGCCCATTGAGATCTTCTGCTGAATGATGGGCATCAAGGCAGCCTGGATCACCTGCAGTCAGCTCGCATTAGTGCTGAGTCTCCTGGTGATATATTGCTCAGAGCATCAAAAGTACTGGATGCTTCCTAAACTACTTACTGAACTAGTTGTTTGATCTTTTTAGCAGGAAACCTATTTAATTTTTAGAATTGAGTCTAGAAACTATTTCCTGTCTGACGAAAACAGTGTCCCAAATTATCCCAAATATTGCACAACTTTTCTATTAAAAAGTTTTTACTGAGACTCAAATTCTGAGATTTGCTTTTTTTCCTTTGAAATTTATTTAAAATTGTTAGCTCTGATTCTCTCATTAAGCATTTTTGGCCAAATAAAAAGTCCTCAAAAGCTCTGGTAGTCATAGCCAAGAGGGACTCTGAATTACATTTCCATCTTACAAAAGATGGCTGGAAAGATAACTGTGTGGGAAGTCATCCGCTGCAGGGAACAGTCATGTCCTGGCAGTGAGGATGGACCAGATGACCTAATTTTTCTTTTCCATTAGAGCTGTCTCTGGTTCCCCAACTAATCATTCAAGCACATGACTGACAAGGATAAAAAAATATGGAAAATATATCTCCCAGTGTAACAAATAAATCCTGTTGTTCTCGATTCCATCACCTTGAAAGCACTGATTAATTGAACACCATAGATTCCTGTATCATTATATTGGTCTTTGAGATGCAACCCTTAAAACTGATTTGCCATCTGCTCTGCCTGGAATTCGGAACTGCTTCCTCAGCTGCATGAGAGACATCTGCTTGATGCAGCTGATGAGTGACTATAAGCAAGATATGAGAACAGCTCAAAGAGGCAGTTGCAGGGGTAATAGACTCCATGCCCTGTTTTAATAATACCCATACAACTCATCTACAAGATTTTGGAAGTACAGTACTGTGCTGACTACTTCTACATTACCATACCTTGTACACCTGTGACATGGGCTTGCTGTGCCAACTCACCACCACGGTGTGAGATCAGTCTGCAGCATTGGTTAGACTGGCCTGAGGATGGCTTTTTGCTGCTGTTTGTAAATCAGCCATCACCTGGCTGTCATCATCCAAAGGAGGCTTCTTTTTTTTTCTTTTTTGCAAGTTAAATCTTCCCTGTTCGCTGCCAAATTTTCCTTTCCCATCACTTGGTGCTTCTTGCTGGCTGACTGTTCTCCCTCACCCAGGTAGCCTGAGGTCTTGCAGTGTCAGGTCTTACCTGGAATATGAAGAATTTTGGAATCAGCATTTAAATTATTATCATGGGATATGTCTTTGAAATACATTTTATTAACATAACCTCATGCTGCAGAGTTTGTACATGAAATCTTATTCCCTCTTGGTGCATCCCATCACTATCGTTCTCCATTAACATTATTCACATTGTACCCTACAAACAAAACCAAAGGCCAAAGCATCCTGACTGTGGCATTAGGATGCTAATGGATTCCAAGAATGCACTTAAGAATACCTGCATCCAGGTGGAGAGGTGAGGGTGTACAACACAGAGAACTTTAAAAAGCAGTGTACACTGACCAATAAAGCACTATTGCTGTTTTGATGCAAACTACACAAAATCACCCTATTGCCTTAAAGTGGATGTTTGCCCTTGAGATCCCTCACAATGACTAGATGGATGCTTATCTGGCCAGCTAGGATCCAGGAGGTTTGCCTCTCAGTTCTTTTTTGGAAGAATTGTTATAAACTTGATTTCCTTCTTTGTAAGAGAAAGTGGAGTGCTTCTCACTGGAACTTCGTCATATACTTTCTACTACTACAGAAACCATGGGTTTCTGCAATGCCCAATCCCTCCTGACCTCTTCTGTGCCTTATTTTTTTAATACTTGTGGCTTTCAGTCTTCAGGTATTTTGTTTTAGAGGATGCTGAAAACTTGTTTTGTAGCTCAGATTTATTGACTGCACATTTTGTGGAGCCCTCTGAACCAGACATCTGTTAGAGGCTTACTTGCATGTACCAGGTTGGATGAGCCCTGTGTTCCTTTGGCCCTGGTAATCAGCTCCTTCCTCCACATGTGGCCAAAGGAAGCACTTTCCACCCTGCCACATGAGGAGCCAGAGACAAGGGAAAGACACAGGGATGTCAATTGTTTTCAAGGCCCTGCATTCCTCTTTGTATTTTCCTGCACAAAACTATCCCAATTTCTAAAACAATGAGAAAAGGTCTATAAGCTCTTAAGAAATGAAAATAAATACATGTGTATTATAATCATCTCACTCATTAATAAGAAAAATACTATGATGATGAAGAAAGTTTAACATTTAGAAATGAGGAATGTCTGACTACTGAGGGCCCTTTGTGGAAGGAATGACCAAAAATTCAAAAGCTTACATTTGACAGCATATGTCTTGTCTGTTCCTACTTGTTTTTTCCCTTGACTTGTGAAGTTTTTCCATGGTTTCCTTTTCCAAATGAAATAAAAAGATTATTGCTGTTCAGGGAAACTGCCTCAGAGACCTATTTCATTGAGACAAAAGTAACTGATAGATGTAGTTTGATGTATTTTGCTGTGTTTCTATTCCTTGTCACTCAGCTTTCACATTCACTTGCACCCACCCACTCCCAAAACTCTTATTTGCTACTAGTAATTTGTTTACTTGCTTTCTTTATTCAAAGATCCTTGGCTTAAAAACACTACACATTGCTTCTGAACAATATTGCAGGATGAAATGTATCGGTTTGAGCCTTAAAAATTACAGTAACCCAAAATGTGTGCTGAAGACTTTCTTTCTGCTGGGGTACAAAGCTCCAGTGCCAGCCCGTCCTCCTGAGCTGCGCCTCCCATGGTGACACCCAGTTCCTGCCCTGGACACACGCTATGGAGGATGCCTCTGAAGTCGCAGTTACGCAGACAATTTAGTCTAACACAAATCCTTAGTGCCTTGGAAACCTTCTGCTTGTCCCCTGTGCCTCCCTTAGGCTGGCATCAGGCAGCCTGAACGCAAAACCCCATGCAAGGATGGACACCTTTCCCTTATCCCTTCCCTGACCACACACTGATCCCCCCAGTCCCTGCCTGGTTCCGAAGGCAGAGAAGCGCATGGGAGGAGAGCCCAGGAGGGCTCCTCCCCACGGCAATGCAAATTACGATGGATGAAGCGCCTAAGTAGCAAACCCCCAAGTACAAAGGCTTTTTAACATCCCTATTTGCCACACTCAGGGCAGGTTTGTTTGTCTGGTTTGCACTGGATTCTGGGTCTGGTCTTCTAATGTTTATTGTTGGCTCAAAGTGAGTGACACCAGATTCTCACTCATTAGGGCTGCATGAGCAAAGTCTCTTTAGGAGTAATACTTTCCAGCCATGAAACCTCCTGAGACTCAGAAGTAAATTCCACAAAAAGAAGAGTTATATCTAAAAGACAAAAATTATGAAAGAACCTTGGTATCTTCAGCAGAACCGTCAATCCAAATGACACTGCAGCAGAACACAGGGATGGGAAACAAATACGTTTTACTACAATTTTCAGGTATTCTGTATGATCCGATTTCTTTCTACCATCACAGTTGTGTTTAAGGGTAAAAAAACCCCTTAAGCATCAAAAGACAAACCGTTTACAGCACTCCCATGCGCTGTTGTGTGTGAGGCTGTTTCTGTAGTGTCTGGAATGAAATGTCCTGGTATTAATGCAGGAGAAACAGGAGAATATGGGATTAATGTAAGAAACATGATGATCTGATAAGTATCCACAGAAAATCAGTTCACTGAAGAAGTTTAACTGATTGAAATGAAACAACCTAGAGCAAGACTCCTATTAATTTCAATTGGAAAATCAGGAGGGTTTGGAATCATCTCTTTTATAACCTAAAAAGGCGTCACATTCATGAGAAGTAAAAGGTGGGGAAATAATTTCAGTTGTGCTGATGTGTGCATACTGAAATACGTATTTTATTTATAAGCATGATATTATATATTTTTACATGTATTTGTGTGTATATATGTATTTATTTATGAGATGTGACCATGTCTGCTTGCAGAAGACTGACTCATTTCATGTTGGAAATTAGTTATGATCAGATACTGAAAACTTTTGGTTACTAAGGACCTGGGCTGATCCCATGCCAGTAACGACACATCAATAGCTGTAAGTTTGCAGTCCTCTGAGCCACTCCTGCCTCTGCATAACTCAAATTTCTGGACTCAGAGACAGGAAAATGTTGATAAAATTTTGGATGAAATACATTGCTTTAACTATGGCATGTTAGGTGAAGACTATTTAGAAACCACATTTGACACAGCAATTACTGATCATGTTGTCTGGAAAAAACAGAAATAAAAGTATAAATCCTTAAAAATAAACTCCTATTTTCTGAGTGTTCTTGTAGACTTAGATAAGAATAGCCAGTTAAATTCTACTATTTAAGTAAATTTAACTTTTCAAATAGGTCATTTGAACATGGTTTAAGGTATTATAGGAAATACTAGAGGCCTGCACAGTAAAAACAGCAATATAAAAGACTAATAAATTCATACAATATAAAAAACTGCTCAGGTTTACTTACTACCATGTATGGAGTATCTTTGCATTAATAGGAGCAAGACTAGCAATAAACATTTAAAGATCTCACAAAACCATCTAATACTTAAACTGTGTTTCTACATTGCATAAGTTGCACACACACAAAGTACTGCTGCTGGTTTATGGCCTCACACTTTACTGATTATGATTTATTATAACTCACCATCACACCTGCATTGCTCTTAGCATTAGACAATGTTGTCAGCCACTAACAAGGCAAATATTTTAATAAAAGCATCTTAGTTTCAATAATGCTTTAGAGTCATAAAACCATTAAGGCTGGAAGGGACCTATGGAAATCACGTGGTTCAACTCTCCTCCCAGAGCAGGTCCACCTTCAAAGGTCCAGGTTTCTCAGGGCCATGTCTTTCAAACATAAATAATGATAAATTTTTCTAATAATCTACATAGCATTAAAAACATTAATGTAATCAGTTGTTCTCAGTAATCCACTAACAAATATATTAGTGTTATCCTGTGTTAAAACCCACTAACAAATATATTAGTGTTATCCTGTGTTAAAACTCAGCCACTGTACTTATTTCATCTTACATAAACAGCAGCGCCTCTGGTTTTCTTTTCTCTGAAGACCTTAATTTCTTTTATATTTATACTCTCTTGTTTTTATTTTACACCCCTTACTGCAAAGCCATTAGGTACAAGTATGTTTATATAGTCAGTGGTGGTGTTTTTATTGTTGGTGAACTACCTTTGCATTCTGAAGGCTTGGTGAATTATTCTATAGACTATTGCTCAGATATTCAGAAATGCCAATATCTATATTCTTAAGGGAAAAAGACCTGGATTTTTATCAGCTGCGGTAAATGAGAAAACATGTCCAACAGCAACAAACTAAAATTCAACTGGTTTAATTTTGTTCTAATAACTTGAGTGTTGTAAAAGGTTCTGAATAGTGATGTTTTCTTTATTCTCAGTATAATTGCATCAAAAATAGTAGCAATGCATCCTTGCTTACACTGGCTCCAGCAATGTTTCTTATCAAAAGACACAGAAGAATGGACTTTTGACCAAAAGGACAGTTTAATTTGTGGGGCACAGTCTGCTGGTCTTACTAATTCCTACTGGGAAGTGACTCCTACAGCGAGGCCTCTGTGAATACAGCTGGGAGAGTTGGGTACATCTGATCAGCTTGCACTCCTGCTCAAGGTACCCAAGCAGGATGACAACTGTTACAAGAGTCCAGAGATCTCACGGTGCAGACACTGCTGCCCTGAGATGCAAAATGTACGTAGAGGCCCATGGTATTCCATCACAAGTGTTACTGCCTGTGTCTGACTTTCCTCAGTCACCTGTCTTGGAGAAAGTCTTCCAGACGATCTGGAAATGCAACAACTGTAGACCTTGATTCTGCATGACTATTTACACCTTTCACCCTTTTGGTCACTTGTATTTGTAAACACAAATAAATGAAGAAAACCCCAACCAGCCAACAAAGTACACTATGAGTCTATCTAAGAGTTCAGTGCAATTTAATTACAAATACATACAAGGACAACCCATACTTGGCATCATTTAACTAGTCAAACTGGAACAGTTTTTGTGAAGCTCAAAGGAGAGAGGAAAGGAGAAGAAAGTATCAAGGGGACAAGTGCAAGAGGAAAAGCTCTGATGGCACCACAGAGTTTGGGGTTTTTTTCCCTTCAACTTTTTCTCAGTCACCTTTTAGACCTCCTCATCTTTCATGGCCCTTTTCATGTCCTGTTTCAGGATCCTTCTTTGCCCTGATCCCACAGGGTGAGCTTTTCGCAGCATCCCAGAAAAAGCAGGAATGGTTACCCACTTCTGGTATCTGATAGTAGAGTAAGTTTGATTCAGCTGAAGCCAGGTGCACAAGTAGCATAAGATCTGGATCAGGCCTTCTGTACGTGTCGTAGAGATATGAACTGTGTCCTTTGAACCACATTCTTGATGGTATTTGTCACACATTTCCTCAGGAACTTCAAAAGAGTTTGAGTCCTTTGATTACAGTGCTATTTACCTACTATCTTAACTAACAGGCATTTGCACAGAACAGCCATTCTCTCAAACACTCCCTTTATTATTTTTCCCCCTCATGTGCAAAAATACTTTAATTTACAAAGAGCCATATTAGCATCCCTGGTTAAATATAAAGCAATAATCTTTTGAGAACAAAAATATTAAAGAGTGATAACCAAGTATGAGTTTCTGTCCTAGATTGGCAGTAAACTCTGTGCCTGTGCTTTCTGCTCTAGAGACCTTAGAAACTTCCTGCCTACCAGTTCTTCACCAATACCAGTATGCAGTCACATGTAAGAAACATGAGCTTGGTCTCACTTTTCATAAAGAAAATTACCTTGTCTCTAAGATCATCACTTAAAAATTGTGCTTGTTTTCAGGTTATTTCCCAGTCCTTTTAAAATGGTGCTTTAGGTCAGCAGGTGTATAATGACTACTTCACACTTGCATTACATACTTAATGTCTATCAGTATCCATTGTCTACCACTGGAAAACTGATTCACACACAGAAAGGTGAAGAGACTTAGTTGGAGGTCTCCCCACTTCTGTAGAGGTTATCTTGAGTTATTACTGTTTCACAAGTATTTTGGCCAATGGTTTCCTTACTGTATCCCATGAGTCACTGCTATGGGTTCTGCAGAACCACATGAAGACATGTTTTTAAGTAGAATTTTAATAACAGCTTACAATAAGTTTTCAGAGTTGACTATACTTCAGTGGTCCAAACTGTTTGGAGACTACTGACCTAGTCTGACACTTGTGACTGCAGAATGCCCAAAGTGCTCCCAGGTGCCTTATGATGGCACAGCTGTGTTACCAGGGCAATCTGAGCTACAGCTCAGTGAATAAGGCAGCTCAGTGGCATATTTGCTGAACCACAGCACAGGTCCCTCAAGGCTTTTTACTACCACTACACAATATGCTTCCAACCAAACTGCTCCAGGTAGGCCAGGAGGAGGATGAGAGAGAGCCTGTGTTGGTGTAGAAGGGAACATGCCTTGTAGCAGCACTGTCCTGTAGCATAAGTGTCCCTTGAAAGTGCTCTTCCCTCTGTGCTCCTGCCAGACTGAGCTGGTGAGCACATCACAGAGCAGTGAAATTGGGCAGGGCTGGGGAACTGTGTGAGTCACACTGTAATATAGAACTGAAAGCCCTGCAGTGGAGAGAAATGAGGCACCATGAGAATGGAGATCAAAGGCATATAAATACAAAGACATATAAAAATAAAGGTTGAAATTTCAGCTGCTGAGCAGGTGACTCTTCAATCACACATAGGTCTTAAGCAGTTCAAAAGCAGCTCCTGCATCAAAGTTCCATAATGAGGATGGCCAGTCTGGGTAACCTGACCCCCAGCTGTGGGATGCAGTGAGCCAGCTGGTGCTCCTGAGCCTGACATCAGTAGGCAGTTCTGAAGTACAACCCATATGCAGGCCTACTTTGCAGTGGTGAACTGCTGTCCCAGATGCAGGCTGCTCACAGAAATTTCCTTTTCTTTTTGGAAATAGATGCAGGTTCTGGTCACATGAAAATTTTGTCATAGTGTTCATAGTCCCAAGTCACTTGATGAACTTCTTTTTTTTGCAAAGAAATGACTTCGGAATGAATCCTCTTGGGTCTCGCTCATGTGCTCAGCTGGATCCAGATTTCCTGCTCAGTGCAGGCACTTACACCTATTCAGAGTGTGAAGTACTTGCTAGCCTACAGCAGTAATGCTACACACTTACGGTGCTCAGACACCTTTGAGTTGGCAGGGTCAATAATAAGTAAAGAGAATGAAACCTCTGAACAGGTTGATAGAGTGTTGACCCTGAGGGCTGCACCAGCTCAGCAAAGAGCTGCCTGAATTCCTCCAGTTCTGGGGCTAATGGGTTCATTCCACCAGTGGCGTAATTTAGGCATAACTCTGCCCTGTCCTTCTGCTCCAAAGCCACCAGGTCACTACAGGAGATCCTCTTGTCCTGTCTTTTTTCCTCTGTTGAGGCTTTAAGATGGTTTCCAAGGGATCATTAAGACAGACATGCAACTTCTCATTGTACTGAAGGAGAATCGCTGCAACAACCCATCAGAGATTTTTTTCAAGATCATCTGATTCTGCGGGAGCCTTTGGGCTCCTGTTCTCACCATGGAACTCAAGCAACATGCACAGTCTTACATGCTTGGCTCAGGCATTTGTCTTTTTTCCAGAACCTCTTGGTGGTGCCACATTCACGAGTGTGGTCTACGACAGCTCTAGTTAGCTATAGCAAGCAAAGTCTGATGCTACGTTCCATGTATTCCATGAATTGCTCTCTATCTGAGATCTTGCCAAAAAACCCTAGAAGGCATTGATTCCAGCAAGGCCTCTTTTTAGCCCACTCTTTTTCAGTTTCTTTGTAATGCAGATGGTACAGCATTCAATACATTAAATTTTCATGGCATGTTTAAGCCTCCACTCACACTTAAATCCCATATTGCCAACATACCTGGTGAGGGAAAAACCCCCTCAGGAGTTTCACCTTGCAACTCTCACACATGAGAATAAACCTCACTTGTGAAGCTACTGAATACTGATTTCAGAGTTTGCCCAAAAGAGTTTCATTCTTCTCTTACAAAGCTTCCTGTACAGTTCTAAGCCTAAGCAGGGATTGTTCATATGTATATACAGACATAGACACAAATGCATACACACAAATACAGGACCAAAGCTGTCAGCATAAGGTACCTTGCCAGCAGAACTTGCCAAATGCAAATGTGTCCAAGTTTAATCAGTTAAAATTCCTACTAATTTATTTTATTTTATTGTAGTACAGTACATATCCACTTGTCTAGCTGCCAGGTTTTGCTTGGGCTGCTGGAGTACGCTGGCAATCAGTTCCCTCTGTGTCTCACACACCAAAATAGCACAGCTGGAGACTGGCTGGCATTTCATTACTTTGCACAAGCTCCACATTAGCTGCCTTTACGTTAAAAATACTCCTGGAGTAATGCCTGGTCCTAATGTCTGATCAAAAATATTGCCCAGAAGAAGCACATTTTATCTTACTGAATACTTAGATTCTTTTTTCTTCTGTTATAGTTCATATCAGAGAAGCTTTTCCTCAGGAGAGAAAAGAGAATAAAAATATCTGATGTCCTCTGAAAAGCAGGAATTGATACCAGAGATGGTAACTTTCACCAGTGTCTCTGATAGCTGTTGTGTGGGTAAGAGAAATCACCAGAACACATATTAAATCATCAGGGTGTATTTGAGAAACAGAACATAAGAAAACCTGGGAATTTGAAATTAGGTCCAGTTTTTTTTTTCCTACTGTAGCCATGAGTGTTACCAAACAATTGCACTGGTGAAAAGAAAACCTGATACCACATAAACAAAGCTAGAAAATAGATCCTTTGAGCTTAAAAGGAAGTATGTTGCTCTGTGACTTTTATACATATTTATAAATGTAATCAAGCTGAAGAGAATGTGCCCCTCCATTGCACATTGCAAGGTCTTTTCAGGCCAAATTTTGTTAAGTGTGCTCAGTGGAATCAGGAGCCACAGGACCTGTTAACATTGATGCTCACAGAACTCTCCACATTCCCAAAAGTGATTTAGGATGAGATTTAAAACTGCATCTTGCTTACATTTAAAGCAGTGTCAAAGCTCTTGTTCTCTGAACAGGGCTGGGATGTCAGTGAGAGTATGAATCACCTTGCCAGAGTGCATCCACAGATGTTTGTAAAGGTGAGAAAGGCATGTGTGAAACTACCCAGGAAATCATAAAGATGAGGAGTTTATGCTCGTCGTCCTGTCATGGAAGACTAGAAAATTGGAAAGTTCCTGAATGGTTTTGCCATTGACATCTGGTGAATCCTAAATATATCTGTCCAGTTCTAAGACAGTAGTAAGCTTTAAATATGGAAAGGTGTTTTCTGTTTCCCTTAAGATCCCTGTTAAAACAAAAGCGCACCAGCCAGATGGGAGAAGTATCTTCATTATTTATACATAAACATGTGCCACCTTTCCTAAGAATTGGAAAGGAAGAGATGGAAGACTGGCAGCACCATCTCCTGGCAGATATAAGAAACAAGGACCACTTTGAGTCAGAAAGTAGGGCCAAGTAATTTCTTTGAGGATTTTAAAAAGACTGTAGCAGGAAGTAACTTCACAAGAGTATACTCCCTCCCTAGGAAGATTAACTTTGATATGCTTCAGAGAAGAAAAGCATAATGTGTTATTATAATTATAGAGAACACATGCTCACAATTATGAAGAACAAATTCAGGTTGCTTCTGCCTTTACTAAGCTCTCTCATGTTGGGCTCTCTGCTTTCCTTTATGTTGCAGTAATAGCAGATTTCAGAACTAGCACAGCAGGAAAGTCAGTCTAGTTGCAGTGTATTTGTGTAGACCTGGAAGACCACAGGAGACCATAGAAGTTCCTTGCAGCCAGAAAATATTGGAATATGTAGATTTCAAGAGTTGTAGCCAAATTTCTGTCTTGCTGAGTAGGTAGGGGAAATGTTGGGGAAAGGCTATTAATACTATAAACTGCTGGATCATTAATGT
Organism: Myrmophylax atrothorax; assembly: GCA_026770055.1. Classification (NCBI taxonomy): domain Eukaryota; kingdom Metazoa; phylum Chordata; class Aves; order Passeriformes; family Thamnophilidae; genus Myrmophylax; species Myrmophylax atrothorax. Next base: position 102,732,584 of record JAOXXN010000446.1, on the reverse strand, counting down.
GGAATGCTGTTATACTTATTTAGAAAGTGACAATAGCCAAACAATGTTAAGTAAGGGTGAGGCCTTCAAAGTAATGAAATGCTGTGTGGGAAAAAATATTATCTACGGAGATAAAAGAGAGGAGACTAAGTCAGGGGACTTGGTGAAAGGCAGCCAAGGAAGAGAACAGAGGAGAAAAAAAGAGATGGGGAAGAGAGGAATTAACAGAAGCTTCAGAACTGGTGTGCCACAGGAGTCCAGATCTCATTATGAGAACAGTCTCAGCCAGCAAGACAGAGAAGACTTAACCTCAGTGATCAGACCAAAGTTTACCAGTCTCCTACCTTTTGACTCCTGCAGACCTGTTCTTGTGTTCCATGGCATGAAACAAACACGAAGCCCTCCTTGTGTTACACAAGCATAGATGATGTCTCGCTGTTTGGGGTTTTTTTCCTGTGTTTTGAAGGTTATTTCACTTTGAGAAACTCCCAAGTGCTTTCAAGGATTTTTTTTTTGGCAGATGATCATGAAAGTGAATGAAACTTATGAATGAGTTCATTCCATCCTCCCAAAGGAAGAACACTTCTTGTAAGTCACCACACTTCCCAGGACTTCACCCAACATAGATTCAAAGCCACATGACAGGGGTTTCAGTAATTCCCATGGGAAAATATGCAGCTTTATGGAGCATACCTCTCCCACATGGGTGGGGAAGGGCTCTGCTTATCTCTTAGCTCAGAACCGAGATCAAAACTTTTTCTTCGGGGGATCATTTACTATTCAAACATTCACAAGACAAAGGTAATCCTCCATCTTCCTCCAGGGCCTGCCACAGAAACCACCTTCTCCAAGTGAACTATGAAACTGTGTATTTTAGGAATCGCTTTGGTTAGTGGGTTAACCTCTTTTGGCAAACACTTGCTCTTAAACCATTCTTCTGGACAGGGTTAGCTGCCTGTTTAGCTGTCACTGTACATTCTAGCTTTTATTATTAACACAGGAAAACACATTTTACTGGCTACATATAGTAAATTGGTTTGGGTTT
>JAOXXN010000446.1:102696614-102726259 GCA_026770055.1 Myrmophylax atrothorax | reverse complement strand
GAAAGTTTAATAAGTATTTTCAATTAAAAAATCTTGAAATACTGTGTGTGAAGATTCTGTCTGATCTTCCGTTGAAATTCCTTTAAATTCCTATTCAGACAATATACCATAAAAATTAGAGGTTACCCAACAACAAAATAATTATGGCTCATTGCATAGAAAAATGAGCAGGGAGTACAGTTTCTTGATTAGTTTATAATAGCAAAACATTAACTTTCCCAAGGTCTTTGTTGGCTCTGAAAACACTTCCTATTGTATAAGATTCATTTATAAAAATGTACTTTCAATATGTACTCTGAAAGAAAGAATATACAACATGGATTTCCTGTGTCAACAAGGCTACCAAAAGTTCAGTTGTACTGACACAGTGTGATGTGCCTCCCTTATGTTAAGCTCAACAACTGCAAAATAAACACTGAATCAAACTTGGCAACTGTTACTCAAATGTGAAATCCCTCTCCCTGGAGGAAAGTTCAATGCCATATAATTCCAAAGGATAACTTCTGTGAAAAATTAAATATTGCCCTGAGTGAATGCTGTAGAGTTGGCCATCTAGCCCTGAACATTCCCAACTGCAAAATAATCTCAGTAGTAAGTAAATGAGCATAAATCTCGCAAATACCCAATGCAACCTGTCTGAATTTGGAATTTTGGAGAATAAAGGATTTTTTTAATAAGAGACTACCATAACAAATCTCTCTTTCCCTTTGTTTCCTTTAGGTGTCAGATGAGCATGAAGTTATTTGCATTCTAAATAGTTTTCCTGCTTAAAAAATATTTGTGGTTTCACTTGAGTTACTAACCAAATGGGATCATACCATATTGAGTACCTGATTGACAAAATGGAAGAAATGGTAGTGGAGCGAAGACAACCCTTCAACCCAAGACAGCCTACTACCTTAAATGGACTACATGTGACAGATTCATGGAAGACACAAATAGCTAAAGCATTTATTGATAATGATGGTCTTTCTAAAAGAAATCCTTACGTATGAACATAATCAGTGAGTGAAAGAAGCATATCTCACTTTCACATATCATTATGCTATTCAATAACTCTTCATTTTTTTCATAAGTTAATTGTTATGCTATTTCCATGTTCTTCCAGGTCAGCTGATGAAGCAGTAGCCAGCTCTCATCAATTTGAGGAAAAAAATTATGAAAATCAAATAACAACACTTATAGTGTAACAGGGAACAAGAAAGTAGATGAGAAAAAAGGAAGAAACATTAGTGAGGAGGAAGGTTTTGATTCAATGCTTTATTTTTTTTCAATAATATGTATGCTTTCAAAATCAAACATTTTCCATTTTCCATAATTTTGAATACATCTTTCCTGCAATGTACTGCCTTCTTAGCCAAGCTTATCACCATGATAGATTACTTCAGATGGCTTAAAGGTGACCAGGTGCAAGAAAGTGACAAACTGTCACATATCCAGCATAAATTCCTCTCTGCTAAGTCTCAGTCTGTTGCACTGTAAGGGCTTTGAAAAAAGGAGACATCCTTTTAAAAAGACAAGAACAACCACCCTTCCACTGCAATTTCTTTTACTCCAGCTGATGGGGAACTCTGCCACCCCTAGTGATAATGTTTTTTCTTAATGCTGAACAGACATATCTGAATGTGGGGCTCATGATAAAGAATTTGTGTTAGATGAAGTTTTAAATATTCTGGATGTCTAAACATTCTGGATATGTTAGTACTCTGCACTCTAAACTGTGGCTGCTACTTTGGTTGAAGAGATTGTAGCACAGTAATGGTCAGGGACAGACTAGCTCCCAGGCTCACACTTCCTTTGCTTCAGTCAGTAATCTGGGCCACAGTTTTCAAAAAATGAACATAAAACTTAAATAGATAACAGTTTTGATATGAATATTCTGCAGTAGAAGTCTCTAACTGTAAAAAGAAAGATGTCTTGCTTATTTCTAAATGTATAAGGAACTGTAAGGAAAAGTTTTGTTGCAAGACTCTATTTGGGTAAAATTTAATTTGGTGTTGCTATGCATAGTAAGTGTGAGCAACAAGCAAATACATTAATTTCTGCTTGCATCAATAGGGAAAAACATCACAGCAGACCAGTAAATATAAAGCCCAGAAGTGAGAAAGAAGCATATCAACCATGAAATTGTATTAATTCAATAATTAAAATGAGTCTCAGTTCCAACACAGGCTCCAGTTCTGTAGCAAAAACGTGACAAAACAATTGGGAATGGGAACCTGTTGCACTCATATTAATCAGGAGAAAAAGAGTTCCAGGAAATCTCACATTTTATGAGCACTACAGTGTATTTATCCCTGGACCTGATACCATCTCATTAATCAAAGCAATACACAGAGAGCGAAATTTTGATCTGAGTTTAGTTTTGGGAAAGAGGCAGTCAGAAGTGGGAGTGTCTTGTCTTTGTTCCCAGATGCTACAGCAGAGCCAGGCTTTGTAGGGCTCTTCCCAGCAAGGGAATGAAAACAGTGCTGTAGGGGGAAATTAATTATTATCAGAGACATTCCTGCTGGAAATCTGTGTAGCTGCAAAACTAAGACCTTTCAAGAAGTTGAGTATTTCCTGCTGATCATGTTAGTTTCCCTTGTGCTTTAAAGGCTTCAAAACTTCCATGGAAAAGCAAGTTCCTGTTAGAGCCGGTAATGAATTTTGTACTTGATTTTTCAATTTTAATTTTTTATTATTTTTCCATGTGCATTTCCAGAGACATGCAAGGAAGAGGGATACTCCTAGCCAAATTCAATGGCTCCATTACTGGTGTCTTCATTTAAAATCTGGAATTACCTAATGTCCCTGCTTCCAGTGTAAACCACCTGCTTGGACAGGTGGGTTTTGTCTGGGTTACTATCATTTATAAAAAATGCTAATGGATGTTATTCAGAGAGATTAGAGTAGCCCACAGAGATACGGTTGCTGTTTTCCAACAAATGTGTTACTAACAGAGGCAAAGTAGGGAGTGAACCTCCCAAGAGAGCGTCTGGGTCAATTGGCTGCACTGTAATTAGTGTTTCTTGTCAAAATAAATTCTCCCCTTCACCTGAGAAGGCATCCAAATGGAAGGGTTTTAGTCTTCAAAACTCATAAATATTCTGATTAAGGAAATATCTCATTAGGAAGTTTCCAAACAGTTCCTGTTTCTAGTGTTCTTGAGCAAACCCCTTCAAAAGGTAATCAGCAACAAGATTAGATCTGTGACTGCCTTAGTACAAGAATATTAAAGACTGTCCACTATGCCACTTTATCTCTGTGTCTCAACAACCATTTTCATCATCAGCCAAGAAATTTAACTTCTGGGTATCCATGTATGAGTTGAAGACTCTTTTACATTCATTATTTGCATTCATCATAAAATAAAATCAAAATAGCTGTAGCATTTAAAACAATGAAACAAATTTGCAGCCTTATAGTTACATAGAGTTTGAAATACTTGTGGTCTGCCTTAAAACCTACTTCACTGTCTTTATACAACACCAGACTCAGAGTTTAGACAGTATCATTCAATATCAAAGTGGATCTGACTTAGTTTCACAATAAAGAAATCAAAGCTATATTACAGAAGGTGTAAGTAAGGCATGGATACACAGAAATTTGACATAGAAATCAATGAAATTCAGTTTTAGGCTCAGAATAGCAGTCTTTCATTTCCTGAAACCTTACTTCCATAAATAATTATATCCACCTTATATTTATTCCATTTTAAAATATATATTCATAAACACCTGCATTATTTATATGTATTCACATTCCTGAATTTGTTTGAAAACAGAAAATCTTTTTGGAAGTTTTGGGATGATAATGAGTCAGGTTTTTTGACCAATCTAAAAACTATTCAATTAGTTATTCATAATAGCACTTTACCAAATCTCCTGACTATGAAATAATTTTCCATTAAGAGTTAAATCGAACTTCAATTAACTAGATAAATACACTTTTCAGATCATAACTTTCTCTGCTTTCCCACAATATATGAAAATTTTCTTATTGATTTTAGAATAAACTTTCTCTTAGAAGCTGATAACTAGTAGCTCCAGTAGATTATCAAATACACACTTTGAGTTGCAAATTTAGAGTAAGCTGCTATGCTGAAAATGCAACAAGACAGGTTCTAACACTTCAGGTTTGTAGAAATTTTTCTTGGGAAAAATTGGTGGGACATAGGTATGTACCCTCATAAAAACAATTCTGCAGACTTAATGATGTCAGAAGGAATCTATTCTTCTTTAAACATCATTCATTATTAGCTTGATATTCCTTTTCTTTCTGGATTTTCCCAGGACCTAGCAAAGAGCACATAAGTTGCTATTTGGTTTTGATACATGCAATATCAGATAATTTTATGCCACAGAATTAAAAAAAATAATAATGTAAGGAGTTTTAGTCTGTAACATTGGGCCCTTAAAATGCCTGCACAGTATTTCCTGAAGGTCTAGATGATAAGTACCATATCTTAGATTTTGCCATTTTCTCCTCACTCTCCACTGAGAATAATAGATTTGAAAGGAGTAGAGAAGGTTAAACAAAGAGTTAGTTAAAGAGGGTTCTTGCAGCTTTTGAAAAACAAAATGTTCCCGTGTAATCAGGAAATTGTCCCTTGCAACTACTGATAAAACTTGATTTTAATCAAAATTACATTTTTTCACAAAATTATTTTTCGTGTCAAAAGGTCTTTATATCAAGTCAACAAAATAATTTTATTATTAAAAACAACTGATAAGTACAAAGTACTTCCTAACAATTTTTTCATACAATTATAAAAGCTTTTTTGTTCTTCATAATGTTATTCTACTATGAAGAATAGGAATTCACAGATATAGAAAGTTCACTGGGGAAATTAGGACTTTTTTAATAAAAAAATTAAAATATTCAGTAACAAAATTATATTACTGAAATAATTTTACTAAGCAAATATGAAATAGCAAGTTATGCCCTACATATAAAAAGTGGATAGAACCTGATTGACTTTGCAATTTAAACTTCTTGTTGCAGAGCAGATGGAGAACAAGAGTACTAGAAAAGCACAGACTATTAGCAACAGCTCCAACAATATTATTCAGAACTTCAAAAATATGCATTTCAATGGAGCATCAGACTTCTTTAGTTTGTTGACTTGGACAGTAAGAGAAGCGCTCTCTTGCGTCTCTGATGATCTTCTCATGTTTCAGAGGAAAACTGAAACTCATGTCAAAACTTCAGACCATTCAAATTCTTGAGTCACTATCAGGGACATTTCACTTACAGAGGCTTTTTATACAAAAAAGCCCGATGACAAATGCAAGTATACAAATATGTGTCTGTATGCATATACTTACACACATATATTTCTACATATGTTTCTCAGCCATTTCTGCTTACAGCTGAAACCAAAAGCAGTAAAACTATGAAAATAAATGCAAAAAGAAATATTTCTGAAGCTCTCCCAGCTTTTAGAAAGAAAATTAATTTCAACATGTTTCATTTCAAATGTTGGTTGATGGTTCAATGCAGCTTCTAAATTTCAACCCACATAAATAATGGAACCCTAAAGCAATCCTCTGATCCTGTTACTCTGACTCATTCCTTTACAAAGTCCTTGTAGGTATTCTATAACATATTCCTTAAACTTATTCATTAAGAAATAACTTAATATTCTTCTTGAGGATTATGGGGACTAATTTGGGGCTCTGTTCTTGTTAGAAGTGATATCAATAAAGAAAGAATTAACAATTAATTTTGGAAAACAATTATGACAAGACTGTATCCCCACATATATGTAAATTAAAGCCTTACATCAAGAAAAATACTTGGGTATTATTTTTAATACAGCTGAGGGCAATTATGTGTTAGTTCCCATTAGAGAGACAGATATGACACTGCCATGAGGCTGAAGGAACTTTTGGCATTTGAGTGATATCCTGGAAACAGTGGTATTCTCCACATCTTACAACATATCCACAGGATGTGCCTTTAAACCTCAGCACAGGAATTCATGAAATTTGAAGCATGTGGTTCTTCCTCAGACATGCATACTTATCACTGAGTAACATTACAGCAGTTTTATTTTCAATATTTCCATTACACTTTTAAAAAAAAATTATCAGTTGCAGGGATTGGAAAGCAAGTTTCTCATTTGAAAGCATAAGATGAGTTCAGATGAGATGAAATGAGAGGAGACGAGGTCATTTGAGACGACATGAAATATCATGAGGGATGCAGGCATTGAGGAAGCATTTGAAAATCACTTCTGTAGACAAATCCTGTATGGAAGCAAACTCCATAGGGCAACTAGAAAAAAACAGAGTTCTGTGCCTTTCAGTCGGACACCTCTCATGTGCAGAGGCTGTCCTTTAAGCTCTGAGCCATTTTTACATTTGATATACACTCAGGCTTTCAGAATGGCTCAAACTGGGGCTGCTGTGGACTACTGCCCTCCCTTACTGCTACAACTATTATACAGCAAATTGCACTGAACTTCAATCAGAGGCTGTACAAACTGCTAAAATCTCCTTGCAACTCAGAAATGCTAGTATTTCTGCTTAGAGACAAAAGCAAGCAAAAGCATCTTACCTAGTTCTGCTTAGTGTTAGTGTATGACTTACTGCTTAATCAATAAACCTTATTCTAATAAAACTAGGGCACAGAGAAAAATCTTAACTCTCAGGTGTTGTCAGTCTGCTTAGATGTTTATTGACTAACAAGCTGTATGATTATCATCTGGGTCCTTCCCCAGAAAAATGTCTTTATAAAGGTTTTTGAAAACTGCATGGCCCTCAACAGTCTTAATGAAAAATTGTAGAAACATTCCAACTTATAAGGCAATGCTTACTTGATTTATGTTTGGAATTTCCTATTTCTTTTTACATATGTGCTGGAAGTTATGCAACACTGCTTTCTCAAGCGACAATAACTAAAAATTAAAAAACAAAACAACTAAAACTGTAGCAAACATTGAAGGGAAGCCATATGAGAAGCAGCTGAGGCACTTGGTCTGTTCAGCCTGGAGAAGTGAAGACTGAGGGGAAGTTCAAGAAGTGCTTGGATGATATTCTCAGGTACATGTGTGTCTCCTGCAAGCTGTCCAGTGCAAGGCCAGGAGTTGGCCTCAATGATGCATGTGGGTCCCTCCCAGCTCAGCGTATTCTGTGATTCTCTGTTTTTGATAAGGATAACTTAACCTACCTCCACTGCTCAGTTTCAGTCATATGAGAAATACTATTAAGCCAGTAAAATCATCCAAATGCTTAAAGTTACCCCCTCAGCTGACTATTTTGCAAGGTGTATGTCTTCATTTCTTTTGTTTGTTATTTTCACCACAGGAAGATAAGTAATTCCTTCAGCTGCAGTGTGAATCTTGTCCTCATCACATTTTTACGGATACACAAGTTGCAACAGTCTTAGAGGAAAGCAAATTTTTCCATAAACCCAAAACATTTTAGTTCCTCTTCCTCATAAGTTATGATTAATGGTACCTGAAAATGCATCAGTTTTAAAAAACTGGTTCAGTTAATCAGGTACATTATCCTTACATATGTTAACATACACATTATGCCAGTTTTTTATGCTTCCTGACTAAAAAGACCTTTCTTGTCTAGAAAAAATACCACCAAAATTATCTTTTTTCCCCAAACGGCATAATCATAACGCTTACCAAAAATTTTACATTGAATTATCTTTATTTGGCATATTTTCACAAAAGTAAATGGCTTTTAGTGACAGTACACATTACTAACATCTTCTCACATCATAATGCAAGAGTTCAACATTAAATATGACAGAAATTAGTATGATCAGTCATATTAAAACATATTTTTATAAACATCCCATCATGTGAAGCAATACTATCTCATTTCAAGAATCAGTTTCATACTGCATTCTCAACCATTACAACTGATGATGGTGAACTATGCCTGGGCAGGGAAAAGCCAGTGGAAACTCTGGTGGAGATCCGTAGCAGTCCTGACATGCAAATCCGTCGTCCCACCGGAGTCTAGGGGAGAAGGTCACAGGGGAGCATAGTTACCAAATATGAGGAAAAGGCTGAGGTACTTAACACCTTCTTTATCTCAGTTTTCAACAATAAGATAGGTCCTCCTCAGGACAACTGACCTTCTGAGCTGGTAGATGAGGTCAGGGACCTGAATACCTACCCTGTAATCCGGGAGGAAGGAATTAAGTGTCCTGATGAGCCACCTGGATCCTCACAAGTCTATGGGATCAGACAGGATCCATCCTAGAGTGATAAGGGAGATGGTGGAAGAGCTTGCCAAGCCACTCTCCGTCATTTATCAACAGTCTCAGCTCACCAGGGAGGTCCTGGACACCTGGAAGTTGGCCAGTGTGACACCCATCCACAAGAAGAGCCAGAAGGAAGATACAGGAAACTACAAGCCAGTCAGCCTGACCTCAGTGCCTGGCAAGGTTATGGAGCAGAACACCCCGAGGGCCATTATGCTGCACCTACAGGACAGACAGGGCATCAGATCCAGCCAGCATGGATTTAGGAGGGGCGGGTCCTGGCTAACCAACCTGATCTCCTTTTATGACTGGGTAACCTGCCTGGTGGATGAAGGGAAGGCTGTGGATGTGACTATCTGGACTTCAGCAAACCCTATGACACCATTTCCCATAGCACACTCCTGGAAAAGCTGGCAGACCACAGCTTGGACAAGGGCACTCTGTGCTGGGTTAAGCACTCACTGGATGGCAAGGCCCAGAGAGTGCTGGTGAATGGGGCTGCATCCAGTTGGCAGCTGGTCACCAGTGGTGACCTCCAGGGATCAGAGTTGGGACCAGTCCTGTTCAATATCTTTACTGATGATCTAGAGGAGGGGAGCAAGTCCACCACTAACAAATTTGCAGGTAACATGAAGTTGTGTGTGAGTGTCAGCCTACTGGAGAGTAGGAGGGCCCTGCAGAGGGACCTGGACAGGCTGGATAGATAGGCTGAATCCAACGGGATGAGGTTCAACAAGGCCAAGTGCCAGGTCCTGTACTTTGACCACAACAACCCCATGCAGTGCTACAGGCTGGGGACAGAGTGGCTGGAGAGCAGCCAGGCAGAAAGGGACCTGAGAGTCTGGATTGACAGGAAGCTGAACATGAGCCAGCAGTGTGCCCAGGTGGCCAAGAAGGCCAATGGCATCCTGGCCTGTATCAGAAGTACTGTGGCCAGCAGGACCAGGAAAGTAATTCTGCCTCTGTACTCAGCACTTGTGAGGTCGCACCCAGAGTCCTGCATCCAGTTCTGTATCCCTCAATTTAGGAAGGATATTGAGGCACTGGACCGTGTCCAGAGAAGGGCAATGAGGCTGGTGAAGGCTGGTGAGGAGCAGCTGAGGGAGGTGGGTTGTACATCCTGGAAAAGAAAAGGCTCAGGTCTGACTTCATCCCTCTGTACAACTACCTGAAAAGAGGTTATAGTGAGATGGGTGTTGTTCTTTTCTCCCAGGCAACTATCAGTAGAACAAGAGGACATGGTCTTAAGCTGCACCACGGGAGGTTTAGGTTGGACATTAGAAAGAAGTTCTTTACAGAGAGAGTGATTGGGCATAGGAATGGGCACAGGATGCCCAGGGAGATCATCGAGTCACCATTCCTGAAGGTATTTAAGAAGAGACTGGATGTGGTCTAGTAGGCAGGTTGATTATAAGTCAAAGCTGGGACTTGATGATCTCAGAGGTCTTTTCCAACCTGGTTGATTCTATGATTCTATGTTTCAGAACGCCTTCTTCCTTCCAAGAGAAGCAAAACCGACGGAAGAAGAAAAGAATAAATTAATATAATCCAGGTCTTATCAAATCAAATGTGGATAAGCCTTTTTAATCTTTTTCTCTGAATGAACTGGTTAAACAAAAGGGTTGAACTCTGCGGCTCTTACTCTGGGGGACACACGTCCTATATCTCTTTATTTTACTGACCCATGGAAGCTTCATTTCATGATGCCTGGTTCAGAACAGGAGTGCTACTCTTGGCTCTCCCGAAAAGTTTTGTCTTGCTTAACTAGATCCCTATCAGTCAATTTGTTACTTTATTACAACTACCTGTTTATACTGTAGCTGTGCCCAGTGAGCATAATAAAAGACCATATCTAGCAGGGGACTAAGCTTAGTACTGTGCACTGCTTTTTGTCCCGTCCTAGCTTTGAAAATGACTGCTGGTCCTGACTACTTCAGTCCAAGATGCGCCTGGAATACATGTTTTGTGCTAAATAGTGCAAATGCAGGTTATCTGAGTAAAATATGTATCTGCGTGTCTGTGTGTGCATACATGCTTGTGCGCATGTGTATTTCTCTTTGGAACACCAAAATTCAATTTCAAATGTGCGCATACTCACCCCATGTAACAAGCCCCATCCCTAAATCACTGTGCAAATTCTACAATACTTTTATGCAGCTCCTCTAGAGAAATTTATACCTATGCATTTTGTAAAATTCAGTACACAAACCATTAAAATCTTCCACCGTATGATAAAAAGATGTTTGTGTTAACATGTTATATATATCACATCTTCCCCTCCAGGATCAAATCATTATTTGATTTCACAGAAGGTAAATTTCGTCAATCAGCTTGTCCTTTGTTGTCAAAAAAACAAGTTAAGGTTTAATTCTGTAAGAAGGAGTCATAAAATGAACAAACAGGAAATGTAGTTTATTAAACTAAACTACAAAGAAAAACATGCCAATCCAAGATTTTCACCACATAAAACACTGAGAAGTTTATGTATGTGGATATCATTTTAAAGGTAAGATAAACCGCAGAAGCCTAAGAACATATAGAATTAAAATGTGACAAAAACGTTATTTTTGCTGTAATCATAGAATCATAGAATCAACTGCGCTGGAAGAGACCTCTGAGATCATCAAGTCCAAACTGAGTGTCACTTCCAGTCTCATCTTAAAAACCTCCAGGGACGGTGAATCCACCACCTCTCTGGGCAGCCCATTCCAAAGTCCAATCACTCTCTCTATAAAAAATTTCTTTCTAATATCCAGTCTAAACCTCCCCTGACAGAGCTTAAGACCATGCCCTCTTGTCATACTGATGATTGTGTGGGAGAAGAGACCAATCCCCACCTGGCTACAACCTTCTTTCAAGTAGTAGAGAATGATGAGGTCATCCCTGAGCCTTCTCTTTTCCAGGCTAAACATCCCCAGCTCCTTCAGCCTTTCCTCATCGCTCAAGTTCCTTCATCAGCCTGGTTGCTCTTCTCTGGACTTGCTCCAGCACCTCAATGTCCTTCCTGAACTGAGGGGTCCAGAACTGAACACAATACTCAAGGTGTGGCCTCACCAACACAGAGCAGAGGGGAAGGATCACTGCCCTGGTCCTGCTGGCTAATACATATGAGGCACTGCTTCCCTTACCTTCTTTAGCCACAGGTCTAGTAACTCACACTTTGTTGCCATTACCTGTTTGTCAGGTAGGGACATCGAGCATATTTCTTGATTAGGCCCCTGATGGTACCTGGAGTGGAAATTTCCTTTCAGGCCACCTGCAGCAACACCAGTGGCACTGCACTTGCATGCCACAATTAGTGGTTGACCAGTGATATTCTTGCAGTGCTTTAGAACTCTTGGGTTAAAACATTCATATCCTGTTGATTTATTGGTCATTTTCTTGGCGTGTTGTAAAGCCCCTTTCTTGAGGCTCGGAAGCCGGTCTTGAAACACATCCTGTCAATGCTAAGGGCAGTTATTGCCTTCCTTCTTGCTACTGGCCTTTAGCATCCGTTCCAGGGCTGTATTTGCACCTTACTTGTTTTACAAGCCCCTTTGGTTATTTAGCTGTGTGGTTTTCATAAAAAATATCGCCAGTTTTAGCTTTATGCCTTTTACAAGGTGTTTTTCAAAATACCTTTGCCTGCTTTATTGTGGTTTTATGTTCATCCTTTGCTGGAGTTCTGTTGTTGCCATCCTACACATAGCTTGGTTTTCTGAAATCTTTTCCTTCTAGTAATTTAAACGTTATTATTTTGAAAGCTCTGTTTAACCACAGCTTGACTTTTAGGAACTGAAATCAAATTTCTAGTGAGAAGTATCCTTAAGGAAGTTTCAGGAACCAACATTTTGTGATTTCTATTAAAAACTTTCTTGCTTATTTCTCTGAGTTCAGTTTTTAAAGCAGTCATACAGTGAAAAAAAGAATTTGACAAAGAAGAGAATATGTAGATAAACAGATGTGGATAATTTTCCATCTTTTTTCCGCTGAAGTGCTCTTAGGGTGTGGTGCTCCAGCAGTCTGAACTGATCTAAAATGGGACTGCCACAGTCCTGGCCTCAGCTTTCTGATCCCTTCCCCATTCCTGTGAGTGCATTCGTGGACCTGAGCTGCCTGGAAGCTAATTTCTTTTTTTTGTTCGTTGGGGGATTTTTTTGTGGTTTGGTTGGTTGGTATTTGTTTTGTTTTCAGTAACAAGTAGAGTGGCTGCACTCTGGTATTTTCTCTTTGTGGAGCTCATTCCCTGGTGCAGCTCACAGCGTGACTGCCCAAGCACCTGCCCCTTGTTTTGGGGGTAGCAGTTGTGCTCCAGGTGAGGGATGAAGGCACAGTGGTATCCACCTCAGTTTGCCTTTTGGTAAACTTTTAATAACATTGACGTCAGGGGTTAATTTCTGGGAGCAGTGGGACTCTGCTAGTCAACACAGCAACTGATACTATAGTTTTGCTCCTGCAAAATTAACTCTTTCAAGATGTTTCTCTTTGCTGCCACTTATCTCTGAAGGTAACCCTTCATAGTCACGAAATATTTATGATGGTTGTCTTGAAGCTCAGACATACTGGAATGATGACAGAGCTTAATGTACTTGAAAAGAGTAACAGTGCAAATGGCCAGCTGGGGTGCTGTTGAATAGGTCATTGAATGTATCTAAAGAACGACTTGAATCTGTACTGCAGCACAGTGGAGCTGGATGTGTGCTGAGCAGTGTGTACCCAGGATACCCAGAGCAGGGTCTGCACCCAAGGTGGGTCTTACTCTGCTCTTACCTCCTTCAAATGAGAACTTTTTATCACAAGGTAGGCAGGGAACTCAAACAAGATCCTTGTTCCTGTCCAGGTCAGTTGATATTCTTTGAATCGTTGACTCTCAGTCTTCTTCTACCTGTCAAATTGCACTAATCAAATGTGGGGCAGGTAACCTGAGCTTCACCGTTTGTATTCTCCACACTGCTAAAATACCACACAAGTCAAAGCAAACTGGATGAGCTGAAGAACTGACCCATTATAAGTGGTTTGGTACAAACCTGTGTACCTGAAGGGAAGTTCTAGCCAGGTGGGGGTCGGTCTCTTCTCCCAGGCACTCAGCAATAGGATAAGGGGGCACGGGCTCAAGCTCTGCCAGGGGAAATTTAAGTTGGAGATCAGAAAGAAATTCTTTCCAGAGAGAGCAATCAGGCATTGGAATGGGCTGCCCAGAGAGGTGGTGGATTCACCATCACTGGAGGTTTTTAACCTGAGATTGGACATGGTACTGAGTGCCATGATCTGGTAAATGGACTGGAGTTGGACTAAGGGTTGGACTTGATGATCTCGGAGGTCTTTTCCAACCCAGTCGATTCTATGGTTCTATGATTCTGTGAATGCACATCAGAGGAATTGGCAAGTTGTTGAGTGAAAAAAAAAACCAAATGACAGTGGTGTTAATGAGTAAACTGGGGGAACTGAGTGGTACAGACAGCTGCATATATTGATCTGCAGTCAGTTTGAATTCTTCTTCACCTTTGGTGTGACAAAATACAGGAGGTCCATAAGGCCAGGGACATAAGTAACTGCCAAAGCACTAAAGGGTTGAAAGTTTAGCTCAGTGTCAAGAATGTGCAGTGTGATAATTAGTAACAAAGTTTTTATGCAAGATTAAATGTCATGCTGCTAGGCTGAAGCTTCTCTTGGAGACTGGGGACTGACATAGGTGAGTGTCAAATGATTCATTTCCTCACCGTAATCTGCCTGTTTTGTTAGTGTTTCTTAGCCCATTTTGATATCTTTGAAGTAAGGTGACTATTTTAGATGGAGCTGGTGTGGCAGTTTGAGCCCACGAGCTGAGGGCAGAGTGTCTCCCCGTGCACCACATGGAGCAGAATTCAAGCACACACAGTCCTGCAGTGTGTGATACCTGCCTGGGATGCTGTGGGATTATTTCAAAATCATTGCAGGAATTTGTTGATGCAGTGTCTTTGTCTCTATATAAACAGCAAATGTTTGCTATAGACATGGCTTTATGGAATGCAAATTATCAGTGTGATTTTT
The DNA here is from genome assembly GCA_026770055.1 of Myrmophylax atrothorax. Classification (NCBI taxonomy): domain Eukaryota; kingdom Metazoa; phylum Chordata; class Aves; order Passeriformes; family Thamnophilidae; genus Myrmophylax; species Myrmophylax atrothorax. The sequence continues at coordinate 102,712,039 of JAOXXN010000446.1, read as the reverse complement.
GTGTGGGTCAGCAGTCTTTTCAGTGGAGGTACTTAATAATTATTATCAAGGTTTTAAAGCACTTTTCTGGGGCTTGTTTTGTTTTGTTGATGTGAATCAGCCAATGTTTCCATTTGCAGCTGAAAAAAAAGTGAAGTGTAATTTGAGAGAAGTACTCAAAGTCAACAAAAAGAAGAATTATCTTTTAAGTATTGCAAGATTTTTGTAATGGGAACATAATCCAGTGCTCAGCCTGAGTTTGGTTTCCAGTATTGCCAGTTCTGATCTTTTAAGAAGACAAAAAGTAAAATTCCTGCTTGCACTTAAGATTTGGGGTGGTTTAATTTTTCTTTCCCACCCCCTGTAGAACCCGACAACTTCAGTGCTGCTGCAGGTTGCTGTTGGCAGCAGTGACTCATCTGAGTTCCATGCTTTTGCCACTCTGGAATTTTTGTGTGCATGTGCAGGAGCCCCAGTGTGGCTGGAAGGGCCGAGTGAGGAAGCACAACCAGGCAGCTCCTCAGCCCAGAGTTCTCCTGGTTGCAGTCAAACATTGCATTAGGATTTAACTGTGCCTTTACTCCTTGGTGGAGATTTGTCTTTGAGATAGAAGTCTATGTTTAACTTCTGTTATAAATAGGTTGATTTCCTCCCCCTACCCCAGCTCTTTCCTAAACTGCAGGAGTGTGACTTTGCCTGTTTCCCAGACTGATCATGGGCAGTCCTTTACTGTGGAACCAAACGCCAGGTTTCTTTAACAAAGAGCAGTTTATCCTGCTCTCCTGTTCTACAAATTCCATGTGCAACACACAAACTTCCTTGTTTTGGGGTTATCCTGCAATCCTCTCAGTGTTTCTAATGGTCTTCCTGATGCCTTTTATTCTTGCAGGTTCACATGACAGTACTGCCCATTTTTATGTCATTCCTGCCCTTTATGTCACAATATTTACCCCTGTCTTCCTGTGCTGCTCTTAATATGCATTATTTGTAGTTTTTTCCTCCTTTTAATCCTATGTAGGTGCATGGGCTGGGAATTGGGAAGGGAAAGGGACTCTCACACAGGGAGGCACCGACAGCTGCCACCCACCTGATGCTGGTCTGTAATTACCGAGATGATGAACAAGAGCAAGGTTTCCTTCCTTACTTTTTTGGACTGTTACTGAAATTGTAAAGTTCTGCTTCTCAGTACCTGTGATGTGCCTCGAATTTGGGAAGGTCATATTTGATTGAGTCCAAAGTTGTAGCCACAAAGAGATGAAATGGAGTCAGAAGTGGAGAAGGGGCTGGTGTCACAAAGTGCAGTCTAGACAGTAATTGGTCTTTACCTGGAATGAGCTCCACTCAAACTTATTTTGTGACACAGCAGGATTTTGTGATGTGGTGTCCAAGCACAGTAGTGAGGCTTGCAGGTTTTTGAGAGCCAGGCAAATTATCTTTTTTCAGAGAACACTGCATCCTGTGACTTGGCTGTTCTCTTCTGGAGGATATATGAAAGCATGGGGTTTGGGGGTGTGTTGGATTGGGGTTTTTTGAGCATTAAGTCATATGATGCCATTCTGGTGTAGGATGGAATGGCCCTACTGCCCTTGTTTCACTTTGGTTATGAGGATATTAATTCAGTGGGGTTCCTTATTTTTGATAATGTCCATATTTGAGCAGGATATTGCATTTTTCTTTTTCCTTTAGAAAAGCGGTCTGCTGTCATTAATAGGACAGGCTGAGTTTTTAAATCAAGTAGATCCAATAGCATAAGTTTTGTTCCTCACTGGTTCCTATTTAAGATGTGTTTAGTGAAGGAGATAATTGCAAGGTTGGAAGTGTGTGAGGTAACATGTAGGAGCCATTGTGGGTATTCAGCTGTATTCATAATCATCGGAAATAGCAGCTTAATTATCTGTACGGCTGCTGCGAAACAGAATTTGCACCCTTAAGGAAACATCTCTACTGCCTAGAAACAGATGTCTATTTTATTGTAGGGAAGAAACTTTGGAGTAGTATAAGGGTGCAGGAACATGAACAAGTTTTTCCTGAGATGAGCTAAAGGGTATTTAGTAAGCTGTTAGCTTTTCCATGATATCCATCACTGGGCATGTCTGAATGTGTGATAAGCAGAGAGTAGTTTGCTCTGTGTGACTGCAGGAGAAGTGCCCTGTGGAGTAGCTGGTGGGCAGTAAATCGGCAGTGTGAGGGCTGGGTAACTGCACCCCAGGGCTTGGTCTGTGCTGCTGACTGACTGAATGTGGGGGCTGGGTCACTGCACCCTAGGGCTTGGTCTGTGCTGCTGACTGACTGAATCTGGGAGCTGGGTAACTGCACCCCAGGGTTGGTCTGTGCTGCTGACTGACTGAATCTGGGAGCTGGGTAACTGCACCCCAGGGTTGGTCTGTGCTGCTGGCTGACTGAATTTGGGGGCTGGGTAACTGCACCCCAGGGTTGGTCTGTGCTGCTGACTGACTGAATTTGGGCACCTTTTTTTCTCTTGTGGTTTAGCAAGTTTGGTGCTATTGGGATCAAGTCAAAACCGTGCCTTCTAAAACACTGGCAGTGCTGATGTGGCTCGCCCTTCTTACTAACAGGTTTGTCTGGAAATGTGCTCAGAGTGTAAGCCTGGACCCTGTTAAGGATTATAAGCATTCTGAGATGTGTTTGGTTCTTTCTTTGAACCTATTTCTCACACAAGTTCTTCTGTTTACACATTCTTGATGAACAAAACAGCAGCTGCTCTTTGGTGGAAACAAGTAAACATGATTTATCAAAACTGTTAAAAGCTTGGGCTGTTTTGCGTGGGATAAGTGTTTCAATTCACTTTGTTTTCTGTCTTTGGCAATGGCTCTGTACCAGATGTGCTGGAGAAGAATGTAACAGCATGTGCAGTGAGCTGTTATAAAACAGCTTTCCCACAGGTGGGCCTTCTCAACATGCCCCCTTCATCTACAGTCTCCCAAAAGCAGTGTATACTGTTAGAGAAGGTACCCACAAACACTGAGGCGTGTCTGCATCACCTCTTGCCTCGTGGAACCGTTTGTGTGCCCCAGTGAAATACGGATATATTTGCCTTCTCCATTAACACTCCCTGGAACGGCGCTGCTGTCAAACCATCCCCCTGTGTGGCAGCCAGTGAGCAGCTGTCACCACAAACACAAGGGCAGCTGTTTCACGTGGGGTGATGGAGACCTGCTTTGGCTCATGTGGCTCAGGTTGGAAAGACTGCTGTCCGTGTTTCCTGGTCTAAATTCTGACTGAGGCTGTGAATTATATTTCAAGTGACTATATTTGGTTACTTTAACTGAAGTATTTTCATGTACAAAGAAGAGCACATAAAAGTAAATAGTAACATTTAAGAATACAGAGCCCTTCACCTGTTCAGACCTTCCCCAGCCAAATCAGAAAAATTATTAGGTAACTGCTCATAAACTTTTGGTAGGTGTTTGATACCCATTGGAGATCAGCTTGACATCAGCACCCAGGTTGTAGTAGGTAAGTGGCACACGAAATCCAGGCTGGAACCCTTTTTTCAGTCTTGGGTATGGCAATGATTTAACAGTCACACTGCAAAATCCTCCCTGAGTGTGTTTGCTGTGCTTGTTCCAGGACTGTTCTCAGCAGGCTTGTCATCCTGTTCCAGTGCCTGTGACAGAAAATTTATTTCTGCTTTTATTCCCTTTGGGATGGTTGGAGAAATAACTGCAATGATTCCCACAAACCCCTGTGATTATCTTGTGGTCATTTAATGTTGTTTGATCTTTTGCTTTAGGTAGAGACATTTTCTATCATAGCATAATTGTGAAGAGAGCTTTCAAAAATATTGACTATATCTTCTCGGTTAAAACTTCATGCTTGTAGATAAGCTTAACCTTTCTATAAATAGTGCAGTGCAAAAGAATTCTTATGAAATGGCTGACTTGCCACATTTACTGGTTGGTTTCCAGGCAATAGATGGGGCATGAGATCATGGGAATTTACTGTTGTGCTTATGAAAGCTGAGCTGGTTGGAGAAGGGTGACATTGGTATTTGAGTTGGTAGCTGAGCACTGGCAGAGAATCCACTTCTGCAATACATGCAGTGGCCTCAGCTCCATGATCTCAGCCCTTGCCCGGTGCATTCCTGAGCTCTTTGCTGCTGGAGTAGCCGGCTGCAGTGCCCAGATTTTATTTAAAGGATACTTTCCTGTGTTAAGTGTAATGCCAGGAGTTAGCCCTGAAAGAAGGTGAAAGAAAAGAGGGAACAGTTGCTGAGTTCAAAGCTGGGGGCAGAGGAAGAGTCATTGCTGTGGATTTCTTCTCGAGAGCTTTGGGGTATTGTCTTTGTCACCGATGTTCCTTCCTTGTCTCTCTTCCAAACCTGAGATCTGTATGTTCTTGGGAGGTTCCCATGCAGGAATAAGGTACAATGAGGTGAAGGCTGGTGATAATAAATAAATATTTGGGATATCAGGATGCAATTAAGGTGTTCTCCAAAAAAGACAGGAATGCAGAAATCTAGGAGAGTCTGGAAGGGAATGAACCACAAGAAAGTTCTTTGGGAAAATCTGTGTCAGCTCGGTGCTGTTGGAGCCCGTGGAAAATGACTCGTGGACCATAATGAAGATAATGAGGAAGGAATGCCCAAAAGATTTTTAAACTTGAATAAAAAGTAGTCAGGTATATCCTTGCTGTGGCTTTTATCCACAGACTGCTGTATAGTTGGACTCTGTACAGTTCTGTATTAATGACATTTCATCTTTTGTTTTCAATAAGCCATGACCATGAATTAATTTTTGACAACATGAACATTATACAGAATGATTTGGGTTTGAGTGTGTTACCAGTATATATTTTCCATGTCTGCCTAATAGCATAACTAGTTAACAGATTTATGTCTAGGAGCAGCATGTCTTAAGCCTTTACTTATGTTGTAAGTAAAATTAAAAGCAAACACATTTAGGAAGGGTAAGAGGAAATGTGAACAAGTGCATTCATGTTTCAGGGTTACAGGAACTAGGAGTGCCCTGTGTTTCATCTGTTACTTCAACAGAACCATCTTACTCATCTTCATGGACGTTTTAGGTCTTGTTCTTACCACCCTTCCTGTGTCTCTGTGAGGCATTTTCAGAAGGGTGTTTGTTTATATTGAGGTGGAACAGGGCTTCTGAAGTTCCTGCCTACCAAATAAAAAAACTTAATTATTTTAGCAGGCTTCTTAGTTCTCTTGCTGTGAAACAGAGACATTTTGTCTGGCCATAGTGGCAACTGCATCTTGCTCTTTGGCTTGACTTTCCCTCGGTTCTGGTCTGTACTTTGCAGGCAGAGGTGAAGAAGGTCAGAAGTGTTTTGTAGCTGGGGTTGTGCCTCTCCTGCAGACCTGGTGCTTGGCAAGTCCCCAGAGAGTGCGGCAGCAGCACCACACCTTGGCTTCATGCTCATGGACCACACGCTTGGTCTGTGTCATAAACCAGGGTCTGGTGTCCTGTATCTCAGCACTCACTTTGATTGAAGGGCGACTGTAGCTCTGGTGAGAGGATCTCGAGTTTAAGTAAAAGAATTTAGAACTTGACAGTTTAATGAATTCTTTTTTTCTTTCAGAATTGATTTCCCCAGCTGTCCCCACCCTCCTCCCAGGTGGTTCTGGATGAGGGCAGGAGTCAGGCCATAAGCAATAAATTATAAAGGGCTTTGTAAAAGAAAAGAGGTGCTTTTGGGGGGCTTTAGGTATTTGCTCGCTGCGTGGCTCTGGTGAACCAGCCCTGCAGATGTGGCAGGCTGGGGCTGAAGGCTTGGCTGGTGTGCAGCAGCTGGGCACACGGGGGGAAAACCCTGCAAAGGAAAGGAAGGTGATGGAAAATGCCTTTGCATATAACCCGAAACGCACGGTAATCAATTGCAGGTGCTCCCAACCTGTGGGCTGTAAACAGAAATCAGGAAATCGCAACTGCACTGCCCTTCCTGTGTTGCTCAACAGCGGGGGAGGAGCAGCGGGGGAGGGAGAAGCCTGGGAACCGCTGCTTGGTGGCTTGTGCTGCCCGAGAAGGCAGCGTGTCCCCCATCCATCACTCTGCTAGTGAGTTTGGCACAGGGCCCAGAGGGCTGTGAGGGTCTTCTTTGCTTGTGCAGCTTCCCCACTTCAGTGTGCACAAGCACACGTGTGCATGTCCGCTGGTGGGTCATTATCCCCACCCATCCTCTCTCAAAAGACAATTGCCTTGCCCTGATCTGTGCACCCATTCTTACAGCTTTCTTGGGCTTCAGGGGCATGGATTTGGGTTAGGGTTAGGGTTTAAAAAACCTCACGTTATTTCAAGAGCTGTACTCGTCTAGATTTTCAAGGTGGCAATCTTGGTTTGTTGCACAAGAGCCAGTGAGTGCATTGCTGGTGCTGTTTACTTAAAAGTCAATAAAACATGTGAGGTTACTTGGCTGAATGGTGTAAGCTGGTGGTCAGAAGCCCTGAAGGAAGGCCATCTTCTTAACAAAAGACCACTTTGATAGCTGTCAGGTCTGGTTTAGATGCACAGCTGGAAATGGAGAGGAAAGAAACAGGGAATTTTTTAATAAAGAATAATGGGATGGGCACTTCTGTCTGTTGTAAAACATGTCTGACACCTCATTCGGTGCTGTGAAAAAAGTGAATGCCTCTGGCTGAAAAGGAAGATGGTGATGTGGGAATAAGGGCCTCTGGTTGTAAATAGCAGCTGAATTGATCAGTGCTGGTGAAAGTAAAGGTGGTTGTCAGGTGTCCACTGGGCAGTGGGTGCTCCAGAGAAGAGTGTGGATGGGTGCTCTGGTGCAGGAATTGCCTTATGAAGCAGCAGGAGGCTTTATCAGCGAGAGTCAAACACTGTTGGCAGCTGTTGTTACGCACTTGATAATGGTGGAAACATCTGCAAGATATTGACCTGAATTTGTAATTTATGTGCTGCTCCCTCTGGGAGTTTGGGCATTTGGTCTCCTGCTTTGGAACAAGTTTTTGTGTTCCGAGTAAGGAAGTCACAGGGGTTTTGCATGGTGCTCAAGTACTGGGAAACCAGCGTACCTGGGGGGGCCTTATGTGAGGTTCTGATTGATGATGCTGTGCAGGTGTCTGTTTTCTGGGTACTGTTGGACAGAATGATAATAAATGCAGTCCCAATCTGCAGTTAAGTTGGTGTAAGTCTCTGAGGTTAAACTCTTTTCTTCCTTAGACTCATGTGGGGACCAGCAGGTGAGGAGAGTGATTCATCCCAGAGAAATGGGGACATTCTGCCCCATCTAGTTTCTGAGGGGCAGCCAGGGGGAGGGCATTAGCTCTGCATGGTTGTGGCAGTAAAAGTGATGGGTTGGTTGCTCAGAAATTGCTATAACAAGTGAACTAAACTTCGTTTGTCTCTCTCCAATTGTGTCTTGTCTCACTCCATGATTTCTACTTGCCTATGCAAAATGCAGCTTTACAAAAATGTACAATAGTTATCCTAAAATTAGAGCAAACTGTGGTCTTGATGTTGACATGGGAGGCTCCGGTTTGCTCTTTTATGTGTGCATTTGGAAAGAGTGTCTTTTGAAACTAAAACTTTCCTTGTTGGTCTTCCAGACACAGTTGAGTCCCTGCTTTCAGACTACGACATCCTTTCTCAGTCCAGCATCCAGCAACACTCACTGAGGAAGAGAGACCTCCAGCCTGAGACACACATAGAGAGGCTCTTAAGCTTTTCAGCCCTGCAAAGGTAATTACATCATCAGCAATGAAATAGCATAATATTTTACTCCTGTTTATGATGAATAATGTGCAGTTTCAAACCCAGAAATAGTTATCTTGCTTTTTTGCTGTGACTGGCCAGTTCTTCTGAGCTAGTTGTCTGCATGGTTATGTGACTTCAGGGATGCACAGAGGAAAGGGGAAAATAAGTTACACTGTAGTGCTCTGATTTCTGAAGGGGCATTTCCTTCCACTGATGGAGCTGGATCCCACTTAAACCTGATCTGGCAACACTGTCGTACTTATTGACTGCCCTCTGCTTCTTGAAAGTGTCAGCCTTCAGTTTGGGCAGCACTTGGGGTGTGTGTCCAGGAGATGTATTTTCTTCATGGAAGTTTAATCTCTTCCTACTGAGTGTAATTTTTCCATCAAATAAAACACTTCTAATCTTTTATGTATTGTTGTTATAAGATAGGAAATAGAAGCACAGGTGAAAGGGAAAAGAGAGGTAGAAGGGAGCAGGCATGAAGATTCTAGGGATTTTATTATGAGAGTCAGAAAAGTGCCTTACAAACATTTTAGTGCTGAAATTAATCTAAAATGGAGACCAGGGTGAGAATAACACTTTGTATTAACAAATGTAAATCCATTTTGTTCATCTGACATCTTTGTCCACTGTGCTCTCATGTGCCTTCCCCTTTGTCATTTACAACTGTCATCCAAGTTGTGCATAATTTTTGAATCTCCAAATGTGTGTGGGGGAAATTTTTGAGTACCAAGTACAAAAGGTTAATGAGATCAAATGTCTGGCTGTCCCTGTTTTGCACTGCCTCATGCACCCCATCTTTTTGGTGAGGTTGCAATACTGCCAGTGATGATTATGGAATAATTGCAGAGGACCAGGCCAAAAATCTTTGACCCAAAGCCCACATAAACCAAGGGCCCATAAGGCTTCTTCCAGAGAAGGTTCTCCTCCTACTTCTTGGGATAGCCTTAAGTTTTTATGGCAATATATCATAAACAATGTACATAGATCAGATTCCTGTTTATGGTCTTCCGAGTTATTCAGAAAATAAAAGCTTTAAGCAGCACTACGGGCTGGGGACAGAGTGGCTGGAGAGGAGCCAGGCAGAAAAGGCCCTGGGGGTTTGGATTGACAGCAGCTGAACACGAGCCACCAGTGTGCCCAGGTGGCCAAGAAGGCCTATGGGATCCTGGCCTGTATCAGGAACAGTGTGGCCAGCAGGGCCAGGGAAGTGACTCTTCTGCTGTACTCAGCACTGTGTCCAGTTCTGGGACCCTCATTTTAGGAGGGACATTGAGGTGCTGGAGTGAGTCCAGAGAAGGGCAGTGAAACTGGGGAAGGGTCTGGAGCACAAGTCCTGTGAGGAGAGGCTGAGGGAGGTGGGGTTGTTTAGCCTGGAGGGGAGGAGGCCCAGGGGAGACCTTATCACTCTCTGCAGCTCCCTGAAAGGAGGTTGTGTTTAAGAAAAGTCTGGGCATGGCACTCGGTGCCGTGGTCTGGTTGACATGGCAGTGTTCAGTCATAGGTTGCACTGGATGATCTCAGAGGTCTTTTCCAACCTAGCTGAGTCTGTGACTCTGTAATATAGAATAGATGAAGAAATTCCTTGTTCTGGTTTTAATTTAGTTACCAATAACTGGTTTTGCTTGACTGCAAATGGAGAAGGCACATAATCAGCAAACTGTGACTGGTTTGGATTTTGGAGTTTATTTTTTATTTTTTTTAATTAAACATCTGTGACTCTTTAAAACATTAGTAGTTATGCATTATACAGTAAATGTTTTTGTAGCCTGCTTATCAGAATAATGCTTTCTAACTTCTTTTGGGCCCTCAGTAAAATGGAGATTGAATGTATCTGTTATGTGTGTACTTTGTTTAAAAGAAAGTAAATTCTCTTACAGGCACTTTAAATTATACTTAACTGCAACTGCTGAACACTTTTCAGAAAAATTTCAGGCATTAATTGTGGATGGTGAAGGCAAGGAAAAAGAGTATCGTGTTCAGTGGCAAGACTTTTTCACCGGACATGTCGTTGGTTAGTATGAAGCAGACTATGGAATAATGCTGAGAAACCACAGCTTTGCAAAGTCTCTTGGCCAGAGTAAATGGTGTATTTTTCTCATTTTCATCAGATACAGTTAGAATGAACAAATAAACTTAATTCTCTTCCCCCTTGGGTTTTCTGGTTTTGTTTTTGAGATGTGTTTGGAGATGGGTTTTTTTAGGTTTGTTGGGTTTTTTTGAGTTACTGCACCAAGGTCCTAAGATAGGACTCTACTGTTCAGTTTGGCAGAACACAAAGGTATAATTTAGTCAAGCAGTGGCTTGCAAATTATTATTTATTTTTTTTAATGATAATGGTAACTTTGATTCCTGGTGGAATGTAGGGCTTGGATGTTCTATGTCCCAGAACACAAAGCCGAGGTAGATGTGATGCAGTGATGCCCAGATTGTTCAAACTTTGTAGATTACTTTTCTGTAAAAAAAGGCTATCTTGCTCCACTTTAGTTAAGCACTAATGCTTTTGCTAAGTTGTTTTTATTTCTGTGTTATCTGTGTGATCTGGTGAGTCTTTTCCACTGGAGTCTGGGCTGACCCCAGACTGCTGTGTGACAGTAGTTAGATGCATGCTGCTTTTGTTGGCAGGAATATTCTGTGTCCCATTACTAATCCCCACGTCCATCTCAACACTTTCTGCAAAATTATCAGTTGGATCTGAGTCTTGTTGACTGTGACCATTGAGAAGTTAAGACTGGGGGCAAGTGCTGGTTCATTTTTTTTCCTTTGAACTGAACAGTACCGTGTTCTTCAGAGACCAAGGAAGGTAATTTGGCATGAAGTTTAGAAGCAGTTAAAAAACTCTAACAAACAGTGTAGGAGCACATGCAAAAAGAGCTGAATTAATTTATTTCTTCCTTGCTTATGTTAAAGGAGAGCATAATTCCAAGGTTGTGGCACATATTGGGGATGAAGATTTTACAGTCAGAATCAATACTGATGGAGAAGAATACAATATCGAGGTACTCTTTCCTGTGGAAAACTGTATTCAAGCAATCATTTTCTTTCCCTGTGGGTGTTTCTCTTTCTAATTAGTCGTGTTGACACGTCTTAGCTCAGACTAGACTTGGTGGTGGTGTTTGTTTTGGGGGGGTAGGGAGGAGGGAGAGACATGTGACTTGCAAGTGCTGACTTTTATTAGTGACTGTTGCAAATGTTGACTTTTATTAGTGAAGTTCTCTGATGGTTGCATGTTTTAGATACATCAGGCAGAAGGTATGTCTGAAACAGGAAAAGGTTTCAGAAACAGAAATGGATAATGTTAGTAATGAGTGGAAATCATGTCTTTTAGAATAACAAACTGTGGCAGTCTGAGCAGAGTTGAGGTCTGTGGAGCTTTCTAAAATTTTGGCTTTGTTATGTGAATTTTTCCCATTCTTAAAGCTTCCTATGGAAATCTACTATTTTATCTTAGAGCTTCATTTGTAAATCGGGTGTTTTTCCCAACTCTTGTTTTTCACCATTTTCATTGCTTGTCTTATTTTAAACTGTTGGTTAAAAAAAAATTGGACAAATATATAATTAGAGACTGTTGTAATGAGTTTTTCAGTGCAGTATATTCCCAGACACAAGCAGTATTACAATGTCTGAATAACAGTAATTATGGCTGAGTGTTGTATGGCTATTGTAACTGTCTCCAAACCCAAGGATATCCAGAATTGTGGGTAGACCTGAGAAATCTAGTCATGCAAAGTATAAAAATGTAATTAGAATATCCAAATCACTGTACTTGTGTTTTACATTTAGGACCTACAGTAGCCATTTGACTGTGATTTAAGCATTTTTGTGTTTGTGGTGCAGAGCAGTGTCAGTGTCTTGGCCCTCTGTGCTCCTTCCTGTCTGTGTCTGTGCAGCTGAGGACAGGCAGTGGTGTGTGCAGGCTCCAGCTTGCCTTGCTCTTGGTGTCCCCAGGTCAGCTCTGGCCCCAGCCAGCCCTGAATGAGATGATGCCCATGTGCAGTCAGAGAGGGTGCATGCCGGAGTCTGTTTCCAAAAGGCATCCTGGACAAAGCTGCCCCACCACTGTTTCCATGGTGCTCCTCTATCATTCAGAGAGGCTGCAGACCTTTGTATAAACCACTGGTGCCTTCACACCTTGCCTTGGCATGCAAAACTCCTCAGTTTCAGTCTGCAGACATGTGGTTGCTGGGCTGGCACAGGCTCCACGTTTTGGAACCTTTTTGCTGTGAAGTGCAGTGTGCTAAACACTAGCTGTGTGAAATTGCAAGAGCACTGCCTAAGGGGCAGGGACCCAGCCCCAGGTGCTCTGTGTGTGGATGTGGCAGTCTGTGCTGCTTTCCACTGGCTGAAGAGCAGACCTTGTCCATGCTGGATTTGGTAGTGTTGCTACATTCAGACAGTAATAGGACATGTCAGTAAAGTAAAAAGGTGGTTTGTATGTATCTGCTGTTGGGGCTGGTGTCTTTCCCTGGAATTTCATGGTTTTCTTTGGTTTTGGAGAATTTTCTCATGCTTACAAGTGACTTGGTAGCTATTGAACATTGAAGAGCCTGCCTTCTGCTGTGAATACTGCATTCTGCTGTGCACTTAAAGGCCTTCTGGTACCTGCCACCTCCTGTGCTTTTGGTCAGTGTGTTTGTTAGCACAGTTTAGGCACCTCCTCCTGGCTGTGCCAGTCTCCACACACAGTTTGTTATGGAGGGGAGTGAGGGAGCCTGAGGGAGATGTCTCCTCAGCTTGCTCATATTCTGGAGGGGAAGAAAAATTCTGTCTCTGCCATTGCTTTATCAGGTGGCTACCACTGTTCTGTTAAGATGATCCTGGAGTTTTGGGTGCCCATGTAGCCTAAGAGAGTTGAATTCTGTTGGCTTTCTTGGGGATGTCATTTTCTCAGTAGACTTGTTGCTGTGGCTGAAGTTACCATAGTCCAGTGCGTTAGTGTGTGTTCACAGAAAGCTGTGGAGGTTTGATGGTACATACCTATAGGGTTTATGGTGCATACCTGTAATTTTTTACTTATCTAGACTTAGTCTTTGTGTTCACTGTGTTCCTAAATTCTTCTTGTGCTGTCAGCCACTGTGGAGATTTGTAGATGATGTGGAAGATGAACGACTGCTGGTCTACAGATCTGAAGATATTAAAGATTTCTCAAGATTGCAGTCCCCCAAAGTGTGTGGGTATTTAAACCTGAATGAAGAAGAGCTGTTGCCAAAAGGACTGGAAGACAGGAAGCAAAATGAGAGTGAGTGTCCATAGTTGGGAGGGCAGCATCTTTGAAACACCTGAATTCTGGCTGTGTTGGCGAGTAAGATCAGAACCTGGGAAATAATCTGTGTGGGTGTTCCTAGTTTAACTGTTAGTTCTTTAAATTCACTTGGTGGGGCAGCACTCTTCCTCATGCCCATTTCCCATCCACAAAACCCCCAGCAACTGATGAAAGGAAGATACTGTTGCTCAGGGCATACATTCTTGGCTTGTTGAATGGATATTTGGCCCCTCCAAAATGTAGGCTAAGGAGAGGAAGCCATTTCATCAGGCCTGAGCAGTGTATGGCAGCAGTGTTGGTACATGTTCTAAGATGAGCATTTGAACAACTTTGTACTTCTGTGCTCTGTGCAGGAGGATCTGCTTTGCCTCGGTGGTCACTCCAGGAATCCATCTTGAGCTATGATGGGGTTTTGAGAGTTTTCAGTCCCTCTTTCCTCTGTCCTTTACTGTGTCAGGAGAGGTTGGGATAATGGCTTGAACAGGGTAAGGCTGAGGTGATGACCATAAAAGCTCTATAGGTAAATCTGAGGAATAACTCAATTTCACTTCCACATGTTCCTTTCCTTACAGTAAGTTTGAGGACTGTTAGGAAGACAAAATTTAAGAATAGCTATTAAAAAAAAGTTCAGAACTAAACATCCTCATTCTCTCCACAGGAAGTAACCCATACTCACATTTGTGACTTAAATTTAAGAATCACTCAGCAGTGATAGTTGTACTGAGTGTCTATTTTATTTAAAATATTCACTTTAGCAAGCATCCATCGGGAGAAAAGAGCTATTCCAGAGAACTCCAAAAACACATGCAAGATGTTGGTAGTGGCAGATCATCGTTTTTTCAAGTATATGGGCCGTGGGGAAGAGAGTACCACTATCAACTATTTGGTAAGTAAATGTGTTCCGTTAAAATTTGCTGGAACAGACATGGGAAAACAAAGTGATCCAGTAGCTAAAACAACATACAGCTTATACTTCCTTTGTGCAACATAACATAGTTACCTCCTGTGACTGCTTGTGCTTTTTAAGTGGGAAAGTGCTAAATCATGCTTTAAAAATATTTTATAATAGTAATTAAGTAGTCTTCAAGTTTCACTTATAAGGAAATTCCTTCCTTTCATACACTTGTTGTGGCTGTGCCATTTTCTGCCAAAGAACTTCTCTTTTCTCAGTCAGAGCTTTAGAGTCTCCTGGATTTTGAAATCCTCTGCCAATTATCTGAGCGTCTCTAAAGTTCTGGCATGTTTAATGCTCAGATGAGAGGCACACACAACTTACATATATTTATTGCTTTTTTTTCCAAATTCTCTCAGGATTCTCTGTCCAGTACAATAGAATTAGAAGCAGGCACAGTAAACTGTTTGTTTGGTTGTGTGTGGGTGTTGTGGGTTAAGCCCAGCAGGCAGTGCAGCCTCACACAGCCACTGACTCGTGCCTCAGATGGAGTGGGGAGAGAAGCAGAAGGGTAAAGGTGAGACAATTTGTAGGTTGAGGTAGAAACAGGTAAAAGCAAAAGCTGTTTGCAGAAGCAAAGCAAAACAAGGAATTAATGCAGTGCTTCCCATCAGCAGACAGGTGTTCAGCCATCCTTAGGAAGGCGGGACTCTATCACAAGTACCAGTTACCAAGTAACCCAAACAAAAACAGTGTGGTTGTCTACCTGACAAGTTTTTGTGGAATAGTACAAGGCTTGCCCACAGCCTTTCCACAGAAGTGGAGAGTGTGGGGGTGCTGGGGACTGGAGACAAAATCAAATGAAAACACTTTTGGAGGACTGTTGTTTGTAAAGTCTCTTTCTGAGCCTGACTCTTTGAAATGCTAATCACTGTTTCACCTTTGCTGGCTCTTCCACCTTTCTGTCCCCAGAAATGTTTTTATTTTCTCTGGGTAAGGGAGCCTCAGTTGGTGTGTTTACAGAGATGCTCTTATCTCAGCATTTGACACGTGCTGAGGCTGACCCACAGTTGTGTTCCCTGGGTAGGTGGGTACTGTTAACAACACAATGGTTGGAAAATGAAAACATGAACTATTATTGAGTGGCTCTGAATGTCACTTCTCTTTTTAGCAAGTTTGGTGATTTGTATTTAGTAGAAGGTGTCTTTTAAGAATGTGAGAACAGCTTGAAAAGGGAGATATTGATTGTGAGCACTCACAGGAGACTTTCTGGAACCTTCTGCTTGAAGGAAAATAATAGGTTTTTGGCTGGGAGAGGGAAGCAAGCCTTGTGGGTCAGTTAAACTAGTTAAGCACCATGCTAAAACAAAGCAGTAAAAACAACTCCTCCTTTGCCCTTCCCTTCAAAGAAATCTGGAAAACTAGTGCTTGAACGAAGTGTTTCCCAAGATGTCTTGTTCTTAATGTTATTGTTCTTCCACTACACAAATTACACTGATAAATGGAAAAGTTTGTACTGCTTTTTTATGCTGGAAAATTTTCAAGGATATGTGATAATGCTCACTGATCCCAAACCAACAGTACTTGGATCCAGAGA
>JAOXXN010000446.1:102681917-102696604 GCA_026770055.1 Myrmophylax atrothorax | reverse complement strand
GCTCAACTAAATGACTTGTGTTTCTTTTCTACATAGATCGAACTGATAGACAGAGTAGATGACATCTATCGAAACACTTCCTGGGACGATGGAGCCTTCAGTGGGTACGGCATCCAGATAGAGCAGGTATTCACTGAACTGTGCAAAGGGCTTCCAAATTAAAGGAATGTGGTTTACATGTTGGGGTTTCTGATTATTTTAGAGCTGGATTAGAGCTAAGATAATAAATTCCTACATTATTAACTCCTGCCAGGAGCACTCTGAAATAGCATCTTGCCACACTGGTAGTGTTAATGATCTGACACATCATGCCCGTTTTCCTGCAGTGTATGAGATGTGAGTTTTCAGGGAGAATCTTGCCACATTTAATCTCAATTCAAAGGTGTTTTTTTCCCCAAATATGAGCAATTCTTGTTTCTGTCAGACTTACTCTTAGGAATTTATGTCGTATTTCTGCCTGTGGCTGCTGCTTAGCTTACAAAGCCTGAGTGGGCCTCAAACAGAAATGAAAAAACACAAGTCCTTCCTGAGAGAGCTTTAATGACTCCCTTAGACATCAAGATAGTATAGAGTCTGGTACAGGGTGGCCATAGGTAATGTAGTGACTTCAGTTCTATGATGGCACCTGAGAGTCAGTGCTCAGAATTCTGGAAAAAGGCATTAAAACCAGGAGGAATCCATCAGGTCAGTGTACTGCAAGAACTGTGATGTGGGACATGAAGACTAATGGTACAAGCCAGCTGCTCCTTTGCTGGGAAAAGGTCTGCAGGAACAAGAAAGGAGTGTTAATTGGGCAGGGGGAAGGACATGAAGCACTAATTCTAGGTTGCTGGGAAAGTAAAAATCCTTTAAAATATGTTTTGGTTACCTAGAGCTCTGAAATTATTTGGGGCTATTTATACTGGCTGTATTTGGGGGTGTTTTTTGAAAGAGTAAAACACATCTTAGAGCAGAATGTTATAGTGAAACCTTCTGATGTTATCCTGTAAAAGGGCTGGTGTAAGTTAGTGTATTTAACTAGTAGAGGCTGGAAAGTTAACATTAGAATCATGCTGAGTCTGAATTTTTCTGCTTACAAATCTATTGAGATGTTTAAAATTATATTGAAACCTTTTCTGTAGCTATAATATTGACCAAAATTCCTCTACATTATTGTTGTCATTTTTGAAATATAGATTATCATCCACAATGAGCCAAATTTTGTAAGACCTGGAGAAAAGCATTACAATATGGCAAGAAGTTACCCAGATGATAAAAAAGATGCCTGGGACGTGAAAATGCTGCTAGAGGTGAGTTGCAACCCTTGAAAAGTACTGCCCTTTACAGGGGATTACTCACTCATACAGCTTAGCTACTCTGTAGTAATGAGTGGAACTTCTCTGCTCTCTTCAAGTGACGTGTAGGTGTCACACCAAGTCAAACCAGCTGCTGTGCCCTGTAGCCCATGGTAAAGGGCTCAATTGCATAACTACAGAGCAGACACCAATTAGTCTTATTAATGTGGTCTGAGTCAGAAAGGCAGTCCTGATATGTCTGGCCCTGAGACTGGGCTTGTGACCTTCGTCAAATTATTGTACTTGGTTTTCCCCTCCCTGTGAAAAGGGGAAATGAATAGGCAAGTTATGTAAAGGAACACCTACAACTTATTTTGGGTATTAGTTTTGTTTCCTACAGCTCTGTACAACAGCCAAACAGCTACTGTTTTCTGACTTAACCAGATCTAGGAGGTGCTTGTCTGGCACATTAGATAAATGTTCTTATCTATAGACTTCTAATACCTACTGTAAACTGTCTAACAGAGATTTGACTTTTTTTTTTCTTCACTAAAGCAATTTAGCTTTGATATTGCTGAGAAAGCAGCTCATGTGTGCCTTGCTCATCTCTTCACGTATCAAGATTTTGACATGGGAACGCTTGGATTGGCTTATGTTGGCTCTCCCAGACCTAACAGCCATGGTGGCATTTGTCCTAAAGGCAAGGCTTCTTTTTCTTCTGTTCCTGTTGTGGGTTGAAAGCTACATTTTGTTTCTTGTGTTTAATCCTTTTGTCCAGTGTTCATGGAGTATATTGTATTACTTGCATAGACTTTAGTAGTTTGTTTTTTGCATAGAACTGATGGCTGGTTTTTTTGCTGGAGCTGGAAAAAGAAGGGAGGGAAGGATAAAAATCACTAAGCTGTATGGTGTGAACAAGCTGGCTAGAACAAAACCTAAACCAAGGGCTGCTTTGTGTGGGCGCATCTTGCAGCAGTTACAGAATGGCAGATGCTGTTGTCTTGGAAATTTCTGATGCTTTTCCCCAACTGCAATACATGAGCTGTTTGAGCTGTGCTTGAAAGCTTCCCAGCCCTGAAAAACTGGCAAGAGGCAGGGTCTCACTAGTGAGCCTGTGAGAACAATCAAGCTGTTCATTTCCCCAGACAGGGATCATTGTCTCCCCAAATGTACCCTGAAACCCAAGAAAAATATTGGTCAATTTTCATTTATTGCTCATTTCTGTAGCTTATTCCAGTCAAATTGCAAAGAAGGATATCTATCTGAACAGTGGCTTAACCAGCACCAAGAACTATGGGAAGACCATCCTCACAAAGGTAGGAGAGTATCCTCCTCAAGTGTGTGTTGGTGACGTGTGCCATGGGATTGTGACAAGCTTCTGTGCTCCCTAAAACAAGCTGCTGGCTTGCCATTTGAGTCAGCTTCCTGGGGACAAGGATGTTGGTCACAAAACAAAAATCATCCTTTTTATTGTTGCTGACAAGAGAAAATTCAAGTCACTGTGAAACAGGAATGAGGAAAGATAGCTGGTGTCTAGCAGGGTATTAGGTGTAATCAAGTTTTTGATATCTAATGATAAATGTAAATGTATTTTGCTTTAACAAAATAAATGTATTTTGCTTTAACAAGCAGGCAAAGTAGGAGGTTTAGTTTGAGTCTTTAACAAAATTTCTCCACCTGATTTTTGTGTGTCCTGAGTAACTAGAGCAGTGAACAGTGTAACAGATAGGACTTACTCGTGCTTATACTAAGCTTAATATAAGTTGCTGCTCTCTGGATTTTTTTCCATACTTGATGAGATAGTAAATACATAAAGGCCTGAATGTGAGCTTTGTCTCACTTATAAAGATACCAGAGCAGTGCCTGTGTCTGCATCTACAAAATCTTTACAGTTGGGCCTGTTTCACTTTTGCTGACTTCTCAGCTGTGCTTTTCTGTAGCCTGATTATAAAGGGAATTCATAATTTATGTGTGGGCTAAAACTTGGCACAGAAGCTGTCAAGAAGATAGGAAAAAAAGACAGTGAAGCTTTGTGTTAGAGGGACATTGACAGGAGAGTTCTTGCCATAGCCATGACATTTGCATCAATCTCCAAACTGGAGTTGTGCCTTGGATTACAAAGGAAATTGATTTTTTTGTCTTCCCAGTGACAGGCACAAGGCTTGGGATGAGGCAGTGGGAGCACTGTGGATTGCTATTGCAGGAAAAATGCTGCATAGTATCTGCTTGGGCTTAAAACAAGGAAAAAACTGCTTAAAACACTTCTTGAAATTAAACCCAGTGATGCACAGGAGGGATCCCTGGGCAGCTCTCTTGTCTCTGGCTCTTGCATTAGCCATGCTTAGACACAAACCAGTGCTACTTTGTCCAGTGCTTGGTCCTTCCTGTGCCCACACAGCAGCTGCAGTGACGGATTGTCCTTGTGTTCACCTGTATTTCTGTGCAAGTTTAATTTGTGGTTGTCATTGTGTGAGTGTGACACCATCTGCTGGGGAAGGTGCTGTGGGAGGTGCACAGGGAGCAGAGCCGGTCTGGGATCCTCAGCACAGGCAGACCTGTCTGGCATAAGTGCTGTTGGAAATCCATCCCTGTTGGGCCACAATTGTGGGTGCCTTTCCCAGTAATCATGCAATAGCAGAGTTTATTCAGCACTCCTAATGTCATCATCCCTTTAGAAGAAATAATTCTAATTGCAAGACATGTTCAACAAGAGATTGACTAATTGTAGTAGCTGGTTTGTTTGGATTGGGTTTTGTTTCAATTTTTTATGCCTTCCAGCTACTTAACAGCAAATTTTTGTATTTTAAGTATCTGTATTGCAGTGAAAACAAGATTAAATTGGTATTCTAGGACAGCATTTTGCCTTTAGCAGTGATTTAATGTTCAGACCTAGTCCTAGAACTTGACTTTGAAATGGACCATAATTTTATTTGCCTTCATTTCCCCACTTCTAAAAAAGACAAGTGTTTGTCCTGCCCATCTTGGTGTATCTTGGAAGTGCTGGTGGCCTGGAAGCAGCTGGGATGTTCTGTCCTTTCCTGCTCGGACTAATTTTTTTCAACATTGTTTTTTTCATCTTCAAAAAAGGAGGCTGATCTGGTTACGACACATGAACTTGGACATAACTTTGGAGCAGAGCATGATCCTGACAGTCTGCCAGAATGTGCCCCCACTGAAGATGAGGGAGGAAAATATGTCATGTATCCTATTGCTGTCAGTGGGGATCATGAAAACAACAAGGTATGGTTGTTTAGCTTTTCTCCAACATACAAGTTTCTGCTGTGGTCAGTGACCCCTTGCATGGCAACTATTTAGTTAATGATTCCTGTAGCCTGAACCATCAGGAATGTAATGGATTAGCCGTAAGAAGAAAACATTTGCATGTGTTTGGGTTCTCTGCAAGGTAACCTCATCTTTTTTGGGATCTGAGTTTCACTGGAGTTCATGGCATGTCAAGGTGCATTTTAATTAGTTGTTTGTAATTAGCTATGGCCACATACTGCTACAAGCAAGTCACCAGAAGTGTCTAGTCCAGGACCTTCAGTACCAGACAGTGCTTGGGTGGTCCATAGCTGCTGTTGTTGAAGAGAGACTGCCAGACGCCACAGCCACAGCGGGAGCTTGCACTGGCATTGTGGAGTTGGCACTGTGCCTGTTCTGCAGATGAGAAACCAAGATTATTAGGAGATGATTAGTCTGCAGTCTGACTTGTGGCTCGTGCCCAGCCCCGCTGCCAAGAGGCAGCGCAATCTGTCCCTGTTGCTCCAGCTTCGCATCCCATCCAGGGGATGGTGAAGCCCTGAAGCTGTGGGAGAGCTGGGGTTGGCTCTGAACCCAGCTGTAGGGGGAGTCCCTGCAGTTTAATGGAGCAGTGTCCATTGCTGACCCAATTGTTACTGTCCCATCTTAAAAATTTTTCTAAGGTATCAAACTGACAATATAGAGACAATAAGTGCTTTTTGGGATGCCAGAATTTGGAGGTGTAGGGAGGCCATGGCTGCCATAGATGCCAGTTGTTAACAGAAAGGTACACTCCTCAGTGCTGCTCTTTCCTCTGTGACTCTGTAGATGTTCTCAAGCTGCAGTAAAAAATCCATCCATAGGACCATAGAGGTCAAGGCCCAGGAGTGCTTCAAAGAGCGCAACAACAAAGTGTGTGGGAACTCCAGGGTGGACGAAGGGGAGGAATGCGATCCTGGCCTCTTGTACCAACAGGCTGATCCCTGCTGCTCTGCAGACTGTAAACTGAAAGATGGTGCCAAGTGCAGGTAAGGTGAAATGAGCTGCAGCTTCTCTTTACACAGGAGAGAATTAAGGACTGGGAGGAAAACCCCTAAAGCCACTTGCAGTATCACAGGCCTGTTTCTTGGCTTTAAGGCTAAACATGTGAGCTCAAGACAGAAAAGGATTTCAGGCAAGGCTGTTGTGTGCATACATTAATTTTGATAGTAATCTGTTACCTTTTATGAGAAGTGTCAGAAGTTATATTCTTGAAAATTATTGTGGTGGTGTTAGTATTACTAGCATTATTATCAAGCAAACTTAGGCAATTGAAAAACTGTGCAAATACAATGTTTGCTTGTATTGCAATGTAGCTTTATGCTGGGATCACATACTGGTATTTAAAGACTGCTGCAGAATGTGTTTGAGCAGACAACACAGTGACTGTGCTAAATGACTCTTGTTTCTGTTCTTACTCTTTTTGGGGTGTTCATGGCCCCACTGTAACACAGTGTCCAGTCTGTTTCTTCATGCTTCAGCTTTGCAGCATGTAATGTTACAGAGCTTGTGCAGCTCCTGTTGTTTAGCAAGCAAATCCCTCAATTGTAATGAGTATTATACTAAGGGCCCGTGTTAGGTGAGAACAATGTAAATAAAGGCAGTGCAGAATAAAAAGTAGGAAACCTTCAGGGCAAACGGAAGAGGAGGAAGTGTTTGGGGAAGGAAAGGGTGAAAGATCTTGTCCTAAGTTGCACAGCAAGCAACAAGAGGAGTATCCAAGGGCCTTGAACACAAGGGTCCCTTTGTTGTCTCTCAATACATTGTGCTTTCTGTGTGATTTTGCCTTTAGTACATGAAGACTCAGTGGGTGTGTAGAAAGGTGGTTGTCAGAGCGAGCAGAGAGGGCAAGGGTTGAATCGATGAGTCAGTCTCCAAGAAGTAGCTTTTTTCTCCTAAACATCTTTTTCTCTGGTTTTGTCATGCTTGTACTTATTTTTTTTAAATTGCTTTATATTTATTTATTTCATTTTGATCTTTCCCCAGTGATCGGAACAGTCCCTGCTGTAAAGGCTGCCAGTTTGAAAGTGCACAAAAGAAATGCCAAGAAGCCATAAATGCCACTTGTAAAGGAGAGTCTTTTTGCACTGGTAGGACATGGTTCTGTCCCCTGTAGGTCAGTCAGCCAAGTGCTCCAGGCTTAGTGTCCTGTTCAACCCTCTTTCAGTCTAGTGCCCTTTATTCATCCGGTACATGTAATTTTAGATACTAGTTAAGTGTCACAAAATAGTCCTAGAATGAGTTGCATTGTAGTTTCAGGAGTCACTTGGTGATTTATTGCCCAGAAGAATATGAAAAATGTTGGATTTCTTTTTTCTTCTTTGTTTCTTTCCTGTAAAAGAAGCAAAAGCAAAACTGTGTGCCACTAGGGGGAGGGGACAAGAATTTTGTCATAGAAAAGGTGGAATTACTGCAACTCTGCTTCACTTCTCCACTGGTTTATTTCCCCATAATCTTTCCTGGAGGCAGGGAGTTAAGTCAGTGTCTGCTTTGCTGATGGTTTCTCCAGGGCCTGCACCTACTGCGTGGTTGCCAGTGCCACAATGCCTGAGGTGCTGAAAGCCTCCAGAGCTTCTGCTGCCTCTCAGAGCAGCTGGCAGGCAGCCTGCAGATGATAGCCAAGAACAAGCTTTTGGGGTTCTCCTGGGATAAGTCTGTATTTCCATTATTTACTTCTTTCTTCTGCACACTTAGGTGCTCTGCCCTTTGCTCTAACACAGTCCTCCCATTCTGCTGACTTCCGTCTGTAGGGAACAGCAGCGAGTGTCCCCCTCCAGGGAATGCTCCAGATGACACAGTCTGCGTGGACATGGGGAAGTGCAAGGATGGAGAGTGCGTCCCTTTCTGCGAGAGGGAGAAGAACCTGCGGTCGTGTGCGTGCAACGGTGTGTGACATGGGACTGAACTGGAATGTGCTTCATCTCTGCTCCTTGGGGAGTGCTGGCTCCGCTGCGGACTGGCCTGTGGGAGGGCTGAGTTTGTGGTTTCTGGAAAAGTTTAAACCGTTGGGTTTTGTCAGGTGTTTTCTGTTTAAAAAAGGAATGTGAATGTCCTCTTGTCTTCTGGTGGTGTGGGTGGAAGACATTAAGATGACACTTATGGTCTGACACTCTAGCTAAAGAAGAGCATACTCTGCTCCGTTTCACCTCTGCCACAGGTGGATGCAAAGGATTGTAAAGAGATCCTAACCAACTTCTGGACCAGGCATTTAGCAGAGGAGTGTTGGCCTCTGACAAATGGTTAAAGAAATATTTCAAAGAGGTTAAAGTGCTTTGTGAACATAGGATCCCTATGTCCAGTCCCTTGCCACTGCAAACCTGCATGTCAGACTTCTGCCCAGGAAGTTTTCCTGGCTTCCTACTCTCCGCATCATCTCTTAAATGTTGCAGCTGGGAGTAGGAGGAAAGCTTCATGGGGGCAGTGCTGAGCCACACTGTTTGAGACAGAGGGCGTAGCTGAGGAGAAAGGTGTCTAGAGGACTCAGAGCCCAAGAAATATTTAAATCTGTCTCTTTGATTGAGTTTTAGCCTTGGTTGTCAGAGTGCCTGAAACTGGGTGACTCACATAGTCCTGCCCTCCCCGTGGAGAAGCTGTTCATGAACATGGTCAGCTGGGGAACACGTAGGCTTGTGGGTTGCAGGTGACTCTTGGTGCTTCCCAGGAATGAGTTTGTTGCTTTGTTACAGAAACGGATAATTCCTGCAAGGTGTGCTGCCGGGATGAACAGGACAGGTGCACACCGTACGTGGATGCCAACGACCAGTTCCTGTTCCTGCGCAAGGGGAAGCCTTGCACTGTGGGATTCTGTGACAGTAATGTGAGTGTTCCCAGCTCTGCTCTGGATGGGTGTGTGAGTCCCTGGGGAGGAGTACTGTGATGGTGAAGAGAAGCCAAAGCTTAACCTGTTGCTGAGCAGGGTGTGGTACATTTTAAGTATCCCTTCACAGGGTAAATATTAAACGGTGTTGGAGGCTGCAGATGAAGGTTAGTTCTGCAGAGACTGTGCAAGGTGAAGCTGTTACATTCTGCAGCTGCTTATTACTCTCTTCTGCTGCTCCAGCTAGCTGGCAGTCCATGTGAGGGAGGTGAATGAGTGCTGCTGAGTTTGCAGCACTTGCTTTTGCAGTTGTTCACATTAGCCCAATTAATTTTGACTCTGAATCATTCAGATCAGGGAGCAATCACATGAAAATCCAGCTGGCAGGTTCTGGAAGGGGCAGTGAGCCCATGGCAGGGAGACTGGTGGGTTGGTGGCCCTCAGTGGCCTTTTCCATGGTACAGCTGCACAGTCATGTCACCTCCAGACCACAGTGATTGGAGCTAAACTGGGTGTCAGTAGAAGTGAATTTGGGAGGGCATGACCCAGCCCTTCCACTGGCAGAACTGAAAGACCAATGATCTACCGTGTTAAACCAGCAGAGACGAATCTGGGAGTGAGTCTGACTATAATCCTGAGCTCCTGAGAGCTGCAGCCTTCTCCATGGGCAATGTGATCTGAGGCTTCCAGTGCTTAAATCTCTCCAGAAACTTCAGTTTTACATCCCCTGACATGGGACAAATGTGGGGTGGATTTTTCACATTTCATGTTTAAAACCTCATCTGTTTCAGACTGCAATTGAATTGAAACTTTTGCCAAAAATAAAGGCAATAAAAATGGACTGCTGCTATTGGGCATGAGTGTAGATCTGTATTGAGAATGTAAGTCAAGTCCTGCTGTGTCTGTACTTCTGATTTCATTACCATTCTTGTATCTCCTTTCCTCACCAAGAAGGTACTAATTAATGCTTAGGTAGCATAAGGTTCATTTTGTTACTTTCGCAGGGCAAATGCGAGAAGCAAGTACAGGATGTGATTGAACGATTTTGGGATTTCATAGACCAACTCAGCATCAATACTTTTGGTAAGATACATAACCATATCCTTTAGGAGGTTTTGATTTCATTACATGAACCTCTAAAGCCTCAGAGGGAATTAGCTGGCTGGTTGTATTCACCCTTGTGCAAAGGTAGCCAGTATCCATGTTTGTGATATATTTAAGCATATTTTTGCCTGAAGTTTGGCAATATTGACCTTGCCTTTTAAAGCTGAGTGGATGAGGGATTGTTTGGCATTTTTCTACTGTATTATTTTCTCGGCGTCTTCCAAGCTTGTGAAGGAAATTATAACTTTGTGTCTGAATACCAAGAAGTAGGTCAATTAGAGAAAAGGAAATAAGACAGTCTCTTTAGAGGTCAGCTAGACTCAGTATGGTGTAAACTGGGCCTTTCAGTGGGTTTTAAATGTCAACAGACTGGGAGTGGAACACTTCCTCTCTGTGTCATTTAAGAAAACCACCAAGTCCCACACCTCAAGCTGTGTGCCTGTACTGAGTTGCTGCCCAGCGACTGTGACTGGGCCTGCTTGGTCTTGATCCCCACTGTGCAATCCAAGCAGGTGTCACTTCACCCCCAGTGCCACCCCTGGTGTGTCACTCCGTGTTACTGGAACCAACAAAACCCGTTCATAAGCCTGTGCTGTGTAATGAGTGGTAACTGCATATGCTCACGGTAATGCTCTGCCTGCACAGTGCCGTTATCTGGGCTTGGGGCTTTCAGTCTTGAGTTCCAGGGGACAAAAAATTGTTTCCTAGGTAATTGTTAAAGCTATTTAGCCTGCTTGGATAGAGGCAGCTTCTCAATCTTTGGCATTCAGATATTTTGTTTGGGGAGGCAGGTAGTTATCATGTGACTGTTACATCAGGGTGTCTTGTATAACTGAGAGGGGCAACTTGGCTGCCTTGAGTATAGGCTGCTCAAAGCAACTCATATGACATGGTACAGCCTGACCGTGTTTCTCATCAGAGAACAACAGAAAAAAAACCCTGTTGTTATTATTAACATATTAGATACAGTTTTAAAAAGTTTTATAATTGTATCTTTGCCTAGCTGCAGCCTGTGCTTCTCTGAGCAGTTCTGAGGCTTCACTTGCCTGAGCAGGGGCTGTAGAATGGGGACAGATGGATATGTTCATGAAACAGTATTTGGTAGGTAACTGACAGATCTGAACTGGTTTCACAGGGAAGTTCCTAGCGGATAATATAGTGGGCTCTGTGCTTGTCTTCTCCTTACTGTTTTGGATTCCTCTCAGCATCCTCGTGCACTGTGTGGTGAGTAACCTCTTTTGAGATGACTGCTCTGTTGGATTTTGGTGTAAGAGAACACCCATCATACATGAAATGGCAGATGTCTGTGGGAGAAAGCAATGGAAAGCTTTTAGTAAACCTGGTGGGGAAATCCAGCATATGTAAGGCTTACTGCTCCTTCAGTAGGCAAAACTCCTGCTAAACTCTGCCAGGCTCTGGCAGACCCAGTGCTCCCATGACCATTCCCTGGAGCCCCTGCCATTCTTTCCCAGGCAGATTTTCTTTCTCAGCCTCCTGAATTCTACCCAAAGTATAATTTTGGTAATTTTATCATTAGAGTCAAAGTTGTCTAAAGCTCTGTGAAGAAATAAGACCCACATTTTCAGGAAAGACCTAGAGGGGGAAGTGGTCTTGGTTGAGCTTGGGTGGATGGTAAAGAGAAAGGGAGAGCTCGTGACAGCTAGGGGCATGGGGATGTGGCGTGCTACCAACAGCAGTGTGGGGTTACAGCAGAGGAGTGCTGTATCCACAAGCACTTCTGGGAGGGATGGGAAGGCATGGGAAGTAGGGGAAGGGAAAAGAGCCCCATACAGTGCTGTATCCTTGCAGAAAAAAGGGGACAGAGACTTTACCACTGGGAAATTAACTTCCTTGTTTTGTGTTTATGTGTTTTGTTTTGCTTTTGTTTGTTTTTCAATAGGACAAGAAATTAGACAAGCAATATGAGGAGAACACCAAGTCCCTGTTTTGCCCCAGTGTAAGTTGCTGCCTGAATCTGAATTGACAGAAAGCTATCCCATGTGTCCTGGAAAACCTGAACCTTGTGTGTCTGCAGAGGATTTACCAAAGGAGTGATAAGAGACACCCGGAGCCTCACACTGCAGAGGGAGATCATTTTGAGGGCAAGCTGTTTCTGACCAAGCCTGTGTTCACTGTATCAGCCACTGCAGCTTGGTGGGGTCTGATTCTTCCTTCCTGTCAGAGCTGTGCCATGTTGACAGAGCAGCTCTGTGGCAGCAGCCACAGCTCCTGGGGCAGGAAGCTGCTCTGCTCTGCAGAGTACCGTGTACAGCATCCCATCGGCGCAGGTCATGCGGCAGCTTCAGCCACAGGCTGCCTGTTCCCAGCCAGGTGGTGCCAGTGAAGCACACAAGGCTCAAAATTATCTGCAAAATATTGCAGAGTGGCTGTTTGCAGGGATCAGCTTCTAGAAATCAGACATGCTACAGCCTTCCAGTTGCTCAAGGGCCCCATCAATGACACTTCTCACCTTGCAGATACTGAGCTGGGAGAGGGGAAGAGCAAAGAAGTGCCAAGATAAATTTACAGTCCACACGTTCTGACACAGGTTTCTGGGTATCCTTCTGCGTGGTTTGACAAACTGATTCTTACTAATAACTGAAACATTCAATTCAGGAAATGTTTTGTAAGGGGAGGGGAAAAAAGCCTTGCAGAGCTCTTCCATGTACAACCATTGGGGGAAGCATACTAAAGTCAGAGACTACTGAGGCAGACTGTCTCTGTTATCTACCCTTACGAAACTGAAGGTGATCTTAGCTGGTCCTGAGTGCTATGAGGAAGGTCACTTTAGAGCTTTTTACCGGCATTTAATCAAGAAAAATCCCAGGAGCAGGTGTAGTGAGAGAGCACAGATGTAGTTAATGGGCTTCTTGCACCAGCAACGGTTTGACAAGCTGATCTTGTGCCTTTTGGATCTGCTGAGGATGGGGCAGTTGGGAAATGGCTGTACTAGTAGCAGTTAAACATCTCATCCTGCCCAGTATTAGCATTTGCTGAGGTCCGTGGGGATTTTTTTTGTGCCTAGAAGTCTCTGGATGTTTTCCAAACCATGCTCAAATAGAAGCAGAAATCAGTGGGGTTTTATCTTAATCTGTGTTGCAGAAGTTGGTTGTGATTACACTGGTCCTTCCAGTCTTTGACCCTGTGTTCAGGGCAGCTTCTTGCACATGGAACTAGGAACTCTCCAGGTTGGAGGAGTGGATTAAGCTGTACCTTGGACTGTTTCCCTGTGCTGAGCTCGGTGTCATCTGCCTTGACCCTGCTTTTCCAGTCCTCAGTTTTGCCAAAGCAGGGCTGGGCCTGGGGGCGATGGGGCTGAGTCAGCTCTGTCCAGCGAGGCTGTCACCTGTGGTGTTTTATACAGAGAAGGAAGGAGCAGAAATAAACTGTCCATTCTGCCTTCAGGGACCAGAGGCAGGGATGTGGTAGCCTTGTAAACCATTCTAACAGGAGTGCAGGTGCTCCTCAGGGGGTGCTTCCCTTTGAAAGATGGCACAAACCCAACCCTGGACTAGGTCCTGGTGGGTTTTTTCCAGTGACGTGGCTGCTTGTGTCTTGCAGAACGTGGAAATGCTCAGCAGCCTGGACTCTGCCTCTGTTCGGATCATCAAGCCCCCCTTGCCCACGGCGCAGTCCACGAGCCGGCACCAGCCACTGCAGCCGCTCACGGTCGCGCCCGCCGTGGCCGCGGCGCCCAAGCAGGACCACCAGAGGATGGACACCATCCAGGAGGACCCCAGCACCGACTCACACATCGACGAGGACGCCTTTGAGAAGGACCCTTTCCCAAACAGCAGCTCGGCTGCCAAATCTTTTGAGGACTTGACAGACCATCCCGTCATTAGGAGTGAGAAAGCGTCATCCTTTAAACTGCAGCGCCAGAACCGGGTGGACAGCAAAGAAACAGAGTGCTAGTGTCTTGCTGCCTTCTAAATATACAGCTTGTGCCTGCAAAATAAGGATCTAAAACCATTTCATTTCTAGAAATATAAATATATGTATATATATTTTTGTGAGGGAGTGGGAGAATAAGGAAGTGACCTACTGCAGATGCTGGTCATGTGTATGACCTTCCTTAAATTACATTTATTAGAGCATTATATCTTTTAAAAAGGAAAATCCAAACTAGAACTGGCTTGTTTTTTGAAGCTTTTTGGATTTGTTTTTCTGGTTCCTTGACCTCTAACATTTCCTTCAACCTGTGGTGCAAAACCAAATATCCTGATGGATATTGGATTGTGTATATCAGCCTTTTTTATAATTTAGTATTTTATAGTCTGACAGCACTGATAGACAAAATTAAGGGGCTTTTAAAACCAAAATGAAAACACTGCAGTATGTTTCATAGAGAGTAGACAATTTAGCAATTTAAGGTACATGTAAGCAAAAGCCTAAGCAAATGCCTTGAGAACAGAATGAGAGTAATGAAACAGATAAAAATATAGCAGCATTCAATGAAAAGCATAATCAGAGTAAAGAAGCTCCAGATACACAGCTTCTGAATAAATAAAAGGATCACAGAGGCCATTAAACCTTATACAGTGCATGGGACGTGTCCCTCTAGCATGAAACCTTTTTGCCTCAGTGATGAGGTTGTCTTGTCTTCATGGCTTTTGTTGGGAGCTTCCCCCTTTGCACTGAGGTTTGTGTGTTGCAGGTGTCTGGTAAGAGAATGAACTGTAAGGGGAGAAATTATTTATGTAGATGATGATGTTTAAAATGCTGTTTACAGCAGTTGTTTCAGTGCAGAAATGTTTCTCCAAATGTTATTTTGAAATAGGCAACACTATTGCTGAAATGTCCAAAATGCTGAGCCTCCATTTTCTGTGGTCTACATGGCCTTTGGAAGCTTCTGTGTGAATGAGAGGAGGGAAAAATTCACTCCATTGCAGGGGAGGCATTTGTTTAAAAACAATTGTGAATTTAGTAAAGAAATAAACCTTTGTTAAAACTTGCAGGGTAAGTCTAAGGAGGAGACTTTATGAATTGGAATTCTCACACAAGTAGCAAAAAATCCTCTATACACTTGGAGCCAGGGGAGCTGGGACTGCCACATGAGCATTGTTTTAGCTTAGTAGCAGTTGGACTGACACAGTGGAGTCACAGAGCAACTGTCCTGACAGTACAGCAGCACCTTCACTGTGCATTTGTTTTCTTCCATAATAATCTATTGATAAAACTGACAGAACGTGACCAAGGGCAGAACCATTTAA
>JAOXXN010000446.1:102663769-102676794 GCA_026770055.1 Myrmophylax atrothorax | reverse complement strand
GATTAATATTTTACAAGTGCTCCTTGATAGGTGGGAGCCGGAGAAGCAGCATTTGAGGTGTGCTCACAAGACACCACATCAAAGCCTCCTAAGGCAAAGTCATACAATAATATTGTCTAATTTAATGCAGTTTAACCATGAGGTCATCTTCAAAGTGTTACTGCTTTGATTGAAAGCACAGCCCAAGATATGCAACACCACATAAATTAGCAAACACCCTGCCACCAAGGTGACAACTTTGTTTTTGCCTGACCTAAATCAAAAGTCTGTTAAAAATGTGCAAGAACTAGACAAGCTGTCCCAGCATAAAAGACAACATTTCCAGGAGCTCTGAACTGTCACTGCTGGAGCCAGTGGGATTATTACTATTTTTCCCACCATCTCAGTAAGACCAAGTAAGCTGTGCTGTTATGTCTCTAATTTTACAGTTAGCCTCAAAAACATAATGGGAAATGATTTAACTACATTTTTCTTCTTTTTCAGGTACTTCTATTAGCATCCTTAGAATTCTCTGGTTTGGGGTTTTTTTTAAATTTAAAATAAAGCTAGCTGGGATATTACTGCTTATCCAAACAGATGTGAAATCTGTTGTGAGTAGTACAAGATTTTCTAAGGCAAAAAATGTCGAAATATCTTCCATTATTTGTATTATTCTGGATGCTGCTGGGTGGGACACAATGTAATCCTCCCAGGACATGTTGTGAAAACCCCTGTTCCTAAAGGACAGCCCCTTCTGTCAGTTCTACGCATGAACAGATCACTCAACACTTTGGAAAGGATGTTAGTAATTAGTTTCTCCATGTAGCTACTCCATGAACTTATCCAAAAGTTGTTTAAGAGGACAGCTAGCAGTCCTTTTCCATCACCTCCAAGATCAGGGCTGCAATCTGGCACAGGCATGAAGGAAATCATCTGTCAGCCTGGGATTACTCTGCTGCTGAAATGCAGAAATTCTGCCCAACCACGTCATTCTTTTACCTCTGGCAAGACAGGCCTTTTCCCAAGCTGACTCCTGAAGAGGTGGTGGTGTTATCAAAATGATCCTGTCTTCAGTGATGTCTACTGACTTCAGGTACTGTATCATGCTCTTCAGGTTCGAAGCATATTCCTCCAGAGGAACATGTTGCTTTGGGTTCAGATCTGTGAAGGTGGAGCACATGCATCAGTGGTGCTGAGCTGCTTACAGGTCTATTTATTAGGGGTAACAGGTTTGTTACACAACATAATGGGGTTTTTACACAGCATGTGACTGTGGACACTCATTCCCAGTATGCAGTTCACCTTAACCACGGATTCAGCCAGTGTGGTAGGAAAATGCTGCTCCTCAAAATCCAAAGCAGACAAATCAGAAGTTTAAATGCAGCACTTCCAAGTAACACAAACAAGGCAAAGGGTAAAAACCCCACCTTTTTTATTTTAAGATGCTTTTTCTTACAAATCCATAGCTTAGTATTAGGTCACATAATCACCTCAAACCTCACCTGAACCAAGACCTACAATTTTTCACTGTCTTGGATACAATTTTGGAACGTCCCACGAACACGCACTCAGTCCTTTGTGCACTGATATTATCATTTGGATTAGACTAGCCCTGTGTGCTGCCATGCTTACCTGAAAGAGAATCCAAGTGCTACTTTCCCTCATTGCCCCAGCCCATCTGCCAACAACTCATCAGATTCTTTTAAAGACAGAAAAAACAGCCTCATGACCAACTCCAGTTTCAGGTGATTGTTACACAACTAATTCTTGAGGACCCCAAAATTTACTTTTGTAATATTAAAACTTGGTGGGAGGGAGGGAAATGTAAGGCACTGCATAGTTTAAATACCAAAAAAAAAAAAAGAGTGAAAACTCTCCACTGTATAAATGAAAAGAGAGAAATCAGTTCCTAGAAAAGTGTCTGGAAAAGCCTGTGAAATGTCCTACCTTTTCTGCTAAACTGTAAAACTCTCTTTAGAGATCAGGTCACAGAAAAAAGAAGACAAAAAGAAAGCTACCCTACCTTTCAAAGCACTGTCATTAGCTCCAAAGAAAATAGTAATGGCAACAATACTCTCAGCACTAGCACTTTCAGTGATCAGTCTTGGAAGAATCAGTTTAGCCCATCTGGTGTTGTAGCCCGAGAAGCCACGGTTCAGAACATCACACTTTCTGAAAGAGATATAGCAAAATGAACAGCTCACTTCTGTCCACCAGAACAAGACTTGAAAAGTTTTGAACCATTCTTACAGGGTATTTGCCTTCATCCCTCTCAAAAAAAGGGGTTGCCACAGGAGTTTTCAATGGGATCATGCTTTTAAAGTGCACACACAGACTGCACGTGTGGTATTTACCTGTCACTTATAACACAGAACCAGAGCAACAACCTTGATAATCACTAAGCAGTTTTTCCTTTCCACTTAAGCTTTGAGTAGAAACACCCAATGATTACTTTCACCAGTGCTGGGAATGTTGCCACCAAAGCAATTCCACTTCACTGAATAAGTAAATGTTAGTAAATAAATACACACTAAATATTAACTTGTGTTGGTTTTCATTTAGAAAAGCTGCATGACTTCCTGCATGCTGGAAATTGCTTTTGAAACTTGAGCTCTCACCTGACCAGTCTGTCAGCGAGGTTTGCCCCCCAGCCGTTTTCCTGGAAAGAGTACTGGAAGCAAGGGAAATGGTTAGATCCTCGCTGGAAGAACTTGCTCCCCAGAGTCAGCCCCACCACTGGCACCTTCCTCCTCCAAAGCTTTTGTGTGTGGCCTCTGGCACAGCTCAGCTCCCTCCCTGCCTGCCCCGTCCCTCTGAGCTCCAACAACCCCGGTTTGACCCAGACACACCAGTGACTCCCAGGACAACAGGGGCTGTGCCTACAGACCTCACAGTCCCTTCAGAGTCACCACTGACTGTGGCCACGCTGCAGCTGCATTTTGGCCACTGAGGGTTTGTTTTGTTTGTAGTATTTTTCTACCTTATTTCTAAGATCCTTTCGCTGCGCTTTCATTCTGGAGAGCACAGTCTCCGAACTCCTCTCTCCGCACACCCCTCCAGAGTGCAGCTCCATACCTACCTCTTCCAGCAGTGGAAAAATGAATCCCTACTCGTTCCCACTGCTGCACCACCCTCCCTGCTACAATTCCGAGCCGGCTGAGACACCGACCTCCCACTGAAGATAACCTTTGTCCCGCAGGAGCCGGGACGGGGCAGGAGCGGGCAGGGCAGGAGCCGGGACGGGGCAGGAGCGGGCAGGGCAGGAGCCGGGACGGGGCAGCAGCGGGCAGGGCAGGAGCCGGGACGGGGTAGGAGCCGGGCAGGGCAGGAGCCGGGCAGGGCAGGAGCCGGGACGGGGCAGGAGCCGGGACGGGGCAGGAGCGGGCAGGGCAGGAGCCGGGACGGGCAGGCGAACACCGCGCGGGGCTCCCCCGGCACCGAAGCAGCACCAGAGGCACCTGCCCCATCCCGCTCTTCCAGCGCAGAGGCCTGAAGAGCTTCTACGGACTGGCTCTAAATCCCACAAACGCCACCAGGAGCGAGGACTCCCGGAGCGCGCTCCCCGCAGCTCCAGCCGGGATGCGCCCGCAGTCCGCGGGGACACGGGATTCTGTCCCCCCGCGGCCGCCCCTTCCCCTTACACACGAGGCCAAAGCCCCGCGCTCGGCACCGGCGCTGCGGGTAACCCCGGAACGATGCCGGCCCCGGGAATTGCGGGCCCGGGGGAGCCGCTACCTCGGTGATGGAGTCTCCGAAGAGGAGGACGCGGGGCCAGCGCAGGGCGCGCCCGCGGGTTCCCGGCCCCGCCAGCGCCATGGCCGCGGCCGGAACAGCGCCGGGAACGGGGGAGGAGCCGCCGCTTTCCGAGGCGCGGAACGCCCCGCAGCGCCGGGGGAAACCGGGGTCGGTCCAGCTGCCCCCGGATTGCCCTATCGCCTCCCCCACGATAAAGGCTCGCTGAGGGCGGTGCGCGCAGAGGAGCAGCCGGGACCGACCCTCCCGTGGTGGCTGAAAGCACATTTAGGACATGCACGATGTTACCGTGTTTGTCTGTTCCAAAGAAACACTTCCGTTTTAAGAAAATGCAATTACTTCATTTAAAAACCTCATAGTCTTAGTTACCTAACGACACAACTGGGGCGGCAGGGAGAGCTGCTGCTAATTGTAAGGCACTAATTCTGCTGTTACTAATGCTGCTGTGAAGAATATCAGGTGCCTTTTTAATCAGCTGAGAAAAGGAGGAAAAAAGCTGTGTGCTCCAGAGGAAGATCTTCGGTAGAAAACTCCCTTTCTGTGGCCATTTTTCAGCATGACAGCGTTTGGCAAGAACTCAGCGCCCTCAGAGTACCAGTCAGTTTGGAATTCTCCTCTGCATCCTGCAGTTTCCAGTAGTGTCACTTTTCCCGGGAACAGCGTTTCTGCCTGTGACAGACACAGGGACAGGAACGCTCAGGGCACAGGAGGCTCTCACGGGTCATGAGCACCAACCTCACTTGAGGCTGGTTCTGCTTCTCTTGTCCAGTTAACGGCAGTGCCAGCGCACAGAGTTTTAGACCCCCAATTAACCCCGACAGGCAAACATGGACTCCCTTTTAAATGTGATCAAGAGCCCTTTGACTTCAAGCAGACACAAGTGTGCACACAGCTGCTTCACTGACAGGAACAAACTGATACACAAGCTGCATTCTGAGCATATGCAAACCCAATACATCCAATTTATCCTCCAACTGGTCGCTAATATTCAAAAATATAAAACTCCATGTAAGTTTTGTAATCCTGTATTCAGTTAAGAATTTTTTTTCTTATATGTACACATAAGAAAGAAGAACATAAGATTTAATTAGATCTATATGTACAAATACACTTGTTATGAATTACTGATCCATAATTTGAAGTAACTCAGCACTTTCATATTCACCGAGTTAATACATTTGACTCACTGAAGAAAAAATTTTATTTACTCTTACAAAACAGTCCAAATAAATTGAACATCTAAAAGATTTTCTTTTAGGTATCCTAGATATCTACAGAGGTCAGCACACTGGGCTGAGGGCATCATAAAGCCTCTGTGCAGCCAGTTCCACCATTTCACGAAGGGACTCGTCCTCTTCACTGCCTGGCTCACAGTCAACTGCCTGGGAACAAAAACAGAAATATGTCAGCACTGGCACTTCAGGCTCCTTTGCAGCATGTGAAGAATGCTCATAAGGGGAAAGGAAAAAGTAGTCATGAAAATTATCAAAAGTGGCACTGTGTGTTTCTCAGCAGTCTGCCAGCACGTAGAGGACTACAGAGAAGGCTTAGGCAAGTTCTGCTGAGGAACAAGAAGCTTAATCTCCAGTCTTATGTCTGATTAATAACTTGTTTCAAAACCACTATGTAAAATGCATTAAGTTCTGTAGACTACATTTAATTCAGAATTAAATAAAATCACAAAAGATTCAGTCCTTGGAGATTTCATTTCATCTGTGAATTCACTCACACTGATTAGGTTGATACTGCAAAACACATTCATGGCAGAGGTACAGGCACCTGTACTCAGGAGCCACCACGCTGATCTTCCCACACCCATGATGACATTTACAGCAAAATTAAACTCCAAAGAAATTAATTTATTACTAAAACTAATCTTCCTAGACAAAGATGCTCACTCCAAACACACAAGGTCATCAACATTCAACCCTGACTGCCCTATCTCAAAAACAAAGGGCAGCATTTGTGTAATACTATTCTTGGTTCTATGGCCTTTCTAGGCTCTGTACCTTCTCTAATTTAGTATTCACTTGTTACTCTTCTGAACAAGTAACTTCTTCCAACCATAAAGGTTTTGGGCAAAAAATGGCATTTGAAACAGCAAACATGAATTTAATGTTATTTAGCAATGTTGTTAAAATCATGTTAACTTGTGAGAGCACCATGTAAAGAGATAATGTGGAAAAAATAAATCCACATGTCCCACCACACAGTCAGATCTATACTAAACAGTGTTTTATTTTGAAGGCAATGAAGTTTTTTAAGATACATATGCACATAAAGAAGGTCAGATCTTCCATGTGAAACTGGGTTCACAATGGCACAAGCTTGTCATTGCCAACACATTTTGTAAAGCATTGCAAAAATACACCCTGTTACAGCTGAGTTGCCAGTTTCTGTCAGTACAGAAATCTTGTAACAATAATGACATAAACCAATATAACAGATAAAAATTAAATCTAACTTCTTGATTAAGCAGCATGGATTTTTCCAGTCTTGTTATTTTTCTATTTCAAGAGCTCTTTCCATCAGTCCTGTATTTTTCTGTACTATGTATAAATTGAAATGCAGCATCTGTTTATTAAAAATACGAATAAAGATGGCACAAGTTGTGTTTTTACCACAGGACTGTAACTCACTATCCTCTTAAGATAATTAACATTCACTTGTTTTCTTTCAATAGATAAACTTTGGGCGGCGACCAAACAACCTTTTCTTCTGGTTTTCACTTAAAATGTTTGTTGTGGTCCCCAAGGAAAGCCTCTGAGAGCTACTCCATAGAGTGTATTATTACATAGAGGTAATATGGTAGAGGCAGTACATGACGTATTTTCGATGTTATGAGCAAGGACAGAATGTCTACATATTAAAATACTTAAGAAGATGAAGAAAATGGTTCTAACCATTCTTTACAGTTCCACATTATTTGGATAACTAGGTGTGATGGTTTCTTAAAGCACCCTTCTAAAATTCAACCCTGAACTAAGATAGTAAATTAATAAAGTGTTTGAGTTTTGTATTTCAGGCTTTCAATTTAGCTACAAAAGGATCAAGATAAAAAAAACCCCCATAATTCCTACTCTGTGATTGTTCAGTTATTCAGAGCAGAGCCTATGCTTTAAAAGCATTTTTTAAAAAATTGTGGGTTAACTCAGTTTCTCCTCTACTTTCTTTCTTTATTCATTTATTCACACAATTAGAGAGCTGCTGAAAAATACTGGCTTTTCTTCCAATTAACTGCATTTGTTGCATAAACATTGCTGGCATTTTTTTAATGAGGAACACTGTTTTGGTGCCAAACAAGGACATTTCCTTAGCAAATGGCTACATGATATTCTGGGCAGCACCGCGTGCCAAACAGGAGGCTCATCTTCACCAAACACAGCGCACAAAAGCGAGTGCTTTGCTCTACATACCCGAGTCTCCAGGGAAATGTTTGCAGTCTTTCCATCAACGGTGATGCACAGGACAGAGCCATCTTTGGAACTCACACATTCCTCTCCAAACATATCCCTAAGGAAAGATCCATGAGTGTGACACATGGCCAAAGAGCAAACAGGTTTTTGCACTAACCCTGGGGTTCCAAAGGCACTTTGGCAGCTGAGCACCTCCTTTCAGTAACTATTATTTAATGCACTTGGATGTAATTAACAAATGCCAATCTAAATTAGGACAGTGGGTGTCATGTAGCAGTAAGTATTTTACGCAAAGAATCTTATCATAAATGAAGGGAAAGATTCCTTTGGTTTCAAAAGAGGCAAAGATTTCTACATAAAACAGAATACACAAAAGAGTGAGTTTTGAAAGAGAGGTGATCCAAAGTTATTTTTCATAATAACTTCATATAATCCATAGCATAATTTTGGGAGACAACTTAAAAATCTGCTCTGGAATAAGTAACTGGGCTCTGCATTCAAAATTTTAATGGTGCTGAGCAGTTTTTATTGTATCTCTTTTTTAACTTAATTTCTGGCCTTTGCAGAAATTAAACTGAAGTAAATTTGCATAGAGTATTTCAAAATAACTATCTTTAATCTCTATTATACTAAAATTCTACTAATAGTGATAATTTTCCTTTAGAAAAGTATATACCAACTTACTGAAGCATGATCTCCATTCTCTTCCTATACACATCCATATCTATTTTTTTTGAAATTTTATTTACTGCAGCTGAAAAGAAAAAATAATTTTACTTTCACAGACATTTGTTGGGAGAGAAAAACTGGCTAACTGATGCATCCTAGTTCCTAACTGACTTCCATGAAAAACAATCCAAAGGCTGTGTAAAATATATATGCTTAAACATTTCATAAAGAAAACATATTAAAAAAAGATGAATCAAGGAAATGCACATACTTTTGTTCCTTGTACTTATCACATTTTAAAATAGAAGACTGCAAGTCACATTCTCACTTTTTAATTCTGCTTTTTGTTGTAAACACTCATTACTTCTCGCATTTCCTTTATTTCAAAGAGAAAATAATCTATTTTCATGATTTGTTTATAAACCCTCCACTTTCTCCTCTTACAGGAAAGCCCCACATCATGGAGGGGAGGAGCATGCAGAGAACACATAAAATAAAACTGGATGGGAGTGTGAGCAGTCATAATAAGCACAGACATTCCTGGAAGATGTTTAAGCACAGAGATGTTGAAATAAAGATTAAGAGGTAGTTTAAAACAAGCAATTTGCTTTTGAACATAATTATTTCAGTATTTGATTGTTAAAGGAGTCAGAAGTCTGTAGGAGGAGCTAATTGTGAAAATTACTATCTTTTCCACTGATGGATACAAAAAGCTTTAGCTTTAAGTTCTTTCTTCTGAAAAACCAGCTTTCAGGACTTCTAAATCAGCTGAAGAATTCAGAGAACTGAACACAGCGACAGTCAGAATTTCTTAGAAATTATTTGAAGAACTTTATAATTGCAAGAGATTGAGCAAGGGTATCTTAAAAATTTACCATTCCTCAGATAAGATGCAGTAACTGAATGTACTAAGCAAGATACAACTTTGTACTGGAAATGAGGTACGAGCAGGCACATGGTCAGCTGAGCAACAAAAACCTGAGATATTCTGATTCAGTCTCTTGTGATCCTGTGAACAGACTCTACATACACAAGTGCAAGAACTCCTTGGAACATTTTTACCTCAAATAAGGACAAAAAAAGTCCTGCCAGAAGTCACACCTGAGATTAGCAGACAAAATCAGCACCATGAAACAACATGAGAAATAATGCTAAAAGGCACATGAAAATACAAAGAAGAATTAATTGCAGGGTGGTGGAGGGTGGAGAATCTAGTGTCACTAACAAATCATACAGAGGAAGTGTGGACTACCAAAAATCAGGCTAAGTCAGATATTACAATAAGAAATTTGAGAAATTAGCAAAAAAGCAAAGGGGATTTTCCAGCTATATAAAGGGAAAAAAAACAAAATCAGGATGTCAAAGTACCATCCAAAAATAAAATGTCTATTTTTGGTTAGTTTCATAGGGCAGAAAATGAGGATATGGCTAGAAAGGCTTATATATACTGAAAATTATCACAACCAAGATCAGAAAATTACACTGAATTTGCTTACATCAAGGTGACTGGAGGACCTTTATCCTCAAATAAAGTAAGAACTGCTATGGGAAGTTACAAACTCGGGAGAAAAGATTTTTAACCAATTTTCTGAGTCAAGTATGGGACTAAACACCTAAGGAACTCTGGTTGCTATCACACAAAAGCACTAAAATATATAATAAAAAGACAAGAGGAGTAACCCAGTGAAAATAACTCTTTGCACATACAGAATCATTGAATGGGTTTGGGTTGGAAGGGACCTTGAAGATGAACTCATTCCAACCCCCCTGCCACAGGCAGGGACACCTTTCACTAGACCAGGTTGCTCAAAGCCCCATCCAACTTGGCCTTGAATCCCTTCCAGCAATGGGGCATCCCCAACTTCTCTGGGCAACCTGTTCCAGTGCCTCACCACCCTCATTGCAAACAACTTCATCCTAAACCTGCTCTCCTCTAGTTTGAAGCAACTTCTCCTTGTCCTGCCACTACATGCAGCTTTCCAGTCAGCTACCAGTTGCCACCTAAGAGAAAGTTTCAACAAAAAAACCTGTCACAAATAATGAAGACCAAGTTGTAATTCTGTTTTTAAGTACCAAATCTTACTCCCTAATAAGCTTCATAAGGAGATAAGAACAAGGGGACTGCATTCTATTGCAAGGCATTATATCCCTCTAAGCTTGGTGTCAAAACAAGAAGCAGCAATGCCTCAGTTAAACAGGCATACACTGAACTTACTACCTTTCTGTATTTTGGGATTTGACTGAACTTCCAATATCACTGTTGTCACGGTGTCTGCATACATATCATTAGCAGGATTTGCCACCCACTGGAAAAGAAAAAAAAAACATAATTTGGACTGAATGAATAGTGGAGCATTAAGACAACGTAACATTCTTTGCGTTCTCCTACCTGCTTTTCTCTGAATTCCAGCTTCAAATGACTGTCATATATTTCACACCAGATTATTAATTACTTTTAGCTGGGTATATTCCAGTAACTTCCCATGAAAAATTCAAACTGTTGAATGTTTCTGAGCACATGAATGTTTCTGTGCCATGATCTAGTAAATGGACTGGAGTTGGACCAAGGGTTGGACCTGATGATCTCAGAGGTCTTTTCCAACCCAATCGATTCTATGATTCTCTGATTTACAAAATAATTACAAATTACCACAACTATCTGGGGGAGGAAGGAATATCATTTGATGTTATTTCCAATTACTTTTTGTCAAATAAAAAAAAGGGCACTGACTCTGCCATTATACTCATGAGTTGTGGCAAAAAAAGAAACTGGCAGTGGTTAAATCAAAGCACACACACCCACACAGGACCACAGCTCAAGGGGAACTTTGTTCTAGCTGTCACTCTACTTGTCATCCAACAGAAAATTACTTAAAACATTTAATTCTGCATGGCATCTATATGGTGTTATTTTGCAGAAACTGGAGAACAAAGTGCTTCACCAAGGCCCACCTCAAGGACTACCATGCCTGGTTCCTGGATCACAGTAATACTTCTGAAAACCTTCAGGGCTGGTTTTTGTTGGATTTCTATTTCTTCTACATCACCTAAGAAGTGACAACAAATGGTTAGCAATAATCAAACTGTACTGAAAGCCAAACTAATGTTAAAATAGGTCATTTTAAGAATAAGAGGGGTTGTCTGTTATTATCACAACTGCTCAGAGCAGCTCACAAAATAGAGCACATACTCTCTTCTCTTACCTGACAATATTATTCACTTTATTTGTTCTGGACTTTTTGGGGGTTTTGACTAGGTAATATGGGCCATTTTACTTGTTTTGAACTCTCATATTTGACTAGACTTGTACAGTGACATGAGTACACCAATGAAAAAGACAACAAATGGGAAATTTAGTGCTCCACTTGCAGAATTAACCAGCTCTTCTTACCCCCTTACAGCATAACCCATTGCTCATATAAGCATAGAACTTAAAAGCATTTGTGTGCCAGGTAGCACTTGAATTATGAGACCTGAACATCAACTAAATATGGGTTTTCTCTTCACTAGTGACATGAATTAGATTCTGACACTAGAGAAAAAAAAGAAGTAGAATTTTGAGCTTTAAGCCTGGGAAGGCAACCTGCAAAGTGGGTCTGCCCTTAATGGACTAGGACAGGAACTACCCCTAAACTTAACGAAAGCTAAACAGGGGCATGAAAGATCTTCCTAGTGGCAAATTCAAATGGCATTTCCCTCAGAAAACACCAATGAGGTTAAATTCTTTCCTCTTGGGGAGGAGCTTTTTTTTTTAATTAATTGGATGGCATTACCCATTCTATTTGGGGCTAGAGATAAAAGATCAATTAGTAAAAGTCCCATCAGAGTGGGCAGAGCACCCACTTTGGGGGCTGACAGGAGACATAAATGGGCCTGTGCTCTATATTGCTATATGCTCATCATTTTGCACTATAAATACAGTAAAATCCCCCCAAAAGGTGGGGAAAGTTCCCCTTGTGAACTGGATCTGGCAGAAGCTGCATGATCTAATGAAATTTGTAAAATGTGAAACAGTAACTGGCAAAGAAATGCCTGCTCAGAAGATCTCTGAAGACTGGAAGTTGTTTCCAAAGTTGCCCACTATAACCCATGACCTCCCAAATACGCACCAGTAAGTTTTTGTAGCTGGTAACTAAGCAGATTGAAAGGGCCTGTGTATGGAATGGCTTGTGTCTGTGTTACAGTGCTCATGGCCAAGTCTGTATAATCTGAAAGAAATATAAAAATTAAAAATTATCCCTTTGAGTTTACTTCCTAAAAAAACTAAGTAGGCACTATAGATAAATAATGGCATTGATACATTTAAGATAAGAGGGTTGAAAAGGACAATTGGTGAGGAGAAAGGTGGAGCATCTATTATAAGATAAATAATATATTTGTGGTTAGGAAACCAGCAAGAGTTTGTTATATTATCCTACCCATTAGAGCCAAACAATGAACTAGGACAGCAGAACTGCTGCTCCCCAAGCTCTTCTGACCTTACATTTAATTCTTCTATTCTGAGAATAGATCAATTTCTTGAGGAATAAACAGCATAGAAGGACTACACAAATATTTTCAGTGTTCTGTAGCTTTTCACACTAAAAACTAATGGCATTTTAGAAACTGGCAGGACTATTGATTGAGGTGTTCTTTGGTTCTCACTGGCATGTTCTATGCATATTCTTGCAGAGGAAGAAGTTTTAAGTAACCAGAAGGGAAATGGAATTTTGTTTCTTTTCTATTACAGAAAGAATAGAAAAGATTTTAAACTTGAGCGAACGATGAGTTGAATGCCTTTCTACTCACAACAGTTCAGAACTTTAGGCAAAACTAAAACCAAAATATTCACTAATTGTTTATCAAACACAACATCACAGAAAAACAATACCCAGAATTTTAAGTGTTTTAATGCCAAGTTTCAATTATCTACTGATCACATCACTGTCTTTACTTACTGGAGAGGTCACATGGAGAAAGGATGTGATAGTTAAAATTTCTTTTAACTAGGATTCCAGAAATTCTCTGTCCTTGCTCTGGTTTCTTATCTGCTAAAGAACCCATCACCTGGAAAGAAAAAACACACATAGTGCAACAAGGCAATCTGAAGTATTCATTGCTATGGAGATGTGTTGTGGTTTAACCCCAGCTGGCAACTAAGCACCACACAGCCGCTCGCTTACTTCCCCCACAGTGGGATGGGAGAGAGCGAATAGGAAAGAGTAAAAT
>JAOXXN010000446.1:102622956-102641814 GCA_026770055.1 Myrmophylax atrothorax | reverse complement strand
CCATTTGTCAGAAATTCAAAGTTCTCTTGATAAATCTAGAGATAAAATATTCACGAAACGTGATCAAAGCCAATGTGACCTAGACATTGATTTTTTGTATCCTATGCCTCAGTTTCCTGTAGCATAAGCAAACCTGGTACAATTTCACAATATACAAACATCAAAATGACGTCAGATTTGCATTGGTGTTTTATATTCCATCAACCAACTGGGAACTATCCATGGCCTAGCCTTTGTTCACGAATCAGTAAAACAAATTTAACAACAGTGTAGCTACCATATATGTAGGTATATATAAATACAGAGTGAGTTAGCAAACTATCACCGTTTGCAAGGTAGTGGCACACAAATTTCATAAACCAGAACATAACGTAGTGTACTTGTGAGGTGTCAGATACCTTATTGACCAAAGAGAATTACCTAAGTGTTCCACCAAATATGTTCTCCCTGTGAACACATTGCTGGATGATTTAAGGAAAATTCAAGAATTTAAAAACAAAGTCTAAACTCTATAATGAGACAAGTGTAAGAAATGCGCTGCAATCCATCATCATAGTTAAGTACATTTCAGGAAGTGCAGTTTTCAAATCCTTGAGTTAATGTCGTAACTCATTAATATTGCCATAGTTTAATTAGCCAGCAGTAGTCACATTAAATGACCAAAACGGATGTAACATACATAAAGAACATTCAAAAAACAGGTTCTACACACGTGCAGCATAGAAAAACAAAACAGTCTCAAGCTCACAAAATTAGAACTAGAAAGTTCAACGACTAACACAGATTTCAGATAACTTTAAGCAAATATCTACATCCATTCTGAAAGAAAGAAGTTTCTCCCGTGGTAAACTGAAATACTTTTTCACTTTTACCTGGCCAAAGACACACAATTAAAATAATTTCTTCTGCAACTGTTGACATCCTGGATGACAGCCAGTATGGTAAGATGCTGAACGAGTCCAATTCAGAACTACACAGCAGCTCGCATGTTTTGGTTCCAACACTTCAAATGGTGTTGGGAATTGGATGAATTCACTGCCCTATTAGATGCACACAAAATTTCTTTGACTGGGGAAGCAACACTGAACTGTAGTACTGTCATGTTACAAAAGGTAGAATAAAATTACAGTGAATTGATTGATAAAAACATTCATAATGTGATATTCAGACATGTGGATTTTGATTGTTAAAGCTTTTCAGTTCACCTTGAAAAATACAGGAAGAGAGTTTTTTTTAAAAGTGTAAACTGCTTATGAGAAGTTTTCATATAGAAAAGTTTTAAAAGTTCCAAAATCAGAACAATGGCAATAAAAAAGTAAACTACAGTATCTAGGACTTGGGCAGTGCTCTGGCAAGG
The DNA here is from genome assembly GCA_026770055.1 of Myrmophylax atrothorax. Classification (NCBI taxonomy): domain Eukaryota; kingdom Metazoa; phylum Chordata; class Aves; order Passeriformes; family Thamnophilidae; genus Myrmophylax; species Myrmophylax atrothorax. The sequence continues at coordinate 102,640,457 of JAOXXN010000446.1, read as the reverse complement.
TGTCTGCAGATAGGTAGGTGAAATGAAATAGAACAAAACTTATTTCTGTGACCGCTGGAAATGAGAAATGTCTCCATTTATCAGTAGCAATTTAGTCAACAATAAAGTGCACAAATGATACAGGGAAAGCTCCTTTCCGACTGGGATCTCCATCAATATGACCAATCTGAAAGAGTCGAAATATTTTTCAAGTTAAATCTCAAAATGACATTTCAGTATCACCAAAATAGTGACTGACCTTCCTGTCTGTAGTAAAACAAGCCTTTCTTTACATCTTTTCACAGTGGTGATATTTTGGAGAATAGGAAAATTCAGTCCTCCAGGGTACATTTGCTTTTCAGCTGTAGGGTTTTTTTCCCCCTTCTAAATGTTTTATCCAGTTCTTTGAATATAAAACCTCTTACTCCAGTACCACTGCTGCACCCTTTCAGTGCAATCTGTTATGCCTGGCAGCTCATGTTCGGCCTCTGTTAAATTGCTTCTTTAATCACTGTGAGGTAAAGGGATGTATCAAACTTCAACTATTCTGGGTTTCACATGAATCTATTCGTGTGTATACAGCATACTGTCAATTTGATGCAATTTGAAGCTCTGTTCTTCACTAGCTAACAGATTAGGGCAAGTGTTCTCATGCACAATAATTTCCCAAGATTTTGCTTTAGCTGATGAGACTCCAGATTGTAAATAGTTGAGATGATTTCCCAGTTCAAATAGACTCAATCTCAGTCAGCTGAAGCATTAGGACCATACAAAGCTCTCTTCCGAGGCCCAGCACACAGCATCTGTAACAGTAGCAGATTCTTAAATTGCTCACACCACCCCAAAAATTTTCTGGATCACACAGACCATGCCCCCCATATATTGTGTACCCTATAATTAGACTTTTTTTTTCTAAATGAGAAAAGCTAAGAGTTTGTCTGAAGTGTGATTTTTTTCAACAAAATTAATTTCTGCAATCGGGCTTCCATGAGATGAAATGTTTCTTTTTATTTGGAAACCCAGCAGGGGATCTTCTGAAGTCAGTGTCAACCTCTAGATTTCATTTCTTTCTTTCAAAGTGTGTTGACATAAAATGCAAAATACTCACCCACCACTCCTGATCTTCTTCACCATCAACTACAATAATATCTCCCTCTGAAAAAGTTAGCTCGTCTGGGTTATCTGCTACACAGTTGTAAATTGCTTTTACTCTCTTGGGTTTAGTTTTTGACTGAAATGAAAAAAAAAGTCAATAATACAGCATGGCAGAGACAGAGCAGACTTGGAGTTGATATAAGAAACTTTCAGAACTGCTTCCAACCATTATTTTTCACAGCTTAGAGTTCAGCTACATCTTTTATGCTGGGTGCTTATGCCTCAGGCTGAATTTGGCAGCACCCAAAGCTTTTTGGAACTGACAGCATGGGCCAGGTTTGCCTTAGAAATCTTCCATTTCGTCTCACCCAAACTTGTCTTCAAAGCTCTACATCACTGCAGTGAGCACAATTTTATTCTGAAATGGGGTTATCAAGACCGAGCCCTGTGCAGGAAGGGTAACAGCAGCAGCAGGAGGGGAAGCCTGAGCCACCTGCCAATATGCCCCTTCTGAATTTGCTAAACCCACTGCAGCAGTGTACAAACCCTCCAAACCATCCTCTTCCTCTCAGCAGTACTCTGAGCACTGCCCACCACAAGAGTCATCTGGCAACTCTTTCAAAGGGAACTTTTAGTAAGGAGTTGCCATATTCTGGGACTCCAATCCTACCTGTGTTCTTTGTGAAGTGATAGCAAAATCCACCTCCTAATCTCATACTTCTCCCAGTGTAACCCAGTAAGCTGCTGCATTTGTTTTCAGCCTCCTCATCCTCTGTTGCAGGCCAATAGTAATGCTGCTTACACACTGTTTCCATGCAAAACAACCTAGCACAGGTGATGAGGCACAGCACCTGGAGGCAGAGTGTAAGCTTTCTCCCACAAGGCCACTCTTTTCCCATCCACAGGGAGCAAAAAATGCTCCTTTCTACCTAAGATGCCAGAGCAGAGCTGTAAGTCAGAGCCATTTAGGTCAGAGATAGCTGTTAATACAGTGAGTGTTTGGGACAGAAGCTCCAGATGGGCTAAGGAAAAGATGGTCTCATCACCATTCTGGAGCCCCCCAGGGACTGGTCCCGGACTCTAGTTAGGTCAGTCATGGAGCAGGAAGCTCGTAAAGGGAGAAGAGACTGTTCATAATTCTCTACCAGCAAAATGCTCTGCTGTGGACAGCACTGCCCAACAGCCTCTTAATGTGACACTTTGTTAGAGCTGAGTACCTGCAGAGAAGAAAAGGGGGGAGAGGGAAGGAGGGAGGCAGCATGATGGTTATGCTCCTCTGTAAGCACCCCTTTGCATCCTAGTGTAAAGCCTGTCCTGCCTGGGGCAGCACACACTGAGTCCCTCCCACCCTGAGAGCTGCCAGCCTGGCACTGCAGCAGCAACTGTGCCAGAGCTCCCTCTCAGACAAGCAACAGTCTGAACCACAACCACCTTTGAGGTCAGAAGGAAAAAGCTTCACATCCATACAACAGTGATATAATTGCATACTTCAAAGTGCAGTAATTACAGGTATTTCTTGTTCTTTAGAAGACAAGGAAATTGAGAGAGATTTCATTCCCAGTGGAATAAAATCTTCTAGGGAAGTTTCCCATGCATCTGCAATATGATTTCTAGAAGCTAAATAACACATTGGGGGAAAAAAGAAAGATGAATCAAGAATTTCCATCTGATAAACAGATTATTGGGTAAATGCACTGTATAGGAGGTAAGCCACTGGCTACGTGTGCATATACATGTGCATATACAGCTAGATCTGTCTTTTCTTTACTCACGGCTCCCCAGTCATTTCCTAAATCTGGGCAGGCCTCTGGGTTCTCTGGCAGGGTAAAGATTTTGCAAAATGTCCTGGAGTATAAGGCTAAATGGAGCCATTTAGCCAAAGAACTTTAGCTAGACTGATCTTGCCTAAGCTCTTTAGCTGAGGGGCCCTTGACTAAACCTTAGCTAAGATGCTTTAGCAAGATTGATTAAGCTAAAGCACCTTAACCAGCACACACTCCCTGGGCCAGGTTTTCCCTTACTTCTCTGTCCTATGACAGAGTAAAATCCTCCAGCTGATTCTCTCAGTCACAAAATTCACCCCACTGAAGCTCTAGAAACATCTGGAAAGTCATATTTGTTCTGCATAATATGTGTAATTAATATTAAATAGTGAAGATGCTGACCCTCTAAACTGGCCAGGGCAACCCATTCATTCATAATTAAAATTAATCCTATAAAATAATTAAAAAAAAAGAGAGAGAACAATAGAGAAACTTCATTTTATATAGGAAGTCAGGTAGGGAGCTGTTTCAGAACCAACAGATGTGCTAAAAAGATGTACCCAGTGCTCACATTTGAATCCCAGCACACACAACAGAAACTGTGATCAGGGTCCAACAGCTTCACAAAGTAAATATGACAACATAAGCAAAAGGGATAGATTTTCCATTTTAGACCCTTTAATTTTGTTGTGGCCTCAAACATGAAAGTCATTTTAATGCAAGACAGACAGTAACTTGGTTGAACAAGAGTGGGGGAGGCGAGAAACTAGAAAATTTTGTACTCCCAACTAATGCAAGATGAACTCCAGATGTCTCTGAGGCTTCTCAGCATGACCAGATGAGAAACAGCTAATAGGGGTCCTAAGAGCTCAAGACCAACATGCAAGGCTATGCACACGAACACACTTAAGTCTGTTCTGGAGAGCTGCTATTTCAGTGGACATGATTAAGGAAAAATGGATGAAGGGAGCAAGACAAAGGACTGAAGGAGGCAGGTCTTTTCATTACAGCGCATTAATAAGACCACCACAGAGCCAGGAACAACGTATCTTCTACCTCTCTGTTTTTAATTTACCCACTGAACCCCACTTCTACACAGAATGTAAAGCATGAAACAGCCCAGACCTAGTTACAAGCAGCACCTCAGAAAGGAGGGACTCTATATTGTGATTTGCTTACTGCAGAGAAATACTGTCATGATCAAGGATATGAATGGTTTATGTCTATCACACGAGAAGGCAACATAAAATTGCCGCAACGACCAAAGACCTTGCTAACTACACATAATTTACAGCTCCATTGCATCTGGAAATACATCCCTTTACCTACACCAGTGTAAGAAAACAGGTACTGACACTAATATGTGTGCTACCCCTCATGGGCACAGATTGAAAATAATAAGTAAGAGTACAAAAAGGTCAGACATCTCTTCTCTAACAGTCACTCTAAGGCTGGGAAAGTGTAGAGAAATAAAATGCAGAGTATGTCCAGCCATCCTCTTCAACCACCTTCTGTTGGGGATGTGCTTACCAAGAGATTTCTCCCCTATCTCCAGGTGAATGCATGACAAAGAGATGCAAGGGGAACTAACTGCACATAGAACCAGTTTCTGGTTTTTTGAGCTTGACTCCTACTAGCTCTGTCTGAAGCTGTTTCTTCTACCTACATGAACAACAAGGAGTATATCTGCTTTCATTATAAAAGCAAGCAGTTCCCTTATTACTTACTTCACTGAAGATTAAGAATGAACTACGTGTTACAAGTGACTCATTCACCACCCTCACCTACAAGTGACTAACTCATAAAGCTTGTCTCTCTTCAGTAAGTCAAACCATACATTCTGTGGATTGTGTTGGGCACATCTGAACACAAGCAAAGAATCCATACTTCTTTTCTTTGGTTCCTATTTGAGTTTCTGGAGGTTTGTTTTGGTTTTTTTTTTTGTAAATTTAAAAATCACATGCTATCTTATAGGAAATTGAAGAAAACAAAATTTTCATAAATACTTAGTACAAATCACACAACTACTCAAACACAGGATACAGGCTTTGTATGTTTTGTGATTCTTACACTTTCTCCGTAACAGGATTCACTGTCATGTCCACGATGTGTTTAATGGAATGTAGAAGATTTAATAAAATCAAACACCAGATTTTGTACTTACTATTTGTGATTTCCTTGGCATTGGTGCTGGTGGCTGGACTTGTGCCAAAGTATTTGTTGTAGAACCAGTCTGTGTTCCTGGAATGTCACATACAGAAGATGACTCCCCTGCTAAGGTAAGTAAAGCAAGTAAATACAAGGCATGCTTCAAAAATAAGTAATGGTATCCCCTGAAACCAAATTAGTTATTCTTTAAAGGACACAAATAACTTTATATTCCATAAGCATTTCATTTTTAATGGTTCTTTCTAAGTAACTGAACAGAATTTTCTACCCTCTTCCTTAACAAAAAGAGAAACCTATAAAATAGATGAAAGCAAGCCCAAATATATCATTTCCCCATTCCTTCACTACAAACTCTGTACTGTTAGAACCTTGCTTTCCTAGTGAAGACCATCATTATCAAGGTGCTGTACCCCTCACAGGAGACTCCTGACACAAATGACAGCCACTAGCAAATTCCCCTTGGATATGTCAAGAGGAAACAAAAAAGAATCACAGGAAGGACAAATGAACATAAAATATACAGTGGAAAGGAAAACTGGGCAGGAGAAATTCCACTACAACCACCACAGAATCTACACAACCTTTACTGCAGAGATTTTACGGAGATAACATCATTACTGTGTCCCAAAGTAGTAGTTACTTTGAAAAATGACAAGTGCAGAATGACGTCTGAATAACAAACTCATGTTTATTACCATGAAAAGAGCAATATCAATTTGCAATTTAATTAAAAGTGATACTGTATGAACTTTAGATTTTCAAATCAGAAAAACATTTTTCTATTCTAAAATGTGTATCTGATACCTTGTTTGTGACACATGCAAACAACAGAGCAAACTAGATTTTTCATAATGCATCCTTTGTTTGAGTGGGGTTTAGATGAGGTTAGAAAAGCTAAAGCCCAAGTGGAATTGAATCTGGCAAGGGATGTCAAAGACAACAAGAAGAGCTGCTGTAAATCTACAGGTAAGAAAAGGAAAATAAGGGAAAATGTGGGCACAGTGTTCAACCAGATGGGGTTCTGGTTACAGAGGACATGGAAAAGTCTGGTTTTACTAGCAAATGGGTCTTCAGGAATCCTGGTCCCAGAGTCCAGGGAAGAATCTGAAGCAATAAAGCACAAAGTCCTACAGCTGGGGATGAACAAGCCATGCACAAGGATATGCTCGTGGCCACCCAGCTGGGCAGCAGGACCAGGGGCAGTGGGCACAAACAGAAACACAGGAGCGCCTGAACATCAGGAAACACTTTGTTACTGTGACAGTGACACAGAACTGGCACAGGTTGCCCAGAGAGGTTGTGGAATCTCCATCCTTGGAGACACAAAGCCCTCTGGTATGATCTTGGGTGATCCACTCTTGCTGTCCCTGCTTGAGGGAGGCGTTAGATCAGATGACCTGCAGAGTTCCCTCCCAACGTCAACCATTATGTCATTCTGCTCATTACATGGCCCCATTATTTACATTAATTGGCCCATAAGTCTGTTCATGCAGAAGAACTTGAGGCATTAGGTCCTACAGGATCAAGAAGAATGTTGGTACTGACAGTACTTAAATGTGTAATGTAAATTAAAAAAAAAAAACACAAACCCACACTCTCCCTTAGATTGTTATAATGATAGCTTAATTATAACAGAACTAATTTCTAAACCACAATTACCAGATTGTTGTAGAGACCCAAGTCCTCTGGTCTGCCCTTTGTTAGTTAAGCCAGATGACTTCTCAGTCCTGTGTAGAAAGTGAGAAATTGATCCATTTCAGAAACAAACAAGAACTTGAAATGCAACAATACAGAGAACCTTCCAAATTATAACAATCTTGGCATTTCTTCAGTACATTCTGGTGACAACTATTTTGCTTTTAAAAATACTGCTTTTCTTCTATGCCAACTAAAAGTTGCACATAATTTTAAAAAGGCAGAATAATAATACAGGTGTAAACAATGCGATTTGTGTCTTTTCACAAGTTCTGAAGTTCCTTTCACTGTTATTTCAATTTTTAATTTTGTTTTAAAAATTACATATCCATATTAATCTGTGTATTACAGGAAGCTTCAACAAGTTGTGTCTTCCTTTTACTTGGTATATTTGCAATAAAAGGACTTAAAGCTGTATGCAAAAAAAAGGAGTTTGAAGGTCAAAGGTTGTTAATGTTTTTCAGTCCCAACTTGTGAATGAAACCTTATTTCTTCCAAACTTTTCTCAAAGGTCCTATTTTCTAGACCTCTCATTACCTTATTGATCTTTCCTGGTTTCCACCTCAATGTTCTCTATTTTACTGCAATGCCCCAAACTGAACACAGCAGTTCCACTGAGGCACTACTGATATTGAGTCAATTGGGAGGATTAATTCCCATTATTTTCAGGCTATAATAAAACCATACCATTTCTCTTTAACTCTTCCACAACAGCATAAGTCATCTGACTTGCTTTTATTTATGATTCATTATGTCCTTACAGATCCTTCTTACCCATACACTGCTGTTCTCCATACTTTGTATCTGTAGTTGATTGTTCTTAGTTACTAAGTGTTGCTTACTGAATGAAATCCCTCTTCTTCCTTGACTACTACTCCAGTTTCTCAAGGCCGCTTTGGATTTGATCCTGTTTACCACTGCACTTGTCCCTCCTAACTTAGTTTTCTGCAAATTTAAAAATTATTTTTTCTGTTCCAGTTCTCTCTATTTCCACCATGAGTGAAAAGATTGAATGGGACAGAACTTATGTGAAGCATGTGAACAATAAATGCCACAATCAGACATTAGATCCCATTATCTCTTTTTATCTATTATTTTTTGTGGCTTATTATTTCCATCACAGCTAAGCATTCTAGAGGTGTTCTGCAAGTCATACAATCTTAAACCACTAGGCTGTCTTGTTTTTACTGTAGGAATCCTTGTCATCTGCTTCCTTAGTGTCTGCCTTCTGCTCATTCCCACACTCCAGAACACATCACTGGCAGAAGTACACATGCCTTATAGATGACTGGTATGTTACATATCATAAAATTGGTAAGTTACTAATTATGATGAAGTATATTAAATACTAAAATGATATCCCTTACCCAGGAATAGGCTTTCTTTGAGAGATTCTACTAGGAGGTTGTGGGGGCAGTGGTGGTGGGGTGGGCTTGGTTTGTGGAGGGGCTGGTTGCTGTTTTGATTGCTGGTTCAAAGCCTCTATAATGCTGGCTGTCTTTGCCACTGGCGGTGGTGGTGCAGGAGAAAGTACATCTACAGAGGAAAGTCACACAGCAAAATGGAATTAAACTTCTATTTACTGTTTTGTTTCTTGGGTTCTCATTATAAGTTCCCCATTACAGGACTTAACCCCATCTAAGAAAAATACTACATGTAATCAATACCTTTAACAGAAAGCAATCCTTCTATTGGAATGAGGGCCTCTTTGGAAAGAGGTTTACCTTTAGTTTCACCTAGTCAAGTCAGAGAGCTCACAAGTACTTAAATTCATTTATCATTAATGTACAAGCAAAGAAAATTCCTACCAAAATCAGTCACATTCTTGAAAACAGTAGATCAGAATATATTTAATAAAGTGGTAACATTATTTGCTCAGTCAAGGCCTTCAGTTTGTGTTTTACGGAAAACTGAGTGAATAATATCTGAGAAATTTTATTTAGAGGAACATCTTTTATTAAAATCCTGTTACAATTAACAACTAACTTCACATTAGGTTTAGCACTTAATTAAAATTTCTACTGAAACCACCATAACAGCAGCTGGCAAGGCATTGAAACAACTTTTTGCATTCCAATGGTCTGCAAGAATCAAGCACAACGTGGCGACAAAGCCCCAGGCCTACAGGTAACACTCACCTTTACAACTAGTGAGAAATGCAGCACTGAAACTAAATATATAATGTGATGAGTTCTTTAGCTCTAGTAATAGATGTTGTTTCCTGCTGACCCTGCACTACACCACATAGTCCTCACTGGAACATCAGAGAAGACAGTTTGTTACTGGATGGGAATGATAGGCCAAAGCTACAGTCACCAAAAGAGGAAGTATGAGTTGCGGAAATGGAAAAATAAGCCAACTATGATTAGATACAGCAGAAGGGAAAACAGGGGAAAGTGGAAACATACTTGTAGATGTTACACGCAATGGCGGCACAGGGGGATGAATAGCTGGTGGATCTGATGAAGACCTCTGCCTGCTTATACTTTCCACTCCTAAAGAATTTGTCTTCCACATTGCATTAGATGAAGAAATTGTCTGAATACCACTGCCAAGAACTGAAGGCTGAACTAAAAAGAGAGGAAAATACTGCATTATTATTATTGCTTACCCTAAGCACAAAGTGCTAATATTCACACCCGTGCTTTTAGAAATGGTGCAGCCAGACCACTACATTCAGCAACAGGGACCACTGCATCCTGCTGGAATGCCAGAGTAGAAATCAGTCTGGTGTAAAAATTATGCAGCAAGACTTCATCCAGAAACTTCTAACATTTTACTTAAGCAAAATTTGTCTCCAGTCATTACTTTAGAATATTGCAACACTTTAAAAAGGCAGAGATTTCTCAACAAGAAGACACAAGGCAAGTCTTGCTACCTTCTTTAATCCCTGCCTGGCAATAATCTTCTCAGGCACTGCAAGAGAAGGAGCTCACTCTCGCACAAGCATTAGCACACACTGCTGACTCAGAGTGAAACATCAGGTTTACTTGGAAACAACATAAAACTGTAATTCTGAATTTCACCCAAGCAATAAGCTATAGCAACTAGTCGTGAAACAGTGACAAAGTATAACTTCTTCAGGCCCTCCTAAATGACCCCACTCTTAGGCTGAAGAGCTGCCTCCTCATTTCATAAAAACACACTACAGGCTTTCTTCATAATGCCAGTATTGTGTACATGTTATGCCACTTTTCCCTACTCCACACAGGAGCATCATGTTAAGAAAAGATGAAACAGAGTAAGGTATGAATAAATATTAGGTTGCAGAGAAAAGCATAAAAGGTTCAGAAGACTTGGAGAACTGCCTAAAGCTATGAGGATAAAGGAGCAATAATGCACCATAAGCATAACATCAACAACATCAGCAATCAACAAGAAGCTAAGATTGATGATACTATTACAGCTTTTAACTAAGAATATAAATTAATAGGCCAATACATTGCTAGAGTAAAGAGTATGAGCTAATAATCTAAACCAGGCAGCATGTCTTCCTGGCAGGAGTTGTATTACAGCAGTGCCAAGAAGTCTGGGGTTAGGAATGAAATTAAAATGACTCTCTTTGAAAAGTGTCATTAAATCAAGGGCAAACAGTGGATAAAATAATATGGTTGGCCATGACTAAAATAATATCAAAAGGTAAAAGTATTTTTAACTATCCAACTGTATTACTAATTCAGAGATAGAATCTAACAGTTAAACAAACCAGGCAAGCTCCTTGTGTCAATTTTCCTGTTTGGTGGGGAAAACATTCCTTTCCATCAAATAAGAAAATGTTATCTAGATATTAAGCTTAGAGTTCATGTGAAAATGCTAGATGAAAGGAATCCCACCTTGATTAAGTTTTATATGCTACCAAACATCCCCCAGTCTCATGCTACTCTTTTAAAGTAACCCAAGACCATGGTGTTCTGTTGTTCTCAGTTTTCCTGCCCCCAAAATAATATGTTTTAGGCCAACTTTTATGCTGCAGCCATTCCTGTGAGAGCAGTAATTGAGTTTTCATATTTCACACATGATCAATCTGCCATCTTAGACACAATCACTGGTGTATGGAGTCCTGCATTCTGACTTCTGCACAGTGTTCCCAAAGGCTGAAGCCCATGTGTGCCTAGAACATTCCAGGATCATAACTCTTCTTATGGAGTCTGAATTACAGCACCATAGAAGACCATGTGTTGAACAGTAACAGTAATTTTTCTTCAATTGAACTTTACATAAATTTAGCATCCATGAAAGCTGGTGGATTAATTAAAACAATGAAACACCAAACATGACCTGTACAAAGAAGACCTGTACAGACTTCTCAATGATTCTTTACCACGGTCCAAACAGATCACATGTGAAGATAAGAGTGAAACTCACAGCATCAGCTTTAATGGTAGATTTTGCAAGCACACAACCTTTCCAAATCAGGATGAGACACATTTATTTTACATTGTTCTAATGATCTGGGTAAAACCAATAATTGGCAGTTATATATTCAGTCAGCTACCAGGTCTCTAAAATCATCCGGTTAGGGTTGTGTCCACATTATGACACTTACACTTTTATTTCAACAACCTTGAAAAGCATGTATTTACTAAGAGAAGACTTCACGAGGTTATAATCTCATGTTCTGCATACACTCTCCATTCTTTGAGGTCTTACAATTTCAGTAGTATTTGTCTGCTGTGAAAATTTAGCTTTAAATTGAACTCTGATGATGACATCTTCAAGAAACAGAAGTATGAAAAAATAGAATATAACAAAAAAAAAAACGTTGAACTAAATTAATTGCAGTCCTCCTTTTAATAAACTCAATTGCTTTCCCAAACACTACTGTGTACTTTCTTGTAGGTATGCTAAAAATCAAACTCAGAACAGGTTGTGCAAATTCACTTCGAGTATACAAAACGAAGTCAGCAATAAACTGTTCCAATACTTACCCATGCAAAATAACTGTAAAAGAAAACCTAAAATTTTAAATTTTAATTTAGAAAAAAAAAGTTGTGATCTCATTCTTCTAATAAACAGTGGTATTTTCTGGTGTTAGTACCTTTGCCAATATTCCTTGGAGGTAGAGGAGGTGCACTACTTGTGACAGGTACTGCAGGCTGAATAGAAGGTGGACTGCCACTAAGTATTGCTCCATATGTTTCATTCTGTAATATACTTGGCATAAATCCTCTTTGCTTATCCTTAGCAATGTTCGCTGCATCTCTTGCCAAGGATGCTACATTAGGCTGATGTTGGTTTGACCCAAGCTGGTAAAAGCTGACAGGCCTGTCCTCTCTCCGATTGGGACTGGGTTGCTTAAACACAATAACAAAAATATACATCATTACCACAGTAGTTGTCTTTGAGATTTACAGCAATTATCTGCACTTAGCATTATTCTTCCTGTTTCAACAGCAAGCATAGTAATTATTGCTATCAAATCATAATTAAAATAGCTGGAGTTATAAATTCATGTGGGTAGTACAGGAATGGGCTGTAACAATCCACAGCCCAAGGAATACAAATATATCTTCAGAAATACTGCTACATAAACACATTGCTGACATACTATCTGTATGAAATTAAAATAACTATTCACAGTAATAGCATTTAGGCAGAATAAAGACTTACACCAACAGTATCACTAACAAGCAATAGATTTTCCTCTGAATATATCCAATGCTTACTCTGGACTGATCATGTAGGGCCTTTGGACGTGTTACAGCACAGCATTATAGCTCAAAGGCTTACCAGAATGCTGTACATGACAGGCAGATTCATTAATCCCAACACTTACTTTGGCTTAGCAGCCTCACTCCTCACTGGCTGACACCCTCCATTCCCTGACCTCTCCATTGTCCTGTCCTTGCTTAAGCCCATACTTCTGCTTGCTAAACCAGTAGAAAATTCTTGGTTTATGTTGTTGATTCAGCTTTTCACTGATTCACCAAACTGAAGCAGCCCAGTACAAGGACAAATGTGTGCCAGAATGCAGGTAAAAGCTGAAGCAGGACCAGACAGCCAGAGTGGGCAACAGCAGCAGAAACCAGCTGAATTGTCTTAACCGCCTTTTAGGTTAGACTCTCTTTTTTATGAAATATTCTGGTCTAAAAGAACTGAAATTTCAGACAGGACCTTTTCTGAAAAAGATTACAAAATCTATTCAATTGCTTTACCAGCAAGACAAACCCAACAGCTTAACATTCATAAACAAAACTCTGATGTGATCCTAAGCAACAGCAGTATTCACACATGAGTTCAATGTAGTCACAGACACTAGTCTGTGATTAATAGTCCTTAATCTCCTTTCAGAAGTCCCTGCAGTATAAACCTATTAATAATGGGCAGTGAAGTAGGAGCTTCACTTCATTACTTTAGCCTCATTGTTGCATAGCAGATACCTTCCTATATCAGATGGAGCTCAGGGACTCAAATAGAGAACACTCAACTGCAGAAGGCAACTGGCAACAATGAAGGAAGTGAAGAAAAACACATCAAAAATACAAATTCAGAGCACGTCAGAAAGGCATTTATGGTTGTAAATTACTAAAAATTTTTAGAGCTATAAAACTTCCAAGCTGCTTTATCAAAAAGGTCATCATTAGTGTTGTTGTTCTCTGAATGGTGATACAATATACAGAATACATATATACTGGGATGGAAATATGAAAGCTCATGCAGAAGCAAAAAGCACTATAGTAAAAAGCAATGTAATTGAAATAATTATGAACATCATGCTTACACATGTATGTGTTCAGAAAAACAATGTTGATACAAACCTGCAGCTTTTCATCCACATCATCATCACTTTCATCCAGATCTTCATGGAGTAACCGCCACTCATACTCTACATGAACATGAGAATTAAATCTTCCAGACAGTGCTTGAGTAAGCTAAGGAAAAATGAGATGACTGTTGATGCCTATGCTATGTGCAGTACTTATTTTTAAACAACATATTTAAAAACAAACAAAGCCCACATATAGAAGGAATCTTCATTTCGGTAATCTGGAAAGTTACAGCACTCATGCAAATTAAAAGAATTAAGCAGAGGTATCAAATACAACACAAATAAATCAAAAGTAACTAGACTTCTCATTAAACTTTTTAGAGCCATTCTCTATTGTCTGACAACAAGCACCATATCCCATTTGCTTTTATTTAGAAAATGCAATTCAAAGAAATAAACTTCAATGGCAGTTCTTTTGAATCAGACTCACTTATCAAGAAGTCTTGACCTCACTAATAGGTTGGGGTACCCACACCTTCTCTGGACAACAAGAAAATAGCCTTAATCAATGGCTTTCACCCATACAAAGTACAATTATTAGAGTTCAGTGAGATGTCAGACACTTAGAATCATAGAATCATTTAGGTTGGAAAAGACCTTTAAGATCATTGAGTCCAACTGTGAACCCAGCACCACTAAACCATGTCCTAAGCACCTTCTAAATACCTTCAGGGATGGTGACTCAACCACTCTCCTGGACAGCCTGTTCCAATGCTTGACAACCCCTTCCATGAAGAATTTTTCATACTACCCAATCAAAACCTCTTCTGGCACAACCGGAGGCTGTATCTGCTTATCCTGTTGTTTGTTACTTGAGAGAAGGGATGGACTCCCACCTGGCTACAACCTCCTTTCAGGTAGTTGTAGAAAGCAGTAAGGTCTACCCTCAGCCTCCTTTTCTGCAGGCTAAACAATCCCAGATCCATCAGCTGTTCCTCATGAGATTTGTGCTCCAGACCCTTCACCAGCTCCACTGTCCTTCTCTGGACACCCTCCAGCATCTGAATGTCTTTCTTGTAGTGAAGGGCCCAAAACTGAACACAGAATTTGAGGCACAGCCTCACCAGTGCCGAGCACAGTGGGCAATAACTGCCCTGGTCCTGCTGGCCACACTATTGCTGATACAGGCCAGGATGCCACTGGCCTTCATGACCACCTGGGCACACTGTTGGCTCATGTTCAGCTGCTGTCAAACAGCACCCCCAGGTCCTTTTCCGATGAGCAGCTTTCCAGCCAGTCTTTCCCCAGGCCTTTAGCACTGCCTGGGGTTGTTGCGACCCACGTGCAGGACCCAGCACTTGGCCTTGTTAAACCTCATACAAGTGGACTCAACCCACCATCCCAGCCTGCCCAGATCCCTCTGCAGAGCCTTCCTACCTTCCTGTAGATCAACACTCCCATTCAACTTGGTGTCATCTGAAAACTTACTGAGGGAATCTTACTTGTGGATCTCTGACTAATAGCTCAAACAGAATCATCCCCTGGCCTCAAGAATTTTAGCAATTTCTGATGCACCTAAAGAGAAACATAGTCTTTTTCTTAAAAGCATATAACTTTGTATAAGCATATAACTATTTCTAAGGATGTGACTATTTCTAGCATAGCATACCAATGTTGAGTCTGGAATATATTCATTGAATATTCAATTGAAAACTGTTAAATGTTCAGACAAGATTTTGCTTGTAAATGCAAACATGGAAAGACACAATACTCACCAGCTCTTCACAGTGAGTGTGTTTTAAACGTTTAGCTATATCTAGTGGTGTCTCTCCTGCTTCATTTGCTATATTACAGCAAGAAAAGAAATCGATGATGAGCAGTGTGACTATTAACATGGCCATTAATAAAGACAAACCTGCAGATACATAGTGAAGTACTCGATCAACACACCCTAAAACCCATCTCTTTTATTTATATGTAGGTCCAACTCATATCAACTCTCTGAACATGACAAGCAGTAGCAATTCAACATACCATATATATATATGAATGACAGCCATGAAATGGCTGTACATAACTAGACAGCAATTAAAAACCTAAATTTTTTAAAAAGTGTAACATATAATTTTAAACTTGAAATAAACAGTGAATATTGATTTTTTTTTAATAATGAAGATTTTGTTTACAGAATTAAGATAAACAAGAGAAAATGCACTTATTCTGACTTCACTGTTTCTTGTCTGAAACAGTGGAACAGTTGACAAATAGGAAATTGAAGTACACATTACCCTTTTACCTATTTCAATAGAAGCCTTCCCTCTCAGCAGCAGTTTGAGGCACTCAACGTTGTCTGTTAGACAGCAGTAATGCAGGGCTGTGCTACCTTTACATGTTTGCTTATCTAGATTGCCACTATTGGGAGTACAAGAAAGAAGAAAACAGCTGATTAAACTTAAGTTTCCTATCCTGTATTATTAAGTTGCTCTCATTTGAATATTTTCAAAGAATAAAATTACATTTGCAAATATAGTTTTAGTATTTGTATTACTTGACATAAAAGCAATGTCAACATATAGTTTCCATCCACTTACCTGTTCTGCACTAAGAAGTCAACTATATGAAGGGACGTCCGATCAACTGACCTAACAGCAAGGTGCAGTGCTGTTTCGTCTTGCTCCTAAGAATTAAAACCAAAAAAACATTTGTTTCTTCTGATCTACAGAGAAGCAGAAATTTCATTGACATAAATTAGATCAATTAAAACATGTAATTCCAAAACATTCAGACACACTACCATTAAAACATCTGTGAAGACATATTGTATCCCTACCGTTCCCTTAAAGTAAACAAACAAATGGGTTAAAAACTAATAGATTATTGAATGATTTGATGTTTAATACTTTAATACATGAAAGTATTTGAAAGTAATTTTAGATTAAAGTATTAAGTAGCTTCTTTTGTTATTGCCAAATTACATTATCAAAAGGACAAGCATTTAGAACACTGTTCCAAATGTTATGGAATAACATTTTCAAATAATTTTTAATTAATGAATGCATATTGCACTTATAACAATTTGTCTAATAAAATTTACAACACCACTTACATGGCCGTTGGCCAGTGGAATTTTTTCTGTGAGATCCACGCCGTCAGCATATACTTGAACTAATCCCAGAATGTCTCTTGATTTGACTGCTTCACAAAGAGCATGCAATTTAGCTGCATTGTCAGCGTGCTTTTTCCTTGCATATTTTCTCTCAATATACTTGGCAGTAATATAATCTTTTCTTGCATTCCTGAAATTGAATATAATTTACTTCTATAACTTTCATCAGAAGATACACATTAGCATTTCCATAAATACATGCAAGCCATTTGAAATAAGAGCTGTGGAAGACTCGTTCTCATTCATGATGATAATTTTTCTTTTTAAATATGCATGTAACCGTGCAGTCTCATATTGCAAGTATGAAATGTAGTTACAGAAGATGAGTCAAATATCCAATATGAAGACAGACCACGAATTTTCCCGTCCAAACTGTGGTGTGTAGTTAAGTCAAGACTACCAAGCTCTATGTAGAGAAGATACACCAGAGTTTCATAATGCTGGTTTATGTTTACCTGACTTGTACTCTGACACATGCTGGAAAGAGATGGAATACGAAAAATAAATAGTATCTATCTTATACCTCTGCACAGACTATCCATGCCTTGAATTTGAATTTGCAGTAGTGAAAGTATGTTCTTTAAAGCAACCCTTCACCACAACCTTAACAGGGAGGATGTAGTGGAGCTTTTAGTTACATTTCAAAACCGAGGTGAAAACTTAGCACACCTGAATCAATGAGTTATCACTTTTGCTGTTGACACCCAGTAACTCCTCTTCCCATCCCAGCAAGACAGGACCTTGCATGGATCCCAAAGGCATAACTCCTTACCAGCTCTTGGGGTGTACACAACATTGTACAGAAGACATCTAACGAAGTCATACCTTATCCCCTGTATACTATGCAATGGGCAAAAAGAAAAAACTCCAACAAATAATAAATTGAATTCATGAATAGCTCTTGTTCATAAAGAATTTGATAGTA
>JAOXXN010000446.1:102596708-102608762 GCA_026770055.1 Myrmophylax atrothorax | reverse complement strand
CTTTTACTTATTACAGCCCCATAGAGCCTGCAGATGTATCTACCAGGCAGGCACCCTCTCCTGTAGCACAGCTACCGCAATTGTTGTCAACAAACACAAAATTGCTCCTGTTTTGCAGAGGCCTAAATAGATTATAGGTTGTAGCAAACCAGCAGAAGCGAATCTAAACACTACAGTCTGGAGGTGACCTCACCCAAGGTCATGGGAACAAGAACAGTTTAGCCAATACAACTCTAAGGTTTACTCCAACACTTGCAGGACCTCTATAGTTTGAAAACTGAAAGTTTTAAAATCAAAAAGTATGACAGTGTACACAAAATGACATTTCAAAAAGAAGTTTCAATACAAACCAGGTTTGAGAATATTCTGTGCAGGAAGAAACTATATACACAGGCACAACAAAAAAGGTTCACTATGAGTGCTCACGTGTTTTCTTTTTTTAAGCACAGCAGAAATTATATTTGGCAGCGTGCTATCATTTCACATGTGAAGTCTCTTTTAATTAAAAATACATACATTTTCAAAATCTTGCAAGAACATCACATCAAGCAACTGGATTTAATTTCCAAAAGAAAGTACAAAAGAAATTACCAATTTGTCTTTCAGCAATTTTCTTTCCCAAAAACAATCTGATAACTTTTTTTTTTTTTTGGTAATAAAATAAACCAAAGTGGAGAAAGAACCAGTTTTTTCATTCCAACAGACAAAAGCTTAGAGGAAAAATCCAGTTTCTTGAAATCAGAATGGAAATCATGCCAACTATTTTCATTAAAATATAGCAACACTTACTCTCCTAGACTTCGGTCACAAAATGTAAATGCATTTCAGGAAGGAAAAAGAAATCAGTTATAGTAAAGGAAATTACAGTGCAACAAGAATAATATTAGTGGGTTGTGAAGCAAATTATACCAGAACTCTTTGGCATCCCACTGATTAATTGATGTTTTCAAAAAAACTTTAAAAATAATTATACTTCTCGTGCTCTGCAGGTAAGCATCTATATCTAAATTCACAGAATTAATAAATATTGCCTATAGCATAAAGCACTTTCTATGCTTGTATTTTTAAATGTCACAGGTCCAGCAGAAATAATAAATTCATGTGTATTATTAATTTATGAGCCTGTGACCAGATGTGCACTCATCATATCTTCCATATACATTTAGTATCAGTAGCACTGGTAAGGAGGCAAAAATTGAAACAACATTCACAGCAACCATGAAACCCAACTGCTTCTGGTATCTCTCCTGAGCAAACATCCAATTAAAATCAGAAGCCTCCTAACACACCCTGAACAGCAGAGACTCCTTATTGGGAGTGGGGAATCAATGGTGAAGCCAAAGCAGTCACCATTTTCATGAAGATCACTAGTCGCATTCTATAGTGACTTTTCTAATTCAAATTTGGAAGTTTGTGGCAAATCAGTGAGTCCCAAATGCCAGGCAGAATCTAAGAAAGTGCCTGCAGGCTGTATGGGAGTTTGTACACAGTGGTCATTATCACAAACTTCACAAGGTAACAAACAGAACAGCACCTCAAAGTGAAGAGTGTTCCAGGCTGTTACAAATGCCTGAGAGCAGGTCACAGAATCACATGGGTTTGGGTTGGAAGGGACCTTTAAAGATCATCCAGTTCAACCCCTGGCTGTGGGCAGGGACACCTTTCACTCCATTACATTGCTCAACAACCATCATGTGTCACCAGTAAAAGGCAGGAGTCATCTTAACTTTTACAGGAAGATCAAAGCAAGACAGGAAAAGATTCAGGAAGTCTGAGCTCTACAGACTAAACTACTTCATCATGATCCCTCTCACAAAGAGAATCTGCACAGGGGGAGGGGGCTCATCCATCACTTGCTCATGGCCCAGCAGCCACACAAAGGAAGCTGGCTGGCATTTATTTATATGAAGAGGAAGCTCTAGCACTCTGAAACAAAAGTAGACCCAACATTTAGGATTACATTATACAAAACATGCTTACTTCCAGATCAGATTTTGCCAAATGAAGCTGCTCCAGAATTCCCTACATCTAGTGGCAATTGTAATAGAAACTCAAAAAATACTTATTCATTGGATGGCCAAACTGACCCAAATCTTGCGCATTTAACTCTGGCATCTTGCAGCAGAATGGCAAATTTAACTGTCACATTTGCAGATGATGACAGAAGTGTTTTGGGATTTGAAGTTCAGTTTTATATAATCTTTATACATTTTGGAATAGTATTGTGAGATAAGGTTCTATAAATAGGGTCTCCTTGATACTGCCAAAGTTTTTTCAATCTCAGTTTGAGTAACAATGAATTGAGTAACCTGAAGTATTTTGCAACACTAGTAACACAAAGCAATTGCTTTTCAGTAAGTCTCTTATTTTCAGTGGGCATTCATTTAAAAAAATCCCTTTTGTCAGAAACATTCAATATCAGCATCAAAACATGAATGAACAAAAGAAATTTGATAGCTGATAGAAAATAAAATAACTCTATTTTGAAAACTAACATTATATTAGAAGTAAGTACAATGGGTATTACAGAGTTAAACCACCTTATATGCTCACCTCTTTCTGATCAACTTGGAGTGCTGATTTTAAAATATCCCTAAGCTGTGTTAATTGCCTTCTTTCTTCATCTTGTGCTTGTTTAATCTTGAATGAAAAAAAACACAGGTTAAAAATAACATTTTTTATTTTCAATGCAGATCTTTCAAATTTGCTGCTTAATTGGTTCATTTTTCTGAGAAATATTCAGCAAGAATAGAAAAAGAGAAAAGATAATGTGATCAGTTTATTTTCCTTTATACTTTCGGAACACTTGATAATGGCTAGGATGTTGCTGGCTTAAGACTCTGACATTGCCTCACAATGTTCTAGTTTCTTTGTGTTCCATTTGAAACCACATGTTATTTTCCACTTAGACAGTAAACACTTAGAGCAAAGGGTGTTTTCTTAACATTTAACTCAGTTGGGTCCTGAACTGAAGCTAAGATTTCTGAATGCTATATTAGAACAAGGTTTTACTCAGCAATCTACTCAAAATCTTAAAATACTGACTATTAAAACAGTCAGCCAACCAGAACCAAAATGATCATGCTTCTACTGTAAAAAACTAAATTTACAACACAAATATGAAAGGTTGCCACTCACTGTATAAAGATCTGTCGAGAGTGTCTCAATTGAAGGCTTGAGACTTTCAACTGCTTTTAACCCATCCTGAAAGAAACTTAAAAGGAAAAGCAAAAAGCAAGCTGTTATTAAATTTTACTTTGTATTTTCTGCTTAAAAAGTTGCCAAAGGAAGACATGCATATTATTATGCCATGCCATAAACTTCAAAACATTAAACATTTTTGTAATGCATCTCTGGCTGATCCACCTCTTTATTTCCATCATAGCTTATTCTAACATGCAAAATCCCCAATTAGATTCAGAACTGCCACAATCCACTGCCACATAAATTTTCCTCATTCTCACCTCAAATACAGGTTCTCATCCCACTTTGTGAAGGCCCAGAACAAGCAAGATTCATTTGCAGAACAGCAAAAGCTCTAGTAGATATAAAATAATTGTGACTTCTTGAAGCCAAATAATTTCATGTCTGATGCAATCTTTCTACTAAAGGAAACCCCCTTTGTTTCCCAAGCATTAATTATATCAGTAGTATTACACATGTTTTTGTATTGGCAGAGGAACAAGTTTTCCAGCTCTCAAAAAAACAGTAACTCAGATTTTAAAAATAAATTACACGCATATTTAAATAAAAATTGCTGCATGGTTTGCAACATGAAATACATTCATTCTGGGAAGCAGACATGAAAGTGACAACAGAGCACAGCATTTATGTTGTTGAAATTTTACTAAATAGAACAGATGAATGACATACCACAAGTAAAACTGATTTTAAAAGCAACTTAGCTATATAGGGGAAAAACACATAGATGCAGACTGGTCTTTTAAGATGAAAACTTACTGATTTCAGTTATAGCTGTGACTTCATTGCTACATTACTGATTTGTAAGACTATCATATAAAAGTACATAATTCTAATGAAAACTATGTGTTTTATTACTGGGTCCTCCAAGTAACTAGAAAAAGTCTGATTCTTTCAATACAGTTTTATCCTACTGTTTATGCACTTTATTTTTCTTGAGCACAGAATTAATTTAGATCATTGCTAGATACACTCAAGAAAGTCCATCAAAACTAATGGACCACTAAGTAACAGACCAAACTAATAGCTCTGTTTCAAGAGTAGTTTATAAACATGGCAAATATTGTTTGGCACTCCTTTGAAACATATAATTATATTCCAAACAACCAGTTCAACCTCATTACATGTTTCAGAAAGTGGAAACACAAGCAATCTGACAAAAGAGCATGAACAGCTGAACCTTAACATTTATTTTGAAAATTCTAGAAAAGCATTATATGGTGTCAAAAATGGAACACAAAACATTGCTCCAGTTATCGTGCAAAGAAAACTGAAAACATACTTGCACTGAGCATGGAAGTACTTGATCAAGTTCTGAAGCAAGTCCACTCCTTTTTTAATCTTGATTTCGTTGACTTTCAGGAGGTACTGTTAAAACAGTAATTCACAAAAGAACTCAATTATTACTGCTGCAGCGTTTAACATTTTATTTCCAGTTATAGTTCAACAGGCTTTAACAGCTGCATATTTACATGAGTTAAAAGAGAATGCATCAAAAAGTGGCTTCAAGAGTTAAATCACACACATGGAATTGTTGTCATTGCTGATTTTTGATACCACGTGAGGCTATTTCACTATGATTTATTCAAATTTTTAAAATATCCTTTTATGGCTCCCAGGGAAAGCCTCTGTTAAAAAAAAGCACAGAAGAGTTTGTGAAGTAGATTTAGGAACCCATTCTTAAATTTGGCATCTAAGAACATAGCTCACTAGTTGTTAAACTCATTGCTAAACAGAAGTCATTAAGGAAAAAGCAGTTCACTAAAAAAAAAAGTGAGGGATGATTTTAGCAATTTTTAAAATCTGCCTGTTGATTTATAGTTTTCATTATCAAATCCTGACACACAGCCAATTACAGCAAATTACAGTTTAGCAAGAGATTCAAAAAAACCAAACTACTGTCAAGCTCAAAGAAGAGTGTAATTACTGTCCTTTTGCATAAGGCACAATCAAAGTCCATATTAAGTGGCAGCTCCTCCTGAGTGCCACAGCATAAAAGGTGTCAGCCAGGCAAGCAGAAGTATGATTGACCAAATATCTACACAAGTCCTTAACTGTCCATTAAATAACAACAATTTTTAACCCTGGCTTAGACAACGACCTCCAAGCAAAGGAGCGAACATCTTAATGATGCTCTAATGCATCTGGTTTTCTCTCCCCACAGCACATCCTAAATGTTCTAAACCCACTAAAATAAATCAGCATCCAAGTGCCAGCTTTCAATGTTGCAGCATTTTATGCTATTCACGTGAACAAATGATGAGTCTGAACATAGACATGCTCACTGGATAGTACTGAGCTAGAGGAATCACCTCTCCAGCTCCAGCCATTTTAAAATGGAGCGCTAAGCATTTTTGTATTCAGTTCACTTTCATCATTTGTAGAGAACTATCTGTACTTATGATAAAACTTCAGTATGTCATCCTTCTGATTTACTATCAAAACAAAAACAAAGTCCCCTTTCATGCCTATTCAGAAATAACCAAGCGAGAACTTCTTTTCTCCAAAATCAGAAGAAATACAGGATACACTTTAGCCATTCCACTTTTAAGGTAATCTGATCCAATTTCACAAACTTCACCCTGCACTACCACAACTGACTGAAGTGAACTCTGCCTTTACTGTGACACAGCAAGAGAGCAGCATCTGTTCCTGGTTAGTTCTTAGGAAGGATACAGATGGGCAATTAGCTGACAACATCCATATGTTTACTGGCTACTCAAATCCCTTTACCAGTTTTGAACACTTTAGTCTGACTCTGTATAGGAATGTGAAGCTTTACTATTAAGTATGAGCATATGCAGTTACCAAAAGTGGTATTCAGGGAAACTGCAGTCATGCTATGCTGGTATATGAGTCAAATTAGCAATAATCACCTCAGTAAAATCAGAAGAAACACCCATGGTGTATTTTTGAGTTAACGCATAGAAAAAAATGAATGCAGCAACTTGAATTCCCAAGCACAGAACCAGATGTGTCCTACCAAAAATATTCACATCAGATTTAATATACTGCAAAATCACAAAGATTTCCAAGTAAAAACATTCTGAAACATCCTGAAAGACAACTGGATTTCATCCTTAGCACTTTCTCCCTGCACCAGCCCAGCACTGTGTTAGACTAGAGTCTCTCCTCATAATAATGCAACAGCTGTCAGCACAGGGAACAATTCAGAGAATGATCCAGGGCTTAAAATAACTTATAGTGAATTAGTAGTGTAAAGGCTTATTTATTATAATCTCTTAGGTTTTTATTGAGCTTTGAATTAATTTATCTGTTAAGTGAAATCACAACATATCTAAATTCCCTGTAAAGTTTGCACATCTGGATAATAAAAAAAATGGGTTTTCACAAATGGAGACCACTATTAACTTGGTATTTCCCTTTAGTGTCACAGCTGCCATTAAACAACTGCATTTTTCAAAGTTTTCCTAAAACCAGCAGCAGAACAATAGGAATCTCACATTGAATCTTACCTCACACATCTGTAACTGGAAGAATCTTCTTTCTTTCTCCATCTCTTCTGCAATTTCTGCTCCACTGATTTCTGTACGGATCATCCCATGCAGCTTAGCATGCTCTTTTTTCTCCTTCTCTATTTTTGTACTGTAAGGCAAAAAGAATAAGTCAATGAAGTGAGAAATCCATAGCCTCTCAGGAAATCTGATTATTCACAAAGTCTACTGACAGATGCAGAGCAAACTGCTGTAGCTTTGCATATGAGTTAATTCCTGATGACATTTCATCTGAAATTTGACAATGACTAAAGATCGGCAATGACATACAGTAGCTGAAATGTAATTTAATAATCTGTTAAAGTTCTGACAGATATTCCAAGAGAAGTCACTAAATGAGAAGATACAAAGTTCTTGCTCTGAAGAAAGAAAATATTGGGAAAAAAAAAAGAATTTACTTGAAAACATATGGGGGTGTTTAATACCAACAGAGCAAACACTGGTTAACAAAGTTCAATTATGTCACCAGATTTATTGAGTCTTGCCTGTCATCAAGTCATCTTCTATATATATGGGGTTTCCTCAGCCAAAGTCACAGTTGCTGTCTGTGCTTGCTGCTGAGCCAGTTGGCACTGGGAGTGCCGGCCAGCCGGCTGTGTTGCAGACTTCAAAGTCTGCTAGACCAGCTGTCCTAATTCCCTAAAAGTTTCCATGAACGTTTTCCAAGAGCTCTGAATAAAACAGGTTCTCCTGCAGAATATAAATGAATAACCAATGCCTGCCCTACTCCCATAAACACACTTGTGCATTTGTTACAGCTATTCTCCGTATTGTTCCTAAAGCCAGTATCCTAATTAGACAACCCAGTTAGACAAGTCTGATATGGAAAAAAAAGATATTAAGAAAATGCATGAAGGTGCTTACATTTTGGAGAAAGACTTCTAATTTGCCACTTGTACTGTTTAGATCCTGATAATTGCGAAAAGAGCTTCCTGAGGAAATGCTATACTACTTTTGACCAAGAGGAAGCATTACACAGGAATACAGGAAGGAGATCAGTGGAACAAATAACACACACAACTGTCCTACCTCCTTTTGGGTAGTCAAGTGTCTCTCAGCACTCTCTCTGAAAAGATGACATGCCTCAAGTGCTCTCTTAACCTGATGTTAACATTGCCCTAACAGCTTAAGGGAAAATGTCCTAGATGGTCTAAGGACTTCCAGTCAACAAAATATTCTGTACTTAACACTCCTCAAAATGAGGAACTGCCTCCTAAAACACCTCAAGCAGCAAGGGAAAACAAGAATTAGTCTCATTAATCCCATCCCATAACATTTCCACTGGGAAACATTTTGAGCAGCATTTCACAAAGCCCCACTGTGCTCTCAGCACTGGCAGGCACAGCAGAGCCAGCCCTGTGCAGTATTCCAGCAGCCAGCACATCCAGCCAGCACGACACTCTGCCCCAGTCCATCACATCCCACCAGAGGCACATGTTTGGAGGGAAGCTTCTCTCCTTTAAAATAAGTATTCTGAAAAACTCCTGTCCTGAATAAAAACTCCATTTCAGAATGTTCTGTGTCAGGAAAAAGAAATCTGTACTCTTACAATTACTGCCAATTACACCATTTTGTAGGCACAGAAAACAGTCCAAACACAAAAATTAACCAGACAAACCTGAACAAGGAACATAAACCATTACAAAAAAGATTAACAGAAAATGACGAACATGCAGCTCCTTTCTAGCACACACTCCAGGAGAGTTTACATTATATCATACTTGATAGTTCTAAAACAGTCAAACTGCAGAGCAAAGATCCAGGATGCTTCAGCTCCCTCAATTTCCACACATAACCTAACAATTCCTGAGGCCAGAGAATTCACTGGCATTTGTGTGAAGGCTAATAACACTCAATTGCTATTGTATGGTATTTTCATTGTTTACAGAGAACAATACCCAAACACAGGATGACAAAACCACCTCCAAAATTTTAAGAGCTTATTAGCATGTCATAAGGTGTCCCTAAATGCTAGTTAAACCAAAAGACAATTATGCCAAAAAGTCAAACATTATGCACAGTATCACAGCATGCACTGTATTCCTCTTAAAGAAAGCTGGGGTTTTGTGAAAGTGTCTTTTCTACTCTTTAAAAGATAAATCATTCTCCACAGGCAAAAAAAACAGTTAAACCAAGACAAAAGCTTACTGACCTCTACCAAGTAATTCAGAGAAAGACATCCTTGAAGCCATTTCCTGGAGCTTCAGACTATATATATGGCTTCAAAACCTCAAAAATATGCTTTTGCAAAAGCCCCAAACCACCTCTCAGTGGCAAATACCAGAGATACATGATGGTGTGTTTCACATTTGCATTTCCTTATCATTTATGCTTTTAATCTCTAACAATGTCTTCATTTTTGTAATCCAGAACATATCCTGTTGTTTTGCTACAATAATATGCTACCTGCTATCTGACTGATACTACAGATCACCTTGCTTCTAGGGAAACAAAGAAATTCCATACAGCAGTGTTGCATGCAAATCTTGAGTCCAAAAGGTTGGCTGTGTTTCCTATCCAAATGCAAGGATCAACTCAGCTTAAGTGTCACTCTATTTATGACATGAACCAAATCCTTTTGGCAAAGACAGTTCTGTGACATAACACCGTGGGATTTCCAAATATTGCAGAGCATTTAGGTCTTCCAGACCTATCCATTAGGCAAAATTAATAAGAAAATTGTGAAAATGCTAAAAAATACTCTGGAAGCAATAAGAAAGCAGTAAATATTTTGTAATGCTGCTGTACTTGAAGCTTATATGGCACATATCACACATACAGACTTTGGTGACTAAAATCTGAGCACACGTCAGTCAATTTACAACTCAGCTGCACATCACTAATACACAGTGAGCTCAGATAAGTGCCACAGACAAGCAAAGTGAAATACAGGACAAAGAACTACAACAGAAAAGTCACACACACATAAAGTGAATGGTCTCGCCCATTCAGTTTCCACTATAAGACTATTTTTACAGCTCTAAATTTAAAAGCACCTGTTTTTCAATATCAATTATAATTTGCATTTCATCAGTTTTGCCATACAGATCATAGTATAAATAAACTCCTAAGACTGGTATTTATTTTCAGCCAGTCAATAAGGGTAAACAACCAGAGCACCCTGTGTATGTGCAGCAGTAGTGAACTGGCTGGATGGGAAGCAGCTCTGTTGTTCTTCCTCTCCTCTATACAGCAGTAAAGCAGGCTGAGTCTGGGTATGTAACATGAAAAGACACAGAGACTGGGAACAGCACCTGGAAGGAACACACCTGAAATGGGAGCACTCTGGAAAATGGAGTGCATCTAAAGGCAACTTTGTTTGACAACATAATATTATACATTTTCATTTCAAATACTGTTTTCTTTGTCCAGTCTTCATTTTCAGCCTGACTCTTCAGGTTCTGGCATTCCAGCCTTTTGGTGAAAGAGCCTCCATTTCATTTTATCCTACTGCCTGTCAGTGCTGACAGTAAAGCATTTCTCTCCTATCACTCAACTCCTCAATGGAGAATCCATCTTTTCCTTTTGGAAATGCTGGAAAGCTTTTTCCTTTCATTCATTCTGCTCTGAGCAATGGGGGAGAAGAGAGTAGAAGGAAGAAAATGTGCTCCAATCGTCCCAGCATTTCATTCATAACATCTGCAGATTCAGTCAAAGACTTTTCCATTTAACTTGCAGGTAATCTCCTTCAAAATAAAAATACTTAATATGAAATCTCAGACTTAAAACAGTATATCATGGATGTAGTTTAAGTGGACTTCAGTAAAGCCTTTGACACCATTTCCCACAGCACTTTTGTGCAGAAACTGGCTGCTCTTTGCTTGGGTGGGTGCACTGTTACGTTGTAAAAAAACTGCTGGATGGCTGGGCCCAGGGAGTGGTGGTGAACAGAGCTGCTCCAGCTGATGGCTGGTCACTAGTTGGTGTTCCCCAGGGCTCAGTATTGGGGCCAGCCCAGTTTAATATCTTTATTCAGTCATTTGGACAAGAGGATCAAGTTCACTCTCACTACGTTTTTAGACAGCACTAAGTTGTGTGGGAGTGTTGATCTGCTGGAGGGTAGGAAGGCTCTGCAGAGGGATCTGGACAGGCTGGACTGATGTACCATACGAGATTCATTAAGGCAAAGTGCTGGGTCCTGCACTTGGGTCACAACACCACTCTGCAGTGCTACAGGCTGGAGAAAGACTGGGTGGAAAACTGCTCATTGGAAAAGGACCTGTGGGTCCTGTTTGAGAACTGGCTGAACATGAGCCAGCAGTGTGCCCAGGCAGCCAAGAAGGCCAGTGGCATCCTAGCCTGGATCAGGAGTAGGGTGGCCAGCAGGACCAGGGCAGTCACTGCCCACCTGTACTCAGCACTAGTGGGGGCACACCTGGAGTACTGGGCTCAGTTCTGGGCCCCTCACTACAAGAAAGACTTTGAGGAGCTGGAGAGTGTCCAGAGAAGGGCAGTGGAGCTGGTGAAGGGTCTGGAGCACAAGTCTGATGAGAAGCCGCTGAGGGAGCTGGGATTGTTTAGCCTGCAGAGAAGGAGGCTGAGGGTAGACCTTACTGCTTTCTACAACTACCTGAAAGGAAGTTGTAATGAGGCAGAGATCAGTTTCTTCTCCCAGGAAAGAAGCAATAGGACAAGAAGAAATGGCCTCAAGTTGAGCCAGGGGAGGTTTACACAGGATATTAGAAAAACTTTCTCCTGGAAAGGGTTGTCAAGCAGTGGAACAGGCTGCCCAGGGGAGTGGTTGAGTCACCATCCCTGGAGGCATTTAGGAGATGTGTAGACACGGCACTTAGGAACATGGTTTAATGGTAGACTTAGCAGTGTTAACTTTATGGTTCAACTTGATCCTAAAGGTATTTCACAACTTAAAGGACTGTATTATTCTGCTCTATGATTCTATATTAAAGCTACTTTGCTTAGCACTTCATTCTATGTCACTATTTACAAGCTGTGACTTCCATTTTGTCTTATGCACTTGCTTTAAAAGGAAACGTGGCAGAAATATCTACAACCTCTGAATATCAATGATCTACTGAGTCAAGCTAGAGCTCCGAAGAAGTACTGACAAAAGCTTGCAGAATTTTCAAATAAATGTTTTTTATATTGTTTAAAACATGAGTTTACCCAACTGGAAACATCATAACAAACAAGAGGTTGCACAGACATCTTTACAGAAGACTGTATTTGGACTTTGTTCATTTTTCCATTGACTTCCAATGGTTCAGAAACAAATCATTAACAATAAAGTTATATCTAGATATGAACACTTGAGTTTCTTCACAATAATGTAATGCTACTGCCTTGATCTTATAATGCCGTAAGCACACTCAGACTACTT
>JAOXXN010000446.1:102581704-102591939 GCA_026770055.1 Myrmophylax atrothorax | reverse complement strand
ATCTCTGGCTCTACTGGAAAGAAGCACCTATCCCAAGGCTGCAGTATAGTCTTGGCAAAGGACTTGATTCACCCCACTCAAGTTTAAGAAATCAATTTTCCACTGACTTAATGGGACCAGTATAGGCCATATGGCTCAATATAACTAATTCCATGAGAATTTTAAATTATTTATGTTCTAAATTCCTTTCTTTTCTTTCCTCTGGAGAAGGTAATTTGGATAAAATGCTCTTAACAAGTTCCAAAGTTATTTCACTGATCTCTAAAAATGGAACAGCTGAAATTCTGCTGAAATTCAAGAGATCAGACAACTACAAAAAAACGTTGTTAACTGTCAGACGGTGGAAAAACTTTGCAACTACAGATTAGGAACTGATTCTTACATGTCTGTTAGTTATTTTGACAATTATTAAATTAACTAAAGCAGCATTTGATTACATTCTCAAGTCAGTGGGGCAACTCTGTATTGCAATAGATGTATTTATTCTGACATAGAAAAAGAGAAGAACAAGAGGAGTGAAATGTGGTAAGCAAACAATAAAAAGATAATAAGCCTATCTTACTAAATGATCTATTTATCCTCCAGTAATTTACAGAAACATTTTTAGTCCATGTTTTTCTTCTTCCTTCAATGTCCTAGAACAATAGCTGCCAGTCACTTCCTGTTTGCTCACTAGTAAACAAAGCATAAGCCAAGTAAGTTTGATGGCTATAGCTTGGCTATAGGTTCTGAAATTTATTACAAACATGTCACCATTTGGGTCCTAAGTTGTTGTTATTTCCAAAAGGAAATATCCATGGGGCACGAACAGATTTCAGTTTCATTAAGAAAAATCCTATGCTTATATGTGTCCAATGTGTCCTTCTTAATATTCCATATAGTTCCAGGTAAGTTTTGAATGCTAAATAAACATATTAATAATAATCCTTTTAAACATAGTACTACCTACTCCACAACTAAGTAAATGTCTAAACCTGACACCTCTTTCTCTGCTTATCTTCTGTATCACAGACTTGCTTTCAAAGCTTCTCAAATGTTGCTTTGTGTACATAGTAAAGAATATGTGGTAGGTGAAACATAAACAGAAGGGATAATTCAGTTTATACACACACACAAAAACCCAAACAAAAACGCCAAAGTCTTGTTTATTAAGCTAATAGGTTGCCTTAATATCCCATGCCTTCCATCAGGTAAGATTAACGCACTAGCTAAATGTACCTATTGCACCAACAACAGTCTGACACACAAACAGGAAGATAAACATACCCCTTTTACTCCTTTCAGATCTCCCTTCAGCAAACTGTCCAATGGAAAAGTGATTATGTTGTTCATATTCTGGATCTGAAACAAGAAAATTACACCACATCATTTAATATATTTAGACACAGAACATAAACTGTCTTAATACACACATTTCAGAAGGTTTCACAAGGAAATCTCACATATTATTTTCCTATCCCTGCCTTATGGAGATGTCTATCAGCACAGCCAGTCATCAAAGGTGGAAGCAACATGAGTTAATTAAACTTACTCTGGAAACACTATAACCCAAGCCAGCAGGAAACCTCCAGAATTACTGCTGATTATAAATATCTCATCCAACAGTGACTGCCAAATAAGAGCACTAATTTTTACATTGCCTGATTGCACTGTTTAAATTATGTGAACACAATCATACAATTTTTCAGCACTGATAATTTTAAGTTCATGAGCGTATTTTAATTTAACCTTGTTTATTTTCCAGTCTCTTCAGACCTATCCCATCAAATGTATCTGATACTCTCCCAAGACATGGCAACTTATTCTGACAGGAGTTATAAAGAGAAAGGACGCTGGCCTGTAGAAAAGCCACTGTTCCAATATTTTGCACAAGCTTTTAAAAAGTAATACATCTGCCTTATTTATCTCATGTGAACTTTAAAATAAGGATTTTTGAGGTCTTCAGTATATAAGTTTAGTATGACTCAAGAGAAAACAAGGACTTCAAGAGGATTAAAATAACTTCAAATGAAGACAACAGTAAAACAACCATGGTTTTAGCCAAGTATCAGTGTGATAATATTTTGATAAGGAAAAAGAATGAAGAAAGACTGTAGGAATAAGACAGTTGGGAAAAGAAAGATTGCATGTCCACTCCTTTATGATTCAGAGAAAACATGCAAGGTATGGATCATAATGTCTAGGCAGAGAGTTTGAACTGTAACATTTCAAATGAATGGCTCTGAAGAACAAAATCCAGAGCACTTTAGAAGAACATGATGGGAAAAAAATCAGAATAATTTTGCAGCAGTTTGGTGAAGGTTGCCCTTGGATGAGTTTCACTTTTTGGTATTGTAGGCTGTTCTTTTTGAAAGTGATTTTTTCCAAGAAGCACTGAAATCCATATACGAAGATGGATTTCAAATGTTCAAATTACAGAAAGCACTTTGCATCATGTGGCAACAAATGCTTCTGTTTCTTTAGGAATAATGTCAGGGACATCAAATCCCATTTTAGTGTAACCCATCCAGAAATGAAAGGATACTAACACAAACTTCAAGAAAAAAAATATTTCCAATTGCGATGTGTGAGTCTTCCCAGAATTGAAAAATACAAAATATTATCACTCTGTAGTTACTTGGTGGCCTCACCAGAACAGACTCAGGGGTCCCATCCCCAGTGGTGCTCAACAGCTGCTATTCAAACAAACAAGCAAAGGCCCCAAGGCCCCACCTTCCTCCCCAAACAAACTACCTTACTACATTTGCTTGAAATTTCAGCCAGCAATCAAAGAACTTTCCTCAGTTTAAAAGGTTACACAATTGTGTCTGCATGGGAAAACTACAGAGATACAGAGTATCTTTTTGTGATCTCCTAACACAAATAACATTTCCCCTCCTCCACCCCACTTTTTCTCCTCCCCAACAAGCTGCAGGACTTAACCACAGTCCTTCAGAATCAACAAGTTAAATTTCAACTCTGTGCTGTTTAGGTTTTTTTAAAGACCTCCTGTAAAAATTTATTGAACATCATCTACACATGTTTA
The DNA here is from genome assembly GCA_026770055.1 of Myrmophylax atrothorax. Lineage (NCBI taxonomy): Eukaryota > Metazoa > Chordata > Aves > Passeriformes > Thamnophilidae > Myrmophylax > Myrmophylax atrothorax. Next base: position 102,588,914 of record JAOXXN010000446.1, on the reverse strand, counting down.
GTTGGCAGTGCTGGAAACCATCACCTCCTAAATTCTCAGCAGCACTACAACATGCACATATCAACATAACCACTCCCCAATTCCCAATGGTAATAAAATTATATGTTGTAGAGACAGCAGGTAAGTGAAAAGGTTTAAACTACACAAAAGCAAGGTTAAAACAAACAAACAAACAAAAACACCCTTTAGAAGAAGTTGTACATCCAGCATGGCTATCCAGGTGAGGAAGAAAAGGTCCGTTCAAAGATATCATTCCATGCAAAGTTTCCCACTTGGTTATTCTGTTTTATGAGTATGATGCAGTCAAATGTCTAACCTATGGACCGATACTTTCATAGCCCACATTTAATTACGTTTCAAATCAACTAAATAGACATAAAGAAAAAACAAAGTATTTCTCAACAGCAGACTTAAGACAACTGTTACATTTTCCTTAAGTCAGAAAAGAAAAAAATATCAGACCCTGATACAGTCATGTAAACATCAATCAACCTCCAAAACAGTTATGGATGTTTCCTAGAACTGCAAGTCATGAGACCAGGAGTCCACAGCAACTTTAAGAAAAAAGGAGAAAAAACTCTACATTATTTTTACAAGTTTGGAGAATGCTTGCCTATTCAATTTAATTCCTTCTGAGTGCTATCACCTGTACATTACTATCAGTCTATTGTATTCCCTATGCTCCTATTTTATTTACAACAAAAGTAAACATACATAATGCATGAACTTGTCATTATTAACCTAGTTGGATGAATCATACTCGCTTATAGTTATAAATCAGCAAGCAACATACAGATGAAAGACCTTACATGTTTTTCCCCTCTTTCTTGAGAAGCTTAAGCTAAACTATCTAAAAATATAGACCCATTTTTGGCATGCAGAGAAGCATTAATATGCTACAGCTCCTACTCTGTACGGGGAGCTAGAATGTATACAACAGCCTCTACATTTTGACTCTTTTATGTTTTAAAATATTCTTTAAAAAAACCCTACAAAGGTTCAGGAAAGCACTGCAGAAATGAAAGCCATCCTGTCTCAGAGGAACAGCAGCAAATTCCATGTGTTAAAAAAAAAAAGAAGAAAAAAACCCAGTTGACCTCATTTCCACTTCCAACACTGCTGCTTTGGAACTTACAGTTTTCCTTTGACAGTTTCCAACAAGATGATAAGGGTAAAAAATTAAAACTTCCTAAGCTGGAGAAGGCTGAGAAGAAGAAATGGCAGGAGGGAGAACGTACAAACAAAACACGCAGCTGCCAGAAGTGCTGGTAGAGACAACAGGCAAGCCAACATTTGCAAAGGGGAAAGATGTTCAAGTGGTTTAAGAACCTATGGCTAAACATTTATCTTTGTTGTTTGCCAGCCCTCCTGATTACTTTAAAGATTCTTTTCCATAAGAAATAGGATACTGGTGCCTGCACTACTTCTGTAGGTTTTGTTTTCCAAATTCAGGCAAAAAATAAAAAAAAAAGCTTTGTCAGTACTTGAAAAGTTAAATACCATAAACATGCAGACTTAAAACTTTGTCAATTCTAACTAAAATTCAGGCAGTCACAGTACAGTATGGCTACTGTTGCCATTCCTGAACTTCAGATGCAGTTCATGCACTTGGCTGTGGGCTCCTCAGCCACCAATGAACTCAGGTGAGCACAGGTGATGGTAGTGCTGCCCGCTGACAAATCATTGTTGAAATTACTTTCTTTTTTATGGAAAGTGCTATTGGATCTAGGAGTTTCCAATAATTGCCCACCGACGTGAGCTTTAGTAGGACAAAGCCAAGGAACACAGTGGGGAGCACCTGCTACAGATGAGAAACTGTTTGTCTGAACTTTAAGCTTCAGTACATACCCAAGACTTCAGAAAATCACGTAAAATAAAGAGTTGCAGCACAAACTTTCTCCTGTGTCTTCCCCTCACACACAAGGACACAAAGTGGCCTTTCCCTGCCCTCACCCCCTGGCCCACCTGCAGCACAGGTGGCTGGCTGAGCTGGGACACCACCCACCACCCATTATGCCACAGGAAAAGTGACTCCAGTGAAACAGGAGCTGAACACCACAAAGTGCCCACAAGGAGCTGCTGGCTCAGCTGCCCAGAGAAATTCTTTCACACAGGATACCAAGTGTTGCCACCATTTACTGCTTAGAAACAGCCCTGTTACCACCACCAACATACAAACTACAGGCTGGCAACTTCTCTGCTAGGAAGCATTTTATGGGAAATCTTAAAAGCATAAAGTGAAGAGTTACAAAAGCAAAGGAAGGAAGAGAGTTGCAGTCACTCTAGCCCTTCTTCCTTGGCAGTGGAGGAGAATTCCAGATTGCACATTCTTTAACCTACGTTAAAAGAACTAAATGGCAAGCCTCTATCACTTTCCCTGGAATACTTCCCTAATATTTTCAGAGTGAGAACCCATTCATATGTGATTTAGTATTTTCCTCTTCCACAATCACAGTTATCTGTGAGACAAACCATACGTTTCAAATTCTTCTAAGCTTTCTTCATAAATCAACCTATTCAAGCCCTGATCATTTTTTGTTACTGTCCTCTGAATTTTTTCCACTTGGATCAAGATTTTTTTGGCAAAGAAATAAGGATGTGACTCCAGGTGGAGCTGAACCCATGCCACTAAGGAGGAATTACTACATCTTGGTTTATATCTTTACAAGCTTAAATCAAACAATACTCTTTATTTTTTTCTCTCACCCTTAGCCAAGTTTTCCTCCAGTGAAAAACAGAACTGATACAACATTAAGCTTCACATATAAATACTCCACTCTAAAATATGTGTATTTGTAGGGCTTCTCAGGGACGTAACTAAGACGAATGAAGGTTCAGGCATCAAGCACTTTTTTAAAAACCTCAGTATGAACTACTAGCCCTGAAAGAAAATTCTGGGCAAAAAAAAATTATAAAGTTCATTATACAACAGAAAAATATTTCCTTCAGTTTTGTTGCTACCTTTTGCTTGAGCCAATCTCCTTTCTTCTTACAATAAAAGAAGTGACACAGGAATATATGGTTAGAAAAATATTATTAGTGTTCTTCCATTTTTTTCTGTCTAAAAGTCCAAGGATTATTAATAGAAAGTAGAGGCTCTTTCTCCCAGATATGTTCCAGACAATGGAAATATCAGGTCCAGTTCTCTCAGTCCAGCCTGCTTCATTAGCTTTAAATTTAAACAAATTTAAAAGAAAGGACAGGATTTTATAGAACAACAACAAATACAGAAAATGGAATGTGTTAAACAGCTACTTTATCTTCACAGATCAAATCCCTTTTCAGCAAGTCCTGACAAAGATGACGAGCAACCAGATTTTATTACTTCTCAGTGTAGCAATCTCATGTGATTTAAAGGAGAAAATATTTAAAGTGAAAACATATTGCAGTCAGTCTTCCCTTGTCCTAACATTTCTCATATTAAGACTCACACCTTTATCACTTGGCACTGTATATTAAGAAGACAGAGTAATTAACACTATAAGCAAGTGCCACACAGACCCTGTGTACCTGGGAACTGTGGGTGCCAGTTCATTAGGAATTAGAATATTGTATGTGCCTCAAAGGTACTATGTTTCCTCTGAAAATGCCTCTGGTAATGTCCTGGTTGTCCACTATCAAAAAGACAAATTGACTTCTCAATCTTCTTAAAAAACAGAAGTTGCAGAAAAATTTGTGGCTTGATATTAGAGCTATGGCAACAGAAAATGTACAGTATATATCACAAACTGATCCAAATAATGCAAACAATGTGTTAGAATGGCTAAAGTGAGGGTTACAAGGACCTGATACACAGTGAATGCCAATTGATTGGTTTTTAGTTTTATGCTCTACTTGAAAGTGCACACATAAAAGCAGCATAGCAAAATACATATAAAAAGCTCAAGACCTGAACTTTAACTTCAATAGTTCACAGTTTTTTGGATTAAAACCAAAAAATCTTCAGCTGTTAATGAAATACTCAAAACACTGATGCCTTGGCAAGTCCACAAAAACTTCAGTATCTTTTGGGAAATCTTTAAAACTACAGAGAAAACAAGCACCTAAAAGCCCTGTTAGAGCAGAACAGCTGACAATGGCTTTCCTCTATCTTCCTAAAGAAAAGTTTACGGACAAGCTTTTTGCAGAAGCACTTCAGAGCTACAGCTCTAAATGCCACCCAGGCCAAGAGCTGACAGAACACATCAGCTTCTAGAAACAAAAGCATAATATATGACAAAGCAAAACTTGACAGTAGCCCTAAAGCTTTGCCAGTGTTAACAGCTCTGGCATCTGTTCCAGTCTGAACATGTCCTTTCACTTCCCTGCACATTCCACACTCACTTCAGCTAAAATGTTCTGTGGAAATCCAGCACCCTGTGGAACTCCAGGGACAGGTCTATTTAAAGAGTACCCTTCAGAATGGTTTTTTTAACAGCACCAGGTTGCACGGCCTTGGCTACATTTTTGATGAAAATATTTACAACCAAAACCTGTGGAATGCTACCAGGAAACACCAGGGGAGAGGGATGTTTTTTACTCTTAATATGCTGAAAGCATTCAGAGTTGGAGATGTCATCTCCTCCGAGAAAGCCTGGGGTTTGCTTCACAAATGGCTATGACTTCAACAAAATAGCACCCCAAATTATTTCCAACTGCTGTAGAGGAGTTTTTACACTCATCAACACCCTTTCAACCTCTTAGGAAACTAAACCTCCATCAATGAACCTATGAAGGAACTTTCAAAGTGACCAGTTACTAACAATTTACTCTTGTGGCATTAACTTTTAATAGGCAAAGTTACATACATCTCTATTTGGTTTATAATTCTAGATTTCTTGTTTATGAATATGGCATTTTCAAGCAATAATGAAGCTTGTATCTTTTTTTTCCCAATAATTTCTTTCTTGACAAAACTATTTTTCTAGTGACACATCAAATTCAATGACCATTAGGTTTCCCTCACTAGTCAGGAGAAAACAAAAAACTTTGAACTTGAACAATATGAAGTAAATTTGGGAGTAGCAGAACTTGACAGAGACCTGCCCCTCACCAGACAGTGTTAAAGAGAGAAGGTGCCTTTGCTACTGTAATGTGAAAAAAAAAAAAAATTACATTCATCCTCATGGAAAATTATTGTTCACTTCAAAAACAGAAAAAATCAGAACCACAAACTGAGAAAAACTAAAGCCTTAGCTACTCTCTCATGACATATCCTCTTCTTATACATACAAACTGAAGCAAAAATACAAAGTTGCTACTGAAAAAACAGTACACAGCAAAAAGAGCTTGAAATATTCCCTGAAGAAGACAAAACGCTTGTGCAGATAAGAAAAGGTAACAAAAACATGCATTACACTTCCCACGGATATTTCAGGTTTTTGCCTTTCCAGTTTGTGGAGGGAAAGTTACTCTTGTCATATATATTTTTGCACAGATAGTAATTTCTGGTTTTAAGAGAACAAATAGCTATGATTTCTAGTAAAATGGGAAGATCTTCTAGCTTTTAGAAATATTCTTGAAATATAATACATTAAAAGGGTTTTCTGAGGAGGGAGTGCAGCTTTTAGTAGATTGCTTTTTAAAACTACCTAAACATCATATTTCCCAGATCCATTTGCCTAATGAAGTCATATTGCAATTAATTTATGATAGAGAGGGTTTTTTAGACAACAGAAGGCATCAATTAGAAGACCCGTTCCATCTTCCCTTCCATAGGAGCAGCCTCCCTCTGTATGGGAGACACAGGATAACTGCCTCACACTGAAGCAGGATGCCTCTTCTGATACACAACCTCAGATAATATTTCTATGTCCAGAGAAGTCCAAATCAATGTAACCAATGTGAAATACATTTCACTGATGATAAATACATTTGGGGCTAGATTCTCTCTCACCAATATCTTGACTGGGTAAAAAGAGAGAACAGCATCAGGGAGTGAATGGGACTGCCCTAAATCCCATCAGCTGGAAACATTCCCCAAAGAAGTGATTATGACCAGCTGGCTGCAAACTACAGACATTTGGTCTAGACTCACAAAAGCATTTGATGTGCCTCCATGTCATTGATTTCAGCAGACACAGACTTTTAAATGCTAGTAGGAATCTGGGTCATTTTCCCTTCGTAGCCTTTGGTTTAAGAGTTATGTGAATTCAAGAAAATCTGGGACTTACTCAGACATGAAAGCTCTGTCTAGTAGAATGCAATCAGAATCTGCCCTTTTCGTACCCTCTGATAGATGTGAAACTGAGGCTGAAAATTCTCCATTCATAATTAAAACCCATGTTCTTCCATTTAGCTCCATCGTATTTGGCTCACAAAGAGGGCTTTTAAGCCTTATGGCTTCAGTTGCACGATTGGTCCCCAGTGCACAAACTGTCATAGCATTCTGTTTGATTTTGGTTCCCTGACTCTCTTCCCTGAGAATCAAGAACTCTCTCTTCCAGTAACACCAAAATTTCCCCTTATAAATACAAATGGAAAGTAGGGAAAAGTAAAGTAAAAGTAACACCATCCCACAGTAAATCAAGCTGGGGTTTGCTGGTTTCACAACTTTAAAGCAAATGGGTATGTGTGTTTTATAAGACATGTTATAACTACTTTATTGTGGGAAGCTTTTGGATGTGAGAAGTGTTGGAAGAGGGGTTTTTGTAGTACTTGTTTGGGGTTTGTGGTAATCTGCTTTTTGATTTTGTTGTTTAGCGTTCAGTTTTGCAAAGGGAAAGGCTGAGATATTTTCCCATGCTGAGAATTTTTTAAGAACAGTGGTTGCTAAAACATAAAGTGTCTTCAACATGAAGAGCTGTTATAATTCATAAATGCAGCTTTTGTAATGGCTTTAAAATGTCAATGTTTTTCTTAAGTAATTCTTACCAAATTTTTGAAGAGTGCAGTTAATTCCTTTGTAAACACAGAAAATTTTAAAAACGCTGTTCCCAAATCTGGGTCATCCCTGCAAACACAGTTGCCTCCAAACTTCTCCAGTGCTTGTGTATACTGTTCTTCATTTTCCACATGAGCTTCAAAAAGAACAAAACATGAAAATATCATCAGCAGATAAAAGGCTATTGAAATTACAGTTGAGGGTATTTTTTAAACAAAAAAAGCTTCTCAGATTTCTTGCAAAAAGTGTTAACTTGAGACATCAAACATTTCTTATTTATATTTTAACATTGATATGACAGAAGCATGACATACTTCACCAATTCTGGTTTACATGTATCTATCCACA
>JAOXXN010000446.1:102556098-102581652 GCA_026770055.1 Myrmophylax atrothorax | reverse complement strand
ACATGCTGTACAAAGGACAAGGTGTCATCCACACAAGACAAACATGACACTCTAGAAAGACCCACAATATTTCTGCAATATAGTGACTGCATAATGACTCAAATCCTACAATGAACTTCTATATTTTAGAGGTTTTTATTCACATTTTCTAACTTTAGCTGTGCACCACTATGTTTTACTGCATGCTGAACAGAGAAACAGAAGAGACCAAGTGTGTTGGCAGAGTCTTGGTTCTCTGCAACAGAAGACAGTAGATCAAATAGGACTCTTGAGTCATCTTAAGAAACAGGACCACAGATTACATTACAGATGAGGACAAACCCCGTATCTATGTTAGCTCTCTGATTCAGAGCAAGGTCTACAGCAAATTCTGGCACTCTGCATTTACCATGGGCCAGTTGAGTTCTCAAAGCTGTTCTGGTTCATGACAACCAGAGTCCTTTCTGAGACAACAACATCCAACCAGTGCAAGTCACCCAGCGTACACCCAACACTTCTGCCCTTCAGAGAGGTCTGAGCTGCACATGTTGGGGGGGTTACTCAGCCCAGGGAATGAGAGGAAATTTAGGCCTAAAATAAGTTTCCCTGATTCAAATATAAAGGAAATCTGAGGGCCCTCGGTCTTAACTACTTCGACCAAAGGATTCATTAACCTAGGACACCAGGTTGCTTGCTTGTGTAGACAGGCATAAAAAGTCCCTTTATCAAAAGTCAATTTTGATCTGTGGAATGAAACACAAAGTCTTGACCACGTCAAGCTTGAGAACATGGACAAAACACTCCAAGTTGGCATCTGCGATAGTTAATGTTGCCTATTTCTTATTCTACCTGTGGCCAATTTCTAGAGCTTCAAAGGAAGTCAGGGAAAAACCCCCACACTCTGGAAAACAAATGATGCATTAACAAGAACAAAGGCTGTCTCAGTCATTACATGAGACCTACATAAACCCTAAGATTATTTAGAGAGGATTAATCTGTTCAAACAAGCAATGATCCAGTTTCATTTCAAGCCCATTTGTACACATCAGAACATTCAATATCCAAAGGATTTTGGATGTAATGTCCTTTCACCAAATTTCTATGAATTAATTATACAAACTGTTCAATAAACCTAAAATGCTCCAAATTAAAAACAAGCTCATCTGCCCACATGTCCTATCGGGACAGCCACTCCAAGAACTTTATTTCTCAAATAGCTACAAATTTTCTCTAAATTCTGATCTATGAAACTAAACCCCTGTGCAGCAGTGGTATAACATGGTGTAAATAGTGACTTACTGTACATGTACCCAAACAGCATTAATTCTACAAGTTTCTACCTTGAAAGCTTGGATTTGCAGCCTGCAAGAGGCAGTTTTTAAATTTAGTAGCTGTCTGTAAATTAAGTGCTAGCACTGAACTTACTTATTTTTCCTCAGCATCTACAGCAAGGACTGAGCATGTAACAAACCTTTTGCTACAGGGTGAAGTAAGAGTGTTCAACCAATAATACTGTGTGACATACATACACCTGAACAAGCTTTGAATGAACTGGCACAGACAGCAAAAACCAGGATGTGGCAGGTCACAACTTCTCTAGCTCTCACATCTACCCAGAAAGGTGAACTATTTCCATATTGCTTTCCGCATTCCTAATGCTTCCTGCATCCAGCTTAGCTCAGTGAGCTCAGGTTAGAGTGGAGATGCCAGGCTGCAATTCAAAGAGAAAGCTGCCCCTGCACAAAGTGAAAAGGCTGCCACCACTAATTGTTATGGTTAGGCGTGCAACCAGCAGCTGAGCCATGCTGACATTTTAGCTTAGGAAACAAGCCCAGTATCCATTCCACATAGCACCCCCAAGAGTCTTCTGTTCTCCAGCATCCCAGGGACTGTTCTTTCGGGTTACAAGACACTCCCCAGAATGCTGATGGTAGTTACTGCAGCAATACTATTAACTCAGCTGGTACTCCACTCCAAAAGGGCTTCTCAAGAACACAAAATTCTACCTTTCTCATGGATCCCTCCAAAATACTCTCCCTGCCCTATGGTTTCTTCCTGATGGATTTTTAAAGTTTCTCTACAAAGGAAAGGTATGAAACCTATTTAAAAAAAAGAAATATGATTTGGGTTTGTTTGAGGGTTTAGAAGCTTTCTTTAAGTAAGAAACAAAACTATGTACAAATAGGAGTCGCTGCATAATCCTTCATAAAGGTTTGTAAATTCTCACATTAAAGAAGCCAAAACATCATTATTTAATATTTAGGGAACCTGTATTAAAAACTGTGCCCTTATGAGTGTAGGGCCATGGTTTTTATTTTGCCAAAAGAAACCCCAAGGGCTGGCAAGTGGCTGGAAGTGAAATGCCTCCAAACCCTTCTTGTCAACATTGGGTGGGCAGCAATGAATTTAAAATGTGGGCAGGACACTGATTTTATGCAAAAATTAGTGATTTGCTACAATGGTCTAACAAATTCTCTGATTATGAGGCATGGTCAAGCACTCTAGAATAAAATTTAAAAATAAACAAACAACCTAACAATAAAACACAAAAAAGAAAGAAAAAAAAAGAACAGAATAAAAGCATGCCAAATCAATATGTAACAGATGAAGTAACTCCAGATGAATCTTAAACTGAACTCTCCACAACACAAAGATAACAGGTTCATTACATTACACATGAAGGAACTTTCTTCCAATTAGTTGACAAGAATTATACCACAACAGCAGTTCTTGTTCTAATCTTGAGTCTGAACACCAACATGGCCACAAGTTCTGTCAGATATTGGTGGCTCTCCAAGGTTGCCAGGCTTATCTATTTTGCATGTAATATTGGTTTTGTTAGCTCTAATTGCTACGAACTGCACAATGAGAACAAAAGCCAACCAAATGCTGTTTCTTACCCACAAAAACAAAAGCTGTTTCTTATTCACAAAATGCTGCTGATGCACAAAAGGTTCAGCTATTTTTTTTGAAGAATATCAACACACACAACTCTAAGACATTGGTACACATTTGAAAATGCAAGCAGCAATAGATCTTAGTATTTTATCAGCATTGTAGGAGAAATATATGACTTCCAGTATGATGACAATAACAAACTGCAGCCCCTCAGCTCTCTCTTGTCATGAAGTTCTCAACATACATAACTGGAAGGCACCAGGAGGAGTGAGGTTTCACAAAGCAGTAGAGCAAATGTAGCTTCTTATTGCTACCAAAGAGTAATTTCACCCCTGCCATGCCCTCAGCTCTTGATGACACACATGCCTGTAGCATTTCAGGTGCCCACTTAATCCCAGTTAAATTGGTTTCACTGCATATGTAGCCTTGTCTGAGCTAAAATCTCATCTAGGGATGTGCCAAGCAGCAGGGGTGGCAGAAGGAGCAGGTAGCCCAGACCTGGTGCAAAGAGGAGAGGCTTCCCCACTTGGCCCCACACCAGCGAGGGTTCAGCTGCCTCACAGCATTCCATCCTCACTGGCTCCCCATCAAGCAGTGAGTTCAAGACTGCTATTTAAAATGTATAAATTTCTCTTCTCAGAGTGACCCATAAAACTCTTTCTGATTCAGTACATCGTCTGACTATTTGAATCCTCCAATTTCACCAATATAAACTAACAGGAATTATGTACTTACCCAGACCAGATAAGTTTATGGCTTTGACAGATTTCTTCATTTTATAGAGAACAGTTCGGTCAACATCCAGAGCCTGAAAAACAGAGAAAAATTAAATGTGGAACAGTGGATTGTCCTCAGGTAAAACTTCTGCTCTGGAAACCTGCTGTAATTATAACACTATTATGTTAGTTAACTTTATTTCTGTAATTAAAAAATTACTTGCCATTTGCTTCCACTCCCCTCCACACAACCTTCTGTCCCTTTGCCCACAAACACACTTCCTCCCTCTTTGGTTGTGACCAGCACCATGTATAATACTCAGCAGGAAACTATTTACACAGTATCTTCTTTCCATGTTAAATTATTAGAGAAGCTTAAAACAGTTTTAACCCACCATATGTTCTGTTCTGACACTGCTGGACAAACAAACAATATCACTTCCCCAAGCAACATATTAAAAATGGAATTGAATTTCAGTTTTCCTGGATAATTTAGCTAATTCCAGTCCCAACTACATGAACTTTGTCACTGCCATGCTGAACATAATAGATTGCATATCTCTCAAATAACTTTCACACATTTTAACTTAGGCAAAGCTTTAACCAACACTATATAAAATTCAAGTTTAAATCTTGTCCAGAACACTCAAGCACTAATAACAAATTTGTTTCAAAAAAAAAGAAATGGAAGTAGGCAACTATTGTGCTTACTGAAGTGAAACACGAGCAGACTCAAAAATGTAAAATCGTTTCCGAATGGAGAAGCAGAATTATGGTCACACAAATTAATTTAAAAAAATAAAGTTGTGAAACTTCAAGAAAATTTAAGTATGTGTTCCAGAGATGGTGGTGTCTGTCTTTAGGCCCCACTGAAGAACAATATCAAACACTACAAACTGTATTATGCTAAGAGCTGCTTAGCATGATGCATGATAAAAATAGCAAAGAAAAACCCACCAAATTAATTCCAGTTTTCATTCAGAAGTGAATTACAGCAGCTACATGTTTGACTTACCACTGTTTTATCATTAATCATTTGTGTAAGAGAAATGATGCAGAAAAGTCAGTTCCTAGGTTTATTTTAACATACTGAATGCAAAAAGAAATATTACTCTCCATATTTTGGGAGTATTCTTAAACTGAATTTATTTAGACCACAAATAGGTGGCAAAATCTTGACAGCATTCCACAGAAACCAACACATTTAGATGATGCCTTAACATTAACGTTACAATGTCATAGTACTGCTGTATCAATTGGAGACTTCATCTCCAGCATCTTTATAGTTCACATCTGAAACATATTAGGAGGAGAAGGGCAGAGGCCTTTTCACCTGGAATTCTGAAGTACTCCTTCTGAAGAGGAAGGGGAAAATAAAACAATGTAAAAAAGCCATAACAGCCATGCCAACTCTGCTCACCCTCTTCAGCAATTTGAATTGTATCCACTATAACAAACCTGTATCCAGTGTGATCTCAAAGGTTAGATTAGTCACCTGTTAGGATGGGAGTACATTAACTGAGCTCCCTCCTCGTGTATTTCATGATTTCTAAAAATAACCTCAGAAAAGCAGCATTTGATCAGCTGACTACAGAGGAATGATAATTCCATCAATGACTGTCAAAGGGCAATTACCCTCTTGGAGACAAAGAGAAAAGAATGTCTCTGCCATGCCATAACCCCAGGCCTTACAAGTAATGCCCAAAGAGAAGGCTGGTAGCCAGAGACTTAAAACTTGAAGATTCTGTTTCCAGTTAAATCTTAGATTTATGTGTGCAGATGATAAAATACTCAATCTCTGCATCTTATTTTGGGGGAGATCCTTCTTAAGAGAGAGAAGTGTTGGAAGGATAAGACCGTGGGATGAATTATGAATTACTTGTACTACTGTGGTCAGGAATCCAGATAAATCTATGGATTCATAAAGTCTTCTGGCCCGTGACTGCCTCAGTCAGAAAGCACAAACTTCCAATAAAGAAAAAGCCTCAAGTCCTCTTCCTCAACCAAAGTCATTTTGGTTTGCAACTTCTCTCAACCAGCTCCTGCTTTCGCTGGGACTGGGCAGTGGAGGAGCAAACCTGCAAGGCACAGCATGGCCAGGGCCCCAGGGAAACAGCAGCTGATGCCCCCAAACACACCAGTGACGACTCGGGCATCGACCATCTCAGACAGCCAGTCCACAGAACAGGCAAAACCTACAGCTCTGATGTGTTGAAAATGTACAGGGCTGAGAGGTCAGGCTGCCTTGGATCCCTTCATCCCCTGCCTGCCTTTTCAGCTGTGCCAGTGAAAGTGCCTGTGGGGATGTGTCACAAACCACAGGAGAGAAGCTGTTTAAACCATATTTTAAAATTAATAATAATTAAAAAGGCAGTTATTTTTCAGCTAGGTCAACCTTTCAACTCTGACTATCAGGCAGACCCTTGATACAACACAATCCAATGCAAAAGACAACGGGAAAGCCAGGAATGAGTAAGAGGATATACTCAGATGGCCCTGCTGAAGAATCCTCTAAGGACATTTCTGAACAAGAACTCAGCAGCTGTAGGAGTGTAAGGAGCAGTTCTACTACACTGTTACATCTACCAGCTACCTTTGTTTTTTGAAGCCTTGGCATTACATTAACCTGAACATTTCTTCACATACTCATTCACCACAATAGAACAGGCTTGGTAAACTCAGTTTCTGTAGTAACTGGTCCCACACTTTTACGGTGCGTAGCTGACAGCGAGTCTGCAGAGTGATGCTGAGACATTCAGGGAACTGTCAGGACTGAGCAGGCTAAATACCACCTTGACTAACACTGACTTAACACTGACTTGGTTACCTGAGGACTCAGCTCAGCTTCTGTTCAGGCAGATGATCCACTCCAAAGCCATGAAAAACAGAGAAAAATAACCCCAGCGGAAAAGTCTCCCTCCCTTGTATCAAAGCATCATAGACTCGACATGCTATTTCTTCCCTCTCCCAGTTAAAAAAGAAAACAATAAAACAAGTGAGGAACTGAAGTAATTTGTGACAGTCAGTACTCCATATAATTGTATTTTCACATAACACTTAATATTGTAACTACCAAAATGAAAAAACTGTCACAAAAATAAACCACGTTTCACTCTTTAAAATATGAGTGGTTTATGTCAACTTAATTCACTGATGTGATGAACGAGAACGGGAAGAAATTCAACAGTGAAGACTGCAAAGTTGCGTATCCCAGGGAAAAATACATACATGAACTGGGAGATCAGTCAGGAAGGTATCAGGAGAATACAGGTGTTTGGCTTACCACATGCTTGCAGAGTCACCACAGAGTGCCAAAGTGATAGAGCCATTGAAACCAAACCCACAAAGACACAGGAGATCTCCTTCCACCAAAGACAACGAAACAATAAAAAAATCACTGAATGCCACATATCATTGAAATGCAAAAAAAAAGGCCTATCATCAAAATGATGGTCTTGAAAACATTGTCTTTCTGAACCACTGGATTTTTGACTGATAAACACAGAAAAATTACACACAGAAAATGGGAGGCAATGTAGACATTGCTCTTAGCCAGCAGTATGGAAAATATGGAATTGAATGAAAAGATCTTGAACTGCTCTGATTTTGTAATTAGATTACTGGGAATAAGCTGTAGCACACTTCAAATCGTGTAGCTCAAGCAGATAGCCAGAGGGAACTGGAGTGTGTCCATTACACAAATATAAATAAATTACAAGCACAAAATGCTTAAATACATAAATAATTAAATAAACCCAAACAAACAAAAAAATAAAATGTAAGAAGCACAGGCTGCCTTCCTGAAATGATTCCCACTCACCCAAGGGCGTCTGGGCCATTATCTAGGCAACTAATGATCAGTGCAATTTTGTTCAGATCATACGGCACTGCTCATCCACACCCTGTGCTTGTTCACTTACCCTGACACACAGGCTGTAGGCAGTGTCCTCCCTCCTGAATGGAAGGGGTCCCAGCTAAATTCCTTACTGGTAGTAGCAAATAGGAAAAAGGATAAACACCAAGGAACATTTAAACTAAAAAATAATGTTAGCATAAGAACAGCTGAGCTACCTGCACAGGAACCTGAACAAACTGTGACCAGAAATCAGTGAAAAAAGTCAATTTTAGAAAGCTTTCCAAACAGGAAAAAAGGATAAACTATATCTAGCCATTTGAAGAGAGACCTGGATATATTTAGGAAATATTACAAGGTTGTTTCCTAGTAAGAAACTAGACTTGCTCCTGTAGGAAAATTTGTGTATTCCTCCCTTCCTCATTGAAATCCTTCAGCAGTGCTGCATTTAAGAGTGGCTCTGTATGCCTACAACTAACAGGGAAAATACTGAAAAGCTTAGCATCTTTAATACTGTATTTCAGTCTTGCTTGTAGACCAAAAAACAGAGAGGGGGACTTTGCCTTTGTTTAGTTGAACAACATTGGTGCTTATTCACAATTACTGTTTCAAAAGAGTCGTTTCAGCATAAAACTTGAAAAGATCAGCTCCTTTTCTTTAGCACTGTTCTTCACATTTTCTCATCCTTTTCTTTGTCCACATCTTAGTGCTAGGACATCAGGTTAAATGCAGCTGTAGCTTTATTATACTTCAAATTTCTAATCCTGTGTTTGTTTCATAAACATACACACACTACATCAAGGCACACTCGTGCCCCAAACTGCTGCCCTCCCCTCATTCAACTGCTTTGTGCACTCAGCAGTGCCAGAGGCAGGGAACTTTAAAACAGCTTCAGATGTTACATATTACAGCTTTTCTTTTACTCATTTAAAATGCCCAGTGAACTTCTGAACCAGAAGAAAAGTGACCATATAATTCATATGACAGGATCGTTTTGTTCTCTCTCGTAGTTTTGACTCAAAAAACTCTACTGCAAAACTTTTTGCCATCTGTTTATTCCAGCACAACTCAGCCTGGGAAGCCATAACAGATTTTTTATAGTCCTACTCAGTTTCTAGGGGGTGGTCCCGTGGTATAATGGAGAGCACTCCGGACTCCGAATCCCAAGGTCGTGAGTTCGAGTCTCAGTGGAACCGTCCCGGGCAGTTAAATGCCTCCCTGCCATCCGATCCCGTCAGATCTCGGATGCTGAGCAGGGCCAGCCCCGGTTAGTACCGGGTGCTGTGACAGTCCCGAGGACTTCACTGTCACTGTCCAAGCGCGCTCAGCTGTCACAAATGGACCTTAGGACTTAAATGGTGGGGCCAGTTCTGCGCACGCTGAGCCTCACCTAAAAAATCCACTGCGAAGGCTGGAAGGGCACACCCACGTGGGGGAGAGTCCTTCCCAAATCTTCGTTAGCGAAGTTTGGCCATACATACTCAGTTTCTACTGATGAGCACTCAGACTTCTCTCTTGATAAAAACAGTAAACACAGCTTGGACTTCGGGGGAAGAAAAGATTCTACAGAGCATAAGAAGTTCCTTTATTACAGAAGTGGTGTCATGCAGTGTGAACTGAAACAGAAACTCAAAAGTGACCTTCTTGACCGTGCCCTTGGCAGTGCAATCTTTTTCCAAAGATAGTATTTATGTCTTCTGTTTATTTACTTTTTTTGTGATTTCTAATGCTAATCTTGCAAAAGCACTTTTAAGGTAAATTACTTATGTCAGAAATTGTGTAGCATATCTAGAGACCACAGAGATCACTTGGTTGACAAGTCTTCAAAAATGCACAGTTGATCTGTCTTAAATGGCAGAGAAACACGATTTAGTTTGAAAACTGTTTTACCCTACAACCCAGGGCTACACCATGAAAATGATCAAAAATATGTTTACTTGCCACACTTGAAAATAATGTCATTTTTTTCTTGCTGTATCTTTAGTTAAGTGTATCTCTCTGTGCAGTTACCACACATGACCATATACACCACAAAAAACCAACACCAAAGTTACCTGCAATATGCAGATATTTTAAAATTGGAATTCACAATTGTTTCTTCCTAGCAAGTTAAGGCCAACATTTTGGCACCCATCACAAATACACTTTTGACACACTGCTAATGTATTTTGGCAAGGTATTTGGTAACACAGGTAATTTGGTGTGCCACAGGTTGAAAATTTCAAAATTAAAATTATTAAGTAAATGCATTTCTGAGGCCAATACAGTGTGTAGAAGAAGCAATTCAAATCCTTACACAACATAATTCAAAGTTCTATATGCCTGATGAGAATTCAGCAATAACGTGCCTGTAGTAAGCATACCAGGAAGGGGAAGAAGCATACCAAAATAAACAGAGAAAAACAAAGATTTTCAAAGGAACACAAGAGAGAGGATTCAGGCTACCAGTAATCAGTAGCAAAGCTTTTTTCCACATGTAAGAACAAGGTCCAGTTTCACTTGCCAAAGGCCAATTTCCATTTTCACTGCTTCAAAGGTTTCTACTTTGAACAATAAAATGTGTCAACTAATTAGAACCAAACCCATCTTACCAGGAAGAAATCAGTCTGAGATTACTGAAACTTCCTGAAATGTTATTCTACATCGTCCCCTGTATGCCAAAATCCTTAAAAACCCCTCAAAACTACCATCACTCCCCAAATCTGTATTGTGCAAATAGATCTGTGCAATATACAGGCTGGTACAAAAGATAAATGTATTATTTGTTCTTTTCAGTGGAGAGAGGGGAAACAAACTATTCTATTTTTAGCATATTTAACTGAGGGAGGAAAAAAAAGCAGGAAGGCAGAAACTGAGAAACTGGACATCCCAAAGATTATTTTGGCACCTTTTACAGAACCAAAGGGTATGGGGAAAAACAGGGCAGTCACAGCATAAACAGAGAGTCCCCAGGCTCTAGTGGTTTAGATGTTCATTAAACATCTCTTGTGACAAACTTACATCAGAAGTCTGGGTCTTTATCTTATGCAAGTGTTCTTGGTGCCTTCTTACTCTGTGGTCCAGAAAATATTTCTCTGTGTAGTAAGAGAAAAGTAGCCAGTGGATCAGATCAACGCCCATTTAACCTGATACCCTCTCTCAGTAGCAGCCAACAGCAGCTGTTCAGGGCAGCAAGCAAAGCACGTACCCAGCCTTCCCCAGGATAATCTCCCAGTTTCCAGCAAGGAGGTTAAAAACAAAAGGCTGAGAGACTCTCAGTCAGAAATGCTCCATAGCCAAACAGGCTATTCTCAAGAGAAATAAGAAAACCAAATTTTCTAACTCCAGACAAGGGACAGAAAAAAGCTAACCCTGACTTCTTGCAGCTCAGTGCAAGTGCCCTCCTGACTGCACGACAGCCTGCTGTGGGAAGTAGTGAGGGAGGAAGGGGAAGGACTCAGCCATAATCTTTGCTCTATTTTTCATTTAAAACAGTTTAAAGTATCTAAAATTTCTTCCTTCTTACCCATAGCAACTTCCTTTTAGAAAGGGAACACTTAACTATTCCACATTTTCAGCTGTTTGGATGGGGTTTTGCTGAAAGCATTCAAAGCACTGGATCTGAATTTGAGAAGTCTCAAGGTTACCATTTTTTTAAAAATAAAGAGGCCATTGGAACAACAACAACAAATGCTTAGAAGGACTGCTAAAGCAGTAACAAAAGTTTAGGAAACAAATTCTCATGTCATTTGAAAAACAATCCCAGAAACAGGAACCTATGTGCTCTTCCCCACATTGCACATCTAAGTGACAAAGATACCAATAAAATATTAACACACTGACATTAGATCCACTGTAAACAATGATCTTAACCATTATTTCTTTAAAACAAAATCTAATCTCAAATCCTTCTGTACCTCACCCATTCCAGCATCTCAGATAAGCAGTAACGCCAGAGGCTGCTGCAGATGCTGAACACATACAGGAACATCTTTCCCAAAAACCAAAGGGCACTGGAGAAAACCGGTTCAGTTAAGGAAGAGAGAAGTGATCAAGTACAATGGTTTGGCTTCTCTGGTGTATCTTTACAGGCAATCTGATACTTGCTGTAATTAATCCTCGCTGACTCAAAAGATCAGAGATATCCATAGACATTCTATCTCTGTTATTTTTCTGTTAGAAATGAACTGCCTACACTGTTGGCCTCAATCCACTTTTGTTACAGAGGATGGTAAAAAACCGTCCAAAATTATGGTATACCCCTCCAAAATCCCCTTTTCATTCTCCTGCTTGTTATGTCATTTCCTCCCTCCATGTATTAGTTTCTTTTCTAAATCCTCTCCAGTTTCCTTCCACTGATCACTTGGCACAGTTATGGAGGGACTGATCCTAAAGGTGGAAAAAACCTGATACAAATAGTCTGGGGCAAGGCATTGTAGCCTCTGAATATATTCTAGAACAATAAAATAATTTTAAAACCTTTAATTTAGGGAAATTATTTTACTTGAAGTGTGCACGTGAAAAAATATTCCAGAGCATTATATTCTACAGAAGCTATGACAGTTAATTTGTATAAATGAACTCTTTGGCATAAGACCTGTAACTTAAAAAGACTGTGAAGGTAGAGAGACAGACATGCAGTAAAAAGGACAGGGTTATGGCAGAATCATCTCTGAAAGGTCCCTTGCCACAAAAGCATTAGCTCTCCAGCATCTGGGTTTGTGGTTCTTGTGGGCCCAAAGCCAAGGCAATCTGTTTGAACAAGCACTGCTCTATTTGGCAGGAAAATGTAGTAAACTATTGTGCACAGAGCTAAGAGTATGCATGGTGGGAAACTTCAAAGCTCAAGTTAATTCTGCTGCAAAGGTAAAAGATGGGAGCATTTGGCACTGCTCTGTGTTGTATACAAAACCACACCTGACCATGATGAGTTTGTACAATGAATTTATTAAAACAAAGAAGTGATGCCTAAAAAACAGAACTCTGTAATAAACAACTTCCATGAGAAGAGAAATCCCAAATCCGAGGCCGAGCTACAAAATGTTACATTAGTACAAGTCACTACGTGATACTGTTTCACACTGAACAAAACAGGTGCTGTATTGTTGGATTTCCACACATGCTTCCCTCACTGCGCAAAGTAAGAGATGGAACACACTTAACTGGGAGACGGACATGAAGCATTTTTGTGTAATAAAATCTTTTGCCAAAGAGAAGAGAATGGAAGCTGCTCATGCCAGCTATTTCTCCAGAACACATCCATCTCCCACATTAACCAATTTTTATACAAAGAAATGCATTTTCCTTCTCTTTTCATAATTTCACCACCAATATGCAGCTATCTGTATTCAAACACAAGATGACTGGGCTTTAAATACCCGTCTCATAAGCAATGTAACAGACAATGGCCTTACTCCTCATAGTGACTCATTTCTAAACAAAGGGTGTGTAAATAAAACTCCCTTATTTATTGTTAATTGCTGTTTAATTTTTCAGTTGTACTAACCAACCTTTTATATCCGTCTCCATTTATTTAATATTACATGTTTCAGCATCCTAAGATATATCACTATGGAAAATAAAGTAACAGGCAAAAGGATGGAAAGTTCCAGTGATGACTCTCTTGAACAGCCAAGTAAATTTTACCATCCCTTTACTCATGCTAAATTCTCTGGTGCTCACCCTGCAGGACTCTTCTCTAGCTTCAGATGTTGCATTTCTGGGTGCTGTCAGCATCCATCAGAGCCCTTCACGGTTCAGAGCCCAGCTGTTGGAAGAGGCTGATCCTCACCCTACATCAGTCAACAACATTACGAAGAGCTGGGCTGATGGGATTTTCTTCTGCAGATTTCTCCATTCAGTAACTCTTTTCCCTAGTATTAAATCCTTTTATACATCATCAGAGCCAACAAGAATTAATCTTTGCAGAACATAATGACCTTTTAGTCTGCATAAGACAAGCTTTTGGAATAGAGAATTTTTAGTCATTTATGGGAGCAATTAACAAATTAAAACACTTGCCAGATACTCAAAAGTTCCCATATCAATGGTCTAATTTGGTATTAGTAGTCTTCAAAACCTCTATGTGAACCAGACAGACATCCTTGTTGCACTATTTCAAAACAATGAAAAACTAAACAGTGAAGTTTTCCCCTATGTACGATGCACTTATTCTGTCCTAAAAATAAAAACCTTTGTGGTGTGTGCACAGGTCAACTGGATGCCATAAAGTGACCTATCCCTCCCCATCCAGCACTCCTCTGACTTTATCTTCTTTATGTATCCAATAATCCTAGGGACTAAGAAATTAGCCAAGGAAATAAAAGAGCCCGTAACACCTATCACAACCAAACCTCAGTCTTATCAGGCCTCTGAGAGCTTCTTAACAGAAATAAATAATAAACCCCTATTACAACCATTTTTGGTAGACATATATAGGAGGTGGCCATTCTGGAAGGGAATAAAAAGCACACAAACTTACACCTGGAACACATTCCCACAACAAAGAATAGCAGGTAACTAGAGGTGACCTCAGGAGAGACTGATAAATCACCTCAAATGGACCAGCTATTCCCAGGGAAACACTGAACCAGCTGTCAAAATGAGGTTCATCAGAGGTAAAGCAGCACATCAGATATCCCCTCTCAATTATTAGGGTAGAAATTAATGAACAGCATCTACCTATAATATTGATAGTATATTAATTGCACATGAAACCCAGTGTCAAATGATATAATTCATTTCCTCTTGAAACACTATGAAACTATTTCTGTTCTATAGTGGCTTCCAGACTTCAGCCCGTGGTTTTCACTCCAATCTCTCTGTAATTCACTAAACCACCTTTGAAAATCTCTGCACGGTCTCTCATTATCCATTAAAAAGAGTCTGCATGATGACATAATTAATAGCAGTTAATGCAGATATAAGATTCACAATTTACAGCAATCAAACATTTGGTAACATCAGTATCTTCCTCTTTTGTTAAACAGAACAAAGAAATTGCACTTATTTCACTTTGTTGATGCCTTGCCAGGCTGTAGTTCTCAGTAAAGTGCTGGAATGCTTGTTATATAAATGCATAAACATTAATATTCTACAAATTTCCATTTGGGAATTTGGTTTTGAATGAAAGAACATATCTGAACTGCTGCATCCTGTAAGTCATTTTATGTGCCCAACACAGAGATCACAGGACACTATTACAACACTGAAAACAATGATCTTAAATTCCACTGGAATTCCAGCAGCTGTAAGTATAACTCAACAGTTTGGACACCCCTGTCACTAAGCACAGCTTCCTGGAGGTGTAAGTCGATGTTAAGTCACACAATTGTTAGCGTAACAAACAGTAGATATAAAACACTCATTTCCATCATATTGATGTAAAAATAAAAGCTTTATCCCCAGAGTCCACTTTTGCAAAATAATCAGGCAGTTCATGTACATGGAAGGTATCTATAAAATGGAACAGACGGTACCTCCCTGTATCGTGGAGAAATATGAGGATAAATTCACACACAGTTGCTACCTAAGACAAAACACTCAACAATTTCTGCATTTAAAATTGAACCAATTTAGAGCTGAGAAGCATGTCAAGGCCTATCAGAACTTTGGTTGTGTTCTTAAATGAAATAGGAAACAGCTACTGAATCCACAGACTGAAGCTGAAGAGACAAACACCTGAACCTGCATGTAACCAAGCACCATGTGTCCTTGCACCATTCCCATATTCACATGGCCTGGGGGACAGGGAAGGCAGTGGCAAACACCACCACTCCATCCCTCAAACAGGGAAGACTGACTGGAAATACTTCCATGAAAAGCTTGCCATCTACAATCAGAACATTTAAGCAACAGAAGAGAGTGAACTAAGCAGCAGAATGAATGAAACCAAACAAAAGGCATCTTACAAAAGGTTTACTACTTCCTTGATTCTTCAATGCTACTTTACTTTCTTCAGCACAGTTAGCATCTAGTCTACATGGAGCTCAAAGTGTAGGAGGACTCTGCTGGTATTTTTTCTGTTGTTGTGTAACATACACCTACAGTGCTGGAAAATAAACAAATTACTAAAAACATGTGCTTTGCAAGACTCTATACTGCATGTTTTGCATGTGACAACAGAGCAGCGGCTCTATGTCTGCAAGTACTAAGGAAATTTCCACTCCTATTGCAATAGCCAAACAGTAATCCTGATTGATTGAAAGGGCTTGAAATGATTAGTAAATGCATTTGTTTCTGGGTCTACCTCCCTAGAATACAGCCTAAGTTTCCTTGAAATTGCATATTCTAGGAAAAAAAAATCCTTCCACTAACAAGGAGTAGAAATCAGAAGACGTGAGAAAATAATCTGCATGAATGTTCACACCCCTGCTCTACTATCTTCACCTCCTATATGCCTTCTAAATGTAGAACAAAGCCTTCAGGAACGTGAAAGTAATTTGTTCAGCTCTAATCACTTCAGCTGTTTTGATGTATCTCCACACATACTTAACATAATGCCTAGACAGAATTATAGATTTCAGAGTAGAGCCACATTGATAATCTGATCTTTAATCAGGGATAGCTGAGGGGTCCACAAACAGCAGATGGTTCTACACACCACACTGCTCCAAGACAACAAGGAATAGAGTTTCAGCCTTCCCTCTCAGGTCTCTATTTCATCTTTGTTTAACAAATCAGATGCTAGAATTTATACCATAGCTTCTTTCATGTTACCTTTTACAGCCACCTCTTAAAGAATATACTCCAAAGAAATAAGGCTTCACTGCACAATATGTCACTTCCATAGTAAATATTTTTGTGAAACAGAGTTCACATATACAGAAAAGAAAATTTTACAAATTCTGTCCAACACCCACTCATTTGCAAACAAGCACTACTACTAGAGATGAAAAATACTGACTCACACCAACCAAGCTAATTTCCTGCAAAGCAGCTTTGCTTTCATCAGAGAAAGCCTGTTTGGTTACAATGCTGTATCTCAGTTCCTCAATCATTAAATTCTCCCCCATAAGGTAAATTATTTTTTCTTTCCAAATAAAATTGAGATATATACAACAGCTAATAAAGTCTGCATAATACTGAGTACTACATTCAATTTTCTGGATCTATAACATGCAGAATTCTTCTACTCTCCTAAACTGCACAGTAGGATGTAGCTACAAGATGACCATTACTCACTGTCCTCCACCACTGTCCTTCCCTATATTCCTGCCCGCCTTCTTACTATACTGACCCTTTTTACATCAGCCCTCCCTCCACATTCTCAGCTTGGTGTTTCCATCCTACTTCCTGCATGAACTGCCACACTCCCCCTTCCTTTGCAGTTCCCATCAATTCCAATTCCTATGAACTTCCTTAAGCTTTTGATGCATTTTCTTATCCCGTCCTTAATGCTTCTGCCCACATGCCAACTCCTGACCCTCCAAATCCTCACACGCCATCTCAGTGCTTCTGACTCAGGATAATTCTCTCAATTTCCAGTTTGTATTCAATTCAAATTCCCTTTTCTTGCTCTTCATGTTTGACTGATCCTCAAATTACCTCTTGGACATTCAGCTGCTCATTACTTTGTGAGTCTTCCTTTTCCTGTGTTCCCACTTCTTGTTGCTTCCTTGCCAAAACACTCCTCCACTTAGTCCCTACATTGCTGTAAACTGCAGGAAAGAAGTCTAGATTTAGTCCAAATAAAAGAAGCTGGTGGTCACCACAATCACAGAAAATCTTCTATCCAATACCAAAGCTGTCCAAGCTCATGTCTCTGTCCCCACCAAGATCAGCTACATACAGGAAGCACTTTGCATAGAGAGGAGCTGGAGCTTGATGCCAACAACTGTGAGACTGTGTGGGGAAAAGGCTATGAAGGAAAGAGAAACAGTCCTACCATTAGCTTGCAGTCAAGTCAGTAGTTACAAACATCAATCTTCTGTCTGTCCCATAACCAGACCCACATTTTCCAGCTGGGTTAAGGAAAAAAAAAATCACTCAGTTAAAATGGACCCAAGCAGAGATTTTAACTTTACATGAAACCTGGGGGTAATCACCACGTACAGCTTTACAAGTATGATTCTCAGTAATCCTGGTTTTCCACAAGAAACTTCCAGCACAAATAAAAAAGTAAACAAGGCGACACACAATTTCTTCTGATGTGAAGTTCTTGCAGGTTTGACTATGCCAGAAACATGGAAGCACTGCCTTCTTGCATAGCAGTGGTAGTGGATGTAAATGCATGTTTACAGTATTTTTCAAGCATTTCTTAAAGCAGAAGTGGAACTGATTGCTGTGCTAGCCTATCACTCCTCCAGGGATACTTGCAATCTTTGAGTAACAACACCTCTCCTCCTCAATTTACCAGTCACAGTCTGCATTTCTGCATCCATTGCAATCATTTTTTCTAGTTTTTTAATCCTCTTCTTTCCACCCCTGCCTTTTTAACCCTCTGTGCTTACATCAATTATCACCCCAGTCTTCAGAGGATTTGTCAGAAGTATCTGCTAGTTACTATTCTAGTTCTTTCAGAATCTCAGAAAGTAAACCAGGCCCAAAGAACTGAGTGCTTTAAGCTCACAATTTCTTTTATTGCCTTGCTTACTTGCATCTCTATTCCTGATATCCATTCTACCTTCTCCCACATTTTGAGCTCAAAAAGTGCAGCAAAGCACTCATTTAGATTTGGCAATACCTACATTATCTTTAAAACACCTACATTCTAGCTGTGCATTATCTTTTCTTTTTCTCCTCACAACTCTATGTGCTTAAAGAGCATTTTCATTTTCTTTACTGCCTTCTGTCATTCCTAAAGAAACTTGACCTTTGCAAATTTGTCTTTTATCTTTACACATACTCTTTAATAAAAAACTTTCCTCTGAATACCTGGCTTTTTCTTCCCATTTTTGACAGGCTCAGCTCATTTGTGACACACTTCTTGGAGTATTTAAAGTCTATAGTTTTTGCCATAATTTTCCCCTTTCCTGGCATACTTAATGAACATTCTTCAGGCTTTAGTACATACACTCTTCAGTCCTATTGACCTCACCACCTCTCAGTTGAATGACTTTTTCCCTAAATACGTTTTTTTTTGTTTCTTTTGCCTTTGTTTTGCTTTTCTTTGTTTTACTTTGAGTACACAATGAATGGAGCCACAACAAACTCAACTACTCAACAAACAGTTTGTTTGTTTCCACAACATCCCCTTGACTCCTGTCTTTAAATCAGCAACTCTCCCATTAGCCTCTCCTGCTTCTGTTTCCTTCTCTAAAAGTCAGCATCTGGCTGGGGTCTGACTGTACCATGGCTTCTTCCTCTCTAGCAACTTCATGAAGAAGAGGACATTTATTTAGAGACAGTGAGGGCTGAGACCAAGAGAAGACTCTTGCCACTGACCCACCCATGAGAGCCACTCCAGTTTAGTACAAAGCCCACCTCAGCCCCAGCCAAGGCTCCAGTACCTTGGACAGGGCTGGGCCAAGGCAGGGTCCTCCATGGGCGTAGGGCAAAGGACCAAGAACCTCTGTAGCAGGGGAGTTTCAAGAAATTAAGAGACAAGGAGACTGTAAACATTGAGGAAGTATAGAGAAGCCTGATACCCAAGACAACAGAGGGAAGAGTTAACCTAAGCAGGGCTAGGCCCATCTTTTCTGGGGCTTCAGGTGGAAAGGTTGTTTCTGCTAAAAAGGGACAGACAGATCACATGGACTGTCAAGAGTGAGGCTCAGAAGCTGCAGCAGAGGAGTTTAGACAGGGAATGTTGTATGTAATATATTTGCATACATATACTCACACATATGGAAGGTGTAATTTATAAAAAAATAATAGATTTAAGAGTTGAACTGAAGTTGCCTTTAAGAACCACTAGTCTAATACATAGGAATAAAAAGAAACCACAGTGGTTCAGCTACACACACACTACACTAGTCAGGTACCCCAAGTTTCCTGAAATTCCTCCACCTGTACTCATCAGCCACCTCCACCTGACACGTGGACTGTGAGCACTCTGGAGCAGGGATTAGGCTTCTGCCCTGTGACTTTGCAAGGCCTTTCAGAACAATGGCCTCGCCTTTACCTACCATTGCTGCACATTATGGTACACAGAGAACAACATGACCATGAGAAGAGAAAGTGAAGGTGGGTTAAACCTGAGAATTAACCACTTTTTCCTCTGCTCTAGCATCAGCATGCAGCACACCACCTTCAGGTAAGACAGTTCTGAGAGATGCAGTGACATCATGGCAAAATCAAAACATGAAAACCAGTTAGTAAAATACTTCAGAAATGTACATATTTTTCATTGGTAATATGAAGCAGATGCATCGCTGAATGCAAAGATAAACTGCACAGAAATCTACTTATATGGCTCAACATTGTTTTAACTGACTACATTGTCTGCACTTAAGAGGTTTAAGGTTTAAACTCTCTATTGCAAAACAGGACAGAAATCCAGCTGAAGACTTACAGTTTCTGCAACTTCCATCCTCCATATTCCTCTCAAAATGAAAATAATTCTCACACTCCTTTTGAAATCATTGCTCCTTTTGTGTCATAATGGCTTTTCCAGAAACCTCTCTGGATGCTGATGACAGAGATTCAGGATTTCAGAAAGGAAGCAGAACTGTATTTAGTAATGAGGTAAGTGTGCAAACATGTTCTACTAAAGAACACACTGTAGTGGGCACAAAGATACATTTTATGAAAAAGAACTATATAAATAACTGTAGATTTCCTAAAATGCACTACAATATGTGACATTTCCTACTGCTTCTCAAAGTACACAGAAACATCCTCTTCATGTAACTTTTTAATACAAGTCACAATCATGAACCATAGGAAGACAGAACTCCAGTCCTACAAACCCACGGAGCAGAGTAAGCACACACCTGGATTCAATGTATCCACACTTGCACCTCGCCACCCTACCAAGCTGTTATTTACCTCTTGCCCTCATTAGCTTCGCAGAACTAAAATGGAGCAGAGAGAATTACAGAATTCTGACATACAGGAGGGAATCAAATTCAATAAGCATTGACTCCTTATGCCTCTCCAAGCCAGCTGAAGACTGTGGGATTGCCTTGGGTAGCAAGAAGTTGTCATTTCTGACAGAAAATACTTGCATTATAAATGACAGTGAGGAAGAAACGGATTTGATACTGAAATGACAGGCTGCATTCCTAGGAATGGTAATTAAAAAAAAAATCAAAGTCTTTTGAAGTGTAAAATAACAGAATTATTGAGGTATAATAATCCTGGAATGGAACCTATAAAAAGACAAGTGGAGACCCAAATTACAAGTTATGCCTTTAACATTAATTTCTCAGCTTTTCCAAAAACTCCTGGAGACTAGTTTTTAGACAGACTGTAAACAACTGAAATTTATTTCTATCCAGAGAATTAGAATCATCTTTGGTATCACCACACTGTTTCTTTCAGTTGTACATTTTACATCTTTCCACCACACATTTGTCCTGTCTACTTCCTAGAACACGTTCACCCCAGTGCCAAGTGCCACTGTGCTGGGGAGGGTGCTCCAGTAACCCATCCAACTTCCATCAGTGTTTCCATTCCCCTCTCTTCATAGGCAAATCTGTGCATGCAGTGAAGTTTAAGGAGGGGGGTAAACTCTGCCCCTCAAGTCCTTATTTAGATGTAAGTATCTTCAGCACATGAGCAGCCTGCTACTGTTTACCTATCAGCCTGCACAACAGCCCCTTACCCGACTTACTTGGTCCATAAGCACTGGATCACAATAAACAGGTAGAATAGAAATAAACAGGCAGGATTTTTATGGGTTTCAGTTCTAGTCTTTATTGTAAAAGTTAACCCATGTTTAAAAAAAACAATAAAGGGCACAATTAAATTACTCTTTAAACTAATTTCTAAAAATCTTTAATGATCACAGCTATCAGGACCACTTTACAGGCTTCATTATAGTTTTGGGACTACTTTAACTTACAGCATTTAAAAGATAGGACATGCATGCTCTAAGTAATAGCAGTACTAAAACGAGATTTTTAAGTCTTCATAGCTCAAGGATGGTCACCCCACATTTTTAGATCCTGGAACCTTTAGTAGAAACAGCCAACTAAAAAGACTGCAGTTGTCAGACCAGATTACTGATTTCAAGCAACCCCTCCCCCAGCCATGTGACCAGGCCCTGCGCTGTCTCAATTAAAACTTGTTTAATCTTAGCCACTATCACACATGTAAAGATTAAACAGTAACCTGTAAGGGCCTGTGACATATATTGGTCACTTGTACTTTTGTTTTAGCAGAAGCTAATGATTCCCAACATTTTGCTTAGCAACACCCTAATCTGAGAACAATGCAGAAATTAAGTGATTCCTTTTCCTTTGAAATCACTTTGTGTTCCACAAGCATGCCTTTCCTAATCCCTTTTCCACTACTGAGAGGAAAGGATCAGATTCAGCAAAGAATCATATTCTCTTTCTGCAAGTGTCTGAACAGGCATCCATTCCTGCACTGCAATGCAGGCGCTTCTGTGATCTCAAAGGCCATCCAAGGTCTGTAACCAATGCATATAATCATATCAAACTGTAAAACTAAAAGTATTTTCAACTGACACTAAGAATCAGCCATACTGTGAAATGGACAGAGGTCAGTTAATCCAAGTTCAGATTTAAGGCAATGCCCTTGTTGACAGAGACACAGTGGTAAATTATACACTTCTAATTGTCCAACATCTTATTGATTTCCTCACTTAACAAGCCTCTTTCACTCCACCACTGAAACACAGGCCTCATTAACTAAACTTTTGAGACACTATTAGATGCCTGTGAATTAACTAAGACAAAATTACAAAACTGGTAGCCAGCAATGTTAGGTGCAAAAGCCATCCTAGCAGGATGTGGAAACAGCGATCTGTGTTTGCCCAGAGTTGAGCTGAAGCCATCATGTCACAGTGCCTGCCCCTCCTGTGCTTCTGCACTGCCTGCCCAGCTCCCAAGGGAGTGCCAGGCTTGGGAGACTAGAGCTGGCTTCATGTAGCCAGCTGTATACTCCATTCCAGAACCAGATTTTCTGGGAGTAGCAGTAAAGAGACACCCTCTAAGTATCAGTATCAATCAGTTAATTTGTTGATTTAATAAGTGTATACAATATTCTAGGAAACAAAACAAAACTGTCTTCAGTTACTAACTAGTCCTTATAGTTGCCTGTTAAATTCAATGCACACACAAAGCCAGCAGCCAGCTGGTTTCAACTTACCTACTAACTGCTTTAAGTAACACATTCCCCTCAATCACACACAGCCAGACTTCCCAGTTTCCAGACCAGCGCTGTCTGCTGCAAGAAAGCAGCGTGCACTGGAAACCAATGGAAACAGGACCTGTGCCACTGGAAAGGCACAGGTTCTTTGTATTGCCTGGACATTTTTAGATGCATTCTTTACTAAGTCCTAGTTCATAACAAGCTGACAAACTACTTCTTGCCCAGCCTTTCAGAAAAAAAGTGCTGAGCCCTGACTTCTCTGTTACACAATTTATAGACGGCTTTTTATCCAAGGATCACATTTAACCTGAAAAACCAGGCACGTCATGCTAAAGGACCTGAGTATTTCCAAACCTAAGAAGTCTTAAGTCTGAAAAAAGATTTCACCATTTTGAAACCATGAAAATGTGTTTGTTGCTCGTGATAAATCACAAAGAAAAAAGACTCAGTAGTCACTTCAATGCACGTTTTAGGACAGCAACACAAACAAGCAGTGACTGCTGATATTTTGCCAGAAGTGCCAGATAGATCAATACTTTTAACAACTACTGCCAGTGCAACGTCTCGTCTCCTGCCTTGCAAACTTTACTTAGACCTGTAAGACACTAGGCCCACTCTTTATAGTCATAATTATAAAAGAAAATAAAAGAAAATTTTTGTACCTAATCTAGCAGGCAGTACCTAGTAACAGAAATACGCAGAAAGAAAAATTTAAACATTCTCACTGAGTTCCATTAAAAACCTAACACAAATCCACTAAATTCAAATATTTAAATGCATATCATTCTCCTAATGGAAAAAAGTGTTTTCAAAACACAACATATTAAGTTGAATCCCCAAAAAACCTTAAGATAGGTTACAAATTTCATTTCATCATATATAAATTTTGTATAATCTGACATAAAAAACCCTTTTTGCACGTTTTTTGAGAAATTATATGACATTTTTGCACCCACACAGCTTTAGAAATTGGAACTTAGAGAAAGACCAATTTTTTTGAGAACTGTAATAAAACCCTCTCAATCTAGCAGGACTGCTTTTGACCCAAACGCTTACACCAACTTCCATTTTCTGGTAATCAGCTACTAAGCAGCTCTACCTTACAATTAAAATGATTCATTATTATAAATAAGCAAGAAGAAGTTGTTGTCTTTGTTGCAGAATTGTTGATCTTAAGACTATCGGGTTAATGAAGCATAATTAAATCCAGACATTTAAGAGCAAGCTTGCAGGGCAGAAAATTACCTCAGGAACAAGATTATTCTGAATTCAATTCCTTGCTTTAGTGGTTATGGGAACTGGCAAAACAAGAAAATCCTGAAAAGGGTGTTTAAACACCTATCCTGGGGTTTGTTCACTCAAGACACCTTAATCATCCATTACTAGTGGCAGTTCTTTTGCAAGAAGGGACATCAACTACTGACAAGATTCTTTTTGCTGAAGAGGCTCTTTCTAAAATATATGCTTACTGCAAAACAAATCAACTAAACACACACTGTAAGAACTGATGTAACTGGTAGATGGAGCAAATTAATGTGCAGCACAAGTAATATTTCCGCCCCCCCCCCCCAAGTTACTTCAGAGAAGCTGCTAGAGGAGTCAGATACACAGACGCTTCTCATTTCATTGTGCGCGTATGACTGGGATGTGGAATGTGCTCTCACTGTGTTCAGACCTGTCCCAGATTTCCCTCTGATTTGAAACAGGAGGGAAAATAGTCTCCCTCTCCCGAGTGCTCGCAGCCACCCTCCGTGGGAGGGAGAAGGGTGGGCTCTCGCCATCAGGTTCTACGGCACGTTCCGAGTATCTTTAAAGACAGAAAAACAGCGGGCTCAGGGCAAGACAAAAGCGGCTCAGGCAGGCAAGGCAGCCCGGCCGTCCCGGAGGAGGCAGGGAACGGGGATCGGGATCCGCCACCGAGGGGCAGGCACTGCCCGGGGGAGCGGGGCCCCAGGGAAGGCTGCCCTAAACCGTATGCCCGGGGGGAGTGCTTTAAATTACTGTGTGCGGGAACTGGGGAGCGGATAAAACCCCGCCAGCGCCCGGCGGCAGCAGACACACACACACAGGGAAAGGACACAGAGGGGAAGCCCAAGCGCCACACGGCAGCTGGCGAGGCCGAGGCGGTTCAGGTGTCGCTGTGAAGGACGGGGCTGATGGGGGAGGCGGCAGAGTTCAAGTTCCCCCCAGGTACGCCCAAGACGGACGGAACCGCCCGGATCGGGGTTCCTCGGGCGCCAGGAGCACCGGGAAGCGCCGGCTCGGGCTCCGCGGGAGCCCCGCGGGCCGGGGCAGCGGCGCCCCAGCCCTTCCGCCGCTCCTTTTCTTTCCCCTCTCCGCCCGGGCGAGCCCCATTTCCTCGGCGCGGCGGCCGAGGGCGCTGCTCGGGGCCGGGCGGCAGAGGGAGCGGCAGGAGCCGGCGCCGGCAGCGCCTTGTTCTCCGCAGCCAGGCCGGACCCGAGGGGGCTGCGCGCCCCCCGCCCCGGCTCACCTCCTCGATGGCCGCCACCGTGTTCCTGCACTGGGCCATCCGCGTGGTGAAGTTGGAGGCGGTGGGCGACTTGTAATCCTCATTGGTCTCGGACACGAATTCCGACACGGAGATCTGGTCCGGCATGGCGGGGCGGGGATGAGCGAGGGGCGGGAGGGGGAAAGCAGGCGGCTCCGGGGGCAGGGGGCCTCCCCCTCACATCGCTCGGCGAGCGGCGGCGGCGGCAGCGCCCTCCTCGCAGCCGCGCCGTCTGGAGCCGTGTTGTTCCTCCGCCGCCACACAAGGAAATTCCCCGCACCCACACTCCTCCTCCCGCTCCTCCCGCGCGGTCACGCAGCACCGGGGCCGGGCACACGCCCAGCGGCGGGAGCTGCCGCCACACCCCGCCCTCCGCTCGCCTCTCCCGCTCGCTGTCC
>JAOXXN010000446.1:102538417-102552445 GCA_026770055.1 Myrmophylax atrothorax | reverse complement strand
TTTCCCTTTCCCTTTCCCTTTCCCTTTCCCTTTCCCTTTCCCTTTCCCTTTCCCTTCCCCTTTCCCTTCCCCTTCCCCTTCCCCTTCCTCTTCCCTTCTCTACTCTGCAATTATTACTAGATAAAATGTCATTGCCAGTCACCCAGTTAGAGGTCTTCTACTAAAGAGAAATAAATAACAAAACATTGGATCCGAAGATCCAAGCTCTGCAGATTGCTGAAAAGCTCCTAATCTCTCCTGGATATGCATAGACCACAGTTTAATGAATCAAAACACTTCGTTTGTACAAACATTTCTTCCAAGACTGACTTCAATCCAGCATTAAGGGTTACATCAGGCAGTGTTGTTAAAAGCGTGTCAGACCTTTGAAATAGTAAGACAGATTTTAAATCCCCCAATTTTCTGTTGTTGCTTTTTTTTATTTGTTTGTTTGGTTTTTAGCTTCTAGAAATCTTATCTGTGTGTCAAAATATTTATTTACATCACTCAGTAAGTAAAAATTCAAACCAAGGACAAGGTGCTACAGAAACTCAGAACAGTAAGGCAGAGATCTCAATATCTAAAATGAGCTAATCAAAGGCAGTTGAGTGAATATAAGGAAATACTGGACCGTTACTGTATTGCAGTCTATGATCTTCACACACTGTTGTCCAAATATTTCTTATGACATTTAAATAGGGTTTTCAAGAAGGATTAGGACATAGATTGGGATATTTAAGGGGAAAATACTGCAAGAATAAGGGTCAGTGTAAGAGAAAGCATACAAGTCCTTGTGTCCTTGAAATGTAACAGTTCAGGGTTGGAGATTAACATCATGAATCAGAGATGGACATGCTAAAGTATTTGTGAGAATAGCAGGGAGGGAACAGGATGATCTGGTCAGCATATTCGATGATCCCTCAAGCAGCTGCCTGGGATAGTACTCAAAATGTGTAAGGCCTTTCCCCTCCCCACCCCCAGCAGTCATATCATTATTGCCCTTCACTGACCAGCTCAATAACAGATTGTTTCATAGTATTTTTTCTATCTTTAGTTGTTATCAATGTTTTTTCACAGAATTTCTTTCTTTCATGGCTTCAGATAGTTTGAGGAAATATTTTTTCTTGGCCTTTTTTGTGTGTACTCAGTATTCACAAGGATTCTGAGGTGTATTTGTTATTTCTATTAAGGGTGATTTGAGGAAACACAACAAGAAGGTGGTTCAAAGAAAATCTCATTAGCCTCATCTCTTATCTTTGAACTTTAAAAATAAGCATGCAAATAAATCTAGTCTGTCAGCAGCTAAGTACTGGGTGACAATTTCAGGCAGGTAGTTGTAAACTCAGAAAATTTATGTAGTACATATAACTCACAGAAGATAAGTAAACCCTGTGTGGTGAGCTTTGTTAGTGGATCCTAAATCTTACTTTTTTTTCCTGAAGTATCAATCCCTGGTCTGGAGTGTTCAGAGGAAAAGTTTAAAAACAGATTCTACTCTTCAAAATTTGTTACCACAGTTTTAGAGAAAGGCTTCTCGTGAATTTTAAGGATACTCACCTGCAATAGAGCAGATATTTGGTTATTTTAAAGTCTCTCCTATGATTTCGAAGGTCTGACTCATGTTTTAATGATACCAATTACAGCATGTAGAAGCTTTAGAACAGAAAATGTGTCTGCTGTTTTAGAATGAACTTGAAAATAATTCCTATTTGAAAACATATTTGGTTTCATAGGTCTATTTCCAGAGATGTATTCATTTGTTTGTTTGTTTATACAAATAGGTGCAAATTCTGCAAATTTAAAAAGCTAATTCAGTAAAGTTTGGGGTTTTTTTAGTTTTTTTTGCATTTGGAAGTGCCTACTTAAGAATCTCTGTTCCAAGCACATGTGATTATATGCTTTTCCCACTCTGTGTAATCACATTTCCTTGAATTGCTCTAAGACTTTTGTAGAGAATTTACAAAGATTTCTTTTCCTTAGTATTAATAGTCACAACACCACCTGCAACTGAATTGGTAGCATGTAGACAAAGGCAAGAAAGAAAACATGAAGAAGAATGTTGGCATTTTTGCTCTTTCCCTCAAAACTCCCCAAAGATATTACTTTAACCAGCAGTGTGGGAGTGTGCTGCTGAAAGGATGAGACTGGACAGGACTGCATCTGTGCACCTTTCAGTGTAATCAGAATTTTGCCTACTGAGGTTTGGCAGAACTGCACCGTGTTTATTAATTTTAATTTGGTATTAGTATCTTAGGGTCACAGTATTTGTCAGGTGAATGGATGAAGGTGTGTACTTCTGTGTGTTAGGTAAGAATGTTGCAGGTTTTCAGAGCCCTGCACCTGCGTCAGTGGGTCGGACCAGATATGTCTGCACTGCTCTTTCAGGATGCCCTCGAGCACCATCCCTCTCCCAGCGACTCGGGCTGGATTGTGCTGTGCAGATCAAGCTGCAGGCCCCTGGGCCATCTCAGGAACATGCATCACATGGGAAGCCCTCAGGGACACCGAAGGCCAAACACTTATTTTGCTTCAGTCCCAGAAAGATTCTTCTATCGTTCATCCTGCAGAGCTTGTGTTTCCCCTGGGTGGGCTGCTGCCTCACCCTGTGGCATCATCCCCAAACACCCCAACCATTCAGTCTCTGCCCTGGGCCCATAAACCAGCCTGCTGACACAAGGGGTGCAGAGTAACATCAGCAAAGCGAAACTCAGTCTTTCTAGTCCCCAAGCGATTGTAAATACCACTGCAGTCACAACATTCACGAGAAGGAGCACATCATGGAGGGCCGCTTACCAAGCCTCATGTCACACTTAACCTCATCCTTCCTATCAGCAGCTCAGCTGTGTCTGAATTTGCACAATGGAGGGAGACTGCCTTTCCATAGACATGCCTTTTTCATCTCATTCTGCTCATAGATATGCCTTTTTGGTCTTATTCTGATTCTACAGCTCCAGATCACCAATGAAAATAGTCAAAGTCAGCAGCATGTGGGCCAGTTTGCAGGCACCAGACCATATTCAGTACACTGCTCTGTTGCATCGGCTCCCTGACATATAACTTTAGATATACTGATTTCTTCTCTGAGAAATTAAGTAATTACAATTTTGGCCCAGAATCTGCAAAGATTGAGGTGACAGCACTTACATGGAAGTCAACTGAATCATGTTTAGGAATGAAGAGACGTTAGTTCCCATGGGCACAAAATGAAAAGACAAGAGTAATGTTCTCAGATTCAAAAATTTTTAGAAAGAAAACAACCAACCTGTATTGTTGTCAAACACAAAGCACTTTTATTCCTTTACTGTCAAGGAGAGACTCTTGAAACTCAGTTCAACAAACAGCAGGGTTCTGTTGCCCCACTGGAATTTGGAAACTAGAAATTGCTCTGTCTTCAAAAATCCTGCTTAGAATACTATGAAACCCTAAGAAATTAAATGCAGGGTAGAGAAAGGCTGTCAAAAAATAATAAAAAAAAAAAGAAGAATGAAGATTGAAATTCACCTGGATTTAACATGGAAAACAAGTATAGAAATCCAAAGTTTCCCCATTGCAGTGAGGCATGGCTCAAAACAAAGTGAAATTTAAGAAAAGGGCGTAATTCTGTTTTGTCTCTCAGAGTCAGACTCGCAATCAAGACTGTAGCATATGTGATCAAGCACTTCATGAATGTCTGTTAAATAAAATATGATGACCTTTAAAGTGGAGAATACATTTAGAAACAAAAATAAGTCTTCTAGCCTGGAGTCTTCTATCCTTATATGGTGAAGTCCTCACCTCATCTATTCAAACATATGCCAGATCAGCTGCCTTGAATTTGGAATATCTGGCAGTGATGAATCTGGCCTAGTGAAAGGTGTCCCTGCCCTTGGCAAGGACACTGGAACTGAATGACGTTTAAGGTCTTTTCCGGCACAAACTGTTCAATGATTCTATGAACTAGCTGCTTTGGATGCCTTTCATGGGCCATCCTTTGCTGCATGTTTTGCTTACCTGCATCTGATGATGTGGAATCCATGAAAAATGGTAGGAAATGTTAGTCTACTCTGTGGGGCTACTTCTTGGTGGTAGAGGACATGGCAGGTCCTAGGCAGTGCAGAGAGGAACCCTCTTCAGAGTAGTGGTTCTGCTCTTGAATTTTGCCTGAACCAGATCACACTCTGCAGGTGCTCCTGGCATTTGTACTTGGTTTGTTTGGCAGTTCAGATCTCCAAAGGGCCTGCATCCTCCTGGGGAAACCACTTATAATTGCTCTGAGCAGTAGGGAAAGACCCTACAGAATATGTCCACCTTGGGCCAACCCATGCTTAAGTAGTGTCTCAGGCAGGAAGGATTCAGTGGGGAAGTTATACCAAGAAGACATAATTTGTATAGCATGGCACCATGACTCTACGAATGGAACAGAGTATTTGAGTTGGAAGGTAGCCACAGGAAGCATCAGTCCAACTGCCAAATCACTCCAGGGCTCAACAACAGTTAAACATGTTGTTAAAGGCATTGTCCAAATGCCTCTTAGACACTGTCAGGCTTGGGGCATTGACCATCTCTCTCTGAAGCCTGTTCCACTGTTCAACCACCCTCTCAGTAAGGAAATGCTTCATAATGTGCAGTCTGAACCTCCCCTGGTGCAGCTTTGAACCATTCCCACATGTCCTGTCACTGGATACCAGGGAGAAGAGCTCAGTACCTCCCTCTCCATGTCCCCTCCTCAGGAAGTTTCAGAGAGCAATGAATTCACCCCTCAGCCACCTTTGCTCTGAACTGGACAAAGCCTCAGCCGCTCCATACAGCACATGCCTTCCCGCCCTTGCACCAGCTTTGCTGCCTGACTTTGCTGAATCTGGCTGCTTCAGTCACAGTGGCCCTGCACTTTGCAGGTTTGAATCTAGCATTTTGTGGTTCAAGCACACTGTTGTATTTCCTGTGCTGTCGTTTAAACAACTGTGCATCCACTCTCGTTGTACTTACCAAAGCGCCAGTCTCAGCTTTGCTCACATCTTCCCTGTTTATGCACAACCTATTACTAAGTCATTACCCTCCAACACTAGTAGCTACCCATTTTAAAATGCAGTCCTGGGTATGGAATTGCTGTCAGGCATTTTTAGAATTCAGAGAAAGGTCTAGCACTGTTCCTGCAGTTGCAGGACAATGGATGTAGGGACTATACTTGGATAATGCAGCTCACTGTTAAGTTAGACCTGATATGATAATGAAGTTTCTTAGAGTACAATTACAATGTTTTGAAGTACATAACAAAACTATGTGGGAAGTGGTAAACAGCTGAAAAAGCAAAGCATGTCAATTTAAATAATCTCTGAGGCTGTTTCAAGACCAGCACAGGTGCTTAGGCAGTAGAAAGATGTGCATGTCAGAAGTGAATAGATTAGATAGGACCTAAAGGCGTGTAGACTTCAGAGAGAAAACAAAGAAAGAATGAACTAAAACTAAATCAATACAGCAAGATGTGTATTTCAGTCTCCCTTATTACTTATTAAACACAATGTAAGGAAACAAAATAATTTCATTAAACAGGGAGAATTGGGATAACTAACTAACTTTAACTCTTTGAAGACAACATTTATAATGGTAATAATAAATCCACCACAGGCAAAACATTCTAGCTTTGAACTTTATCAGTGCAATCATTATTTTGCCACTAAAGAGAAGGCCAAATAATCAAATGTTTATTTACGAGGCATTTTTTGTGGATAGAGAATTAAAGCATAAGCATGAATTGTAAATAAAAATATTTGTGATAAACGGAAATAACAGGGGAAAAACCCCTGAGAAAATACAGATTTGTCTGGAGTACTGCACTATATACACTCTTAATGTTTGCTAAGTAACAGGCAATCTGAATGAGACTCACAAGGTCTTCAATATGTACAAAACCCAAGAGTGTTATAACAAAGACCCCCTTTCATTGGTGTTATCAGCAGCTGATCCCGACCGAGCTTTGGAGGATTAGTTGCAGACAGTGATGAACTTCAGTGGGAATGTACAGACTTGTGGATGCCACAAAGTTCAGTCCTTTTACATCAGCTTTATTTGTATTTGAACAGTTACCCTAACCCTTAAGCAGTCTGACGGTCTTTTTTTGGGTGTTACTCTCTAATACCTAACAGTGAAAAGTGGTCATGAGTACACAGTTCTCAGTGGCTAAAACAATGTGCCATCAGCACCCAAAGGAAAAAGACAAAACAATTCATTGCTAACATCCAGATAGGACAAAAAGGGACACAATGATGATGTGCATTAAAGTAACAACAACAAAAGAAAATATTGCTACACAAAAATGGTTTAAATAGTCCATGCAGAAAATGCTAACACTTAGAATCCAAGGAGATTTAATAAATACCCAGTGCTGCAAGTAATTAACTTTTCATGCCTCGGCACAAAAGCATATTATCAATGAAGAGAAACAAATCACATGCCAGCGTGTTGCTTGGTGTGTAGTAGGTGATTCAAAATAATTTTTCAAATCCTTCATTTATTTTGACATAAACATTTACAATATTATAAGAAGGAAATAACAAAAACAATGCCAATAACCGATTTGCCCTTAAGAACTGAAAAGCAGCAGTGCCTGCGTGCTGTGTGGTTGCTTTCTGTGATGCAAGTGAGGAGCCCAAGGCACTGCTGTAATTCCTCTGCACCAGCATCCCGAGAGCGACTCATGGGGGAAATCTGGATCCACAGAACCAGACTGTCCATATGGGTCAGAGTAAGCTGAGCATGAGGATTTGTCCAACAATTGCTGTGTGCATGAATAGCAAGTCATGGAAAGTATCTTCATGGGATTGAGAGCTGATGCAATCCACTCCCTCCTGGGGTTTCTGAATGCCGCTGGAATGAGGCTACTCCGGTGTAAACTGCAAGCAACCTGGTTTGACAATTATGGTTTTAAAATCTAGTTTTGTCCTGTAAGAGAATAATAAATTCTGCAAAAACCTACAAAGAATTCCAGTATATGCTTCAAAGCACATATGCTATTTTGAAAGCAGCTCAGACTTTTTCTGATTTTTTTAAGTGTTGGAAAACTTGCTGAGTAAATACTGTATTGTTTCATCTCTAACCAAGGGAAAAGAATTAGTGTAGTAATTTGAAAGCAATTTATGCGAGTCAATCAGGAGATTTAATACAACATTCCAAGGAAATCACATGATTTCCATTCACATATTTTCATTATCTTTACACTTACAGACAACACAGCACTTTATTTCCAGAGCTATTGTCTTATGATAACACCCATAAGAGAGCCATTACAGTTCACAATTGTTTTTGGCTGAACACAGAGATTATTTGCTTTATGATACTTATCTTTTTGGTGGGGAAAATGGAGGAAATTCTCTAATGCAGAATGTTCGATTATTTGATTAGATCAATCCATGGTCTTTATGGCTTGAGTTGTTCCGTATTTGCTTTTTCAAATGTACTAGTGCAAAACCAGAACAGGGTAGGTACACTACCAATTAAAATTCTTCATTTCCTGCACTTAAAAGAGAAAAGAGTCTAGATATTGGCAGCTCCTTTTACAAAAATTAGAAAAAAGATAAACATAGCTGCAAACATTTTTTCAGCTTCTATAACTATACTTTAAAACATAGAAAAAGTTAAAAATGGAAAATAAAAATAAGTAGCCCATATTTTTAAACCAGTTATACAGGACAATTTATGGAAACCCAGAAAGTGGAGTCAATTTTCACATACATATATAATGAAATTTAAAGTGCATGT
Organism: Myrmophylax atrothorax; assembly: GCA_026770055.1. Classification (NCBI taxonomy): domain Eukaryota; kingdom Metazoa; phylum Chordata; class Aves; order Passeriformes; family Thamnophilidae; genus Myrmophylax; species Myrmophylax atrothorax. The sequence continues at coordinate 102,544,732 of JAOXXN010000446.1, read as the reverse complement.
GTGTTAAATATGTATCATACTGATGGACTCTTTATAAATGAGTAAGAGAGAGATTTATTATTTATATTGCTCCAGGACTGTACTTGGTTCTTTTCAGTAAAAAGCAGGAGGATGCGTTTCCTTCCTCAAAGAATATAAAACTCCACTTAAGCAAATAGATTGGATTCTGTACCTTTAAATTTGAAGCAAGCCATTTTGTGGGGATGGGAGGGTGTGCAAAATGAAACGTAGTCGTAATTGTTAAGGTTTGTGACATCCTGTGTATGGATCAAGCTGTTATATCTATTCCTATATGCATTCAATTAAAGAACCCATCTTCAATGATGTATTCTAGGACACTCCTGGGAACTAATCCAATGTCTTTAGCTATCTGTTTTACATGAAACCAATTATTGTAATATCTCTAATGTCTAAGTGGTATTGTCTTGAGTGCCATTTTCAGCGTGGTCCAAAGTATTTATTTCTATGAGATTATCTATCTACTCTTCAAATTTATTATGCTTTCAAGAGTATCCACAGAGTCACATTAGCATTTTTGTATCCCACGGCCAAATGTTCAGGCAAAATGTAATACGAGATAAATAATCAGATGACTAAATTTAGTGCTCTCCACTTCTGTTTATATAAAATTACCTCCTCCTGGTGCTTGACCTCTCTCTATCCTCATTTTGAGTTCCCTGTGACAGCCTCTGTCCATTATTTGTTTTAATGCTCTGTTTTTCCCTGGTGCTGTGTGATGCCAGCTCAGCTCTGCTATAGACTACAGTCAGTCTGGAAAACTCTGGGAATGAGAATTAAAAAAGTTTTAAAGGAGTTTGCAGAATAAAAGTTCTGTCTCTTGCTACCACAAATTATTGTTATTTTACAGCAATAATAAAATGTACCCACAAGTACTGAGGTCTCATTTGGACCATTATTTGACCACATGTCTGAGCTAGTGCAGTTGTGCAATTCTGCCTTTCCAGAAATACAGGAGGGATAATTGTCTAGTCCAAAGGAGTGTTTAGGCTTTGTGCACTAACATAATGCTTGTTTGTTGCAAAACAGTGTGTTGTTTTCATACATTATTGTTAGCAGGTTCTGACTTCCAATTTGCATGAAAAGTGCTGGGTTTCATGGAAAACTCCAAACAACTGTGAGGCAGCAATACATCATTATCATTTCTGTTGCCTTTGTCGTGGTTTGTTACTGGCAGCTCACTTTTGCTGGTTGACATTGTATAACACCTGCTGCATGAGCTCTTCAGTGACCGAATACAGCAGTCCTTTATTGACCTCATTTTGTAACAAAGCTTCCATTTATGCCAAGAATTTATAAAACCTACCAACAGAACTAGTAGAAAACTTTGATTTGGTGATGTTTTGGACTCCCTTTACTAAAAGAAAATAGCTAAAATGTAATGGAGTGGCTAAGCCCAGTACTTGCATCTGAAGCACAGGAATGGGAGGTATGCAGTGATTCAGTGGCAAGGTACAGTGGGGTGAACTGTTTTTTCATTTGACTGAATATACTGTATGTCTCATGAGGAACTTGCCAACAAAGGTTTAAACAAAGACTGTGTGTTAGAGTCTGTCTTGTTAAGGAGGTCCCAGGATGATTTAGAGCTTTCCAGATGAGATGAGTACATACAGTAAAGTGTGTTGTTTCAAAGGAAGAACATCTACTTGCTGGTATGACTGTAGGGAGGCAGCAGGAAAATTGCAGTGACAGAGGGATGCCTGCATGAGCAGCATATTAAAGGGGGGCCTGAGCAAGACAATATCCAGCAGTGAGCTCATCTTGTAAGCTGCTCTTGTCACAGGCTAGCCAAGGCATGGCATGCCATAGTCATTGTAAGATAAAATCTCACAATACACTTTTATTTTCAATCTGAGAACAGGAAAGAACAATTCTGCTGGGTGAATACTAAGAAACCTTCTGTCTTTTGAATGGGCAGGACACATGAATTTTGTAGATCTCAAAAATCCTGAGATGTTGTTGTCTGTCCTCTCTGAGGAGTTTTCTGTTGGAGAAGCACGTGGTTAGCCTTTCTTCCACTAGCGCTGGATATCTATGGAGTCTGCAAACTGGAAATCAGCCTCAAGCTGCATCAGGCTTAGTGAGTCAGTATCAATGGGAAATACACTTCTGGGGGCTCCTTCTGTCATATGCTTCTAAAAATGCTAATAAATGAGGAATATTTTGATTCTCTATGCAATGTGTAATAGAAATAATAAATTACTTGACTTCATGCAGGATTGTGTATACTACATAGCCAAACTGTGGATGTGCTTTCTTTCAGTTTCCTAATTTCTGTGACTTAAATTCTTAATCACCAGCCTACACTAACAACTTATTGAGTTAAGCTTCCTCAGGCTGGTGGTGATAGTGATTTTCAGCTAAAACAGTAGTAAACATGCATTGGGCTAAACATTATACAGTGGCAGTTTGTAACAGAAAGGAAATTATTATTTATTGAATATTGCTGAAGGGGCTAAAATAGTATAAATAAACAGAAGAGAGGACAAAGACCAAGGGAAGTTCAGTACAGTCTACAAAACTAATTTAAGCCTATTTAAACCCTCTGCAAAATTCAGATGAAAAATGAAAGAGTTGCTTTATGATATTCTTCTCCATTTGGCCTGAATTCCTATATTGTAGTTCAAAAATCAGTATTTATCAGGACATTCATCAAGGATGAGTATATTGTTATGTATAGGATTCCTCATTTAGGATTAAGAAGTTCCTAAACACTTTAATGGAAAAAAAGCAGCTGAAACACCAGCTGGCTCGGTCCAAAAGAAGGCATTTATTAACAGAGGAATTTGTTGGGTATTGCTTTGCTCTTTTTGGCTTGTCTTTACAAAAGGGGGCAGAAACATCACCTAGCTCAATAAACAATATGGACAGAGTACACCCACAGAAGTTTGGTATGGCGACACGAGAAAAAGCTGAAAAAGAGAATGGGGGAGATTTAAGGATGGTATCTGTAGAATTATATACTATTATTTTGATTTTCCTTGTATTTACAAAATGAGAACCTGTTTGGAAATAAACAAAAGAAACACGGTAATTGCCCCCAAATCAGCTTCCCTTTCTCTCTTGCATAACCCACTTGGAACCCAGAAAACTGGTTAACCTTTTGAATGAAAAGAAAATAAGAGTGCATGTTTGGAAGCAGGAGATAGGAAAGATTAAAAGGATACAGAATAAACTTGCAGTGTAGCAGGATGTCTGTTCTCCCAAGGTTCATTTTATCACCAGAAGGTCTGGAATCAGATGATCATAACTTGTATTCTACATTGTCATTCAGCACCGGAGTGTAAGGAATAGCAAAACACTAAATGACATTTCAGCCTGTCCTTTTTGGATGCAACCAGAGCTGCTCTCCTCCTTGTAGCACTGTGTGAGCACCAGTAAAAGGATCAGCTCTCTGCTAAAGGATCAGCAAAAGGAGGAAAAACTCAGCAAAATTATCATTTCCGTAGAGGAATTTTACTGAGGAGTCAGGAATTGTTGAAGCAGTTCCTGTGCAGATCTTCTGTTCTATTGTTATTACTTTCAAATCAGATCATGCAGGTAGTTCAGTATAATGGGCTTGGTTGGCAAAATAATTACTGGAACCATTCTGATGCTATCTTCAAGGACAGGAGGTGATTCCAGAAGCATTTTCCCAGAGTGTACTTCTTACTGCAACACCCTGAAGGACTCAAGAAGAGCTGGATAAAGAACTTAATGTTGCTTAGCAGTCCTAAATCCAAGGAATAGTGCCCAACTAGGTGACAACATACAAAATTTACACAACTACAAGTTACAAAATGCCTCTTGGTTTAGAAAATTAATGAAAGCAAATTATAATAAAAGTAATCAAAAGAACAATTTAATAGTAACCTGAAGAATAAAGAGGAATGGCACTGGTAATATGGCTTGCAGAGTTCTCTGGGTCTCTGATTTCTGAGCAGAATCCTTTCAGTGTGCCAAGAGGAGACTGAATACAGCAATATTCTTAACCAAATCCCCGTAATCCTCTTCCTTATCTAACAAAACCTCTTTAGTGCTTTGTCTGCCTAGGTTGCAAATGTAATGATGTGTATTAATTATAAAACCATAAAAATTTAGGCAGAGGTAGCACAGCTCATCAATTCATCCCAAGATTGTACCAGCAGGTTCCTCACTGGGCCTCATCCGAGGAGCTGCTGAAGACTTGGAGTGAGTGAAATTGCTGTAAACAGTTTAATTTCACTGCTCTGCTCACCATTAGAAAGTTCTGGAGACTATTATGAGGCTTCCCTTTGTCTTTCCTCCACAGGATAATTATCCCTTATTCTCCTAAACTTTCTGTATGTTTACAGACCTCCAATGGCTCTGATTGCTCCCTTATGGATTCTGTCCTGGTGATCACATCTTCTACTTACTTGTTGAAGGTGATGGAGAGTTAGTGACAGTGGCCAAGGGACTCCTGCACTTTCTGCCACATTCTGCTCTTCTGCATCTTCCTCCACTGCACCACCCTCGATGTTTGTGCCCTAAGTATGGCAGTTGTTATATTTACCCAGAAAAACAAGATTCCTTCTAGTGCTGAAAAATCCCTGTTGCTCAGGAAGGGTCACTGGACGAGATGGACGCAGCAGGACACGCTGTGGGTTTCAAAACTTTGCATTCCCTGTAGTTCCTCTGCCTTTCAGAACTGCCGTTTCCTTTGTGTAGCTCAGCCCTTGTTACATTTTAACAAATTCTGTTACACTTTAACAGCTTTGGGCCGCCTTTGCACTTTTGCGGAGCAGAAAAGTTGCAACAGTAATTTGGGGTATTGGGAAAACCAATTAAATGGCCTGTGGGATCTGGGGCTAGATCTGGTCTGGCAGAGCTGCAGGTCTAGGATGCAAAGAGGAAAGGCACCATTAAAAAAAGCCTGGGAGCAAGATTTGCAGAAAACAATTGTTTGCTGCTTTCCCTCCAGCATATGCATAATTTCACAGCACAGCAAGCAGCAGGCAGGACTGTGCACAGCGCAGTCGGTCAGGGCATTCTCCACCATTTGCCCCTCCCGTTTATCCCGGGTGAGTGAACAAGCTGTGGCAGGCACAGGTGGTGACCGTGGCTCCATTTGGGCTTCTTGCTCTCTGTCTTGTGCCATCTGCTCCTCCTTCCTCCTGCAAATACCACGCAGGAGACAGCAGAGAATCCTGTTAAGGTTAGTCTGAGATCTCTCTTTCCTTTAAGGCCTATTCCTCTGGCTTTCAGGTGATCAAGCACATTTTCTACAGCCAGTCCCCCCATATTTGAAGCCCATCTCCTTGACTATGAGATATCCCCTTTTTTTCATGGGACAAGATGATTTTGGAGGGGGAGTTCCTTTATCTACATGGCTGCTGTGAGTTCTTAAAGTCCTAGTTGAGTCCTCTCCCTATTTACAGCATCATAGTACCTGAAGCTGATCTCATCCCAGCTGCTGTGGTCCTGCTGCCCCCCTCAGCCTCAGATGCATGTTCTTATCCCTTGTGTTGCACAAGTTCATGTAATTGTGTGCTGAGCTGACTCTGAGAGCTACTGCAGCTGGGAAATAATCACTTTCTTGGTGGAGCCAGCTGTCAGGCCCCTGAACTCTATCAGCATGTGGTTGCATTAGAAGGAATGCTAGCAAAATTAAAAGGATGGGAATGTAGCTGGGAAGTCCTGCAGATGGCGGGGCCACAGCAGCCCAGACTTAGTACCATTGACTCCTATAAAATTGCATGGCCCTTTCTGGTGTGTGTGATGTACTTTGAAAGGGTCCATACCTCTTCACACATCTCTCTGGCCACTTCCAGGTAGAAATCCAGCTGCTTATGGTGAATGTTGTGTGCTGCTCATGCAACAACACGTTACAAATGGTGATGTTAAACATTCTACCTGCTACTGAGCTAGGTGGTAAAGATGGGTGATTGACCAATGCACAGATATCACCCAATTGTGGAAAAATGGCCTAAGTGTACAGCTTTGCATCAATTCCTCTCAATGCCCCCTCATGTCTTCTGAATGTTTTTCCCACGTGTCAAAACCACTTTGAGTTCTAAACCTGTCAGTCAATATCCTTTCAGTCTCCCACAGTTTCAGGTTGTCTGCAAATTTAATAGAAACGTTCCCTTGTCCATCATCCAGGTTGCAGATGAAACTTTGAACAAAACTGGATCTGGGCCAGACACTTACAGCCCAGGATTGATAGGAAAATGCTGCTTGATCGATCCCTCAGTTTAAAGAGTTGTCCATTAATAATTACTGTCTGCATATTGGTGCCCAGTTAGATTTTGCACCTACCTTACATTAGTTTCCACTAAATGAGTTTTAAAATTTATC
>JAOXXN010000446.1:102514440-102538165 GCA_026770055.1 Myrmophylax atrothorax | reverse complement strand
TTATCCTTCCCAACTGCATCCCACCTTCACTCTATTGATGGGTTCTCATACACCAAAATGATGGGCACTTTCAGGGACAGTTTATTTGATGCCTGAAGGCAGATCTTTTTTCTCTGCTTAAGGCCACCTGACTGCATAGTATCTATTCTTCCTGAATGCATAGTGTCTAATCTTCCCATGATGATGGGAAATTAATACAGTGATTTCACAACAGAGTGACAATAAATAAATTACCTGTCACTGGACTATATTTTCTTCTAGGATTTGCAGAGTCTAGCAGTCAGCATCTTCCCCATCCCTTTTGTTGTGCTTGTGAATGAAAAATCTGATGACTTTTTTCACAGGAAAGTAAAAAAGTGAAGCTCATTAGAGGTGACTGTTCCCCAGTTTTGCAACTAGGAAGGCCATGTATGCTTTTCTTTGTGGAAGTGGGACAGGTATGTGCCATCCCCATGGGGGTAGAGTGTGCATGTTATTTAAATAATAGTTCCTGGCACAATCCAACAACCAGTTGGGATTGTAAACTCAGCAGCTCCCAAAATTATGTCTTTATATCTACATTGTATGAGACAGCATCTTCAGTGTTCTTCTTTAAAATACTGTGCTTGGTTTTTTTATCTCACTCTTTTACAGTTCCCTACTCACTGTGGGTGATTGTTATGAAAGGGGAGGACATGGCAGGTAATCCCTGCCTTGTGGATAGTACCTGTTTAGACATTACTTTCCTTGGTAAGCTGAAAGCCAAGGTAAAAGGTGCATGGCAGTGAAACTATAGAAATAATGTCAATTAATGATAGCTAAAGGAATAAAAAAAGACTACTCAGTCTTTCCTTCCACAGTATTTAGAGGAAAGCTTAACTACGGGCTCAAACCAATTAAATTCTTACACAAACCAGTTGTCATCTCCACTTTTGCCTAGAGGCCAGACTGTGGCTTGGCTGCAGTAGGTTGTGTCTAGAGGCAGTGTTGGGTTTGCTTAGTGAGAAGGTGTGATTTGAAGTGGGCACATGTATGCTGCCCACCTTGAAGACACAAAATCTACTTTACACATAAGCAGACAATCATCTAACAGGGTATAAAATACTTAATTAGCTAATCACAACCACTTTAAGGTGAGTGAGGAAATGTTTTCTGTCACTGGGTAGCACACACATTCATTGTAGTGGTAGTCAGCTCAGAGATGGTATTTTCTCTTTTCTTATACAAGAGAGAAATTGTAGAAATCACCGGATTTTTTTTCCCATTCTAACTGAATTATTTTGCTGGTTGTGATAAAGAAGTCTCTATAGTAAGTTGGATAGAATTAGGTCACAGCAACATGCAGTCAGTCCCTGCTTCTGCCAGACATTTCAGTTTTGACCTTTACTGTCCACAGTACTGGAGTTAATTATGAGAGAGTACTTACCACTTTTAACAGAAATCACAGAAATCTCTTAGCCAAAATGCTTACTAATGTAAATGTAAGCTGCTGGTAGCTTCTATGTTTTTTAAGACTGTGTGGCATCTACCACCATTGTAGCAGACCACAATAATGACCTTCAAAATTGTGTTGCATTTAGATGCTTCTTCTGGTAATTACTGAGGGCCCTGATATGTAAAGTATAAGGGACATGAATCCCCTTCGCCTGCAGCTTTCTGGGTCATACGTATTGCTACAAATTCAAGGTAAATAGCTGCTCTGGTATTTCCTATTTTATAGTCAGTTTCTGAGATATACATTAGTACCTCACCACATAGTGATGAAAACATCTTCAGGCAGAACAGCATTAAGTTACCATCTTCCCCTATGGCAGAAAATCCACGGGGGGTGGTGCTGCCTGTCTAATTGTGACTGAACACTTTCGGAAAGTGACAGAGGACTTCCAGAAAGATGTTGATCCTATCCCACTACTTGGAAGGAGTGGGAAAAAAATATCAGGAAAGCCCCAGTCACCCACAGAAAGCTGCTGTCTTAAAAGAGAGAAACTTAGTCTGACAGCCCCAAATAGGAACAGATCTCTCAGAAAAGGTTTCAAGGTCTCTTTCAAGGGGATCGCTCCTGAAAAAGTGTTGGGTTATTGTCCCCTGCAAGCAAGAAGAAGTCACACTAAGAGCTGTGTGGGAGGTCCTTCACAATATGCCTTGAATATAGAAAGAGGAGTGTGTGTTTAATTCTAATTTTGCTGCCTGAAAAAAGGAAATAAAATGCTTAAGAAAAATGTATTCCTAAACTCAGAGAAATCTGCAACACCCTAATAGCTGTAATGCCAAGATATCTGCCCACAGTCTAATTAGAGAGATGTTTTATTAAGTAAACAACATCTGACACTACCATGGCAGTGTCAGCCTGCTCTTGCTTGAATGAAGCAGCCAAAAAGGCCATGTTGAATGTAATTCAGGAGATTTCCAAGCTGCTTATTTTACAGCTATGCAGATATTTCTCCTAAAAGCAAAGGAAGTAGAAATATCAGTAACGCTATTCTAAGTTACCACCCTCCAGATTTTTATGAATAGGATCTACATTTCAAGGTTTAAGCACTCATTAATTTTTTTTAGCTTCCAGTAACTACAGCACCCATTTTATTAAAAACCCTTTTGAAGCTTTTCAGCAAGTTTCCTCCTGGAATTCAACTAGTTAATTCTGGTACAATTAACTAATATCAGGGGGTTTGCCTTAGGGATTTACACTTCTTTATCAGTTCAGATAAAATTCTAATGGACCCAAAGCATCACAATAAAGCAATGATGCATACTGGATGACAAGACCAAGGGTAGGGAAGGACTTGTATAATGTTAATTTTCACAGTCAGAGTTCCTCCTCCCCAACCACTACTTACTCTATTTCTTTTAACATTGAAGGCATTCTTGTTTTTTTAAAAAATACTTTTTTCCCCCTACATTTCAGGTTTTAAGATATTAAATCTGCAATTTTTGTCAAGATATCAAATATACCTCAGCTACAAGTTTCCAAGGATCTATTATAAACAGTTGTCTGCAGAAATGTTGTTTTAACACCTATTCCTCATAGACATCCTGGATACTCTTGCCACATATTTATTGTCAACAAATGTTTGCAACACTTGCAAAAATATTTGGGCATTTGCCCACAACCTAAATTTGATGTGGCTCAAAATATAAATATCACTGGTTTAAGCTGTTGCAGTGTATTAGACATAGCAACTAGGCTTTCAGCATTTGTTTTTATATGGTTCCCCATAGACACTGAAGAGACTCATTTCTCTCCCCCAGCACAGGAATAACAGATGGTGTCAGTCAGGTAGACCTGCCAGAGTGTTGTATGAACAGACAATCAAGAGATGAGAAGATTGACTTTGGAAACACAGCAAAGAACAACAGCCAAAACCTCCCTTTTCATAACTGTTTGGGCAAGAAACTTCTTTCTTCCTCATCTTCTCCTGAGCCAAGGACAGTGGTTGGGAGTTCATTTCAAATGCACTCAGATGCATCCTAAAAGTTAAAAACAGGGGTTGAAATAGAGACAAGGCTGAAGGTCCTGCAGGAGGGGCTTGAATTCCAAAACCTTGTGCAAAATTGGCTCTCACAAACTATGTAAACTTTCCTTTTCCATTTAAAGGCTCGTGATGGATGAGTAGTCAGAAGAGCAGACATAAGGTCTTTCTATCTCTAAAATCTAAGAATATGTTCAAGTGCTGGCTTCCAAAACCACTCTTCTCTTTTGCAGCAGAAATCTACTCTGAGTTCGTGGTACTTTTTGCCCATGTGGTATTTGTAGTCTAGAGGTTCCTGTGGGGGGTTTTGGTTAGTGAGAAGCTGCTCATGAGATCAGTCCCCAATTTCCATGACACATGAACTGTGTTGTGAAGTAGTGGCTCAGAGTCCCATGCTGAGGAAGAACAATTCTGGAAAATGCATAAAAAAGGTGGAATAATTGACTGGACTTGAGGCATCATCCTATAGCTCTTGAGTTTCCTCAAATTTAGACTTTATTCTTCAGAGAATTCCTGGAAGAAGAGGTTATGTGGAAAACCATATGTTTTCCAAGGCATCGGTTCACAGAAAACCATAAGCAACTGGAATATCCAAATCATATTCATAGCTTTTCCCTGAGAAAAGGTTTGGTGGATCCCCATTCATAGACCATTTTGTGTGAGAGTGTGAGGCTGCTTAACCTGGTCTGGCAAGGCCCTTTTGGTCATAGCTCTGCCCATTTCATATCTGTATCACCCATTCTTGACTGAATGAAAGGGTGTGATTTCCCATCATGGAAACTCAGGCTGGGGCATATCAATTTGTGTAGCGACACAAGGTGCCTGATAAGAGCCCAGTGTGGTGGCTGTGTGGTGATGGTGCTTGAAACAGATTGCTCTGTTTCAATATCCTCTCTCTAAAATGGTGTAATGTCAGGTTAAGAAAATAATATTTTAAGTGGAAAATTAAGAAAAAAAAATTCAGGTGAACAGTGTTCTGTTCTGCCCTTTAAAAGTTAATGTGTTAAGGAGGGAAGTGTTTCACTTGTGATAAAATGCCTTTTTATAATTTTTGTATTTATGATTATAATTCAAATACTTGAGAATGTCTCATTTTTACAAGAGCATGTAGTGACAGGACACAGGGGAATGGCCTCAAACTAGAAGAGAGTAGGCTTAGATTAGATATTGGGAGGAATTCTTTGCTGTGAGGGTGAGGTGCTGGAACAGTTTGCCCAGAGAAGTTGCGGATGTTTCATCCCTGGAAGTGTTCAAGGTTGGATGGGGCTCTGAGCAACCAGGACTAGTAAAAGGTGTCCCTGCCCGTGGCAGGAGGGTTGGAACCAGATGATCTTTAGGGTCCCTCCTAACCCAAGCCATTCTATGATTCTATGATTTTATGATTCTGTGATTTTCGAAATGTCCTGATTAAAAGTAAAATATTAAAAAGGTCTCAGTATTTTTGTTTCTGACCAGCTTTAATTATTCATGACATTATCCTCACCTACATATAGGCAAAGCTGCTTTATTTTCAAGGAATTTTGTCATGTCTTAGGGCAGTTAAATGCCTCCCTGACACCTGATCCCATCAGATCTCGGAAGCTCAGCAGGGTCAGGCCCAGTTAGTACTTGGCTGGGAGACCTCCTGGGAATACCGGGGGCTGTAGGTTCTAGTCCTGAGGACTTCACTGTCCCCGTCCAAGCTCACTCGGCTGTGATAGATGAACCTCAGGAGTTAAAGGGTGGGGCCAGTTCTGCACATGCTGTGCCTCACCTAAAAAATCCACTGTGCAGGTTCAAAGAACACACCCACGTGGGGAGAGCCCTTCCCAAATCTTCATTCAGGAAGCCAAGCCATACAATGTCATGTCTTTGAGAAAACTACAACATGAGTGAGACTGGCATATTTATATTTATATTATAGAAATCTATATAATATATATAAATATAAATTTATATAATATATATAAATATAAATTTATATAAATATACCCATGTTATATGTAAATATGGGTATATTTATAGAGCTGGGCTCCAAGTGGTCTCAGCCTGTGACAGCAGGATGGCACACAGGACAGCCTGGCCCCGGAATGCAGGACAGCTGGTTTGCTGTCCATCTGGACCACCATTCTGACACTTGAGGTCATGAGACATTGAAAACACAATTGGCTAGATATGGCTCCCCATGACCCACCCCATGGCTGTGGTCCTCTTCACATAACTACTGGCCTTGAAATTCCTGCCTCCTCCTAAATTCCCTCTTCCCCCAGAAAAGAAAGTGCAGACACTTCGTCCCTGTTTGACAGCCTGGGTAACTGCCAGGATGAGGAAATGAAACTTGAGGCAGAAGGTCAGGTAATAAGTGGTCTTTGTGGCAGATCCATCCCAGGAATTTGTCCAACACTCTTTGCTGCAGGGATTCCGGTGGGATTTAGATTGAGATTAACCAAGACTGCTGACTGCAGCCTGGCTTTGTGCTGTGCTGACTGCTGTTCTTGCTGGCTGCTGCAGGAAGGATGTAGCTCTTTCCACACCACTGCTCCAAAGCCCCTTGCAGCTATTCCCAGAGACCGTAGTATCCTGTTTGCTATTACAATGAATTATATCCTAGAGCACAGAGATACATGCATAGAAGCAGTGCTACGCCAGTAAATGTGAGTGAGCCAGGCCTTTCTGAGCAGGAACACCTCTTTCAATCGCAGCTGTTCCTCGCCTTGGAGCTTCAATCTGTTCCAACTTACCCAGAAAATGTACTCAAACTCTTGACCCAAAAAAAGAAACAAACCACAAAACAAAACTGAAACAAATGCCACCCCCCCCAAAACTCCCGAGGGAAGCAAACTAGGTGATTCATCTCACTTCCAAAAATCACCTGGTGCTTTGGCATTAAGCAGTGGTGTGTGGGAAGCAGGAGTTTAGGACCTTTCGGGAAGCTCCACATGTACCTGGTCTCTGCCTCTGTTGCTTCCTGAGGACTCCATCACTCAGGGAGCCACAACTAGCCCTGAAAAATCCTGATACTTCAGGTCTTATATAAAAATTTCAGTTTCTTAGGAATAAAAAGGTAACTTTTTTTTAGACCTTACCCCTTACTGGCATGATGATTTATAGCTTTGTCAGTAGCATTAGTCACAATATTTTGGAATTTATTTCAGTAACTGATAAGAGTTCTGCTTTCAGATCTCAAGTGCAGCTGAAAACCACACTAATATAAAGAATAGTTTTAGTGATGGGTGGGAAGAGCAGGAATTACCCAGGCTACTGGAAAATCTTATTCCATCTCGCTGTCAAATTCCTCATGCAGTCAAAGGGGAAAGAGAGGCTTTTAGTGATTATAAATTAGCCTGGCAACAATAATGCTAATTATGGTACAGCCACAAGAAAGTTCTCAGTCCACTTCATCCTTCCTTTCCAAAAATCCATTTAGATTTCTTCTGGCAGACACATATTAAAGATCTTAAAAACAATTCCATATCCCATTTCCTGTGTGGGACCTTAATCTTGTCAAAAATATTCATTTCATTAGAAGGTTATTTCTGTCTTGTTTTGATGCTACAGATTTAAAGAATGAGATCATTTCTGCTGAATGCCCAGCTGTTTAAGAATCTGCATTTCTGTTAAAGAAGCAAAAGAGGAAAACACTGTGCCTTTGCCAAAATCCCAATCAGATAATAAGACCGCATTCTTAATTGGAAAGAAAGATTGGGACGTAATGTGATGTGTGGATGAATCAGTACGGATCAGAATTCCTGGGACCCAAAAAAGGTTAATCTGGAAGTGACTGCCATACTGTTCATGGAATTACTTTTACCTCTTGCTCTGTAGTTTTCCATCTCCATGCACAAAACATTCCTAACATGCTACATTTCCATGCTGTGTTAATTTTTCTGATTTTATCACAAGCCTTAGGACCACGGTCTTCATCAGGTCCAGTTCTAGAAGGGACACAGGAGGAATCTTGGATATCATTTTAGTTAAAGGTCAGATTCTGATCACCCTGAACATCAGCCTGGAGTCTGTAGTGTTTCTGTGCTACTCATCAACTGATAAGGTTTTTTAAAGCTGGGGACTAGCAGAAGAGCTTATGTGGTTTAGATCCTTACACAAATAAAAACAACAGTGGAAGTTAAGTAGGAGTTGAAACATGCAGCAAGATGATTATTTCAAATTTTATACCATGGGAAGGTGAAGGAGAAATGCTGTGGGGTTACTTAGTGGATAACAGACAGTCACTGCCTTGTTGTTGCTAGACATTATAGATGGAATAAAATATGGTTACTATGTTTCCAGAGAAATTATATTTTTCCTCCCTTTACCATTTCTTTAGATTTTTTCTTATTTAACCGTTGTTTATGGGCTTCGAAATTAAAAGACTATTATCAGGGTTTGAGATACAAGAATTATAGTAATTTGGACAATTTTGGCATGTTGATTGATTTATTGTGATGTTTGCAGCACAGAGAGTGTTTAATTATGGCAGAGGCACTTTTCCTTTACATGGAGTTGTTCAATTATGGATTCTGTGGTGGCTCTGGAGACGGAAAGAATGATTGAACTTGAACAATGAAGCAGAAGACAGACGCTGCTAATGCTATACTGGGATGTGGTAAAGACAGAGCTCAGGGGAAAGCAAAGTACTCACACAAATGATCACCACATCATCAGTTAGTTACTACTCAGAATGTTTTCCACCAAAATCTTAATGCTAATAAATGAAAACAAATTCTGATGCCATCTCTGCTGATATAAGCTTGCCCTTCTGAAGGGATAGGCAGTTTTATTACAACTGCTGAAGACAGAGATAAAGTCTTATGTTTGGTCTGCTTTGATGATGTCTTGATAATTTGCTAGGGACACTTACACAAGGATATATTGGAAATTAGGTAGAATTTCCATCATGTGCCTTTAGTATTTTTATAATTAAAGTGCAGTTGAAATTTAAAAATGGTTAAGTTCTAGTGAATATTTTTATTATATTACTACTCTATATGTAGACTGTTATAAATTCACCTCCATGTGAGGAGGATGACCCATTTTCCTGCTCAGCTGTTGTCTGTATGAAATGAATTTTGCATCCTGATTCTGCCACTGCCTCCTACTTACAAACTGTCACAAGAAGACTTTTTTCTTTTGCACAATGTTAAATAACATCAGGAACTTTCACCCACCTGATGCCAAAAGAACAGCACAATTAAAGAAAAGAAAATTAATCTATCTTCTCACAGGGGTAACTGGAGTTTTCAGAGGAATGGGATGTGAATGCTAAGAGGAGACAAACCAGCCTTCATGTTACCTTCCTGTCCTGAGCACCTACAGATCACACAACATGCTGAAATGCTTTTCAACTCCTTGTTATCACGTGTTAGAATCATATCTTGTGTCTTCTTGTCTTCTGGTCACAATGTCCTTTGCCTCTTTCATAAGTTCTTGTTTTGGAAAGCAGACAGTCTGCCAAAGGCCAGTGAGCCTTTGGTGAGGACCTGAGCCTGGCCTGCCAGGTCAGGCCACTCTTTGTGCAGTACCATTTCCAGCAGTGGCAGTGGGAGATGGAACAGGCACCTTGGCAGCACATCTCTGCAATCTGCTTTACAGGTCTCAAGAGCAGCTGGAGAGAGTAACTTGGAAGTCCAGACAGTCCCTGCATCATTTGTGGTATGTGGATCTGGCAAAAGAAACAGGAGGAAGATACATATAAAAATTCTCAAAGTTCTTTGACTGGAACCGATCTTTTCCTAAAAGTTGCCTAGCAAAAATTCCATTGGAAACAACACTAATCTTCCAATTGAAGTCAAAAAGTACAACCAAATATTACAATAATTAATGTCTGGGAGGATCTTGGGTTGTTTAGCCTGAAGAAGAAGAAGCTCAGAAAAGACCTTGTTGCTCTCTACAACTGCCTGAAAGGCACTCACAGGTGGGGAGTGGCCTCTTCTCTTCTCTTCTCTTCTCTTCTCTTCTCTTCTCAGGTAAGTAGTGACAGGACAAGAGGCATAGCCTCAAGCTGTGCCAGGGAAGGTTCAGGTTGGACATCAGGAAGAATTTCTTCATAAAAGGTGTTATCATTTGAACGGGTTGCCCAGGGAGATGGTCCAGTCACCATCCCTGGGACTGTTGAGGAAATGACTGGACATGGCAGTGTTCAGTCAAAGGTTGGACTCAAAGATCTTGGAGATCTTTTTCCAATGTTAATGATATTATGATTTTTGGTTCTATTCTATGATTAATTATAGAGACAAAACTTAAAAGACTCTTCAGCCGCAAAAGAAAAGCTATGCAAAATCAGTCACAAATGGGAAAAAGAAGGCCAAAAAGGGGAGGTTTCAGTTTCATGACCCACGTAAGCTGAGGCAACAACTGCTGCCCAAAGGGACACGACTTGATGCCCCCCTATGCTGCAGCTGCCTGTTCCCACAGCGCCCCTTGCACTGGCACTTGTCTGACCACCTGGTGCCTCAGCTAAGGAAGCTGAACTAGCAAAAACACATTCACATGTATTTTTTCAATTGGTAGTGTGTTTGCTGTTGGTTTAGATTTTTGACTGGCCTGTGATAGGATCAGGCAAGCATCAGCCCAAGGGCTGAAGCCAAGGGTGGGTAGGGGCCACAGACTGCATTTTGGCAACTTTGCTGTGCTTAAAACCATACCCTTATATTCACTTCTTAGGAAAGAGTTTCGTTTTACAGTTCCAACATGACCAATCACAAAAGAAGAACATTACTCCTCTTCTTTAATTGTTAAATCATCTGCAAGGAGTGGGAAGCAGTAAACATCACTGTGGTTGTAACTACTGTTTTTTCCTGTCTTAATTTGTTTATTTCTCCCTAACACATATAATATATGAGAGCCTATAGCTTCAAGAGCCTTTACAAATGCATTTTATCTCCCTGGGTTTTTATGGGTTGTAGGGTTTTTTTGAATAATGCTTTTAAGTTAGCTTTTAAGAGGAGAATGGTATACAGGGTAGTTGTTGCAAATGTAAATGGATTTAATTCAGATTGTTTCATCTTTATATGTCAAAATGTTTTGAAGTGATGGATACTTTCTTGTTTAATCAGTACTGGTAGCCATAAATTATTCTCTGCGGTTCTTTAAGGAGTGAAGGACTATTTGCACTTCCCTTCCTTTTCTTAAAACCATCTTGGAAGACCCATAAGGACCACTTACCATCTTATAATCTAATATTTCTATCTCTGGGATTTCCAGAGTGTCCACAGCAAGGATGTAATAAACAAACACAAACCCAAACCCAACCTGTACTTTCTGGGCCAGCTGCTGCTGGAGCTGTGATCATTTCAGTCCTGTACAGATTTTGTACTACAAGAGTATTTATTCTCCCTCATCATGTGTAAATCTCTTCTAAGATTCCTACCCTGCTCCAGTCCACATCCAGCTTGCTGTGAGCTCTGCTGAAAAATCTCCTTACCAAATTAGACCAAGTTGTACAAGCTGGCAACAGTCATCTTACCTGTATGAACAATTTTTTACAATATTTGTGTGTTTTTCTTGCTTAGTGATGCCCCCTTCTGGAACTCCATCTTTACAAATGAAGGAGTAGAGTATTGCCTAACATGCTCTGTGTATCACAGTGAGAAGCACTGTGAGCCTGTTCTTAGATCCTCTCATGAGAATGGAGTTGGCTCTATAGATCCCAAATTTGTTTTAATGTACATTACCAGCTTGAGGACTTACACAATCTGAGACACCAAGAATTTGCTGGCTGTACCATCATAACTTTCACAACCATTTCTGAGACTGCAAGTCCAGCAGAAAACTTTCCATAACTGAATGAAAATAAAGGACCTTCCTGATGGAAGGTACAGCAGACATGCAGTAAAATGTATTTTTTAAGCTGAAAGATTTTTTTTTAATTGAAAGAACAATATTAATTCAGAGCTAGGTAGCTACATACACACACACATATACACGTGCAAGCATAACAAACCCCTCTAAACCCATGTATTGCGAGTATTTTACTCGGCTCCCCCTCAACCCTGTGGTGACCAAGAGTCACTCAGGGCCCTGATGCAGCAGCGCCTCTTAGTGACAAACGTCAATTCTGCATTTAGTTACTGTAGGAACAGGAATATTTTTGTTTACCTTTCCTTTTATTTGATTCCCAAGCCACTAACACAACAGACAAACCGTTTAACTTCCGTTAACTTATATCTGAGAATTATTCTGACTATTCAAGCCACATTGCATTTGTGGTTATGCACGGACTTGCACTGCAATCTTCCCTTCACATCACAAGTTAATATTTGTCCTTTT
Organism: Myrmophylax atrothorax; assembly: GCA_026770055.1. Classification (NCBI taxonomy): domain Eukaryota; kingdom Metazoa; phylum Chordata; class Aves; order Passeriformes; family Thamnophilidae; genus Myrmophylax; species Myrmophylax atrothorax. Next base: position 102,526,469 of record JAOXXN010000446.1, on the reverse strand, counting down.
ATTTTTTTTTGGCTTAGGCATAATTTTAAAATCTGAAAAAAAAAAAATCTATATTAACTGTTCCTAAACCAAAAATATACTGAAAATACTTTTTGATTACAAGATGTTTGATTTGCTAACCACTATAGTTTCAAAAGAGCTTGCACACTGAGCTCTTTAGTCAAGAATTTTATACCAGCTAAACTGGATGAAATTCAATGGAAGCCTTTTATTTATACACAGGTGTTGACATTACAGTACAATTTTTCAAACAACTTTTGCAGCTTTCTGGGTTTCAGTTTGATGACATCCTTTACAAGTGTGATGGAGGGCAGATTATCAGTGGGAGAACTGATCAGCATGAGCTCAAAAGACTCACAAAAGTGAAAAGAAAGGGTACAAGAAGAGTGGAAGGTACTAAGTTAAACTCATTTAATTCAACATGATCTCTACAGTAGAAGCTGATTCCAAGTTCTCCACAGAGATTGCTCCAGTTAGCAGAAAAGAGGCATATTTATTATTTTAAAAATCACAACCAGAATATTTTATTGGGAAAAAGTGGTAGCCTACATATCTTTATTCCTACGCCCAGAAATACTTTATTTTATGCCAAGTGTGGGGAAAAAACCAACCAACCAAACAAACAAACAAAAGGAAGCGATTCAACAGGTCAGGTGGGGAACTGTGATAGCAAAGTAAGTGTGTAATTCTGTCAGACATGTGGCACTAACCCCAGAACATGCCTAAAGCCCTAAGGAGTTATTTCTGGCTTCCTTTTATGCTTTTCCAACCCTTGTGTTAGAGGCTTCATTATGGGTTAGTGCAGTGATCCCTCTGGTTCCTTATCATCTTTGTGAGACTGATTTCTATCAAACCTCTTTATTCCTGCTCTCACACTGGTGCTGCTGCCAGACAAGCTGGGTCGGGTCCTTCGGAGCAGCCCCGAGGGAGCCCCCGCTGTGGGGCTCTAAGGCAAGTGAGAAAGCAAGGACATCCTGTCCGGAGTGACAGATCTGATTTGAAGCAGCATTTTGACTCTGCCAAAGCATTTCTCCGCCAGGTCTCTGAACAAAGGGAGAGAAGCAGTTGCTGTTGGAAGCCTCCAGAGGGAGATCCTGCCCATCTGAACCTGAGTGGCAACCTGCTGCAACCTCATTTCACACAGAAGTCATGACAGTTTCATGGAAGGAGATGACCAGGGTGTGGAGTGGGAAGTTATAAACACCGTGGCTGAAGGACCAGCTGCAGCACAAATTCACTTGTAATTGGTGGCAAGAGAGAATCTTATCTGGAATAAACATCCTAATCCCTCCAGCCATGGAAAAAGCTGTAACCAGAGTTCACAGACCTCATACCCCCAGTTATTTGGAGAACCCTTCTCTGGGTCCTTAATCATACATCACCTGAGAAAGCAATATTGTATTATCAGTCTGTATATGCACACCATACTCAGTGTTAGCAATTCTTCACATAGTTCAAAGAAATGCACAGACACTTGGAGGAACAGCTGTGGCCACTAAAGGTTGGCTCAAATCAGAAGCAAATCCCTGACAAAGCCAGAAACGGATGTGTTTTGAATTCAGAGAGTTAAATTCCCCAGAGTGTGGTTATACCTATTTAAATGAAAATATTTTGTAACAGGTTTTTTGAGATGCCATTCTCCTGGGATGAGAACAGGTAAACAACCACACCTCTTCCAGAATGTTGCCTGTATTGAACTAGCTTAACAATGGCAAAAATTGCAGCAGTTTGTGGACCACAAGTTCCTCAAAGGAGGATGCTGAGGAATGTTGTCTGCCTGTGGCACATGTGATGAAAGCCCTGACTGGGCAGAACCACAGTTATGCGTAACACCTCAGCAATGGTGGCAATCAAAAAACTTCAGAAAAGGTGGTCCTGACCAAACATCCTCAAGAGTGGCGATAAACATGGTCAACTACTGTTCTGCTGGAACTGAAGAGATTCACACTCCCTTACAGGTGGGGAAGAGCTGATCAAATCACACTTAACAGTAGCTGTAGTAGACAAAGAGTTAGTTTAATCTTTCTGGTAGTTGTTCACTGTTCTCACCAGTAAGGTGTTTGTGTCACTGTATTTGTCTTTTGGATCTGGGAGAACTACTGGTCTGAGAGTCACTTTCACACCCTTGCCACCTGGATCAGCTGGTGAGAGGAGAGAAGCATTTCCTGAATTGCCTGCCCTGACTGCTGAGTGGCAGCAGTGCTCAGCTGGTGCAGCGTTCACACCAGCTCATTAATGGTGCACTCATGAAAGTTTATCAGCTAAAACACTGAAGAAAATGAACATGATGGATAAAGTGCTAAGCCCCACTACTTGTGTCCCAGAGAGCTCTGCCCAGGGAACAGATTATTTATCTCCCAGGAAGAGAATAATCTTAACCTGCTGCATTTTTGTGAGAGGTTTCTAAAGACACTTTACTCCTAACTGAAAATGCCCAGGTCTTGCAAGTTTATGTGTATGGCTTCACACTCTGTCCCACTGCCTTGTCTCTCTCTACCCAGTGTTGGTGAGACTTCGTCTGAAATAGTTTTCAGGAGGGTTTTTTTATCCAGTTAGGATGGATGAGAAGAAAATAAAGGGTAGGGCACCAGGATTGTTAAGGTTCTACATCTACAAGGAAGGGTTAAAGGAGTTGTACTTCTTTCATCTAGTGAGAAGAGGATGAGGAGAGATCTAGTTAGTGGTGGATAAAAGGGTAAATTCAGGGGTAAAAAGACAGAAATAATATCATGTGAAATCCCAGGAATTTCCATAGAACACAGGCACATGGCTAAAAGGATCCTGTGAAATATAATCCATTGTGGTCACTGAGAGGACGCAGCAGGTACATGACAATGTCACCAAGCGCACTTGAGCATGGCAGAGCATCAGGCATGTGGCTCGTGTGATGGGCAGCTACAGCACACGCGCACAAGGAGATCAGCACTGCCCAAAGGTCACAGCATTCACACAGACCAACTTTTGCACAACTTAAGACCAACTTCTGTTTGAGATTTCTGTAGAAATCTATGTGTCTAACATATACAGAACCACGTGTATGTACATCAATAATGTATTGCTCAGCCATAAGGACCTTGTAACTTTGTACAGCTACACGGATTCAATTAAAGCATTTTCTAGTTGTCTAATACAACAACACATAAGGCAGTATATGACACTTCAGAGAGAAAAAGAATTTTCAATTATCAAGTAAAAATAATGTAGAAAGACTGCTACATTTCTCTCAAAAAAGGTACAATGCAAAGCTTGGTAAATAATTCCAGAGCTGGGATTGAAAGTAGAATATTAAAAGGATTAAAAACTTTAAAATTTTTAGGAAAGTCTTGCTTTGTGAGAACACTTGTTTTTCAATAGTTTTTCCCATGAAAAATATGATATGGATAATCCCCACAAGTCGTAGCTATGCTCTTGTAGTAGAAACACCAAAATTCAAAATGAGGCTGGTTTATGGCAAAGCTGGGTTATGTAAACTCCTTAACTAGCCCTCCATCTAGCATTCTTCATCATCTTAATTTTTTATTTAATTGGCAATCACCACACTTATATCAGCCAGGTGGCAGCTGGGTTTTACACAGCAGCAGCTTCCTGCACCAAATAGTTACACTGTGTGCTGGTTTAAAGGTAAACCAGCAGGAGAAGTGAACCCAACACAAAAGAGATTATAAATCAGAGTTACAATTTAATAAAAATATGACAATAAATGCAATGATACAAACAGAAATTGCATTTGTCCCACAAAACCCAGAAGCATAACCCAGCACCCTGGGGCACAAACAGAATGGTTTTCCTTAGCCCCTGTGCTGAGACCCCCCACTGTGGTTCCCCAGAGTCCAAAGTAAGAAGAAGGGAAAGAAAAACCTGTTGGTGCAAATGACGGTTGCAATCCTGTTGAGGTTTCTCTTCTGGATCCACTGAGTAGTCCCAGAAGTTTCCAAACCCCAAGATTATAAACCCTCAGATTCAGGTGGGAGCACCCAGTACCTCCCCCAGGGTGGGGAGTTCCACAGCAGGTGATCTAACTCTGTGAGTCATGGGGTATTGTTGGAATTGTTGATGGCCCATTAGCAGACACGCCCCCTCAGGCTGGTGTGAAGGTGCTAACGACTCCCTGGAGGGGAATTATCACAGCTCCTATCTCACAGGCTTCTTTAACACCCAGCTTACATCCTGAGGGGTCAGGTGTGCCCTGGGCAGATGCTGCAAATGGTCCATTGTTAACAGTTCATGAGAAATTACACACAGGGTGGAGAATACACAGCTTTGGTCACACCCACACAGTGATAAACTGGTCCCAGCTGCTGAACTAGAACACTCCCTAAAGTGCTCAGTAGGCACTTTAGTGCACATGATGCTCTACTTCCAGCCTTGCATGCAGCATTTTATTGCCATCAGTGCACATTATATGCAACATTGAATACAGGGAGGAACAACAAGGTGATTTTATGAGAGAAAGGCTGGCATCAGAACTTCTGAGTGCTACTATACTTCAGAGCTCTGAGCTTACTCACTTGCATGAGCAAATCTGAACCACATTAAATAATTTATTTTTTTCCCGTTTATTTTGCTCCAGTATTACTCAAAGGGTCATCTTACATACCATGAACTTGGTATTGTTACAACATATCATATGTGAAGGAGTCAGAAGAATATTATTTGTCCTGGTAATATGGTTCCCGTAAGAAAATTCCAGTGGGGCATCAAAAGGAAGGAATTACTCTGAGATAGCACTTCATTTACTTAAAGAACAATGGTTTAGTGATAGAAAAACAGACATTGAGTGGAGATGAGGGCTAGAAATGGGAGAACCTATTTTAATAAAAAAGGAAGTGAAAGCTGGAAAATGTTTAATGCCAATAAAAAGAGGTGTGTTTTTGTGAAGATTTCCATATAATCCAAACCCATCCCCTCTACTCCATGTTGACATGACATTCTATACCGGCATGTTGGTTCAGACCAGAGCAACACTGCCAGGCTAACATCCCAGAAGCTCTGTACAAGGCAGAAAAACCTGTGGCTAAACTCCAGCAGCAGAAACATATCACAGGCCGCCTTCTCCTGACTCACCAAGGCAGCTGACTAGCCAAGTCAGGGGAACATTTGACATTTGTTCCCGCTTATGAAAGACCCACTCAAGAACTTTAAAGAGCACAGAGATCTTAGCACCAAAGAAGAATCATAGTACAAACACATGTCATGATCATAAAAGAGGAACAGCTCTTCAGAGAGACAACGACAGTAAGAGGACTTAGCTACACTAGCTCAAATAAAAGTCTTCTACAGACTTTTCATGCTTATGCCTTGCACTGTGCTTCATTACAGAGCTACCCAGAAGATCATTCAGACTCCTCCTGTACTTGGGTATGCCTACATTTTCCCTCTGCAGTATCACTTCCTAAGAAGCATCAGATCTCTTGCACAGAGCTCAAGAGGAGTATTAGAGTCTGTCCTGCACTGCCAGAGCCAGGACCAACTGAGACCTGTCAGCTGATGCAGTCCTCCATCCCACTAGTGCTACACCATCTGTGCCAGCTGGGGAAATGTTGATCCTTTTGCAGTTCTAGTCAATTTTGCCTGGTAACAAGTACTAACATGTCCAAACAGTGTGCTGTGCTTTCAGATGTCACAGGTACTCTTGCACTGGAGAGCAAAGCCTGACCTCCCCCCACAAAGGTGCTAGCTATGCTCTCCAGTTCAGCTCTGCCACAAGGTGCATCCCAGACATGCCAGCTCCACTAGTTCACATCCAGGGATGACTCAGTATAGACAAGCCCAGTTACCCAAGGTATTTTTACACAGCTGTTCATCAAAATGTAGATTTTTGCCTCAAAAATTGGAATTGTGGCAGAAAGTGTTCCTTATCGTTTTATAGAAAGGACTTTGTCTTTCAAAGAAGTCCAGCTGGGCAACTCTCTATAGCAGTGGGAACTTTATGGGCAAAGGCAGGGAAAGCCAAGTGTGGATTTGGGCTTCCTAACCCCCTTCAGCCCAGAATGTTACTTGTATCATTCATCTGTAGCATCTTTAATCTCAGGGTGGAAATGAGGAACACCTCCCAAAATTAAAAGATGAACTGCTGCTCTTTAACAGAGTGTTCATTTTTATAGCTGTACATGCATTTCTACCACCGTAAAATATGCATCTGTATTAATATATACAATTGTACAAAGCATTCATTTATTATTTAAATGATATTTAGTATATTTAATCAGTGCCTAAGCTCTTTAAAGCGATAATTCAAATTAATTTGACACTCTTCATTTGCAAAATCAATATTTAGCAGGTTTATATAATCTGTCCAAGGCTGTTAACACACACAAAAATGTCTCTCCACTGTCGAATTTCAAGCAGAAATGAAAGCAGCAATTTCTATTAGTTCTAAGAGGTGGGGACAGCCAGAAGCTGAAGATAAAAATACCAAATTACTTCTAACCCAAAGATTCCTGAAACATAAAAATACTGTTGAAAAGAAAAATATAAAGTCAGAATTGGAAAGGTAATATATGCCTCATTAAATGAGTATTTTCTATTTTTCTATTTTTTCATTGAGCTTTATTTTCATGTCAAATTTCAACACATACTTTCAGATTTTTTTTCTAAATTTAACACGATAACAGGAATGCGCTCAGGATATTGTGAAAAAGCTAATAGCACTCAGTAATAAAGTATCTGTCCATCATCCCTATTGTTTTGTGTGTGCTTAGGGAAGGAAGAAAATCTTTGAAGAACTTAATATTGTAGAGAGTAATCTTCACCTAAACCCATGTCTGATAGAAGACATTTAACAGCCTTTCAGCTGGACATGCCTTAAGCTTTCCACAAGTTCAAGTACTGAGAAAATGAATTTCTTTCTGTAATTCTGAGGGGTTTGTCTTGCTAAGATGTGCGACTTCACCTGTGTTGAGTATCGGAAGACCAACTTTAAATTTACTGCCACAATCAAGCAATATATATATATATATATATAAAAAGAAGCAGAAAAATCTGTGGCACCCTTTCATTGTTTCTGCATGTCAATATCTATTGTACATTTGCATTGCTTGGCAAAAAAATTCAAGAGTTAAGGTGATCACAGAATTATCATCTGTCCCTTTGGCATACTCTTACACTTGACAGTCCATAATGAGCAATTTAGTAGGTAAAATTTGCATAAATTATATTGTTCCTGTTTTTACAGATCTGTGCAAGATTTCCCAACTCACTGAAAAGTCTAATTCTCCTCTCTTTTCAGGAGGTGTATCTTCAAATGCTGATACAATTATCAGTGTCATGGTCAGCACTTATGTGGAACTGTAATTTCAATGACTCATCATCATCATGGCTAGGCTTTGCAAACGAAGATTTGGGAAGGGCTGTACCCACATGGGTGCGTTCTTTGAGCCCGCGCAGTGGATTTTTTAGGTGATGCACAGCATGTGTGAAACTGACCCCATCCTTTAACTCCTAAGGTTCATCTGCCACGGCCGAGCGAGCTTGGACAGTGACAGTGAAGTCCTCAGGACTAGAACCCACAGCCCCCGGTATTCCCAGGAGGTCTCCCATCCAAGTACTAACCGGGGCTGACCCTGCTCAGCTTCCGCGATCTGACAGGATCGGGTGTCAGGGCCACGCAGGGATGCCCAGGAAAAAAGACGAACAAGGTAGGCAGGGATGACACTTGCTCCTAATATGTTCCTGCACTCCACCTGTTTTCAGCTCTGTCACTCCTTGGGCTAATGTGGCTTTGTGGTGTTTAGTAATCCTTTGAAGACCTCTCCTTAAGCTCACATGAGCTTTATGATCCACAATTGTGGCAAGAAGTTGAACAGGTTTGCCACCTGTCACATGAAAAATCACCTTTCTTGTTTGCTTTGGACCTGCCTGCTGCCAGCCTGCTCCCTAGGTGATCTTTAAGGTTCCCTCCAACCCAGGCCATTCTTTTCCAGATCTAAGAACCCTCATTAACATAAATTATTCTCCAAATGGAAATATTTCCTCTCACATTTCAGTATTATTCCTAAATATGACCTTTTTGCCCATCGATAATAGGAATTGTTTAGTATCTTTTAGAACAGTTAACTCCACATATTCTATTACATGGGAATATTTAATTTCTCTGTATTCCTGCATATGTGCAAATCTGTAAACTTGCTGTTTTCAAAGAAGCTCTATCTCTTTAGACCAAATGAAGCTGTCATAGAGGATTTGCCTTTGTGTTTATTGTTGATGATGTAAATTTAATAGGTGCTTGAAGGTATTTACAACTTTTGCAGCCTACCTTAAAAATAATCAATGACCTAAATGTTCAAAATAATCTCTCTACAGAATTAAATGATAAAGAGAAGTTCATAAAACAAAGTAGAGCTGTGTTTTCTCCTTTTTGGACTTAGACCCAATTCCCTGGAAGTGTCTTATATAGCTTATTCCAGGGCTAGTATAAGGACACAGAGTATTTCAATGGTGAATACCTCAATGTGAGCATGACAGCAGTGACCACATTAGGAGAATAACCCATGAAAATGAAAAGCCCCTTAAATTGTGCATGTTTAAGAGGAATATTTGCATTCAAAGTCAATGTGAACTTCAACTAACTGAAACAAAGAAAGATTGTAAAATCAACAGAGTGAAGCTAACTAAATGCTTTCTACAAGGAGCCTGTGAAAGAAACAGGAAAAGGTGTAGTCAAAATCTGCCTTTTTTGCTACCATGTTAAAAATCAACTTGCAAATTGTTTATGCAGAAGTCAAAACCAAACAAACTACCTCAGAGCTGGGCAGCATTCCACCCACAAAAGATTTGTTACATCATGCCTTAAAACTGTCAGTGAGAGCTTCAGGGAATATTAGCATTGCAATGTTGCAATAGTCCAAGTACCACCCAAAGAGCCAAACATGGAGCACATAGCTGGGCTATGCTTTGTAGATCTGGTCACAATTTTATTGCATGCATTCAGTATACAAATATTAACTTTTATCTACTCATGTGCACTTTTTCAATAGTTTGATGAGTCATCTGAGGCAATCATGCAATAAAAAGCTTTCTTTACAATTTCTGATCAAGATAGCATTTAACAGGAAGCAAGTCAGATAACTGACTTCTATGTTCAAACCTGCCATGACAAACTATATTTCACATTTAAGATATTAAACAACTTTGTCATACCCAGTTGCCTCTTGACACAAATTTTATGCCTTCTGAGAGTAGATTTTGGCCTAGTAAACTTTGGATAGAAAGTAACAGCCCGAAGAATTTGGTGACATACTGTACTTTCCACTCCTTTGGAGATAAAGAGGTCCAGTTTCAACCAGGTGATTTTCTTAAAGCAATGAAATTAAAGGTTTCTTTAAGGATATAGACTCTCACACTGAACTAATTAAATGCCTTTAAATACTGAATAGTGGAAGGAGACACTTGCTGTGGGAGACAGGATATTTGGTCACTGCTAGTTGCAATTCCTTCTTGGGCTTTTCTATGAAATACCTGGTGTAAAATTCCTGTGCTCCTTAGAAATATGAAATATATTTCTGTGTTCCTGAAGCAGAATAAGGATGTTTCTTTGCCATAGTTCTTTTAGTCTTAGCTTACAGGGAACCTTCAGCAGTGTTTTCAGCAGACACAGGGAATGTGGAGAGGCCATGGCAAGTCATAGTACAGGCAGAGCCCTGGATGCTGCATGGCGTGCTTCCAGAATAGTTGCACTACTTCTGTGCTATTTCATAGAGCCAGCTTTGAACACCAGTGCCTATGCTGCTCTCCATTGGTTACTTATACAATCAGCTGATTTATGAAATAATATTAGTATTTTCTTCCAGTTTCTCTAAATTCTACATGGCACAGGGTATAAACCTTTTCTAAGCTATTTGTCACTCGCATCCCTTAGTGTGGATTCTGGGATATATATCCCTCTTACGTCAAGAAAAAGGTCCAAATTTTTACTGCCAAAACTATAGCATTAACTGGAATTAAGCTAGTTAGCCTCCTGCAAAGAACTACCTTCTGTGCTAAATGGTGTTTTAATTTGTGAAACCTTATTTTAAAATGCATAAGGTGTGCCAAGGTAAAAAAATGTGCATGGAGTTCAGCACCTTTCACACCTATATGAACACTGGGATTACACTTACATTGCTGTGTGTCCACATTTCTGATATTTTCATTAAGGAAGCTGGTAGCCATGGAGTGCTCCTTTGGTGTGCATACAGCATTTTGGGAAGTGTATTCTTATATTTTCTTTCAACTACTAAACAGGCTCTGTAGTACTTGAGGGCTATTATGCAATGCCATCTGTGTAACAGCTAGTATTTTCAGCTGTTCACCATACAGGATCTCAGAGCATTTTCCAAAATATGATACAAGTGTCATTTACTGAACACTGTATGGGCTTATCACAGCTAAGTAAATATTTCACCTACTCAATAAAACCTAATTCACAGTCTACATAGGGTGGGTCTCTGTAAGAGTTGCAGAGAGCTGGCAATACCAGAGAGTATAAAATCTACTGAAATAGAATCTGAACCAATAGAACGGTTAACAGCCAGAAAAAGCCCTGAGGAATAGGGTGTGAGATGAAATGATAAGAAAGCAGCTCACCTGCATTCACTGAAGTTTTGAACTTTAAAACAAACACTTCAATGCAATTAACCTCCCCAAGGTACCAATAAAAGAACATCTTTGTAATGCCAACAGAGAACTAAAACTTTGCAATAACTTCTGACAAAAATCCAGCATCCAATATTATTTAAAAAGGAACTATAGCACCAGGTACATCCCACTGCTAGCCTCTGAGAGCCACCTTCTGTCTGCTGATCTCAGAGCTCTTCTGCACATGTTGGCTCACTGCCTTTGAGATAGTTGTTATCTCACTGCTCTGCAGCTCAGAGCGGGAAAAGTAATGCTGAACAGACTAATAAAGTGATCAAAGTTCACACAACAAATCAACAGCAGAGCTGATAGGATAAACACCTACATTCCAGTTCAGCTACTGTAGCCATATTTGTCTACATTTGTAAGGTATATCTAACACTGGGTTTATCCTGTCACGTTAATATCTACAAAATATATCAGGTTTTGAGCAGCAGCCCTGCCAGAGGTAAGGGTTAATCTAGCACAGCTACACTACAGCTACACACTTGAGCATGCCATTCTGCACTTGTTCATCAGAATATTGAAGTTGAATTTTACCATTTATGTACAAAATTTCAACAGTAGACAAAAAATGAATTTGAAATCTGGGCCGGCAAGCTGCAGAGTGGTTTGTTAAAAAGATTCAAGACAGGAAATCCAGATTGGCTTTACAGTGCTGGTGAAGATGATAGGCACTTGAGCCCAAGGGAGCAGTTGGTCTTACTGAAAGACAGATTGCACGAAGTGCATGATTATCCCACAAAACTAGCAAAAGCTACTTCACATGTTTATCTTTCAGCCATTTCACATATTTCTCTTTCTTGTTGGAAAGAGACTATGGACACATAGTAATAAAATAGCATGAAACTTTCCACCAGCAACCAATAATATTTTCTGGCAATAGTAGCTATTTTGTCCATGTCAATGGATGTTTTGAAACATTTCAAAGGACTACAGTAGAGATTTAAAATGTTCTTTTACATGTGCTCATTCTGATTCACAATATTTAGGAACTTGTTAATGAGAACAGCTCTACCATTTCAAGAGGTCAAATGGTCAAATGTTTTGTATGTTTTTATAGCTGTATTGATGATGAGAGTGAGATGTGACTGGTTGCCACATAGAACTCAGAGAAGTCATTGGCAGATGAGACATGACCTGCACCGTTTGTTTAGGTTGGAACAGAAGTTGCTTTGCTCTCCCTGGATGTGCAGAGTATAATGTCAGTCTGACAGGCACATGCATTTCTTTCCAAGATTTGTTGCTGGCCACCTTCTAGGGCTCTGCCTTTAGAAAATACTCCTTAATTGCTTATGCATACAAATCCTTTTTGGGTTTTGACTGATTGATGTGTTTGCAGTAAGTAAAAATACATATATATGTATTTCATAACAATACAACTTATTCTTTAATTCTTTAATTGAATTATTTTA
>JAOXXN010000446.1:102503679-102514340 GCA_026770055.1 Myrmophylax atrothorax | reverse complement strand
CAATGCCTGATTACTCTCTCTGGAAAGAATTTCTTTCTGATATCCAACTTAAATTTCCCCTGGCAGAGCTTAAGCCCATGCCCCCTTGTCCTGTTGCTGAGTTTAAGCCTATAAGAACAATCAAATGTTTTATTTTTGAAACTTCAGTAGTCTGATTTTTTTTTTTATTTACTGAGAAAAATAAAACAGTATGAATGCCAATATTGGATTTCTTTTCCATGGATTCAATGAAGGTACTTTTCTACGAGGTGATAATAAAATGAATATCTGAAATCTATTCTGGTTTTGGTCCATGAGTCTCCATCCGCTGTTTCACCTTCTTCTGACCCAAGTACCACCACTGAGCTCTGGGCACTTGCCCTCAAATAGCTCGTGCTGAGAATGTTAGAAGCCAAACATTACTGTCAAGTGAGCCACAAAAGGAAGTGAGGAAAAGGTGAATCTATGTATAAGTAAAATCCTGAGGTTGTAATGGCCTGAAAGTGCAAGTTTCAGTTAGTGAAAGCTCAGCCAATGTCCTGGAGCTCATCCTGATGAACTTCCTGCAGGGAAAGCATGACTGCTCTGCGTGTAAGGCGCTGTTGCACTGCAGGGTGCTGATATTTTGCTCATACGGAACACTGCCCTGGGCTTTGGTGAGCAAGGCACCCTGCTAGCACAGATGCTGATGGAAACGAGTTACGCTTCTGCTTCCAGCTCCGGGCCAGCCCCACCTCACAGCTCTGTGGCAGCGCCTCGTCACCGTCAGCCTCACCTGAGCCCCAAAAGTGCAGTGCTACTTGATCTTCTTCAGCAGCTTCTCACTGAGGCTGCACAGAGAGGGATCTGTCCTCTGTCACATGAGGAGAATGAAGAGCAATATCTGAGTGGCACTTCTGCTGTTGTGCACTTGCCCACTCTATCTGCTACCCACACAAGCATACACCTCGAGCACCTCTTTCTGAAACCCTTTTCTGAGGCTGTCAGGCTGTACCTTTTCAGTCCAGCAGTGCTGCTTTGCACTGTTGACCTCTGTCCCAGCAAGGTTATGATGAATATAGCAATTTGTTTTCTTGGCACAGTTTCTGTGTGATACAGTAGATAAATTACATCAATCAAACAAGCAACCCAGCCATCCCAAATGGATAATTAAAAACTGTAAGAACTGATGTATTGAACCAGGCCAGAGGTTCATCTAGTTCATTAGTCTTTCCTTGGAAGTGGCTGACACAAGGTGCTTGGGGAGCATGTGATGACTCTACCCCAGTGCGACACCATCCTTCATTGATCTGCAACTAACTGATTTGCTGAGAGGTGACATCTTTCTCTTTCATGGCACTTGAAGGGTTTTTCTTCCATGAATCTAATTGCTTTATGGACATGGGTAAAATTTTACTATCTATTACATCCTCTGGAAGTGTTCTGCAGCTTTTTGCTTTGGAGGCTTGCTTAATTTCCATTTGTTTCCCCTTAACCTTACTAGCCTTAATTTGTTAATTGCAAACCCGATGTTTTTATTACTTTCTGACTAGTGAGTTGTGAAACAAAAAGTTGTGCTGGAGAATTTAACGAAGGTAAAGAAGGTACTGAGGGATTTAACAGAAAAATAAGTATTAAAAAAGGTGTAAACACCCATGATGCTGAAAAATAAGAGGCAGTAATAAGAAAATAAATGCAGGGAAGAAACTGAGAAGAGATCTGTTTTGCCTGTGAAGGAAAATGCTTTCCAAAAGTACAATGTTTTCCTATCTAAAATATCTAGTAAGAAATTAGTTCTGTCTAAAAAAAGACCGGACTGGACCGCTTAGGAAAGACTGGGTAAGGATACTGCTGCATGGGCATTAAATAGTTACTAGATGCTTTTTCTCTCTGCAGTGAGTTATTCCATACTTGGGAACCAAACTGTATATCTCATGTTTGTGTCCCTGCTCTTTGTGTTTTGGAACCTGATGTAGTTTGGGTTTTGCTCCATCAGTTTCAGATCAGGGTTATAAATGGACCACATAATGTTTTCACTTAATCTTCATTATATATTAGAGGAGGAAGTTATAAATCCATTTATTGCTCATCCATTTTATCTCCCAGTATCTAATAAAGATACAGACAGTTTAGGAAATAGTAGCAGAACAATTCTCTGGTCATTAGCTCAGCCTGCTCCAGGTCCCTCTCATCACAGGGGCACAGTTGTCCTTCCTTGTGTCCCCTGGTCCTTCTAGCTCCTGGACACACACATGGTAGCATGGAAGTAAGTTTTGCAGTTTCCTGTGCTGCAGGATTTTGCATCTTCTCCATGCTCTCTAAGAACACAGACAAATGCAAAAGAAAAGAGTCAGGCTTTGCATCTGTGTGGATTTACTGCTTATTAAAACACCAGCATTTCTGGACCTCAGATGCCCAGACTGGAAATCTAAATAAGTTGGTAAAAATAAACAGGGCAGACAGAACTCAGTGCATTAGGTCTAATCCCGACGATAGCGTGGCCTGGCCTCATTTCACACTGGGAATTGGCAGAGGTAGCAGATAAGGAGAGACTGGTGACAGATGCCAGTTGGCACCAGATGAGGAAGCCTGGGTTTATAGCCCACACTGTGAGTTAATAATGGCTACAAAAGAGGACACACAGACCAAATTGTATGCACTGGTGAAAAAGCTTCTTAAAAGTCAGTCCCGACAAATGAAAGCTGGGGTTCTGTGTGCTCCAGTGTAATGATTGGGCTGAACAGAATACATGTGCTGCTGAGGAGGCAACAGCCAAAAACCTTTTTCAAGGTTCCTTTAAACTTTCCCTTCTTAAAAGAAAATCACATAAAATGGAGCTGGAAAAGCAAAATTAATGTTCTGAATGACTGTGACTTACAAGTGCAACTTTTCAGTCCATTATAGCAATGAGCAGCAGCTGGACAGAAACTGTGTTGGGATTCATCAGCCACAAACTCTCTTTTAAAGTGCTTAACCTCTATGTGCATAACTTCATATTTGCTCTGAGAAGCGGCACACTTACAAATAGCTGACTAAGAGAAATTAAATGTCAACATACATCTGTTCTGTGTTTTCCAGAGTAAACAGGGAAAATTTCAAAGTATTCTTGGAGATGTACATTGCCTCACTACCACTGCTGTGTGGCTGTGCTTCTCACCCACCTCACTGTGCAATGTATGCAGAAGTCTGGTAGGAAGTTTACTTGGAAATAAATGCTTGGAAGCGAGATGTGGGACACAGGGTGTGGAACTAATTGCAACAAGCTATTACTAACTGCAGCACAATGGAGGAATTTTCATATATATATAAAAGCATACGTATATATGTACATGGTTTAGGATGAGCTATTGAGCAAATGGTTTAACCTTCTTAAGATAGTTCAAAATGAGGATAATTATACTTTATTGAATAAATTAATTAGAGATCTAAACATAGAAGCACAGTATATTCCTAATGTGATTATCCTCAGCTCAAGGAAGAAAGTATATCAGAGAGACAGCAGGAAAGGGAAACAAAAGGAATGTCAGCCCTCGGTCTGGTGTCAAAGTGGCAGAAATGCCTCTATGACATTTAGATAAGGACTGCCATGAGAAGTGCATCAGGCACCTTCACAGCTCTCTTTCTCCTTCATTCTTCCTCCTTCATCGGCATGGACTTGTGCACCAGGGGTTGTTCAGGCATCAGTAAACTAAATAGAAATGGTACCTTCTTCATTTGACCACTTACTAACACTAGAATAGGTTGAACATTGTTTCATCTTCTGATCTTCAATAGACAGCATATGCTCCTGTGGAAACAGTCTGTTACTGACATCAGATGTAAGATGAGAGGGAGATAATTGATATATTTGATACCAGTGGTAAGTCCAAGGACGATGTGGGAAGAAAGCTGAAGATGAACTCCATGGTTTGGTTTTTTAATAGCCTTCAAAGAACAATACAATACTGATACAGTGAGGAGTCTGTGCTAAATGAATATGTTGCTGTGTAACTACTGTCTACACTTGACACTGATCAGGCATTCAACAGGGACAATCAGTGCCCTTCAGATACTGAACACTGAATATAGCCAGGGACACCTCACAGCAGGGCTCAAATAGAAAAGCAGGGCTCAAAAGAAAGACCTACCTTTTTGCAACACAATAACCTCCATTTTACTCTTGGTTTCATTGCTCCAGATTGAAAGCAGTTTAAACAAATTCTCTATCATTTCTCCATATAGTATGCAGCATGCTAACTTCAAAAGCTCAGAAAATTAGAGTAGCTCCTGGTTTGGCTTAGACAGGCCTAATCTTCTAATTTCTTTTCAGACATTAATTGAGATCTGAAGTACTGAAGGTAAGGTGTTGGAAAGCATTACAGTACAAATATGCTGGTAGCCCCCGTTGGTAGAGGTGATTGTGGCAAGTACCTGTTTTTTTATTAGCATGGCAGAATTTCAGCTCCTCTCACAGTTTTAATGAAATAAGTAATTTTGGGATTTCTGTATCATATAACTGGATGTAGAACCAAGTTTTTAGTCAATAAAAATTTATCTGCTGCGATGCATATTGTCAGCTGGCAAAGGTCTGACAGTAATACAGGGCTCAGCTCAAGTAAATTGGGCTCCATGCCACCAGCTCCCAATTGCTGATGGTATTTCTTTGCACAGCCTTTGCAGTTGTCTCCAGAATAGGAAACAAACCAAATGAGAGGAGATTGTTTCCATTTCTGATCACTCCTCAAAAGAACACCTTGAAATCAGTTCCCTAATGAGTCATGCTTTTTGTCAGAATACACAGAAAAGGGTCCTAACATTAAACCATTGTCTGAATCTTTTATTATTTTTTTTTGTTCCAGGGTGGTAGTCATCCTGCAATGAGTTGTGAGAAATAAATACAGTATTCTGACCAGATTTTTGTGAGTGGTGATAAATATCCTCAGACTGCTAAATGTAAGACTGACCTATTTTCCTTTCTGCTTTCTTAAAATTCCATTAGTTTCTTTTTTTTTTTTTCAACAAGGTGAACAGGAGACTTGTTTTCAGATATTTCTTGGTGGCTGAAATTCCTTGCTTTTATTTTGTTTTAATAAAAGCAAACAATCATCCCTCTACAATGCACTGCCAGTCAGGTTTGTTTGGTTAATTAAGTCACTGTGGTGAACTCATTAGAACTGTAACAGTTTATATCAATTATCCATGACCACCCCACCATTAGCAATAAAATGTTAGTATCTTATTTTGGAGTGTGGATGTTACCTTTGCACTAAAGGGGAGGAATCATAACCTAACTGTGAAACTGAAAATGTTGGCTCCCTTATAAGGCTCAGAGTCAGTCTCCTCTCAGCGTCCAGATATGTATGTCCTTGCTTAACTTTAACAGTAAACTGATCAAAACCAAACTAAGATATAGGAAACTGTTCAGCAAAAAACTTCATTAGGTGGTGAATAACAGAATGTTGGTGTATCACAAATAGTGCACCCACATGATTGCTGAGCTAGGCAAGATTTGAAGAGAATATGGATGTCCATGCAAATCACATTTGCTAAAAACTCTTCCAAGCTTGCTTGTGGTTATATGGCTTTTTTTCAGGATTGTAGGTAAGTTTGAAATGAGCAAAGAAAGAATGAAAAAGGTTCACATGAAATATCTTGGTTGGCACATCATTAATGAGAAAGATTAATTAAGCAAGAATGATACAGGTCATGTGCTCTTAAGAGCTCAAGGAAACAAAACTTAAGCATTGAAACTAAAAGTTTCGCTCATTTGTGGGAGAGGTGTCCAAAACCAGAAAAAAAATACAGGATTTACTCTCTTCTGTAGTGGTCACATCTAGTTCTCTGCTCTCTGCAGTCGTAGCACTGGGGATTCTCTTACCAAGCTGGAGCTGTTGTTCCATAGCAAGAGGGGCTTCAGGATCAGAAAGAGAATATTCAGCTTTTGGGTGGACTTTGCATATACTTAAGATCCTGATTAAAGTTAAGACAAATAACAATCTGTTGAGGGAGCCATTGTCATTAATAAATCAGTTCTAACAAGTTAGGTGACACACAATGTTTCAGACAGCTTTTTGTGGTTTTTGTTTTACTACAAACTTTTTTGTTCTTGATATAAGGATTTCCACTGCCACAAAATTTAATTGATATAAGTTAGAGTCTCTTTGAATTACAAGGATGTGGGTACCAAGTATAACAAAATATTTCCTGACTGTTCTATAAAAGCATAAAACAGACTTATAGCTGTCCAAATTGTAAAATAAGCTGCTGGTTTTTGTCTCTGTGATGGTCTATATTCTACTTTTCATTCTTCAGTTCAAGAGCATAATTATTCAAATTAAAACTCAAGTTGTTGGAAATGACAAAGCCACGTAGTTTTGTGGCCTTGTTCTATGGTGCAACCACTTCTGTGTCAACAGCTGCCTATTCTTGTGAAGTGCTTTAGAGGAAAAGATGCTACATAGTTGGAAATAAGTCTTTTTTAAAAAATTAAAGAAAAAATAAATTAGATGGATGACCAGACATGATTGCAGAAGTATTTTGAAGGGTAGATTACATTTAGCAGAGTCTCTGAGGCAAACTCCATCTGTTTCAGTGGAGCTGCACAAGGGATGACTGTGAGTGGCAGCCTCTAGGCAGGACTGTCTGCCTTAATAAAAGGCCAGGAGAAACATTCCTCTGCATCACATGCAAGGACACTGGTGTTAGATACATTCTGATGATAAACAAGAAGCAGTTTTAACACTGAGAACATTTAAAGGTTGCAGTTTCTCATTTATTTCTGTCAATTTTAGCATCAAGACAGAATATTTGTGCTCTAGTTTAGACAACAGCTATTGCTGGGCAACCCTGTGGTGCTTCATGCAGGAGGTGATACTGCAATGATAACATGATTCTCTCCAGCCTTCTTGTGAACAAAGAATATATACATCTATAAATGACAGATATTGGAAGTGAATAGGAAGAATGGAGACAGCTCTCCCTACACATCCAGAGCTGAGGGA
Organism: Myrmophylax atrothorax; assembly: GCA_026770055.1. Lineage (NCBI taxonomy): Eukaryota > Metazoa > Chordata > Aves > Passeriformes > Thamnophilidae > Myrmophylax > Myrmophylax atrothorax. The sequence continues at coordinate 102,507,402 of JAOXXN010000446.1, read as the reverse complement.
AATGCTTTTTTTGTCCTCTCCCTGCAAAAGGGAAGCCCAGTTTGAAGGATCTTCAGGTTCAATGCATTCTACATCAGGCACTGCCAATCATTGACCTTATCACTTAATCAATACTCACTTAGGAGAGGTTAAAGCTCAATATTAGCAAAAGGTTCTTCATCCAGAGGGTGGTTGGCCTCTGGAACAGGCTTCCAAGGGAAGTGCTCACAGCACTGAGCTTGACAGAGTTCAAGAAGCATTTGGATAATGCTCTCAGGCACATGGTGTGATTCTTGGTCTTGTCCTGCGCGGGGCCAGGAGTTGGACTCCTAATCCTTGTAAGTCTCTTCCAATTCAGGATATTTTAAAGATTCTATGAACATATTTTTAGCAAGGAACATACATTCAACATTTCTCTCCAAACTTCAGTGTAAAGCTTTTACAGGCATAAAATACTAAGTTGGCTGAATTTGAATAGAAGTAGGGTAGAGAAAACATCAATCCTTATTACTCAGTTTTATGGTTTAACACCACTTCAGAATTTAAATTATTTAAGCAGCTATACATTAATTTTTTAATCAGTCACCCTGAAGACTGCGTAAAATAGCTGCTCATAAGCTTTAGAGAGAGCAGAAAGGTTTTGTTCACATAGTGCAATGAACTTTTGCAAGAAGCATCCCAGCCCCTCTCTGACTAACCCAGAGAGCAGGATTAACATGCCACTTCTGGGTTATGGCTGGCAAACTGCAGACACATTTCAGATCTCTATCCAGATCTGCTCCTCATTAGTCATTGAATGGGCTGAGAAATGGTTTGCACTTGGGAGCTGGTACATGGCTGAAGGGAACTGGTGAAGCCTGGAGACAGCTGGGAGCATGGGTTTGTTCAGCAACATGAACTTGTAGTGAGCTCCTTCTGAGCTGGCTTTAATATCCCTGTGCAGCACAAAGGCTGATGGAATGGAAATTGAGAATGCAAACCTAACATTTACAGCAAAAGATCTGTATCACTTGCTGGACAGAGTGCAAAGAAGTATTCCACATTTTAATATTGACAAATAATGTAAGAGAATGAAAGGCCATATTAGTACAGAAGGGAACAGCAGTCTTGAAAACACTAACCTTGAAAGTACCTGCAAAGCAGCAGTTAGAGTGAATAACAATTAGAGTGAATAACATCCTCTTCTGTAGAAATGCTATGACTCAAAGTATACCCATACCAAGCATATCAATGATGCATGAACTGGTATTATGATTGCCAGGCCATGACTGCAATATTGGGATAAATACTTCTTCCTATCACACTCCAAGTATCTCACTTTGTGTGTCTAAGAAATGAAAAGCACAGATCAGTTGCAGTGCTTGCAAATATTTGCCTGAACTATCCTTGTACCTCAGGTTCTCCATCAGTCAAAGACTGGTAAGCCAGGTGTCTACATCAAGAATTATTTTCTTTATGTACTGAACATGAAAAAACTGTGGGAATACAATTGCTGACTATTTGAGTTGATATGGTGCATTATGTTTTTCCTTTCAAATACACAGTAGGTTTCCTCTCTGCTCACTATGTTTTTATTTTTGCCTTTGAACTCATGTTCATTTTCACAAAAATGATTTATTCTTCAAGTATATTATCCGTGGGTGATGTGCAGGTCCCTTTGGTAATGACCTAAACCAAGCAGACTAGTATCTGAAAGGTAGCTACATAGCCGTGTTAATCATTTACACGCCATTGCTTTTATTAAGAATAACCAAATTGATTAATCTTTGCAGTGCACAACAGCAAAGTGCTTACAATACACAAAAAGAGCCACTATAAAATATTCATTTTAGGCTCTCAGTAACAAAAATGCATAAAGAATGCTGATGCAGATTTGCAGTGCTGTGATTCAAAAGCGGAGTTTTATGTCATACTAGAAAATCTATCAGAAGACTTGATGCCAGATTTTATCTTGTAGATTGATTTTTTAGGAAAAAAGCCAGTGGTCCATAGAACATAATAAAGTCAAACAGTTAATGCATATTATAGTTCTCATAATGGATGATGACTCTGCTGATACAACATAAAGCCTATGTCATGTATGTGAGTTGTGTGCACAGGACAGGAATTTGTGCTTGTTACTGCCTTCTAGCCATTAGATTTCACTGCCAAGCCTGTTGGCATTACTGGTGCAAGGAGCCATGACTCTTATGGAATCCACCTCCTTCTACCAGCTCTCTGCCCTTGATCCTTCTCGGGTGAGCGTTTCACATCCATATTGCCATTATGTACCAGCAGGTGACTTCAAGGCATTTTATTCATCAGACTCTTTCCAAGTCTCTAACGTCTTTTTCAAATCTCTGGCTGTAGTGGCCTCAAGATGATAGTCAAGCAATACTGCTCGAAGTTCACTTTAGTCCCAAAAAAATTTTTCCCATGGGATGTGCAAGGAAAAACTATACTAAAATACTAATATAACCTATGTACCTCATCAGTATTAGTGAACTTCTCTGCATCACCAGAAGATAAAGCTAGATTTTGGCAATTAACTGGGAAAAGTTAATGTGAACAGTTGAACGGTCAGTATTAAATAGCATTTACCTTCTGTATCTATTATTATATTGCTATTCCCCAGGCATCTGTGATGATTCAAGTATATGATACCTAAACAAGCAGCTATGTTCTATAATTGTACCAGAAATAAGAGCTTGTGTTAATATATATTCTAGAAGAGTTTTCACACAAACAAGATATTTTCTTATTTAGACAAAGGGAGAAGCTTTATTTATGTAGATAAGTAGTTGCATTGCTTTTGGAAAGTTTATTTATCTGCATTTAAGTAACCTCCAATCCTGCAGCCACAGGGTGCTGTGAGTGAATGAATGTCCTGCTGACAAAGGTGCAGCACAGCAGTGCAGTATCAATAACAAAGGTACAATATTAATTGTGCTTATGTAGCTTCCCTTGTCTCAGTACCTCCAAGCACTTTACAAATGTTAACTAACAAGAAGCCTGCCCATGCTCTTTTTGAAGTCAATGGCAGCTTTCCAGTAGTCCTCAAAGGGATCAGGCACAGGCTCCAAGCCTCATAATAATGTAAAAGTAGGTTAAGGATCTCTGTGTTCACTGGAGAAGGAAGGGATAGTGGAGCTAAGGAACAGAACCCAAAGGGCTTTTCTCTGACTGTAGGGCTGCCTTTTTCTGGAAGAAGCTGTAATATAATTTATTGGTGAGACCACAAAATGAACCATGAAGGACCTGCTCACAAAGGTTTAAACTATTTTTGACTCAGAATGTGACTATTTTCTTATTTCAATAACAACAACCGGAGACAAATCTGGGCTTCCAGGGATATCCTTCTCCAATGACTGCAATGGCCCTACAAATAGCTGCTCCTTGGAAAGGCATTTCTCTTTGTCTTAGAGATGTTCTCTTCTGAGGTATAGGGCATTTCTAGAAGTCTACATTTGCCTCTACATTTTCTGTTCCCATGACTGACCTGTTTGCACATCAATGCTCTTGATTGCTTGAGCCACAGTAAGTAATCTTACAAGGAATGGAGTCAGTATTCGCACTTATACTCTTAAGCACTTCCTGGTAGCTGTGCTCAGCACTGATTCCCATTTCAACCAAGTGCTCTGGCATCTCTTTTTCATCCGAATTCTCCCAGGCAGCCAGTGGTGCCTCTTTTGTATCATGTGCAGAGGTCCTCACAGAGGTATGAGGGTCACGACTGCCAGAAGCTGTAGGCTTCACCATCCCTTT
>JAOXXN010000446.1:102492155-102503579 GCA_026770055.1 Myrmophylax atrothorax | reverse complement strand
TCCCTTTGGCAAAGATAAATAGCATTTAGTGAAATGGCACCATTTCAACAGTAACTGGAATGCAGTCATACAGAGGATATTAGCAGAGACAATAAATGAAAGGGGGGAATTTAACAGACTGATATAATGCTGTTTAAAAAAAAAACCAACAAAGCCCCTCCAATGTATGCAAAGAGAAGGAACCAGAAAAAAGCCTGTAGTAATTTTCCTCTGGTCTGCCTATATCTTAGAAATTGAATTAATTTTTTGTGAATGATGCTGCTGGGGAGCCTATGGCCTGTTTCCAGGCAGCTATCCATCAAACACCCATGTGACATGGAAAATGTGTGTGAAGGCACTGGAAGTTCCTGTGATGCCACGTGTGCTACATTGTCTATGTGGCTCAGTGGGGAGAACTGCTGTAGCAGGTACCACCATAGATTAGATATACCAATACAGATAAGATTATCTGGACCTTACAGAAGACTTCTTCATAGAAACCTGTCTGTGCTCAGTAGTGTGCAGGGGGAAACAAGGCTCATAAGTATTAAGCATCATGTTATGATTCATCCACACAAGGGGATTTAAATGGGCATTTTTTGTGTGTACAGACAGGACCACCTTCCCGCCTTACCAGTCACATAATTTCTTTTTCTTTTAATATATTCTAAATGGCATCAGCTTTAGAAGTGTAAAAGTTACTTATCTGTGCAATATGACCGCCTCAATTTCTGGCCACAGTTGCTGTCTGCCTCCCAGTTTGCAGCCTGCTCACCGTCCATCTTCATTGACTTTTCCCCCACACCACTGCAAGATTAGAACACCATGGGAAATTAAACACAGTGCATATAAATCATGTTTATTGTTGCTTCAGATACAGAAAGATAAGAAGAATCAATAAAAAAGGAATGATGACTCACAGCTTTATTAGTATCCTCAGTTTTTCATGAGCTGAGTCTTTATAAAGAAAATGGATTAATTGGGCCGCTGAGATCTTGATGAATTCATGTAATCCTGGCTATTTATCTTCTGAAACCTCAGTTTCTGCTTTTCCATAGCACTTAAAATCATGAGGGAAAGAACTTTACTCTCTCAGAGAACCCGACAAATTTCTGAAGGCCAGAGAGGTTTGTGAAGGCAGAATTCATCTTAGCCACAGTACCTGAAGCAGAGAGTTAGTGCTCAGGCCTCCATGCAGCCCCAGCTGGAGAGGAAGTGAACTGTCAAAGCAATAAACAGAACTGATGGTTGAGGTGATTGAACTGTTGTCCTTTCATCTTCTTTCCTCACAAATCATAAACCCTCCCATTGTCAATGGAACTACAATTTCTCTATCTAATTATAGGATCAGTATATTAGGAGAACCTTATTTTGACCATTCCTCATGATTATTGGTCTTTTATCACAATCTTTGATAACTTTATTTCTATGAAAGATTCATTACCATATTTAAACTTGTTGCTACTCTTTTTCTGGAAAATGGCATTCAAATACAGTTTAACCTTTGCATATCTGACTGTGGACTCCATACAATCATCCCTAATAAAACCAGATGCAAATGTGTTTCCTTTTGCTTATAGTATAGTCCTTAACAGTGGTTTTCTTTTGTGAGCAAATGGGAGAATTTGTATCCTTGACTCCTTCATACACTTCACTCACATCCTTTTGAATTGTTCAGACTGTATGTGATTTTTATTTCTATCCCAGAAGTAATCTTTGCTCTCTGCAGTGTTGTACAATAGCAGGTATTTCTCTCTGGAACACATAATGACAGAAGGCAAAGGCCAATCTCTAAGAGATTGCTCCAAGAGACATAAAAGCTCTTTCGACTTTTTAGAAGAACATCCCACAGACATTCAGCAGATCCTTAGGTTATGGCTAAACCCTTTTCTCATGAGCTAGCAATTGCCATGAACTATGGAAACAAAATCTCCCAAAATAAGAGACTATTCCACTTGCATCCCCAGTGCCTAAGGAGCAGATATTTCTTCCCTTGGTCATTTAGACAAATGTGCCCACAGTTCTATATAACTTTATATATCATTCCCACCTGAGAATTGGGTCTGTCTTCCAACACTGCAAGTCATGAGCTCCCTGCCCTGGATTTCCTGGTTCAGTGACAGGCAAACTGCAGCAAACCTCTACTGTATCACCCTGGCAGGTGATTTACCATGACCAAACTGCAGGGCTAATAGAAGCATCAACAGTGACGGATGTGAGCGCTTGGGTCACGCTGTCAGTATGCCTTTCCGTGGGGCTGGTCAAGTCATGCCATTTCTCTAACAATTTCTGGGAAAATGGCTTTTATCATCCCAGATTTCTGATTGTCTCTCTATTGCCTCATTCATTGCCTTTGCCCACTGACTTCTGCAGGCTGGCTAGCATTAAGGACTAATAATCAACAAGATAAAGATGCTCTAGATATACTCCTTTCAGAAGTGACTTCTTCTTCACCTTATTCTGTTCCTTGTAGAAGCGGTGAGGGTAAATATATTTGCATTTGGGGGACAAAATTAAAGACCTTAATCCATAACAAATCATGCTAACAAAGGTTTATTACCTTAAAAGCTATTAAATCAAACTTTTCTGTGTAAGAAAACTAGTAATTTCCTAGTAATTTTCCTGTGTACCATGCTAGGACATGAAGTTATACAAGTATTACTTTTCATTGAAATTTGTTGGTTTCTGAATTTAGAAAACAGTAACACATTTTGAAATCACAAAGGAGATTCACTTTAGTTCTGCTGAAGAGCCTAACCAAGCTCAAAAGCAATACGAAAAAGTTACACTCAAACATGGGATGACTCAGTAGCCGTAGTCTTAACACAGCTGGAGGCTTCCTTGTTCAGTCCATGGTTTATCTATCCGAGATCAGAGGGAACTTGTCACACTGATCAAGAAAAATTCCTGCTAGACACCTATGGGTATTTTACTAAGGTGGGACAAGGCAGCGTAGTGTTAATTTACGAGTGTGAAGAGCTCAGCTTTCTGGGTCAAACATGAGCACAACTGTTCATGTTGGAGTACTTCCAGCAGACAATTGGAATAGTGGCAAAACTGGCAAAAAACACACGTTCCTTCAGAAAGTCAGAACTCCTTCAGCACCTCAAAATGAAACCTCAGAGCTTCAATTGTCAAGATGTTGCAAGGCTCTACCGGATGGGAGAAAACATTCTGCCAATATGAGGCTTTGCAGCTGAGGCTTTCACCTCCCTGGTGGTGCTCCCCAAACTTGAGTACAGCTCTCCCTGACAGGAGGGGATAGTGACAAGACTGCTGGCACATCATGGCCCAAGGCAGCACCGCAAAGCAAGGATGAGCCATGTTTTGTAAGACACTGAATGGACATTGGAAGTGGGATAGCTCACAGTACTGATTCTTCACAGTGCAATTGTCACTGGGGAAGCAAAAGGCCCCAAACCAGACGTGAAAGGGACTCAGTGGCAGCTCAGGAAAGCCTGCTGTCTCTGCTAAAACTTGTCCAAACTATCAGTGAGTATTTGTCAACTGAAGTTGCAACAACATCATTCAATGTCTATCTCAATAGGGCTTCTCAATAGACATGTGATCATGAAAGACATCGATATCCCAGAAGTATGTAAGTACAAAATCAATTTATCTACAGAACCACTTTTGACTTAAGATGAATGCTACAAGCCAACAACCTCATATTCTTATTAAAACTATTACATTTGACCTACTCCACAAACATAACCAAGAAAAAATTTTACATCTTCATCTTCAGTATGTTCAAAGATGAGATTCAGCAGCTAGTCAGCAAAGAGAGGAAAGCAGCAGCCAGGGAAAGAATACAAACAGAAGGACATGGTGGTTTGAACTTTCACTCTGTAGCAAAGAGATGTAGAGATTTTGGCTGATACTTCACATAGAAAATTATTAACCAGTCCTGTAGTGGTGGGCTGAAAATAAAATGGCCAAACTAGTGGCCAGTGCCTTGCCATTATGGGGAGATATGTGGCCCAAGACAGAGTCTTTTCTACTGTTGTAAAAAAAAGTATAAATAAAATATATTATTTGAAATAACAAACTCTTTTGCTTGATATGGTTTATCTTTAATTTCACTCAGGAAGAAAATTTTGATAAAATCACAATTGACTCACAGTTCTCTATTTTCAGTATTTTTCATGTACAAATTCTTGAATATTTTGGCCAATTCTTTCTGTCAACTTTTCTTATTTTTCCATTACAAAGTTTAGAGACTGCAGATAAGAAGCAATTTATTACTAGATTAATTACTGATTTGTAGTGCATTTTGGTCAGAACAATTTGTCGGAGCTGCATCAACAGCCTAGGAAGGGGCCACCCTTCTTAGATGTATGGCAGATGTGTGGCAACAACTGACTACCACACAATATGCACTCCTTTTAATATTAGAATAAAAGCAAGCACTGCAGTTATATTGGAAGATAGTGATGGTGAAAGGTGTTAAAAACCATCTGAATTGCATGTGGCGTGTACTGGAGTCTGTTACACGTAGGCCTAACCTGCTTCATGGGATGGAGTCAGTCACAGGCTGGTGACAGGTTGTGATTTATGTCAGGTAGCACTGGAAACTCATGGCTTGTTTTTCAATCACATTTTCTATCTGGTTTTTAGCTGTGCTTAGAACGCAAAATTAATCAGCTATTCTAATGCAAAAGCAACATTTTCTTCTCAAGAGTAGGATTGCTCAGTAGATTCCCCTGGCTGTCTCACAGTGGTTTGAAAATTACTTAAAATGGATTAAAGGGCTGAAATGAATCCAAATGTACAGCATTTATTTAATGCCAGCAAAGGAAGTGTACAGCTTTGTTAACTTGATCTCCATTCTTTCTGCTAAGGATCCATTGCCAGTGGAAAAGAAAAAAATCCTGTAATGCCAGACAGGACAAATGAACACTGAATTCTGGGCTGTCAATCCAATCCAGCATACTGAGTGGCTAATTCAAAACAATGCAGAAATGTATGAATGGAATAATTAAAGACACCATCTAAAACACACATAGAAAAGTGATAGCAAATGCAATTCACTGTAGTCAATTAGTTGCACTTAGAGCAAATCACTTGTACTGATTACTTTAGGGCACTAGCAGCAAGTGAAGAAAACACCACACAGATGACCTAAAATACTGGAAACAGCAACAATTCCAGGTGCCCTGTAAGAGCCAGCAGTGGGAATTGGACTTCAAAGTACATTTTGACGTAAAGAAGCAGACGAAAGGAGGTGTGCTTTTCAAATTAAAGCACACAGCAGGCATCAAGGTACCCCAGTTGATTTTTACTGATGCTAGAACAAGCTAGAGATTTTCCAAAAAAACTTTCCAATGGGAGTTATAAGGGCAAACAACATAACAGCTTTTAAATTGATTTGATTAATTTGTAAAAGGAAATATGTGAGGTGGTTGTCAAATAAAGCCAGAGACTGGCTTAGCAGAGGTAATACTTGCTATTCCAGCATTCCTCTTACATGGCCTTCTTCAAATTTCCCATCTCAAAACAGATGCACTTCTAACATGAAGAGATGTTGAGACCAGCCTTCTCAATGACACAATCAGTGTAACTTGTCCCTTTCTGGAACTTAACAACCGTAAAAAGAAGAAATAAAATGAGGAGATAAAAAGCTTTATGCCTTGTGTTTACAGTGTCCTACCCCAGCAAACCCTTCCAGGCTGTACAGTCCTCACCCCTTGTCCTGTGCAGCCACTCCCCAGTTCATTGAACTGGGTTTTGGTTACATAGTGAGTCAATGGGCTTAGTAAATCAGCAGAAACCATTACATACTTTTATTACACACATGCATTACCAGATTAGTTTCATGCTGAGTGTCCCAATTCATGCTGACTTATATTTTCTTGGCACTATCAGACTAACTCCATCAATATTTGTAAAGTGCTATGCATTTGCTATATGGGAAGAACTATATGCACGGTTTATCCATAAACAAAAATTAGCATTTAAATCTGAACTCCTGAGTAATTTTGTGTTCAATCTATAGGTTTCCTTCAAACCACAGAAAAGAAGAGAAAAAAAATAATACTAAGGACAATGGTTTTACGGTAATGTCAAAAGTACATCATTAGATTATATGTTGAGTTAAGAAATCTCAAGCTTATAACTGGTGGGGAGCAAGGATGTAGTCACATAGTGAAAACATGTGCTGGATGAATCAAGATCATTGTGTTCCCCTCTACCATGCACTTGGTAGTTGCTCCCTCAGCCATGCCTTGGGAAGGACTGGGCTGCTTCACAAACAGTCCACTCAGGACATGCCTCCCTTCCTGGGATGCTGCAATAGCTATACAAATAAAGAAAAAGTGTATTCAATTTTGTTATGTTTAAAATCTTGCTTATGGGCAAAAAAGAAATGTTCCTTATAAGTAAAGGTGAGAATTTATTATTAGTATAATCCAAATCTTCAAGCTTAATTCATGAATCAACATTAGTCTAATGTCTAGTCTAGTAATAATAGATCTAATTATTACAGAAAAACAAAATAATCATGTGGGTAGGATATTTATATATGGACAAAGTTACAGTAATAGCTGTCTTCTTTCTAGTTAGGGTCTAACTACATACATTTGCATCTTTGTCTTTCTTAATTGGTCTGCAGGGTCCAAGTAACATCTAGATTTACTACATATGGTCCTATGTATGTGTATTATATTCCTTTGTTTTCTTTGTCACTCCTAAACCTAGCTTTGTCCAGCTCCAGGTCTACAGGGTCTTTTAGCTGAGCATTATGGAGCTGGTTTGTGGCTGTGAGGTCAGTGCCAGGCTGTGCCCCATCTCTTACCCCCCGTGCCCCCTGCACACCTCCTTGCTGCATTCCATGCCTCCAATTCCCTGTGCCTCCACCATTGAACCAGCCCTGTATTGCTCTACAGGACACTGTGATGTCAAAGTTGTAAATGTCTCTTCCTACCCAGAACAACTGCTTGTTATCACTGTCTATATAAAACTATTGGTCTACCAGAGAAGGGGAGCACATCGAACACACATACCTGGTCAGTGACAGAAATTGCTGCTAATACAAGTGGCAGGTCAAGAAAAGCCCAGGCAGAGCCTGAGGCCCTGCAGACTCAGGACAAAGCTGATGACCTGTTACTGGCCACAGCAGTGCTGTGTTGCAGGGCTGCACAGTCACAAATCTGCCGGACAGTGCTCCAGCACCTCCACAAGCACCACCATGGCGAGGTCTTCTGGAGGACACACCAGTAACTGAAGCTCAGTTGGGTTGGGTGTGAGCTCCTGCTCATGCCTCTGTCCAAACCAGCTAGGGAGCTGCCCTCTATGCTCCTATATTTGCTTTGTGGCACAAGGGCAGCCTGACTCAGGGTGCTCAGATTTCACTCCTACACCTGCTTCAGCTGCTGTTCCCACTTCATCCTGATCACTTGCACTGTGGCTGCAGCAGAACCACAAGCTGCTGGGATTTAAGCCAGTACATCTTTCATTCTCTATCCCCAAATCTCCTGCTCTTTTGGACAAACTTTCCCATTATGCTGCTTTACTGAGGCAGTATTGTACAGCTCTGTGTTTGTCCTGCAGCCTCTCAGCACCAGGGGCTGCCCCAGGCTGCCAGCCCAAGTCCTGCATGTCCATGACATACAGCTGACCAGTAGGAAGAGTGCAGTCAAATTCTGGTCAGATCCCAGCAGGGACACAACGGGCCTCATGACTTCAGCTGATATATATTAAGCACATTGCAGCAATGCCCTTTTGAGGGAGGGCGCACATAGCAATTCAATGGGAGCATCAGGCAACTTCCTGAAAGGCAACAGATCTCACCTGTGCCTGGACATGCCCTGACTTTCAGTCTCTGCTAAGAAAAGCCCAGTAACATGCTTGTGTTGTCTTCTCTATAGAACTGTCTGCAATCCTCTTTGTTTTCACAAGTCACCTTTTCAAAGGAGAGAAAAATGGGAGGAGAGTAGCAAGGCATGGCATGAAATGTTACTACAACACAAATGTAGCCAGTCGTCCTAACACACAGTGTTGAGCAAATTCCTTAACAAACAGCTCCCCGGATGCTAGAAGAATTATTGGGGGACCTGGTGCAGTGGGAGAAACAATTCCATGCTCAGAACCCTCAAAACATCATGCACTGACTTTCTTACTGTTTTAGGAATGTTTCTGTACAACAGGGAGGGGATTTCTGAATAGATGGTTACAGTCTACAGTTAGGAATGGAAGAAACCAAGTAAGAGGTTTATGGCTGCTGCTTGCATGGATGACTGCCAACAGGAGGGGTTTTTATATACATCAGCTGAACAATTGTATCACTTTGAATTACCATAGTGTTGGGTTTTTTAAATGACATAGTAAAGCAGGTCCCAGCAATTGCCACAAAAGGTTAAAATATTTTAAAATATGCATGGAAAAATATGTGTAGAAAAATTCAAGTGGCAAGAAAGGCTGTTTTTGTCATGGCTGCAGTACTTGCAGATAAGTATGGGCAACTCATATGGGAAATAACTTTCAGAAGTAGCTGATAGCTTGTGCTTCATTACTTGGTTTGAATGCTGCCTCCAGCCAGGTGTAGAATAGTGATCTACAAAGACAACAATTTCATCCATATTTCCCCTAAAGGAAACTGCCCTGGATAATTGTTGGCCAACTTCTTCACAGTGAGACATTGTTGATGGATCTGCTGTTTCAGAACTACGATAAAGGCACAACAGCTTCTCCAACACTGTCTCAGTGACAGCCGCAGAACTGTAAAGTCAACCATCACCTTAAACCTCTCTCTGAGGTTAATTTACACCAATGATATCTCTTCTCATAGAGGGCTGTTCCCTAAGTGAGGATGGTTTGTGGTGTGTGGTAAACGCTGCAACCTATACTTCACTAATAACAATCATCACTTTCTGTGTAAGGACAGTGCTTGTGAATTAGTCTAAGGACAAGTTTTAGTAAAGTTAAGTTGTGATTTAGCTTTTCAGTTGTGAGATTGCTTTAGTGGGTGACATTTGTTGACATTAAAAGTCACCAGAGGTCTGCACTGCAGGTCTGTTTTAGGTTAAAGCTATCCCAGGCAGTGCAGCAGCCAGTGCTTTTTGGCAAGGGTTCCTTTGAGCATTAACAGTTGTAGAGCTGTATCGTGGGATATCCCGGTGATAAAGTGCATACCACTCACTCCTGCCCCTCTGCTGTGGCAGATAAGCTGTCCTTGTGGGACTGCTGCTTGGCAGGTATGATTCAAAAAGTAGTTACTTAAGATCACCACTCTTCCAAATCCATATGTATAAGAGATAATTGACAATATTTAAAGGATAAAGCATTTTAGGCAATGGATATGGTCAATTAATAGTGCAATTTCTCATTTTACTTACATATTATGTGTTCATAAAGCTGTTTGAAAACTTTGCACAGCCTGAAGAGAATGTTCAGGCCATGTATGCATTGGAGATTCCCTCTCTTCTCCATGCAGGGATCACCAAGATATTTATATCACCAGTGGGTTGCCCAGGCTCTGAGAAAGCCAAACACCCTCAGGGCTAAGCTGCTAATTTTCTGTTTGGTCACATTAATGCCAAGAAGCAAATCTCTTCTATTGGAAGGCAGTAAGCTTGTAAAAGGTGATTTAAACAAAGTAGCAAATAACACAAACCACTTTCTCACTATATTGCCACCTTGTTACACTTTACCAGAAACCTCTGAAGTCTGCTGAGCTCAAAGGGGAAATGACACAAAATAAAATTAAATCTGCAAACTGCAATCCTGTAATGTGGAAGTAATTAATTCTTACCTTGAAAATCCAAGTCTTGTTATCTGAAAAGGAACACTGAAAGGATGTAACAATAGAGGAGCATGAGTACATGGTCACCACAGTGCAAGGCCAGAAGAAAGTGTACCTCTATGGAAATCTGATGGGGGTCCTTAAATATTTTCTTGTACATTTGGTGAATTTCATACAGTTCTCTGTTTAAACATGTCATACTCTTCCCTACAATAATTAAATGCTTGCCTAAAGAAGTCCAAAAATTAGTCTGTGACAAAATACCCTGGGCAGAAGAACAGCCACAGGCACTAGAAACTTAAGCAAATATAGACCACCCAGCCTGAAAGAAATGAAGACTGTTGCAAGGTGTTTTGCAACTTAACACTGTACATGGTTGCAGGCAACTACTCATTAAAGCATCTGTAAAGATCAGGGAATTTAACAGGTTCAACATTAATTTCACTAGTGCCTCTTGGCTTAGGTCAGCATTGCTTAGGTGACAGGTTCATGACTGTGGAACCCTTTTACCTTTAAACAACCAAGAACAAAATGTTCTGCACAACCTATATTGTGTCAGGTTGCTTTCAGGCCACGTCAGTTCCCCCTAAACTGTGACAGAGAATTGTGTCAGTAGGTTTTGGCTGTCGAAGGAGGTGAGTGCTCACCTGTTTCACATGTTGAAGCAGAGCCTTCATCCAAGTGGGTGCTTGCACATGTTTCCTATCAGTCTCCTAATCCTGCAGGACAAAGGAATACTGTTTGAGGTTAACTTTGCTCTTTCAAATAGTGCAATCAAGGCAATGTTTGTATCCCGTAACTAGGACATTCTAAACACTAGGTAATATTTCAGGTGTATTCCTGATGACATGATTTAGCTACTGAGTCCAATAGTTGACTTGCCAGCACCAGTCCAGGGTAGTCAATCTCTACCATTTCTTGACTGCGACACTACAGATTTGGAGCAGGTTATCCTGCTCTGATAAGCCCACAATGTGTCAGATCTTCAATATCTGTACTGCTTCCCTCCTTCCTGCTTTATCTCCTCCTTGCTGCTGTAACGCCTCTGTACAATGAGCCTGTATGTTGTTATCCAAAACAAAACATGACTTGCAGAAATAAAGAAGATGCATGTTTTTATTGCTCTTTGTTTGTGTGGGGGTTTTGGTTGGTTTTTGTCTGTTTGGTTGGTTTTTTGTTTGTTTGTTTTGGGGGGTGTGTGGGTTTTTTTTAAATTTACAGCAGTAAGCAGGAAAGTCAGAGTCTAACTCAGCAAAGTGCAGACTTTGGAAGACTAAAATACCCTCTAGCTTCAGGCTAATAAAAAGCACAAATCACTTTCCCAAAGGGAAAAAATTGTTTTATTGGGTTCTGCAGGAAACTAGGAATGCTCCTCCCAGGAAAATACAGCCAAAAGCTCCAAGCAGCACAGCATGCATATGGCTATTATGACCTCACATAAGTTACAAAAAGCAGAGTGGAATAACAAAAACAAAAACAGATTTGCACTTTTCAACTTGCAGGACAAACTCAAGTATCTACATGAGCAAGGGGAAGAATGATGCAATTAAGCAGCAGACTTTTCAGTGCCTTCAATACAAGCACATCTGTCAACAGGCTTTTTCTTGTCAGGTATAAACCACATCACATACATTGTCTTCTACAGTGCTGCAAAATTTATATATGAAATTTTGCCCTTTTTCTTTTTTTTTTTTTTTTTTTTTTTT
>JAOXXN010000446.1:102451065-102464510 GCA_026770055.1 Myrmophylax atrothorax | reverse complement strand
TAATGACAAACTCATAAGCTTTGATTTTTGTGGTAGAAATGCTGTGTTTTCCCTTTCTTTTTAAAATGTAAGAAGTAAAATATTCAAAGTGTTTGCCAAGTGAATATATAGCTTGTTATAGCAGATGCTTTAAAGGCAGATGAATATTATCTCTATGGCTGTAACAGAGCCCAGTAGTTGTCACAGGTCACACATTCTTCTGTATGAGCTCCTTGTCTTATTTGGAATGCAAATCACTAGTAAACCAGAGTTTTTGTGACCTGGAGAAGCAAGAGAAAGAAAATACCTTGAGGTGATGATTTTAAATTTTGCTTGTATTTGTAGATACTTCAGGCTTGATTTATAGGCATGTTGGATAATCAAAACAGCAGCTGAAGTTGTATTTTCAAAGCACAGCTCCACTTAAAGTTCTGTTAAAAGTACTGACTGAAAAACTAGGTGTTGGATATCTGACATTGGGCAATCAAAGTTAGTGGGTGTTTATTTTCCTCTTTGGGCTTTCATCATTCATGCCCATCACTGACCTTTAAAATGGGAATAGGAATATTGATCTTGCAAAATTATAGCAAAATTTACATTTATTGTGTGTAGTCTTCCTGCATTATGGATAGATCTACATGAACATGTCTATGGGGAAATGTAAGGTTTTTATATTCAGTATAGAATGCAGATGGTAAGTGTTTAATGGGTCATAGGATGAGGGCAAAAACTGGGCAATTGTTTGTTTGCTGAATAAATCCTGCTGGGGAAAACAGAATAAAGCAGCACGAAGAATATTGCCAGGAGTGGGTATGTATGCAAGCTAAACTTAGGTTGTGTGGCTTTTCAGTCTTAACTGCTGCATAGACTGGGTTTACAAACATGTTTTTAATAAAGCCTTGGAAGGATTTGATGTGGTACAAGTTTGCAAAACCCTTGGTGCTTTGGAATCTGCATTTTAGTGCACTGTGAGGCAAGGATAAGGGTGGGATTGGTAAGAGTAGAGAAGGTATGCAGGGTGGTGCCTGAGCACTGTGGTGATCTCTTATGTATCCAAGGATGCAGAGTTTGTGCACTTTTGGGGAAGAGCACTTCAAAAGTTTGCACTGGTAATTTTGGATTCATTTGTAAGGAAAGCTTTCAGAACAGGTTTGTGCTGCTTGGGTCACTTAGTTTTGTGTTCAAAAGACCAGCATGGTGAATTGACATCTCTGGAAGTTTGCTTGTGGGTCTGGTCTAAGGGTCTACAGGTCAGAGACGCCGAGCACTTCTACCCTTTGTCATGGTCAGAGTAGGAGCCAGGTGATGACTTCTCTTGTTCCCTGGGCCTTGCAAGATTGCTTTTAGTGATCTGAATAAAAAGGGCATCATGTAATACCAGTCAGTAAATTATCTGTAGTGCAGTCAAGCACTGATGTCTGGACATTCAGAAAACTTGTCCACTTAAGGCCAGGTACTCAGACCCGTTTCTTCCCTCTGTCTCTCCACCTCATCTTCACTGCATATCTGTGAATATGCAATTTTCTTCTCTGTCTCCCTTCCCCTTTTAGTATGTCTGAAGTGAGAGTTCTCTGGCTCAGAAATGTGCTTTGTGGTATACATAAAATAATTCCTGTAATAAATATTCATATGAATGTTGATACTGAATTAATAATTAATTTTTTTTCCTGTCAATTTTTCTTTCTTGCTCTCTTTTCTAAAGTGTTATCGGTTTATTTCCCTTTCAGTGGTTCATTTAACTTGACTGTTTTGTATGAAACTTTTCCACTAAATCCATAGAATCATCTTGATGTAAAAATATCCCTCTGTTTCATTTGCATCGTTGCTTATAAAGGAGAGAAAACAGGTCAACTTATGCCCTGAAAGAATATCTCCTCATTTATTTAAGATTTTTCAAATACTGTTAAAAGCATAATAGAAATGTGGAAGTAAGAGAACGGATGACAAAGTGTATGTGATGATTTAGTTTAGGGAACTGCTCCTTTTAAAAAGAGCAGCCCTGTTTCTGAGTCTCTCTGCTTGCACTTGATGCTTTTGTGGCCTGGTATTACAGGAGGTTTTGGAGAGCCTCAAAAAACCGATGATTATCCTTGGATTTGCAACTGGGGAATCGATGCGATTTTTACAAAGATGAGAGTTCTGTAGTTGTTGGTGTTACTTAATTTCTGCTGTAACTATAACCATGCTTGGATACTCTCACCCTTACCTGTTACAGCCTGGAACTTGCTTGACAAAGGGCAGAGGAACAGACAAGTGCTAGAGGTGTGCACTGTGTCCCTGCAAACAGCAATACTGGGCCTCCTGTCATGGGGATAAAACCAGTATTGTCCCTGTACCCTGAGGTGTTAAGATTAAATATGTATTTCAGCTGAGTGACATCAGGGAGTCTAAAACGCTGTTGTGTGTAGGACCAGTCAAGCATGCAGGATGTGCAACTGCCTTGTATTGAAGGGCTTAGACCTTAAACAGTGGTCCCCAAGCTGTTGCTTGTGATGACTGGGGATGCTTGGGAAAATTGTTAGGCTGTTTTCTATGCAAGAAAAAAATCTATGGGATGAGAAATGTTATTTTCTAAATAAAGGGATTTATTCAGTTTTTGTGGCTTAAGCCACTTTTGGTAATGGTTGCTCTATTTGAGGAATTTATTTCTTTATCATGTCCTTACTCTTCATTTTTTCAGGCTTCTTACTCACTGCTTTAGTTTTTTTCAATTCCACTCTTGCTTTCAGTGTCCTAATGCCTTTAAATATTTAATATACAAGAAATTTTCTATCTTCTAGAATAAATGGCCTGAAGGAAGGAGGGATTTCTGAAACTATCCTACTTGAATGTACAAGAAGAAAAGGCAATGTCCAACCAAGCTGTTTATGTGATTACAGACCGCTGAAGTGCACTTTGTTGAGCCCTGCATCTGCACAGGCCACTGTCGTGATCTGTCAGTGATTTCTGGGACTGATATGTAATTCCAAGTTATGCTCACTAAAAACAAAAGCAAATAAAGCCCCAGCCCATATCGTCACATTACGGAAAGAGTAGAAATGATTTCATGGTCCGTAGAGCAGTTTGGTATTTAGAAAATTTACAGGAATATATGGAATTTTCCCCTTGATTTGTGCACAGACTGCCTCCCAGTTTGATACATCTTTGCCTGTGTGTTTTGTGCCTTAGCAAGGAGGGGCTCATGTGAGAAGCTCTTTTACGCTGACATGCTACAGAGCCAAAGGTTCTGCAGATTGCTAAAAATGTGTGGCTATTTCTGTTAATTTTTAATACACATTTGTGTGAGAACTTCTTTCTTTTCTTTTCCATGCAGGTCAACTTTGTAGTGTGCCAACTGTTTGCCTTGCTTGCGGCTGTTTGGTTTCGAACGTACCTTCATTCAAGCAAAACCAGCCCATTTATAAGACATGTTGTTGCAACCCTCTTGGGCCTTTATCTTGCACTTTTTTGTTTTGGATGGTAAGTTGCACTTAAATGCATTTTTGAAGAACTGTATCACCTAATCCTGTGGGTTTTTAGCTGCTGCAAATATGCACAAGTTAGCTTAAATTTTCTGATGAGGTGCACAAATTTTGAAACATCTTCCATTTGCAAATTGGTAACTACCATGCTGTCTGCCTGTGATTTTGGGAGGATGAAGCAGGTGCAGTTTGTTTAACTTTTACTGCTTTTAAATGTAAACTCACTGGAGAAGTATTCTCTTGAGGCACAGCACAGGTGTGATGACTAAGATAATTTCCCATAAATACTCACCATGTGAGAACTTGCCGTGTTTTTTTCTGAATATTGAATATAATCTGACTTTGGTGGGAGGAGTGGCCAGAACTGCAGCACTGGTGATACTCCTAATAGTATAAAATACATGGAAAGGAGCTGGCCTCAATTTCTGACAGTTTTGTGGATTTTTTTCCTTTAATGTTTTGGAGGGAAGATATGGTTGTTTTTCAAACATGGCTGTTTGCATATCTTGATCTTTTCACTGTGTTGCAAAACAGACTGTTAGTAGAGCTAGAAAAGGATGTTCATTTAGTTTCATGAAGTCCTTTTTCCCTTCAAAAATGCCTTACATAGCTCATGTCTTCCCAAGATAGTTTAAGATTAATTAAGTGCCAGTTTCATTTTATTGCATTGTAAACAAAGTGCTTACTTAGCTTTAAGTGTATAGAAGACTTATTTATGCTGACTATTATAGAGTGTTACTGAACTAGGGGAATTAATCAAGCTGTTGTGCAGGTGGGAAGATCCAGGCAGTGTGTTTGTGTGTCCGCCTGCACGGGCAGAGTGTGTTGGCCTCTACACCGGCGTGTTGCCGAGATCTCTGAACATGAGCTGATATGTGTTACTTTTAAATTTCAGAAAAAGAAATGAATAAACTTTATTCTTTAGATTTCCATGTGCAGTTTAACTTTACATAAAATTCTACAACTCTTGTCTGTTTTTAAACAGTATTTTGCCATGGTATTCTGCTTTGAGAGAATGGTCTTGGGTCAAAGACTTCCAGTCTTAGCACCAAATCAGGAGGATGATATGGGTGCTCCTGTGTGGGTTTTTTGAGAGCTGTATAAACTTTAGAAACACATTGTGTAACCATTGCTTTAGAAGCACAAATGATTAATTGTAACTTGCAATTAGAAAGTGTTGTCAATATATTTGTGTGTGAAATTTGGGTACGGGAGATTTTGGAAAGGAAACAACCTCCACCCCCAACAGACATAAATAAATATTTGTGGAAGCCTCTCATTGGCAATATGCCCTGGAAAAGAAATAAGAGATACATTTTATGCCATAGTAGAAAATCAGATTATTCTAGTTTGGTTTGGATCTTACTTAAAGCTGTTATTTTAAGAACGACTTTCTATTTTTCAATCATGGAGCTAAAAGCTTTTGAAAAACAATGAAAAGAAAGAACATAATTTGAGATGTTAAAAGTACAAATTCTTTTAAAAAAATGGTATTTTTGTTGTCCTGTGCCAATACTTTTTCCTATTACTTAAGTACATATTGTACAAGCAGGTTTTTTGAGAGTTTTGATTTCTTTGGTTCCCCTTCCCAAGGCATCAAGTTTACATACAGCCTGTGGTGCACTTTCAGTGTAGTGCTTGTGATGGGGGTGTAGGAAAAGAAGAGAAGGAATAATTACCTTGGTATAATAGCAAATAGCATAAAGGACCCAGAATACCCTTTGTATGTAGTTAAAATTCACTACTACATGGAGTATTTCAATATGATTTTTCATGTTTGAATCAAAGATCAATCATGTTGCTATTGTTAACAGCTCTGAAAGAGAAATGTTTCCAGCAACTGTAATTCTGATGTGGTGCTCCATGTCACTCCACAATTTTAGGCTTTGATATCTTATTATCCTTTCTCTGTATCAAAGAAGCGAACTTCTTAACTCAAATTTTCATGATTTGACTAATGATTGTCTTTGCTACACAGTATTGCTAATATGTGGGGCTGGTAAGAAAAGAGAGTACTTTTTTAATTAGCCATTTCTATATTAAATGTGCATTTGGATTTGAAGTAGTCCAATCTTAGATGAGAGTATCCAGTAGTGAAGCTTGGGAGCACGTGCAGATTGGACCTTCCATAAAAAGTCGAGATTTTCAAGGTCAATTCCTGTCCAAGTGACTGGTTTTCCCTCAGTTCATCATGTGTAGACTCGGTAGGATTTTAGTTGGATAGAAGTGAGTTTCTTGTTGAAAGTCATTTCCTTGTGAGGTAGGAGTTAAGTTAGGAAATTGCTGGTGATAAGCTGAAAGAGAACAGTATCACTGTAACAAAATAGTTGCTGCTTTTTAGGCTTCTTTCTGTGGGAAAAAATTCCCAAACTAGATCAGTAAGTCACTTGAGCACATGTGACTGTGCAGCTGAGGCAGGTGTAGTACCAGAGTGAAAAAGAATCAACTTCCCAAGGATCAATTCTTTTTCCCAACCACTGGCACTGCTTTGCTACCAGAGCTCTACAGTTACTGAAGTGTAACTCCTTGAAAAGGCAAAACAAACCCCCAGAGCAATGGTATTGGGCTAGCTGCAGAACATAAATAAGAGATTAGAGCACGTCTGTGAAGTAAATCTGTGGGTTGTTGCTGTGTAGGGTTTTTGTATTTTTGAGACTGTCATCACCAGTGCACCTTTATTAGTTATTGACAACCCAGGACAAAGAGGCTGCCTGGACATGGTGACCATTTCTCTTGACTGGGGAATCTTTCCATGTGCTGATATTGTGGATATTAGGATATTGTTGGCCTTATCTGAGATGCCTGTTGTAAATGGGTAAAAAGATGATTATGGAAGTTAAACCACAAAACTGCCCTGTTATTTACACAGGAAATAATGCCAAGCGGAAGTAGTAGGAGACATATTCTCTGTATTTTAAGGATGATCAGTATTTCCTGTATTCTTGTTTATAAGCTGGAGCATTCCAGCTAAGTCTAGTTTTTGGTCATTACTGCTGTCTGTGCTATGCTAAAGGGAGATTAAACTTTGAACCTCTTTAATTTCACATTAAACAAATGCATGCAGTTTATTGTCATTAAAGAAAATGCTGTAAGGGTTTACTTTTTTCTTCCCCTAGGTATGCCTTACATTTTGTTATACAAAGTGGAATTTCCTACTATATCATGATCATAATAGGAGTGGAAAATATGCACAAGTAAGTTTCTGTTCTAAATTTTCTTTTTCTTTTAAAAGAATGCTACTGGTTTAGGGTTTTTTGTAATGGTGCACATATGCCATACTTCTACTTATCTTGTAACATTACAGTATTTGAGTTCTGCCAACCATGGTTTTATTTCCAGGAGAGAAGATGGCTTATTTGTAAATTTTTGCCAGCTTTTTGGAATAACTTAAGCTTGTTATAATTGCTAATATCCCATGGAGAACTCTTTTGTGTTCTATGTATTCCAATTTTTTTCACTGTTACTTAAACCTAAATATTTTTAAGTGTCTCACAAATGAGTTAATTATATAAATGTAATTTGATAACAGCCCATGCTAGTAGAAGAAAGACTTCCAAAAGGATGGGAATGTGTGTCAAAAATTTTTCTCTGTACTGTGTTTGTAATTCCTTTTTTTTAATAACAGTGTGAATGCTGTCTTAGGTAAAGAATACATTTATGTAAAATACATAGGGCATTATTTTAAGTTTGCTTGAACACATGATTAGGTTAGCAGTATCTGAATACATATAGAATAACACTTGTTCTTTTTTTCAATCATTCTTGAAAGCAGGGAAGACATTTATTTTATTACTGTATGCATATGTTTTACTATTCCACTAGCCTAGAGATCAGAACCAAATTAGGTTCCCACTGTGCTAATTCCTGCATAAATGTTTAGTAAAATAGCAAATCCTTGCTTGAATAGGTTCCTGAAGTATGTGAGGCTGTTAGGAAAGATGCTGGTGAAAGAAATAAAGAAGAAAATTGCTTAACACAGAAAGCACAAAGCAGGGCAGCCTTAGTTCATGATCCTACCTGTTAGAACACTCTGCTGCTTTATATTGTGATACTGAATATAATTTTATTGTCTTTTGAAATATCCCATATTAAGCTCTTATCTTCAGGGTTGTCTTCAAGGCCTGACAGATTCAAACTACTGCAAATATGAGAGA
Source organism: Myrmophylax atrothorax (assembly GCA_026770055.1). Taxonomy (NCBI): domain Eukaryota; kingdom Metazoa; phylum Chordata; class Aves; order Passeriformes; family Thamnophilidae; genus Myrmophylax; species Myrmophylax atrothorax. The sequence goes on along the minus strand of JAOXXN010000446.1, from coordinate 102,456,916 downwards.
ACGTCATTTGATTGGAGGGCAGGTTTATTTAAAAATGGTTTATTTGATTAGAGGTTGTTACAAAGTAACTTGTTCATGTTGATTTCTCTTTAGACATCCAGCAGTGTAAGCTGTAACTCGTGTAACTTAGTATTTTAAAAGATGGTTAAATGCAGCAAAGGGAGGTACCAGTCAGGAATACTTTGGTCTTTATCGTAACCAGTTACATAACTTTCTCATGAAAGGAAATCCAGTGGTTTACATTCCTAATAGTGAGAGGCAGGTTGGCATCTGTGTATTTAACATTGCTGCAGTGGAGCAAGGCAACTCTTAATTCCCAGTCCTCCTAATTCATACCAGCTGGTTTAACTGCATGGCCTGATCTGCTGGAATGTTTGCTGTGTTATACACAGCTGTTACTGTGCAGTTGGGAGGGGAAAACCCAGATTTGACTAGTGAGCTTATGTTGCTCTAGCACCATGTGGATTAACATGCCATTGTATGAAACCAAAGAACTCTTCTTTCAGTGGAAGGAAAAAAAATGTAACAGTCATTTGTTAGTTCAAGTTGTGGATGATGTTTGGATGCTGTATGGGAAGCTCCAGGATCCATTTCTAATAGGTGATACTGGCAAAACTCCCTCCATTGCCAGAGTATCCCAGAAGGAACTATGCCTGCAACCTTTTACTAAAGGAATGCTCCAGGTACTCCTAATTTTCTGTTATGAGAATGCACCTTACAACTTTCTGTTTGGCAGTCTGAACAGAAACTTATATGAATGACTCCCCTTCCCACCCAAGTGTTTGTCTGCAGGCTATGAATGTGTCTCATGGAGCCCAAGGGACACGGAAGGGTAAGTGCTGTATAGCAGAGTTCAGCTGCTCCCACCTGGCCTCAGAGAAGGACCCCATCAATGTCTTAGTGGAAGGTGTGTGCATGGATGCAGCTATTGTAGTGCTTGGAGATACCTGCATAGCCCAAGGTTGGGATTTACCTTCTATATCATCGTAGGGGCCCATTGGCTGGCAGTCCTAGTTAGAGGTTGCCTGCCTTGTTCATGAGCATCGAAACCTTGGAGTCTATAGAACCTCAAATACCTACATCTGATGTAAATATGGATTCAAATGACTTCTGTACTGGAAAAGCACTTGTGTATTGTACAAAGTATTGTTGTGTTTTATCTAAATTTATTCACTGAACTAAGTTTCCCTGTTCTTTTCCCTGCCCTGCTTGCTGTCCTGCAGATTGCATGAGTGTATAGATGGCAAAATCACTATTCCTCTCCTTCATCCTGCTTTCCCTACCCTCTAATATAGCTCCTCGCTCTTTCCAGCCTTTCCAAAAATTGCTCAAACAAGTAAGAGACAACTAAATTTCTTAGACTGATATAAGTTCAGTTACTGTGCACTGGCTTTCCATACCCTCTGAAGCAAGGAGGCCTTTGAGAAACTTCTGCATTCTCCAAAGCACTTTCACATCTCATACTCCTCTAAACTTTTGTTTCTTTCTTAAAGTACTTCAACTGGACTCTAAAAGTGTCTCTACTATGAAGTTCCTGCCTTTGTAGCTTTCCTGAGGGAGCGAATCCTTGTGCAGCTCTTGCTTCTGGGTTGGTCTTGACGTGCATGGCATGTTGAAGATGAAAGCCTTAATGAAACAAAAGTAGAGGGAGGGGGGAAGAAAAATGAAAAGGTAAAGCCCGAGATCTGGGGTGCAAGAACATATTAAAAAGGAAGGAAACTTTGTATTTTATATTTTAACAACTTTTACAATTAAGTTAATTAGGAAATGTAAACAATGTCCCTCAGTAGTTACAGGGCTCACAGGTGCTTCACTGAAGTCTGTAGTTTCCTCAGCAACTTCACTGACAAAATATGGAAGTCTTAGCTGTGTTTGTGTAGAAAATAATCTGTTTTTCAAAAATCATTACTGTTACAGTGTTCACTTAAATTTCTTAAATATGGTAGTGTAAAATCAAGCAATAGACATGCTACTCATGCCTGATACCTTCTGTGTTATGCTTAAAGTTGATACTTTCTTGTTCCAGAAGTCTAGAGTTGAACTGCTAAGACTTAAGTGACCTATTTTTTTTTTCTAATGCCAGAAATATCCTCCTTAACTGTTTTATGACATATTTAAGTTGTGGAAAGTAAATTAATGAAGGACTCGGAGACCCAAGATAATGAATAGCAGTAAATACATAATGAGCTGATGTTTGTGCTGCAAGGGCCACAAAGATGATGAGATTGGATCATCTCTCCTGTGAGGAAAGACTGAGAGAGCTGGGACTGTTCAGCCTGGAGAAAAGACTCAGGGAGATCTCAGCAACGTATTTGAATACCTGCAGTGAGGGAGCCAGGCTCTCAGTGGTGCCCAGGGGCAGGATCTGAGGCAACAGTCACAGACTGAACCACAATGCTGCCTGAACATCAGGAAACACTTGTTTACCATGGGAGAGGTTGTAGTTTCCCTCCTTGGAGATACTCAAAAGCTTTCTGGGCACAGTCCCAGGCAGCTGGCTCTGGGTGGCCCTGCTTGAGTAGAGAGCTTGGACCTGATGACCTCCAAAGGTCCCTGCCAACCTCAGCTGCTTTCTGATTCTGCTTTGTTTTCTGGTCTCTGTGGATGTGTTTCTGGTCATCGCTTTCTTGGGATTTGGGAATGTCAGTCCTTGTAAGTTCCCTTACCCTCCTAGCCAGAGCCAGGACCCAGCAGTGCCTTGTTCCCCTTTGCCTTCACTCCTTACTGTGGCATTGACAAACAGTGGGAGATTTGGCAATGGAAGTGTGGAGGAGGTTTGATGATTTTGTCTTAGAAATCTCAGATTAGAGACAAATAAGTCTTGATGATCTGAGTGAACTCTCTGGGCATGTTCATTGTGGCACTTCATTTGTCAGTCAGATGTTTAGCAATGCTGAGTGTCATGATTTTTCTGAGGCTTACCTAGAGATCAGACTTCACTATCACCAGGCAGTGATTCTCTGTATGCTGAAGGTTTGACCAGTACACAAATAGCCATGTAAAGGGATGTCTATCTGCAATGACTTGAAAAGTGATCACTTGGTGAAGTAAACAGCTGTTGAAGTACACAGGAATTTCCTAGTAATCCATCCTCATGAATTTCTTCTGAAAGTATTTAAGTAGCTACTCACTAAGAAGTTCATCCACTTTAGTCACTTCCTGTAGCTCTCCTGGCTGTGCCTGCTTAGAACCCAATGCACGCCTTATAGCAAGTTATTTTTCAACTTGTATTGTTTTATTATCCTTTTTAGAATTGTAATGTTTGTGTGGAAAGTCCTTTATTGAGCATATTTTTTGTAATTACAGAAGTGGAGTGAAAAGAGAACTAGAATTTTCATACCTTTAGTGCCTATCACTTTTTGCTGTACTTTTAAATAAAGATTAAAAACATTTTTTTAATCATTGGGGTGTGTGTCCCCAAATATTTATAGGGAGAAGGAAGGAAGGACAGGAATCATGTTGTGTCTGCAGCTTTGTGAAGGTTGACACGTAAGTAGAGAGGCTGATAAAGATAATAACAATGCAAAGGCATTTTTGAAATGTTGTAGCCATTTCAGTTGGTTTGGTACAGAAGGGGGGCATATTCTCCCTTAATGCAACTAGATAAAAAAATGTAATTCTATACTTAGTATTTCCAGAGAGAAGTCTAAATCAGAATGTTTTTTAAATCCCTGCCCCTTTTAAATTTTTTTAAATTTTTTTTAATTTTATTTTTGCTTGATTGCTGATGCTACTCAGAAGAATAGAGTTCTCAGGAGAATAGGAATTTTAAACAATGCCATTTGCATATAAAACCTCTTTTATCACACTTGAAAAAACTCAGGTGAAAAAATTTCTGGACTTCCATTGTATGAAGTATCTATACCTTATTCAGTATTGATGTGTAGTTGAAAGAGGGCTCTCTTACTTTCCTAAACTTTAGATTGAGAGGTAGTTTTTTTCTCACTGTGTACTTTGTTTCTCTAAGCGTATGGAAGACAAACCCTTCTTGCAAGGAAGCAGTAGTGTAAAATACCTGGGTGTGTTAGAAGTCTGTTGGGCCAGAGTAGCTACTGCTTTTTGACTTGCATAATTTTTTTTTTTTAAAAATCTTTGTGCTCAAAGTGAAGCTGAGCACAATCAATCAAGCAAAAGAAAATTGACAGTGTAAAGTCATGTTTTCTAGGCTTTGTATTTCTCTGGTAATCTCTGAAAGCTTTAGCATCTATACAGATACTTCTCCAAGGCACATTACTCTGCCTGTCTCGCTGCCAAGCAACTTGACTGCCAGCAAATGAGCTCTGAGTCATGGTATCATTGCTGCTTGGTTTATTACCTCAACAAACTATTGGTGTCAAATAAATCAGGCTCCCTACAAAATGAAGTGGCAGAATAAATTGTACCTGGAAGAGTTCAGTGAAAGCTGTGTTCTTCTTCAGCTCTTGGCAAAGAGTGCTGCTAATAAGAGTTGATTAAAAATTCTGGTTGCATGGCATTGACTGAATTGAACCAGTAGTGTTTGGGGTAGAAATATTACATGCAAGGATTCTGTCTGTTACAGCCAATTTTCTTGTCTAGGAGCATGCTTCTGCATGTTTTTTTTTATTCTTTGGTAAAATATCTTGTATTTGAGACAAATTTCACTTGAATGATTATTACAAGCTCAGCAAACAATTATTTCATTGTCCTTAATGGAACTGTTGGCTGCAAATTATGCAAGTCACTTTTGCCTGCAGAACTGCAAGTGGTGATGTACAAAGTGTCTGGATTGGAGCTAAAAGGTGATGACCCTTCATAGGAATGCACAACAAAAGCCAAAACTTCTGTTTGTGTTTTGTTTCCTTTAGGGGAAGGTGGATGTAAATAAAAAGCATTGATATTTTGAGAATACGAATGTCTTAATTTTAAAATCTAGTGTCTCAAAAATGTTAGCAAGCTCCATACAGGCTTATTGGCTTTGTAGATCAAATGTCTTTACTGTAAGTTAAAGATGAGATCACAGAATCATAGAATAGCCGAGGAGGGAAGTGCTTCTCACTCCAATCCTGCCTGTTCAAAGCAGGATCAGCTAGAGCAGGTTGCCCTATGAAACCCAAGTCTTCCTTAATAGTAACATGATCCTGGATACTTCCAGTTGTCATAAGCATGTGAACCATTTCCTTTTGGTGTCTTCCTTCAATGTCTATTATAGCTTAAAATTTATTTGAGGTGACTTCATGCAGCTTGGTTGTCTCATTGGTCTGGACTTGCACAAAAGCTTTTTATTCTTTAATTTCCCCCCACCCAATAACTGTACTGATTTGGCATTATTAACTTGAACTTATTAGGCTCATTTCAATTTAAAGTGAAACAAACCAGCTGTAATTGAGACAGTTGATTTGGTAGGAGGGGACCATGTTAGGCAACAAGTAGTCTTTCTATCCTTTTTTATAAGAGGTAGTATCAGCAATAAAAACAGGGATGAGAGTGAAACAAAACAGACTGCCAAGAGAAAGTGCAAGTACAGAGGTCGTGTCTATAAGTCAGTAGAAATAGGTGGAAGCCAGGCTGAGTAATAAAGAAAGATCAGAGGGAGTATTTGACACTGCAAGTTTGGTTTTACTTTCAATACACTTTTCAATTTTTTGAAGACAAATATTTTTCTAATATTCAGACGAGAAATCCATTTTTTTATACAATGAGAAGATAAGCAACTGATTTACTTAAACTTTCTTCGGTATGGATGAATCACTTTTAAGAGGGCTATGTGCAAGAAGTCCTATTTCCTTATATATCAGTTGGCATAGTTTTTAGCTGGTGTGAGAAACAGAGTCTCAGATAGATTTTTATATAAAGTTTATTATATGATAAAAGCAATTACAGGCCTGGGTGT
>JAOXXN010000446.1:102437789-102450520 GCA_026770055.1 Myrmophylax atrothorax | reverse complement strand
GTCAACAGATGGCCATTTTATATCTTTATGGGGGGGCAATTCCCATTTGGTCTTTTCTCTTTTTTTTTTCCTACCAACGCGAATCATATTTATATTTATCACACTGGGAAGCTTACTGTTTTACAGCAGAAAATTTTGAACTTTCTGTTTAAAAGTTGCATTGGATTATGCTGGAAGAGTAGTGGATAAACAAAAAAAAGTACTGTAAATTGCTATGTGATTTCTGTATTGAATCTGACTTGAGGTAGTGGAACTTTTGGTCTTTTATTTTCTATGACATTTTAGCTATGTGGTGCTTAAACAGGTGTGCTGTGTGTTTACATCTGGGTAGAATGTGCAAACCTTTCACAATGTTACATGATGTTAATCTTCGAAACTGGATGAAATAAAAAATACTTAGTATAGGCAACTGCTGAGGAGTTCTTGCAGTCATTACTCATCAGAGGCACAACAGGAACTGTGAAGTCAGTGGGCTTGCAAAAGGAAGCTCTGGGTAATTTGGTCTACTATTACTTCAAGAGTGAATAATGTGTTTTATTAATAGACTGTACCACATGGGAATGCACAATGCATACAAGTAATGCACAATTTTAAACAGCGGTCACATGGATGGGTTTCTTTTTGTTGATATTCTGCTCTTTTTATGAGTGTCTGATGTTTTAAATCCCATGTTCTGGATATTCTTTAGTAAGTCTCAGGTTTTTCAGCTCATCATGTGTTCCTCTTCTGCATCCCTCCACCATGGTATCCATTTAATAGATTAATCTATTAATATATGCTGTGTCATATCCGTGTGCCTAAGCACTGTGCTCTGGCTCTGGTACAGAGTACTGGTTTTCAGTGGTATTATTGCTTCTGTAGAGAGCTTTTTGTCTTCAAAGTGGCTCATAATGATTGAGTGCCTTAAGGGCGTCTTGTGAGGTGTAAATGAGGTGGTATGTGTAGAGTGAGAAATAGGATTTTGCCCTGTTCTCTGTTAGCCATACAGATGTCAGCTAAAACTTGGTAAATAAGTTATAATAAATCAAAAGAAAAACCTATAGAGCCTTTTTTTTTATCCTACAAGATGGAAGGAGGTCTCACTGATTAGCAGTATCCACTTGTCTGCAGTTCTAATGAAGCAAAAGTGCAGGTTCTTCTGGGTCTCTTTCTCTGAATGACTGTGGTGGCCTGGAAAGCTGCCCAGGACATGCTGTGGGCACATTCTTCTGCAGACAGAGGACGTTCATGTAAAACTGTAGTCGAGGGTGTTTTTCATTTGTCCTGACTGCAGTAGGTTCATAGAGAGGTTTGCTTCAGAAATGCATGTAAGCAATATGGTTGCTATTACTTAAGAATTGTCCCCATGGTAAATTCTTACCATTTTATGTGGTAACAAAATTAAAATTCAGTCCATGTGACCATGATGTGGTATGTTCTATTCCTGTGCCTGAGGGACCTTTCCAGAAGAGCTTGAGGGCCTTGCTACCAAGCTGCTGTCAGAGCTGCAGCCAGAAGCCAGTGGCTGCTTTGTCATTCCTAGCTCTGCAGAACAGAATAGCAGCTGTTGCTTTGTTTTGTCTGAAGTATCAACATCCACGCCCAGGTAGGATATCTCCAAACTGAAAAAGCTAAGGCTTTCTAATGTGGAAACAAAACTTGGTTCATGCATGGATTCGGAAAAATGCATTAAAATAAAGCTTTATTCTGATGTTGTTTTAATGCAAAGTGTGTGGCTTTGGAGACTGGTTATTTTCTCTGGCATTTTTTCCATACTTCATGTTTGAGCAATTAGTATATGTGACACAATCTGTGTAAGTAGTAGAAGGGTGTAATTAAAGGAGCCTGTGGCATCTAGAAGCAGAATAAGCGTAGTTTCTTGTGCCAGCTATGATTTGCTACTCGTATAACCCCTCAGTGTACTTTTCAAAGATCCTGCAAAAGTATTCCCTCTGCAGTGTAGACGTGCCTCAGGAATATAAAATAATTGCTGCTCTTAAGCACCATCCTTTTAGGAACAAGGATCAAGATACAAATTGCAATATAAACTCAAACACACCCAAATACCAGATGCAGTCCCTGGTAAAAGAGACTCTTTTGCTGGAAGTAGTAAACCCCATATTTTTAGTAGCCAGTAATAGTGCTTTGGCTTATAAGGTAAGTGATGCTTTTTGAAATTGGTAAAGTGGTAAAAGCAGTGCCAGTGTTGCTTAATATATCTATTCCTCACAAGCATCACCATCTTTTGTTTATGAGCAAAACCAATTAAGAAATAAAATAATTCTTAATCTCTTGAATATTCTGCTATAGGTGCTAACTGATGAAAGAACATCCATTATTCAATATATTTCTTGTAAACTTATTCTTCAGGTCAGCACTGAGAGACATTACCAGAATGATAATGACCTGCTGTGTGCTTGTGTTCATTGTGAAATGAAGATTTTATCTATCCACAGTGTATTTTTCCAGTGTTGTGTAATCACGTATTGGATTTTCTTTCCTTATTTTCTCATAGTATGAGTGAAAATATGTGAGCAATCAGAAAATACTTTGTTTCTTAATTGCTCTTTTTCTCCATCATCTGCAAACACACAGGGACACTGTGACACTGTCTAGTTTGTTCTGGATGCACTGCTTCAGTTTTTGTGTCACAAGACGTAAACAGTGATAACATATGTTTGAAATGGCATTTGGTCAAGTCACTGAGCAGATACCTGGCCAACCTGTAGTAGGTCACTTTCTTTTACTCTACTTAGTAATGAGAATTTTTGCTCTGCTCCTGTCTCTGTGTGCAGGCGTGCTTAAGAATTGTAGTAGGTAGTCATTAACAGGTTACTCATGGAAATTCTAGTTCATGATGTAGTTGAGAAAAGATGGGATGGAAAAAAGGAGGCCAAACAACCCAAACAGAATAACTGGTACTCAAATTATGGACTTTGTTGTCCTGACCTGTTGTTCTCTTAGATTTAGTAATCAGGCTTTGTCGTTGGGTAACAACAGCAGACAATGCTTGAACTATCAGAGTGCTCAGTTAAGGATTCTCTGTCAAAGGGAATCTTTTGCAAATGGAAATATTGGTTCATTTTGCCAGAGAAGTTGAGTACTCTGAGGGCCTGAAGGATTCCAGAATAGGACTTCTGCCAGATGGATGCTGGTTGCTGGATGCTTTAGATGCCAAGAGATCTGAGGAGGCAGAGAGAGAAAATGGATGGCAACTTCAGCTCAGCCAGACAGTTCTCGTTAAAGGCTCAGCAGAGAGCCTTCCCCTGCAGCAACTGGTTACTTTGTCTGCTCTGCCGGTATCTTACTTTCTAATGGCAAAGTTTTGGGCTTGAGATTGCAGGATTGACTCATACAGGAGCAAGTCCTTGTTTTCTGATCTGCACCTGAAATATTCTGCTTTATTAATTGTAACAGCCTGAAAAGTCTCTGTGGAATTTGAGATTGGTTGAGGTTGGAAGGAACCTCCAAAGATCACCCTATTGCTCAAGCAGGGCCACCTAGAGCCAGTTGTTCAAAACTATATTTGGGTGGCTTTTGAATATCTTTAAGAAGGGAGCGTCCACAACATCCATGGGCAACTTGTGTCAGTGTTTCCTGCTGTTTGGAGAGCACCTTCTGTGTTTTAGGTTGTGCCTGTTGCCTCTGGGCACGCTGCTGTCACCACTGAGAAGAGCCTGGCTCCATCCTCTCTGTGGCCTCCCTTCAGGTACTTACATACACTGATGGATTCCCCTGAGCCTTCTCCTGTCTGGGCTGAACAAGCCCAGCTCTCTCACCCTTTCCATCTAAGGATTCTCCAGTCACTTATCTCAGTTGCCCTTTTTTGGATTCACTCCAGTATTTCCATATCTCCCTCGTACTGGAAAACACAGCACTGGACCCAACATTCCAGATGTGCCTTTACCAATGCCCAGTAGAGGAGACAGATCACCTCCCCTGACCTGCTGGCAGCACTTGGCCTAATGCAGCCTGGGATTACATGAGCCCTCTTGGTGGTAAGGGCACACAGCTGGCTTATGTCTTTAGTAGGCTGTTTCCTAAGTAGAAGGAACTTTTCTTCTGGAGAGCAAGCACTGGAGGGTTTTCCCTTAAGAAAACCAACTAAGATATTTAAGTCAACCAGCTTCTAAACAATCCCAACTGGCTTTTCTACCAGTATTTCTAGCCATGGTATTTATTTGCCTGTTTTCTGTATTTGAGGTAATACTGGTTCATTTTATTACATGTTTGATTTTGCTTTTGTCTTTTTCATTCTAAAGTGATACTTTAAGACATTTGTAGACTTCCAAAGATCAGGTCCTTATTTTAGCATTAATGAGGTTAAAGAGTTGCAGTCAATGTCCAAGTGGAGACCAGTGATGAGTAAGTGGTGCCCCTCGGGGTCACTACTGGGAGCAGTTCTATTTAACGTGTTCATCAGTGATGAAGGCAAGGGCATTGAGTGCACTCTCAGCAGGTTTGCCAATGACATCAAACTGTGGTGTGGTTGACACATGGGAGGGAAGGGACGCCATCCAGAGGGACCTGGACAGGCTTGAGCCTGTGCAAACCCCATAAGGCTCAACAAGGACAAGTGCAGGGTCCTGCACCTGGGCTGGGACAATCCCAAGCACAACCACAGGCTGAGCTGAGGGTGGATTGAGAGGAAGACTATGGTGTGTTGCTTGGTGAGATGCTTAACTTGAGCTGGAAATATGCACTTGCAGCCCAGAAAGCCAATCATACCCTGGACTGCATCACAAGAAACTTGGCCAGCAGGTAAAGAAGGTGAGTCTGCCCCTTTGCTTCTGTGAGACTCCATCTGGAGTGCTGCTTCTGGATCTCAGGTCTCCAACATCAGAAGGACATGGAACTGTTGGACCAAGTCCAGAGGAGGACCAGGAATGCGATCAGAAGGCTGGAGCACCTCTCCCATGAAGACAGGTTGAGAGAGTTAGGGCTTTTCAGCCTGGAACAGAGAAGGCTTTGGGGAAATATTAGAGCACCTTCCAGTACCTAAAAGAGGCTTGCCAGAGAGCAATAAGAGGGACTGTTTACAAGGGTGTGTAGTTGCAGGGCAAGGGGGAATGGCTTTAAGCTGGAAGAAGATAAGTTTAGATTAGATATAAGAACAAAACACTTCCCTGTGAGGATGGTGAGGTGCTGCAGCATTTTGTCCACAGAAGATGTGGATGTTCTCTCCTTGGAATTGTTCAAGTTCAGGCTGGATGGGGCTCTGAGAAACCTGGTCTCGTGGAAGGTGTTCCTGCCCATGGGAGGGGCATTGGAGCTAGATGTTCCTTATGGTGCCATCCAAGCCATTCTGTGATCCTATAAATTGTTCATCCACAGTTCAGGCCATTTATGGTCCTCCTTGATTCTTGAAAATGAAAATGCATGGTGGGCTCTGTGGTTGGTTTCAATGTTTTTTTCTTTCTTCCCCCTCCCCCAGTTTCTAAGTGAAAGAAAGGCAATGCTGTGATTGTGCATTTGAAATTGGCCAACTGGTTCAATCAGCTTGGGCATAAATTTGACTTTTTTAAAGATAATTTCCTTTGCATGTCATGAAAATTTCAAGCTGAGTGGAGAAGAGAGTACTGACCATCCTAAATCCGTGATGCTTTCAAAACCTTCACCTGTCTCTTGTGGACTTGAGTGTACAAAAATGACAAAGTTTGGCCTGCAGTACAAATCATGTTCCCACTTAGCAGCTGGACCTTCTGCTTCCATTCTAAGGACCTGCTAATGGTTGCATTCCTCTGAACCAGTGCAACTCCTTGCTGTTTTCCTTCTGCCTGTGGCCTGCCTCTCCTGTCTCTTTGTAGAACACGTGTAGTGCCTTGACCTTGTGTGTGTGAGTGTGCACTGCCATACTTTTTCAGTTCAAAGGGTGTGTTCATTTTTCTTGAATTTGAACTGGTGATATTTGTCTGACTATTACGTACTTCGTGCTCTTGTGTTTTTCTGTATATTCTCAAGTCTGGGCAAAGGAAGGCCCTTTTAGCTTCAGACAGGAAAGAAGTTGTATGTCTTTTTCCAGAGTTTTGTGTTGGATAGTGTAGTTAGAGAGCCTGCTACTTCCACATTATTTCAATACTCCAGATCTTCTTTTCAAGGGGATTAACTCCTTTCCCCAAAACATGATGCATCACAGTGTGTATCAAACTCTGACTTTCTTTAGGGATCTTTTTAAAGATCATTTTGAGATAATCTTTCTTGCTAGGATGTCTTCATTGTAAAAAACCCAGGCAAACAAGTAGCCAAAACAAAACCAGAACAAACCCCCAACAAACCTAAACTCAAAACTCACAAAACAAATAACAACAAAACACAAATCCTTGGTTGTTCGCTGCCATTTTATAGCCTGACATAGTTCAGCATTGCCGACTCTGTGGAGAGGTAAGTGCAGTGGGAAAGGCAGGTGGGGAGCAGGACCTCTGACTTAACTAATGTACGTAGGGACTTTGGTAGCTTTTTCTTTTTTCCTATCAATATAATGTGTGAGGTTCATAAAATCTTTGCATCATGCTTTCTGACTAAATCTTGGGGGAGAGGTGATTTATTTTCCAAAAGGAGACTAATAGCTTTACCCTTTAAACGTCATAGGCTATTTTGGAGATTATTTGGCTGCAGTAATGAAAGATGCTGTATTATTCATGAAATTTCAGATCTCCCTGCTGTTTGAAATAGATAAATACAAGGAAATGTGATTTCCAGAGATTGCATAATAGAGCTCCAAATCCATAGGCAACATGGATGGTAAGAGAGCATTTGTATTCCACTGGAACACAAAGCTGTCTAAAATACATGGTGCAGAAAGTCTCCTGACCAATTACTAGGATGGAGGTCACCATTTAAATGAACCTAGTACACACCTTCCTTTTAGATGAGCATAGATTTTTAGAAAGGGATTGATTCTTCATGATTTGTTGGTATGCAAATATTCATTGAAAATTGAAGGCTTTTTTCTGAACTGAAGAATATTACAAGTACTTTCAAGTTAATGTGGGTTTTTTTGTTTATGGGATTTTATTTTGGTTTTTGTTGGGTTTTTTTGTTGTTGTTTGTTGGTTTTTTTGTTAAAAGGAAAGAGAGCTTCAGTATTTGTTTCTTACTTTGGTTCTGTTTTTTCTTACCCTTTGGTAGACTAGGTAGGTTATGGAGAGACCAGCAGAAGTAAGGAGGAGTAGACTAGAAACAAAATTCCATTTCTTCCTACACTGCCTTCTCTGAGCTGCTGAAAAGCAGAAAACAATAAGACTTATGTCCACAGATTAACACTTCTGGAAGTGCCTTTCTGAAGGAAGAAGCCTTCCTCTATTTTCATGCTTCTCTGCTTGCGTCCTTCTTTCTTGTGCTCATCAGGGCACGACTTATGAGAATCAATGTGTGGGTGCAGTTCTGCTGCAGAGTCCAAGATTTCTGCTTGAGGAGGAGGGGCAAAGCTTTTGATGGAATTTAGCTCTCAGTTTTTCAATCCACAAATTCTTTACTTCAGTTTCCAAGGTAAATATGCGTGTTTGGTTTTTATAATGAAAATTTTAGAAATACCTTGCCTTACAGAGGGCTGCTGTCAATTTTGCTTTGGCCACAGACTTTGTATCCTCATTTGGGATGGTGCTGAATAACATGATAGTTCTATTTCTAAATTTGCATCGTGCTCAATATTTTTTCCTCTTTTTATGCAAGTTAAGAAATCTACTATTCCAAGCATGTGATTTGTATTTCTCCATTTCTTCAGAGATCATCTGCTTTCTTACAGTCCCTGCTGTCCCAAAGGAATTAACAAGAAATGTTACATTTGGCTTTTCAAGGAGAAAAGCATGTAGAATGAAAGCGATATATGTAGAAGGAAAGAAGTGGTGGTGAGAACTTAAGCTCAGTCCACTTTTTTTTTACCTTTTTTTTACACTGCTTGCATTTATTTTTTTTGAATTTAATGATGTGCTCTGTGACTTACTGCAAAGAAGTTTAATACAGAAAACATTTGTACAGTCTGTAAATCAGAAGATAGAAAAAATGTTTTGGGTTATCTCTCTTTTACCAAACAAATGTTTCTGAATTTACTGGTTCCAAAGGCTCATTCTTACTTGAAAATATTTGTTTGCATTGATCAGGAGATAAGGGAGGTGTAGACTGCCTGCCCTTACAGCATAGCTGAACTCGTAATTAAACAACGTTTAACGTACGGAATGTGTTCAAAACCAACTGCTTGACTGTATAATGCAAAACATGAAATCTTTTCAGCAAATGTAACCTTGATTTGACAAGGTTGGAAGCATTTAAAAGAAATCTGAGTAGTACTAAAATGGTAGGACACGAAAACAGCTCCCATGGGTGTGTCTCTCATTCCTGTACTTGAGTTTGTCTTGCCAGATCATCAGTATCTTGACTGGCTCCCACAGCTGTTTTTCCTTCCCATTGCCTCTGAGCTCTTAACAGACTGTAATTTATAAATACTTTAAATACAGATGTCTGTTCATCTATATACTGGACAATTTTTTTAGGCAGACTCCGTTTCTCTCATTTTGAAAAGTGCTTCTTTGGTAACAAAGTCCAGTACAGAATTCTGGAAAAGGAGGCTGAAAGAGATTTGAGAGTTTATCTGGACTTGTAATCAAAATCAGTTTAAAATATTTAAAAATAATAATTAAAAATCTACAAAGCTTCTAGTCTTGTTAAGCAACCTCTACAGATTGCTAGAAATTAGCCTAAGTTTAGCCTAAATCTTGTATACTTTGAGCCCCTTTCATCCATGTAGAGAAGTGTATTCTCTTGCCATTTGCAGGAGTCTTCTATTTATATTATACTCTTTCAGTCCAGTAAAACCTGAACAAGTCTATTTAAGTCTCTTCTCAAACTTAGGTTGTGTTTTCAAGGCCTCTTTACTTTTTTTGTGTAGCTGCTTTTTGGAATTCTTCCAGTTCTATGTGATTTGGAGATGTGCTTTTCAAAACAGGTTGAGGTATTTGTAATGCTAAGCAGAGCAAAAGGCTTATTCTGTCTGTTTACTAATGCTGTGACTTTCCACGGATCCTTTTCTGCTGTAACGCTGCCTAATAGTTGGTTTCCATAACAGATTTGTATGGTTGATTATTTACAGCCAAAATTGTGCTTTGCGCACAACTTAATTCAGCTCCATCTGAAGCTTTTAAACTTTCCTTAATTTTTTACTTTTTTGCAAGGTAACTTGGTTTTCTGATCAACTGTGTTTGCAGTTTTTCTAATTTAATGTCCAACTGCAGATTTGATTAGTGTACTTACTGTTACAAAAAATATTTAGATGTTTCCTGTTGTTTTGTTATGTTTGAGTTAGTAGAACAGTATGTGATACATCCTTATGATTTGATGGTGTTTCATCAATACCTTTTTTCTTTTGTACCATTTGGATATCAGCAGGTACTCTTCAGCAACTCAAATGTTAGAATTAAGCCAGACTACCTAGCTGGATGCATACCTGTATGTTGTGGTTTAACCATGGCCAGCAACTCAGTACCGTACCGGACTAAAAGAAGAAGGGAGACAACAGAGAGAGAGAAGAAAATTGCAGAGAAACAAGCAATGTATGGTAGAGTTGCACATCACCTGCTGACCATTGCACAGCCCGTCCCTGAGCTGTGATCAGTCCCCTGAGCAAGCTCCCCTCAGTTTATATCCTGAGCATGATGCTCTGTGGTGTGGAATATCACTTTGACGGGTTCAATTCACCTGTCCTGGCCAAGCTCCCTCCCAGCTTCTTGTGTACCTGCTTGTAGGCAGAGCACGAGACATCAAAAAGCCCTTGATTTGGGGTAAGGACTGCTCAGCAACAGCTGAAAAAACCATCAGTGTGTTATCAACATTATTCCCATGCTAAATCCCAAACACAGCACTGTACCACCTACTAGAAAGAAAATTAACTTTGTCCCAGCTGAAACCAGGACTGTTCTCACACTGGCTGTGGAGATGGGGTAGGTTTGCTCGTGGCAGTCATTAGGCCGTTGCTGTGCATGGTGCTGCTTGCATGGCAGGCCATGTCTGTTAGGTGCAGTCATCTAACCAAGCTGTGCTTGTCCTGGACAAGCTTTTGACTCAGTTGTGTTGCACGGTTTACCTCCCAGGTTTTTGTAAATTATACAGTGTAAAAAACCAAAGCTCAAAATAACAAAACCCTTTGTAGTATTTGATTTCAAGAATCTATGATTTTCTGAGTTCCTCTTTCTACTTTTAAAGACAATGTGGTAAAGAAACTTAGCCCTTTTTTCCAGTTTCAAGGAAATCTTACACGTGCTAAATTTTTCTCAGTGGATAAGTATTAAATATGACTAGGCTTCACTTAATATGTTTTAAATGTTACTTGTATTTTGATTTGTCAACTCTGATTTCTCCAGATTGTCTCTGAATCTCATCTTTGAATCTGTTTTCTGAAATTGACAATACTGCCTTTATGATTTACAGGTGGTTTGATTTGCATGTTTTTGAATGCATTGTAACTATTAAAAAGAAAGATTCTTCAAAAGCAGCTTCCTGTGTATTGCTCTTATTCATTAAGCATTTGTTAGAGGTGCAGGGCTGCTGTCGATTTTAAGAATCATTACTATTAGGAAGCTAGATAGATTCTGTCTTGGTGAAAGTGTAGCAACCCCGCATCTCAATTATGGTTATTAATGATCTGCAAAAGACATTAATAATTACAAATCACAGAGTGGTTGAGGTTGGAAGGGACCTGTGGAGGTCAGCTGGTTCAAACGCACTGCTCACGCCAGGGCACCCCGAGCATATTAGGCTGGTCCATGCCCAAACTGCTTTTGAGTGTCCAAAGGAGGGAAGACTCTGGACAACCTGTGCCCAGTGCTCAGTCACTCTCAAAATAAAATGTTTCTTGCTGTTCAGACAGCACCCTCTGTGTTTCAGGTTTTGCCCACCGCCCCTGGTCCTGTCGCTGGGAACCACAGTGAAGAGCCCAGTTCCGTCCTCTTTGCAGCCTCCCTCCAGGAATTTCCATGTATTGATGAGGTCCCCCTGAGCCTTCTCTTCTCCAGGCTGAACAGTCCTAGCTCTCTCAGCCTCTTCCTACAGGAGAGAAGTTCCAGTCCCTTCATTATCTGTGTTGCCTTTTGGGCTCTCTCCAGCATGTCCTTGTCTCCCTTTTGCTGAGGAGGCCAGAACTGCGCACGCAGCTCCAGATGTGGCCTTACCACAGGATGCCGTGTAGGGAGTATGTGTCCCAAAAGTGGCCACACTTTGCAAGGTGGGGCTGAATGAGGCAGGTGGTAGTGTTTTGAGGAACACCAGAACTAACAGGAGACAATAAATGGACAAAAAGAGACAGGCTTAGTTCAACACTGAAAAAGCAAACAATACTTAGTTGAATGGAAGCTGTTCAATTGTGTGTGCAAATAGTTGGCTTGAAATTAGGAATGGGATCTGTATGTCATGGGTGACCTCCAAGAGAAGCTTCATAAATGTGAGGTGGAGTGTGATAGGGAAGACACAGTGTTCTTACATGGATAGAGGAAGTGGTGTCATACAGAGTCTGGTGTCAAGGACTTCATTTCAAATGGAGTACTGCACATTTACTGGAGATTTGGAGAAGGTTAATTGACAAAAAAGCAAGAGGTGTGAAAAACTTAAATGAGACATTGAGGACATTTGAGTTGGGTATCTTGAAAAGGAAGTTAATTATTAGAAATGTAACCTTGTAACCTGCCTGAAGCCGTTTGTCTGCGTAGGAGCAACTGCATTTCTGTTGTAGGACAGTGGGCAGGAGGCTGAGAAGGGATCTGAAGTGGAGACGTGCATTTAATGTTTCTGTTGCTGCTGAGAAAATAAAAGAAGCAGAAGTTATCACTGTCCTGTCCAACAGGGATACCCCTTTCTAAAAATAACTGTTTATGTTTGTGGCAATCTGTTGCCCTAAGCAAGTACCTACTTTTAATGATATATCTAGTTCTAGCTATGCATGGAGATGCATATGAACAAGATAGGAAATTCAGCTTATTAATTTTTCTCTCATGAAGAATGTCAATTATATTGCTTTTAAAAATTCACTTTCAAAAGGTGCAGGGTTTTGCTTTTATCTTAGTACATAGTGGAAATACAGCTTTTAATTTTCTAGGATGTTCCTGGGGCCAAGACTGTAGAAAAATGCCAAGAAGGGTTTCAGTATCCTTACTAAAGAGAAGGGATTCTGGAAGGTGTGTAAATGCTAGCCATCAGAATCTAAAATGGTTTCCAGCTGTAAGGAATCAAGGTAGTCTTCTTGAGGTCAGCTTTTGAAGGGAGATTTTTAAGTTCATCTTAGCTTCTGATGTAGCACAGACATAGTATTTCCATGGTTAAACTAGTAAGTTGTTTAATTAAATGTATTTCAAAATCAAGATTGGATGTTTTTGTGGAAGCTTTGTGGAAGTCAGGAAGTGTTATTCATTCAGTTTGATTCTAGGGTTTAATTTTATTGATTCTAACCTGAATGTTTTTGAGCTGTATTCCTGGTATTATTTCTTGTTATGCCTGCCTGGTTTTTGCTTTTTTAATAGGTCTCCTACTGGACCTCTCATTCTTTCACTATGAAAGTAACATTTGTCTTCCAGCCAGGTATTTCCTAGTCTGAGCTACTGTGCCATGTGGTTCTCGCAACTGCTTCTGCTGTCTGTGTTCCTGAGGCAGGTAAATGCCTCCCTGACGCCCGATCCCATCAGATCTCGGAAGCTCAGCAGGGTCAGCCCAGTTAGTACTTGGATGGGAGACCTCCTGGGAATACCAGGGGCTGTAGGTTCTAGTCCTGAGGA
>JAOXXN010000446.1:102423445-102436399 GCA_026770055.1 Myrmophylax atrothorax | reverse complement strand
CCTGCACAGTGGATGTTTTAGGTGAGGCACAGCGTGCGCAGAACTGGCCCCACCCTTTAACTCCTGAGGTTCATCTGCCATGGCCAAGTGAGCTTCGACAGTGACAGTGAAGTCCTCAGGACTAGAACCTACAGCCCCCGGTATTCCCGGGAGGTCTCCCATCCAAGTACTAACTGGGCTGACCCTGCTGAGCTTCCGAGATCTGACGGGATTGGGTGTCAGGGTGCCATGGCCATAGTCACTGTTAAATTAACAGTTAAATAAACTAAGTAAATTCATAGAATGAGGGACATCAAAGTGTCTGATCCAGCCTCCTGCTCAAAGCAGGGACAGTGATGGGGTCAGATGAGATTACTCAGGACTTTATCCTGTAAGATCTGGATAACTGTTGCCATTGTATGCTTTCTCCTTCAAGCTGATCATCAGTTAGGAGGTCAAAGTAGACATTTGGAACAAAAACCTACCCCATGCTTCATCATTCACATTGAATTAAAATTGATTGCGCTATCACTTCATAAAACTTATCTTAGGCTAACAAAATGAAGTCACTAAACAATAAAGAAGTTCTTCCTCATGTTTAGGTGGAACTTCCTGTGCATCAGTTTCTGTCCATTCTGCCTCTTGTTGTATTGGTTGGCACCACCAAGAAGAGCCTGGCTCCATCCTTTTAACAACCACCCTTTACTTATTTATACACATTAATGAGGTCTCCTCTCAGTCGCCTCTTCTCTGGGCTGCTTAACAGCAGTTCTGGTTTCCCCCTCTGCCTTCTGAATCTGATCTCATGTTTTTGCAGTGGTTCAGTATGATTTGGGCAGTGATGAGTAACTATTCCTTTGGACCGAAATATTTTTTCCTTTATGCTTGCAGTCATAGGAGACATGTTTTCACTTTTATACATATAAACTAATTTTTGGACTATGTCACTGATTTTAATTTACTAGTGGCTGAAGATTAACCTATGTACTGCTTTCAGTTATAATAGAAACATCTGATCCCTATGGTAGAGCCTTCATGTAGACTGAAAATACTTCAATAAATGAAAAACTGAAAGGTTTAGGACTACTGTTTTTAGCTACTTTGTGTATAATTCACTATGAATTGTGACAGGACTGCAGCTCCTTCTTGTAGGTGTCCTTTACAGTTGATGCTGCTTGAAGTAGAATGTGTTTTCTCGTGACAGCTTCTGTTTCTTTTTTTCCCATCCTTTTTCAGTCTGCACTTGTTATCTTACCATCTCCAGACATGAAGTATGACAAGGTTCTGGCATTCAGCTGAACTCACTGAAGCAAAATATGAGTGTTACAATCTGTTTGCTCGTTTTTAATTCTGTCTTCTTCTCACAAGACTGCCACCAACCTTTTTCTTCCTCCTGCCTCTCTCTAATTTGAATGTGTGTGCTGGCATAAGACTGTATGTGAAATGGTGTTGCAGTGAACAGTATTTGTCCCTAACATCAGGAAAAGTTTAAACAGCATTCCATCATCACATTTTTGTCAAACTAATGCCATTGTCCAGCGAAGAGCTACAAAGCTGGTCAGAGGTCCAGAGAATCTCTCATACAATGAAAGGCTGAGGGGGCTGGACCTGTTCAGCCTCGAGAAGAGGCGACTGAGAGGAGACCTCATTAATGTGTATAAATATCTAAAGGGTGGTTGTCAAGAGGATGGAGCCAGGCTCTTCTTGGTGGTGCCAACAATACAACAAGAGGAAATGGACAGAAACTGATGCACAGGAAGTTCCACCTGAACATGATGAAGAACTTCTTTACTGTTTACTGTTTAGTGACTGTGTGCTGGAACAGATTGCCCAGAGAGGTTGTGGGGTCTCCCTCAATGGAGATATTCCAGAACTGTCTGGACTCAATTCTGTGCAATGTGCTCTAGGATGACCCTGCTTGAGAAGAGAGGTTGTACCAGGTGTTGCACTGTGGCTCCTTTCACCCCGAGTCTGTGATTTAAATCTTTTCTTCCAAGTAACAGAAAGGCCTAAACAGAATATGTTTTCAGACTAGTTATGTTTTCTCAATTCTTCCAACAACTAAAAGTGGGAGGAGAGTGAACAAGAGGAGTAGTAGAACAAGAGCATTATAAATGGTTGAAGAGCTAGGACTCTGAGTATTGAATAGCCATTTGAATTTAGCCCTGTCTGGAGGGATGCCTGGTGGGTCTTCAGATCAACCAGTGAGATTTATTCTCATTGTGAAAACATAACAGATAGTTAAATAACTAGAGGCAAAAAATAGACATATAAACTCAACATGTTTTGTTTCACATAAATAGAACACAGAGGATTGAAACCTCTCATGGAGAAACTCTCATTATTCTGGTCTGAGACTATATGGATACCTCTGAATTTCAGTCACTAAACCAGTATGAAATTTTTTGCTTAAAAGATACTGTCCATTTCCCTTCACATTCTCCTGTCGCTAATAAGTGTCATAATTCCTAAATATGTGAAACTGTGTTTTTTTTAAGGCATGCAGAACAGTGTGTGCACATTTAGCTGAAATGTTTCTTCAAATTTGGTCTAAAAGGAAAATAGAGAAGGAAGCTGAACTACAGTGACACTGCCAGGCATCACAACAATGAATAATTAAAGAGTGTGTTCTGTGTGCTTGTGATACAGAATAGTTTGTCTTGACTATTATAATATATGCGATTTTTCGAAGTCTTGACATTCCTCGCAAGTGCAGCGTAGGAGCTTCTGGATACCAAATTTCTGGCTGACTGGCAATCATGCTATTTATAGGCCTGAAGAGTTTCAGTGTAGAGTTTCATATGCTTAGAATAAAATTAAGAGTTCTGTCTGAAAATTAGTGATTTTTACTAACTTGAAAACAATTTATAAATATGTTGGACCTTTTTTAACAAAAATTTGTTTTGGAGAGTGGACAAATTTAGTGTTTAGATGGTCTTATAGTAATAACCATAAAGCAGTTCAGCATAAAGCAAAATCAGTGAAGTCTACAGAGTCTTGGTAGTCCAAATGAAAAGTATTGGTCTCTTTTTTCCATTTTACCAGTCAGAGGAAAGGGTGGAGCCAGAAAAACATGTATAATGTGAATCAACTTCTGACTTTGTGACTGATGCAGTCACAAGGGTTTGAACTTTTACTGCAGTGGGACAGTGTTTGATGACTATAGCCTGTTAGGGAGGGGTGGGATCCACCTGTCTAGAAGAGGCAAGGGAGTCTTTGACAGCAGGCTGGACAACTTGGAGAGGCCAGTTATGAAGTGAAGGACTCGAGGGTTGGGTCCAAAGTGGCAATGCTCACTTCATCACATCCAGCTGGATCTAGAGCTCCTTGTGCAGCCAGAAAGTGATGATATCATAGAAATAACTGAGACATGGTGGGACAACTCACATGACTAGAGGATTGTGATGGCTATGGGCTATTTTATAAAGACAGGAAGGAAAGAAGAGAAGGAGTCATGCTCTATGTTAAGGAGAACCTTAAATATATAATAGTTAACTATGGTGATCATGGAAGCCCTTTCAAATGCTCTGTGTCAGGATCAGAGGGGTTGTCTCCAAGGAGGGTCATACAGTAGGAATCTGCTATTGACCTTCAAATCAAGAGGATAAGGTCAGTGAAGCAATCTTTGGCTTACTTAAGCAAGGTACAGATCAACAGAACAAGGTTCTTACGGGTGACTTCAACTATCCAGACATTTGTTGGAAAAACTACCACAGCAGTTGACATGTCATCATCCATCAAGTTTCTGGAATGCATAGGGAATTGCTTCCTCATACAAATTGTAGGTGTGCCACCAGGGAGAGAGGCACTGTTGGACTTGCTGCTCACAGACTGAGAAAACCTGTTCTGTAGTATCTCAGCTGGTGATAGCCTTGGCAGTAGTGATCACAATATTGTGGCATTTGGGATGTGGCTGAGCATGCTGAAGGATAGTACTGGGACAGAGGCTTTAGAGCTTGTAAGAGCAAACTTCAGCTCACTCAGAGCTCAGTTGGGAGGGATTCCATGGAGGACAAAGAAGCTAGTGAGTGCTGGGAGTTTTTCAAGAGCATTCTTCTGGAAGCATAATAAACAGTTCATCCTCTTTAAAGGTGAGGCAAGTAAGCAGAGCAAAAGACCCCCTTGGCTTAACTGTGAGCTTCTGAGTCTACTCAAAACCAAAAGAGAAGCAAAACAGAGATGGAAAAGTGAATGAAAACCTGTTGAGAACTACAAGGACCTTGCCAGGGTGTGCAAAGATGCAGTAAGAAAAGCAAAAGATCAACTTGAATTGAAATTGGCCAGAGATGTCAAAAACCACAAGAAAGAGTTCTTCAGGTATATAACAACAAGCAGAAGCAGAAAGAAAATATTGGCCTGTTGTTAAACAGGAGAGGCGAACAGTCACCAACAACTCTGGAAAGGCAGAGGTTCTCAACACTTTCTCCATGTCTGTCTTTGCTAGTATTGTTGGGCACTTGTCCTTGGAAACCCCTACAAATCAATGGGCCCCAGCAATATCCACCCAAGGGTATTGGGAGCTGGCTGATGTCACTGTGAGACCTCTCTCTGTATTATGTTTGAGAAGTTGGGGTTATTGGGGAAGTCTCAGAAGAGTGGAGGAAGGCTAATGCCATGCCCATCGTCAAGGACGACTTCCACGATCCAGGAAATTATAGGCCCATCAGTCTTCAGTCCCTGGGAATGTTACGGAATGAGTCCTCCTGGGGATTATCGCAAGTCAGATGGAGCACGTGGATGGGAAAAGCCAGCAAGGATTCCTCAAGGGCAATTGTGGTTGACAAACCCAATCGCCTTCTTTGACACAGTAGCCTGCTTGGCTGGTGGGGAGTGATGGGTGGACATTGTCAACCTGAATTTACCCAGTGCTTTTGGTAGAGTTTCCCATGGCCTTCTCCTGGAGAAACTGATGTATGACACTCTACAAAAGGTCCGTGAGGTGGATGGGAAACTGGCTGAGAGGCCGCACCTTCAGCCAGGTGGTGGTCAATGGCTACTCTTGAAACTGGCTGCCTGTCACAAGTGGGGTTCCCCAGGGCTCAGTATTGTGCCCAGTGCACTTTAATATCTTCATAAGTGATCTGGAAGATGGGAAGATGGGGTGGAGAAGAAGACACTTTGGAAGAATGCACCACTCTCCAGGAAGGCCTGCATTCAGTTTTGGTCCCTGCTATGCAAAAAAGGATGTGGACGGGCTGGAGAGGGTCCAGAGAAGGGCACAAAGATGATGAAAGGACTGGGCAGCCTGATATGTGAGGAAGGGCTGAGAGATCTGGGTTTGTTCAGCCTTGAGAAAAGAAAGTTTAGGGGACACCTTATCACCATTTTCCAGTGTTTAAAGGGTGGCTACAAAGAAGCTGGAGACTCCTTTTCTGAGGAGTCATATGGCAGAGATGATGTGTAATGGGTGCAAGTTACTCCTGGGGAGATTCCAGTGAGACATAAGAAAATTTTTCACACTGAGAAAAAACAACCACTGGAATAATTTCCAGGGGGAAGCAGTGAATTCCCGAGTACTGGGTACTTTTAAGATTCAGCTGGACAGGGTGCTGCACCATCTTGTCTAGACTGTGCTTTTCCAAAAGGGTTGGATCAGGTGATCCTTGTGGTCCCTTCTGATATGCTGTTCTCTCATCCTATAATGCAGTGCAGTGATTTGTAATCTGTAACACACTTCCTCATGGAAAGCTCTTGTCAAATAAGTGTTTCTCTGTGTGTTATACAGATGGGGCCGTCAGAGGGATTGAAATAGCTCTGTAAATTTAGCACCTAAATATCAAAGTTCTGTGGATTTATGCAATGGGAATTTGAATGCCTAAAGAGCATCTATAAAAATAGGAACAATTGCATTTATGGATTTTGGTTTGTCACCTGTTTGTAATCATATGATGAGCCTGTGACAGGTTTCCCAGGCTGCTGGAGTTTGCTTCTCCTCTGTGATTGTTTGGCCTGTCTGTGCAGGCTGTTCAGCGGTGTTAAAATGAGGTGTGTCATGTGCTGTGGGACCTTTGCCACCATAATCATAGTAATCAGCTTCTCTATGTATGTAACATGTATTTCTTGCAATGAACAAATAGGTATAAACTATTTCTTGTACATTACTTTTTTGACTGTTGCTCTAAGTTAAGTAATTAACAGTAATTATTAAGTAATAGTATTTGGCTTTTAAATACAAAGTTTCTCACTGTATAATGGCTGGAATTATAATGAAGATGAACTTTGAGCATATTTCCTAATTCAAAATAGTACCAGTCATGAAAAGTACAAATCAAGACAAACTCTGTCTTAATCTCTTTTTTTTTGTAGTTCAGGTTTAAAATTCATAAATGTCTCTTTAGAATTCTCTTGTGACTTTTGTGTTAACTGTAGATAAAAGACTTTAAGTAAGAAAAATTTTTACAAAGGAAGCTTTGAGCTGGCAAAGCAATTGCAGATGCCTTCTTTGTGTGTAACTTGCAGCCTCTAGACTGCTAACAGCAAAAGATTTGTTCATTGATAAATCAGTGTTGCAAAAGATTTGGAAGCAAGAAGTTCATTTGTTTGGACACCTTCTTTGTGATGAGAAAAAAAATTATCTTAGCTCCCATAAAGAATGGCTCATTGCCTTTGGTCATATCCCTACTTGAACAAAACAGAATAAACCAGAAGTATGAGGAAATTTCCAGATAGTGAGTATGTAAAGTGTTTGAATGCTGGGAGAAAGAAATAGTTGAATTAAGGTTGGTTATTACTTATTCCCTTGAGAGAATTTGAAGTGACTTTTCTCAATTATGTAAATTCAATGAATTGAAAGTTGAGGTCTACAGTGAGTTCTAGGAAATGTGAAAGAAAGAATAACTCAGGAGGGTAATGGAACACCTTGATGACGAGTGATAGACAAATGGTGGTAATGTGGATATATGTATAGGGAAATAATTGATGGTTTTGATTTCAGATTTCAAAGGATAATTGATGAACAATCTGACAATCTTTATTTTTCTTAGCATTGCCATGAAGACTGCATTTTTACAGAAATGTAGCCTCTGCCACTAGCATATATTGTGGTTAAATCTACCCAAAAGTGTCTGCTAGTTGACTTCATATGGTGTGTTGTTAAGGACAGGTCATATAATTCTGTTGTCTGGTATCAACTGAGCCATTCTGGATTTTTTTTGATTTATTTTTAGAAAATTGTGAAATAATTTGATTGCTCTAGGTATTTAGAGGGAAACCTTTGAAGGGTATTAGAAGATGAGAAACATGAGTGGTTTTGTATGTCTTTACTGAAGAGCAGGGAGGTGGCAAAGCAGAGTGCAAGCAGTTCAGTGGCTACTCTTGGCTGAAAGTGCAGCTAGGTTCAAATGTGTATGAAATAGGATCAAGGCAGTATCTCAATAAATCAAAGCTAAAAAAAGGTATGGGTTATTTAATTCCAAATATGTATAATATATACATTTGTATTCTGAGAACACAGTTGCTTCCTAACTTAAAGATGATAAATGTATCTTTGAGTAATTATTGTTTGCCTGTGGTTAAAGTATGAGACTTCTGTAAGTGATTGTGCCATGACTTGGACTGCATAGTTAAATTTTCTTTTTTTAGTTTCCCATTGTGAACTGGAAGAATGAAAGATATTCCAAAAATAAATGCAAGGGGTTTTCATAATGGGTTCCTTATGTGCTTGCATACAACAATCTGCAGGTACTGATTCTTCCACCCATCAATCTGAAGGATTTCCTCATGAGTGTAGGACAGTAGTACTACTGTATGACACAAATAACCATTATGCACAAAGTTCATGTTTGCTGAGGATTGGTTTCTGGCCATGCTATTGCTATTGCATATCACTCTTTGTGGAGTACTTCAAATTCTTCTCTGGAAACAGGCAATAGTGTTTCTCACATACAAGAGAGAAACATACATGAAAACAGACGTTGCCATCCTGTATTCCTGTGTCAGGCTTTACCATGGAGCAAAGAAAATGGAGCTGCCCACAGGTTTTCTCCTGGCTGAGAGCAGGAAACAGCTGACTTAGATCTCTGTGTGTTTCTGCAGGAGCACATGACAAATACTGTGACAGTGGGAAAGCTGATGCATCATGTGAATATTATATACATTGCCATGCATTGATTAAACGATGTAGAAGACGGGAAATTGTTGTGGTGCTTTATCTTAGCTGAGGGGTGGAGACTGGACAGAAATTAAACAAGTCATCTAAAAGGATAGGTCTTTCCACGTTAAAGGAATGTTAAGTGTTGCAGCAAAGGAGGCATTTTGTTAAAGCTGTATTTTAAGTAAATCACATTTTTCACAGAAGGTTTTATTTGTTTCAGAAAAGGTTTTATTCCAGACATTATGCTGTTTGAGATGCATGTCTCATTGCAAGGTGGTGTCAATAGCTCAGCAAGGTGTAGGGCTGCAGCTTTGGTGTGGATCTGACCAGCTGTGGGGCTTGCAGCGAACTCAGTGACCAGCTGGAAGCAAAGCATTGTTGGATTCCTTTCTGAAGGCAAAGCAAGAAATAGGGTGGGAAATATAAATACTGTCATCCCCTCTGATAAAATATCCCTGTAAAATAGGGCATTTTGTTTTGAAAAATGTTTTAAAAGAAAATGCAGCTGTGTCAGGTTGTTAACACAAACTCCTGGCTTTCCTTTGATACAGAATCATGAAAATACTCTGTTTCTCTAACTAAATTTGATTCCTGTGGCTTTTTGTTTTGCATACTCCACCTTGCAGGGAGTTGGGTTGTTTATTAATCTGCTTAGCTGACCTGTGTACTGATTCTGGCTGCACAACCACTTTCTCAGCAAATCATAGCCTGTGTGTTTCCCAGCTGCTGCCATCCCTAACACATGCAGAAAATGTCTCCTGACTGGCTGAACACAAATTCCAGCTGGCACCGCCTCATGACTGAGCAAACCTTCCCCCTCTCTCCCAGCAGTGTTGCAGTCACACTGTTTCTCTGTCTCAGGTGTTGTGTCTCAAGGCAAGGATGTGGATTTGCACAGAGCTTGGGGGGCTGAGGCAGCTGGAATCTATTCCACTCCACAGCCAGGAAGGAGCAACAGCTGTGGCACGTGGGGATGTGCACGGGGCACAGGGGTGTGTGTGGCTGGAGCAGAGCGATGAGTGGGTGCATGTAAATGACTGCTCCCTCTCAGCTTCATCCAAGATGATACTTGCCAAGTGCCAAGTTAACAGCAGTGATGGGTTTAATAATTGACCTTACTATTGTTTTGCCTTCAGAAAACTTGTTCTGTTAAGCTGTCTGTGAGTTACTGTATGAAGCTTTCTGGTACAGTGAAATAAAATCAGTCTTGCAAAATACTTTGTATTTAGCAGTTCTAGTTCTAAACCATTATGACTAGTAGGCCTGTACTTCAAAATGGCACTTTCAGTAGTCCCATTACTGTCAATGTTCTGTAGTGACATTATTCTTTCCTTAAAATTATTTTGCAGAAGTTGTGTTGTTGCCAAGCTCCTAATAGGAGACTCTTTTCTGACTGTGTGGTCCATGGGTTTCTGCTGGTTTGCAAAAGTAAAGATGCTGGGCCCAGTTCTGGTGTGTGAAGGAAGCTTCCTTACCTATCGGGAGGGAGAAAGAGGAAGGATAAAATCACTTTCATGCTGTGATGCTGAAACATCATATAGCTAGGCAAATATGTAGAAAAACTGGTGAACAGATGGAAATTCGCAGCAGCAGCATAGAAGGGTTTGTGGAACTCAGCAGCTGTTTAGTTTCTGAATTCTGAGGCCTCTTCATTGTCAGAAGATCTCAAAATTCTCCTTCCTTCATCTGGGCTTTGTTAGGTGGATTCCAGCATCAGAGTGTTCTGCCTTTACAGATTTTGTGTTGTAAAGCTGTTAGGCTTTCTTCTTTGTGCATTTTTAAGTGTTTTATACTATTGTCAACTTTTTAAAATGCAAAGGTCAGACTTGGTGCTCTTATCTGCATTGTTTACTGTTATACTTTCAAGTGATTGCAGAAATAGGGGTGGATATGACACAATATGGTTTTTTAAGTGAGAGAGAACTTAGGTGACCCCTCGTATCTCATCTCAGTTTAACATTACAATTTTGAACAGGATCAACTTCAGCTCAGCTTTGAATTCTCTAGAAGATAAAATATATTTTTTTATTCCCACCCTTCCAGGTTCCATGTTCCTTTTGGAGTATTACAGGAAGAATGAATCACACAACATATTTCTTCACTTCCAGGGAAGAAACAAAAGCATCCACCCTTCTGCCCCATCTTTAGTTGTAGATGATGTTTCTCCCTTGTATGAGATCCTGGAGCTAATCTCCTTGTCCTGGAGAAGTGTCAGACTTGGAGGGAGCAGGGAGAGAGGTTGGAAAGTGAGAAAGTGTAAAGCTGAGGAGTAAAGTGGAAAAGATGAAATTCTTTTGTGTGCATTTTTGAAAAGAATATGTGTTGCGTTTGTTATGTATGAGTCTGGCATTTGGAATATGGCCTGTAGCTATAAATGGAATGATCATTTAATTTAGCTTGGTAAAGATTTACTTTACCAAGTCATTATGTTGCCATTATGTAGCAAAACATCAAAATACATTAGGCAAGTGGTAATGTCAGCAGCGGATCTGCAGTAAACAAAGAACGGAGCCATTGCAGGTGGTTCTGGGGCAACTGAGCTAATGAAGCCTCATGTCCCTGGCGTTGTGTGCATGCAGGAAACCCCTGCACAGACCCTGCTGCAGAGCTGTGGGCCTGACGTGCGGCCGGCACCACTGACAGCTCAGCAAGGCACTGCTCTGCAGGGACAGGCAGGACAAGGGTGGCGTGGGAGGCATGTGCAGCCCTGGTGCCAGACGTTGTTGAGTCCAAATTTTGGAGAACCCTGTCTACTTGTTAAGTTTCCTTTAAAATGGCTATCAGAAACAAAAATTCTCAGCTGAGGGTTGAAAATGGATGGGATGGGATGGCCAGATTGCTTGTTACCAAAGCATGATGGTATAAACGCTTCCTTCTCTGGAAACAGGCTCATAGACAGTCTGGTTTTGTCTTTTTTGTTGTTGTTGTTGTTTCAATGCATTTTGTATCTGTGCTTGAAGTAATCAAAAGTGTGTGGATCAGAAGGCTTTGTTAATTTTGCTTGTATTTTAGAGAGTACCTTCTTGAAATAGAGGATTGGGACTTGTTTAAGGCCACACAGTCTGAGTCTGTTATTGTTTAGATCATAAAACTAACCCATTTTCTAAGTAATGCCAATAATGCATCCATTAACAGAGACTGTGTAAACAGGCACCTCATTTTGGTGTAAAACAGCATGCTAGGGCAGGCTAGCTTACCTTGTGACTCAGACAGTCAAACTAAGCTAATTCTAACCAGTATTTTTATTGCCTTGTACTTGATGATTGCAGAATTAGATATTTAGCTATGACACTCTGGACCTTTTTGTTTGATGTACATTTTTCCTTTGTTTTGTAAACAAATATCATATGTTTTAACTGCATGGAATTGAATTTCTCTGTGAACTGTGAAAACTAATTTTGGTCATTAGACTTAAAACAATTAACATAGCTGCATTTTTATAATAATTCAGTTCTGACCCTAAACACAAGAATTCTTTTTTTTTTTTAGGTTTTTTTTTTTTTATTTTGGCACAATCAGTAGAAAAACAAGCAGGCAAACACAGGCAGCAGCTTTCAGCATGGGGCTTGGGAAGACTCAGAGGCTGTTCTGTCACCTTTTCTAAAAATCAATGCAGTATAATGTTACATGGTCTTCCTTTCAAAACTGAATAATTACACATTTAAAGAAAAAAAAAAGTATTTTTTTCCTAACATAATGGGAGGAGTGGACCTTGACTGACACGAAGCCTTTATTTCAAGTCTAAATCTGCACTATGTGCCAACTAGCCGGTAAAAAAGCGCCCTGTGTTTATTGGTTTACTTAACTTTCTTCCAGCAAAATAGCATATTGTGCTGTTGTCCTTCCAATGCATGAGAAGAGCCTAAAATAACAGAAGCTGTTCTGACATCTCTCAAAGCCTGCCTTTGTCAAGGTCACAGTTCTATTTTTGCTGCATTTTGTGCAAACAGAGATAGGTGTGGTAGGAAGAAATATTTTATAACTGAGATGGTAAGTCCCCCAAAAGTGTAAAACCAAACAAAATTGCAGCTCCCACCCATTGTTATGCAAAACCCATAATATATATTGGCTGGTTTTTAGCTTGGGTCTGGGTGCAGTCCAGGTTACCCATCAGCAGATACAAAGCTCTAGAATTAACCTGTGGATGTTCTTGCTCTTTCATAATTAGTAACCCAAAATTTCTGAGGGACACGCGTGAAGGATGGGGGTTCTGCACATGTGTAATCTTTACATTCTTGCAGGTGTGGAAGCTTTATATGAACAGGTTCTGCTGGCTCATTCAGTGGTACCAAATTTGTATATAGTTATGCAGGAAATGTAGAAATTATTAAATACCCTGTAAAAGGCAGTGGGGGTGGTGGGGTGAGCTGCTCCCTGGTGCTTCGTTGCCGGCTGGGTTTAAACCACGACGCTGCATCACATGGAGCGAATTTGTAAGCTGACACTGGATAAAAAGCCTTTGCCTGTAGGAAAAAAAAAATAACTGTTCAAACAAAATGAGACTACTTTGCGTGAAGTAGATAAGCAGTGCTGGTGAGAATGTTCTCTTGGCTCTGCTAAACTTGTGAGGGCAATAAAAGGAGAAGGAGTACAGGGACGAGACTGAGGTTTTCTGCAGTAGTAGAAATGCTGCTTCAGAAGTCTAATGTAGCTCCTCTAGTGTAGCAGGAGAAAGTGTAATAGGAAAGGTGTATGAAATTCCATCAAGATGTTTGGAAACTAAAAGAAAGTTCCTGTCATGTGAGAGCACAGAAGCATATATATGCATATATAGATACACATATACATTAATGAAAGCTTTTTGTATTGATTTATACATACATACATACATACATATATATATGTGTGTGTGTATACACATATATATACACACACACACAGAG
>JAOXXN010000446.1:102399809-102411393 GCA_026770055.1 Myrmophylax atrothorax | reverse complement strand
GCGCAGGCTGGAAGGGCACACCCACGTGGGGAGAGCCCTTCCCAAATCTTCGTTCGCGAAGTCTGGCCATACATACAATTATTTATTGCTGCCCACCTCATCAGGTTGTGGTTCTACACAATACACTTGGGATTATTTTTTTCAGCCAAAAAAACTTTTTTTTCTGGGTTTTTTAAAGTAGAAAGTAAATTTCTTGTTGGCTTGCAGCTAATGAGCATCCTATCCAAGCTGCAGTACCTGCTATTGTGTTAGTAGTAATGGTTTTGTTAGCTCTTCATGTACAATGAAATAGTGTCAGAAGTGTTAAAGAATGTTTTTTTGATTTAGTTGATGTAAATATTTCTTCTTTGTCTTTAGTTAACTTTTACTTCTCTCAAAGGTAAATAATTCTCGTATTCAGCAGAAGGACACTGGATCTTTCTAAAGGCTGACAGACAACTTTAGTATTGGTCTGCTCTGGCTTGAAGGGTGGAAATGTGGATGTACTGAAGCACTGGACAGCTTATGTGTTTCTGTACATTAGATCTAATATTTCAAATTAATTTTAAATAGATACCTTAAAACCCAAACAATATTACCAGGCTGAATTGCTGATTGTCACAATGTGACACCATGGAAAAAAGAAAAATACCATATTTGGTCAACTTACTTTTCAGCTTGGGTTTTTGTTTATTTTTTGTAGTGGCAGGGGTCAGTTTATAATGTTACATTTATGCAAATAAAGTTCTCATAAACTATCAATGCACTTTTCTGATTTCAAATAGGATGATGGTGATGATGATTATATCTCTTTAAAAGTGTATTTGAATGCTGTTGTTCAGTTTTCTCTTGTTCACACTTTCACAACTCCTGAGACAGAGAAATGTGAGCTTATATATGTTGAACTAAATACTCCTAAGGATTTTTGATAGGTCATTATGACCCAGATTCACATTACAAATCTTGGTATTAGAGCAAAAAATTTGCAGCTTTTTAACCAAGGATGTTGTTTTCTAATGTTTCTGTTAATTACATCAGTGGAACTGCCATGGTGTAGTGGTTTGGTAACTTGATGCTTCCTTATACCTAGGAGGTTTTTTTAATGATCTCCAGTAGTCTCTTGATTTCTTTCTTTTTTTATTTTTAGAGTGTTCCTCTTTTTTGTGACAGCATGACATTATTGTTTCAATATGAGTTACCAAATCACTTTTATTCCATAGTAAAGCCTATGTGGCAGGATAGCAGTGTGTGCCTGAAGACCTTGGGTTTGTTACCATTAGGATATGGGCTCTTGAGAAGGAATGAAAAGATGGAACTTCCTTGTGATCTAGACCACTAGGGATAAATTTTGTTACTGCTGATTTATGAAATTCTTTTACCAGGGAAGGAACATAGAAGTGTTTCCTGCTTTATGGATGAGAAAATAGAGTTATAGAAGCCAAATGGCCAAATTGTTTTACCTTTCTGACAGATGTTTGATAAGACCCATTTTTTCTAATCTCTACTGTGTGATTTAGTAGCAACTAAGAATTGCAGCTATTGTGGCAGTGTCTTGCTTTAGGATAGGAGAAAACAATTCTTATAATCCCCAAAGAAAAGTTACAAACCCACATGACTCCCCTAACAGCAGCGCTCTGCCAGAGTGAGGGTTCTTCATCTCCAGGGTGTAGTAGGAAGGGAACAGCCATGATTTATGAGCTCTCTGTTCCCATAGGCTTACACTGCCTGGGAAATCTTCAGTGTATATATATTAATTCATCTTGTATTGGATAAGCATCAATGTAAGAGCATCTCTTACATATAGTTTTTGTGTGATTTAAAAGGTATTATGAATAGCTTCCTGAAAGCTTTCGAGAATATGACAGAGATCAATGGTTTCCTTGTTCTTGTGTGCTGTGCCAAGATGATAAATGGACCTTCAAGGCACTGAGAAGGCATTGAAAAAAAACCCAACAGGGTAAACTGACCTCAAAGAATCTGCTGGCTGGAGGGGGAAATCTTAGTGAGATAGGGAATTGAAAAATCAGTGGAGGCTGACTTGAATGTAGTATGTTTGAGACGGCAAGTGCATTGCTTACCTGGGTATTTGGGCCTTAACTGATGTCTTAGTTTGAGGGAAACCAAAATGTTTACCAACACCAGAGGAGAGGATTCCTCCTCAGTAACCATGTCACTCCTTATTAATTTTTTTTTTAAAAAAGGAACTTTAATTAGAAAATGGATATAAGAAGGATAACTGTTCTTAACTAATATATATAGAGAGAGAGAGAGAGAGAGAGACAGAGAGAGAGACAGAGAGAGAGAGAGAGAGAGAGACAGAGAGAGAGAGAGAGAGGTGAATTCTCAGTCTTTTCCCAGCAAGGCAGAGACAAGGGGATGAACAACTCATGTGGTACAGGATGGAGCCTTTTTTGTGGGGTAAGAGCAGACTCTCTCTCTCTGTCCTTGTCCTTAGTTCAAAAAGGAGGAAAAGCTGGGAGTTGAGGAGTGGTGATAATTCCCAGGAATCTCCTTGCAGTCCAAGTCAGTCCCCAGGAAGAAAAGGTCTGCAGTGTGTCCTGAAGCAGCTGCGACCCTCCTCTCTCTCTCTCTCTCTGAAGCTCAGAGGAGGAGGGGGGAAGGCCACGAGCAGATCCAGAAAAGAGCTCTCACCAGCTTAGCCAACCCTGGCTCTTTTCCTGCAGCTGCCCAAAACTGAAAGTCAAGCCAGCACACAGGAAAAAACCTCTCTCCCCTCCCAGGTGCTGGGGTTCTGTTTCTCCCTTCCACCCCACCATTCTGTTGGAATCTGGAGCCATCAGCCACTCTTTTATCCTCAGTCCTGGCACTTCAACGCCCAAACCTTTGTGTTGGGAGGGTGAGAAAACTTCACTGAGGGAATCCTCCCAACACCACCTTCCTTTGTTTGAACCTTTAACAACTGGGTTCTTATTTATGTATGTATATAACTGGAACCTTTTTTACATAAGCCAGTTCTTTCCTCCTCACCCCTCCAAAACCACAGATCATATTTCAGTGGTTAGAATCCTCTATTTCAGGTTTGAGATTTTTTTCCTTCTTTTTTAGACCACATCAATGATGTGAAATCTTTCTTGGCTTTATGCAAGTTCATTTGGACACATTTGGTGGTCTCTTCTTTCTGACTTAAGTGTAAAATAGTCATATGGAGTATAATGACAAAGGAGGCTCCTGCTCTAGTCAGTTTGCATTGTGTAGGCTGTGAGACACTGAAAGCTGTGTTTGGGACACTTCTCTACATTAGCCATGTTGTGGGATCAGCATCTAGCTACAGGAGTCTTTGTGTTAAATTTCTGTTTAAATTTGTATTAAATTCAGAGATTCACTACCTATGAACCGTCATCTTTACGGCCTTAAGTGTTACACAGTCTTTCAAAATGCTTCTTCCACATTTTTTATTCGGTACAGAATTTTTTATCAGTATAGAAATCTTTGCTGTAGCTCCAGGGATGTGAAAATGTAATGATGAAGATGAGAAGGTGTGTGCATGACGTTAGGGGGTGATACTTTGTTCTTCAGTTTCTTGCCTCGATTGAGTATGAATGGGAGTGACCTTCCACTCTGTAGGATCAGGACCAAGGAAGACATTTTTCCAGGTCATACTGAAAGAGAGGAGATGGCATGTTGTTAATCCCTCTGTATTCTTTGCTCTGTCCAAGGCTAGAATTGCAGTTTTGAAGTTGTGTGCATAGGTCATGGTCACGGTGGAGTCACACTGAGACAACAGTTACCTTCTCTTTAGATAAGAAGTGTTTCCATGAATCATAGAATTAAAGTAAGTTTTACTTCTCCCAGCGCCTGAATCTTTTTTTGTCGTAAGCCTGACGG
The DNA here is from genome assembly GCA_026770055.1 of Myrmophylax atrothorax. Taxonomy (NCBI): domain Eukaryota; kingdom Metazoa; phylum Chordata; class Aves; order Passeriformes; family Thamnophilidae; genus Myrmophylax; species Myrmophylax atrothorax. Next base: position 102,407,568 of record JAOXXN010000446.1, on the reverse strand, counting down.
ATTTTGATATAAAAAAAAATTGTCTCCAGTTGAAACTTTGCTTATGCTTGGATCAAGTATAAGGACTCCCCTCTGTGGATTTACTGGAATCAAGGGATGGGATTGAAGGCAACCCTTCCATGAGAGGAGGATGATCTTCTGTAGAAATACCTATTGTTTTAAAGCACGTTGGGATTTCATATCTGTATTACCTCTACTCTTTCACAAACTTGGTTAGAAGCTGCTGTTGAGTTTAAGCACTGCTGTGGGAGAAGGTAATTGAAGTGAAGGAAGCTATGTGCATAAAAATAAAGGTTTTAGTGCTTTCAATGGCAAAGAAAAATTCCAAATGGGAACAGCAGGAAATGGCTGCATGTGGGACTGTGAGCCACTGGAGAGACAGCAGGAGGAGTGGAGGGGATCATTTTGGCAAGCAGTGAGGGCTGGTATAAACCACCCCTGTTTGAAGGAGGGAGTTCTTCTTTGTGTCTCTGAATTAGTGTATTTCATAATAATTTAGCATGTTGAAAGTCTTATTTTTTACTGTTCTATTTTATGGGAATACAGATTTTGAAGACTGTTTTTCAGGGGTAGGTCACCAGCATTTCAGAAAGAGCCTCATATGGCAAGAAGGTAAATTCAGTCTTGCTGCTGAACTCAGACATGGCCTGCCCCTTTCTGCCAGCAGAGGTTAGGGCTTCTAGTTAGTGCTTATTAAAAAGACTGTAGCACCCCTTGCTGCTGTGCCTGTTTCAGTGGGCCTTGGTCCCAATCTTTACTTGCAGGGACAAGCTGTCTTGAGGTTTGCCTTAAGTTTAGAATTGCTGAAATCTGTCTTGGATTGTGTTCATTCTACACATCAAAATTGTAATGATGACTAATGTAACGTTCCTGGGTTGCTGCAGTCTTGAAAGGGTTCTGGGGCTTCTCCAGTTTCCAGGACTGGGAATAAAGAGTTTCAAAACCTGCAGACTTTGAAGTCGTAACCAATGTGGGAAAATTGCTTTTGTCAACACTTACTGCAGGTTGTCCTAATGCTTTCCTGAAATCCATGTGATTTTAGGTTTAGGCACTGCTGGATATAACTGAAGATACGAGAGTTTGTAATTCTGTCAACAGTACGAATTGTTTGATTCAACTCCAGCAAAAATGTTATGTGACATAATACCTCTGAAGTTACTTGAGGGGATAAGAAATTACATTGCAGTGTGAGGCTTGATCTACTGAGTAAAGAAATGGCTAATTAATGTGTTGGGGCTTAGCTTTTCTTTATATTTTGTTTTTCCTGTCCTTTTCCCTAGGAATGTTTCGGAAAAATGAAGACTTGACTCCATCACAGAGGTGTTTGGCTGTAAGGTAAGCTTTCAGACATTTCTGCTTTGGGGGTGGGTGTTTCGTGTGCTTTATTGATGCTCTGTGCAATTTCTACAGTTCACATTCAAGACAGAGCGTTTACAAGCTCACATAAAACAGAGCCATGCATTTTTACATTTGTATCTTAATTTGTACATCTGTTCTGAAAAATATCACTAGAAGTAGGTTTTGTACTTATTTAGGAAAAGCATTCTAAGTTCTATGCAGTGTATGCAAATTAATGCTGTATCAGACAGGAGGCTGGCTAGCAGTTAGTACACATATGAAGTAACTGGTGAAGGCACATGCTTGTTTAGTTCTATTCTTCAGTATTTAACTTACCTTTTCTCCTTTCTTTATTCAGGAGGCTTGAAAATACTGTGTTGTCTTGGGCAAGAGAGTCTTGACTTGAGACATTTGCTTTAATTGAAATTATTGCCAGTTAATACAAGCCTTTGTTTATTGATTCAATTGTTGAGGGAAAAATAGAGCACTTAATACAGTTGAACAAACACTTAGAGGAACAGCCCTCCCTTTCCTTCCCCAGGCTCAGCTTCAGTCAAACACCTCTGATGGGCAAGGAGAGAATCATTAGAGTTCAGGAGCTCTGTCTGAAAACACTCAGTATGGATTGGAAAGAAATTCTATGTGTAGAATATTTCAAGCTGTGATTACAAAAGACACACAAACTGCTTTTGTCCATGTGGTTTTTACTGCAGTCAGAGTACGTGATAACATGGAGTATGACTTTTCCTACTGTGGAAATTCTGTAGAACTACACGTCCCATCTCACAAGTTGCTTGTCTTTGAATTACAGACGCATGCCAAGTCTACTGGAGTATTTAAGTTACAACTGTAATTTCATGGGTATCCTGGCAGGCCCGTTATGCTCTTACAAAGACTATATTACTTTCATTGAAGGCAGATCATACCAACTGCAACAGTCTGAAGCAAATGGGAAGGAAGATACAAAATATGAGCAAACGGATCCTTCCCCAAATGTAAGATGTGTGCCTCTTGCAGTGCTGATGCTTACGTAACCATTGCATGAAAGGCTTGTTTTGCACTCTTCATTTACAGGCCTAACTTCTGAGCTCTGTCTGGAGTTCATTCATCAACAGAATATTCCCTGTTCAAAAAATTATATGCTTATTTTTTTAAGGCAGGTTTTCTCCATGGTTTCCAGTCTGGATCTTGTGGATAAAAGCAGATTAAATTGGAGCTTCCTAACAAGCTTATATGGTAAAAAGCCATCTTTAAATTAAAGCAGTTCATGCATGTTTCCTTCAAAGCATATACTGTGCTTAAAAAACGAGTCCTGGTAAGGACAAAGTGCACAGTTTGTCATTCGAAAGCTGATGAGACTTGAAAATTCCAGCAAGGTTTCATGAATGTTCTCTAATTATATATTTTTTTTAATGTTTATTTGCAACAATTAGGAAAGAGTCATATGTAACAAATGGAAAAACAATCTTAGAAATAGATTCATTTTTCATGCTTTCAATCATGGAGAGATATTGAAGGTGTAGTAAAAGATGTACTAGCCATAACAGTATGGATAGTACTCTAAGCCACAAAATTATTTTTTTGTCTTTGTTCTGTTATTGGAGAAGAGACCAATGCATAGATAGTCCAGTTGATTATGCCTTACAAAATAGATTGTATGACCTGAATGAACATCAAAAGCTCACAAAGCTTGTTACTTTTAAAATTCAATCCAATTAGTTAAATGCTCAGGGTACTGAATATTATTTTTTCACTCTTCATATTCTCTTACAGTGAAGTGTGTTAGACATTTACATTTGCATGTGCCTAGGATAATTATTAACACACATAAGAAGCAGAATTATCAGGGGGTCAGCTGGAACACTTGAGATAGATGGCTGTTGCTAATTCCAGCAACAGTTCCCCATGTTCTCCAACTGTTGCTGGAGCAGCTGAAGGCATTCCCACAGGGAGCTGCCTGTCTCCTCCTACCATCTAGAGATTGTGGCCCCACAGCTGGGCCAACAGGGAGGGCTTCCCCATCGATTGTGGCATCTCCAACCACTTCTGTCCTTTGAAAGTGGATGAGCACTCTCTGTGTGTTCCACTCTACCCATCTTGGTGGTTGGCGTAACTTGCAGCACAGCAATGTAAACCAGTGGCTGGAGGATGACAACACTTCCAACTGCTTCACAAGCTGACAAAGCACATGAGCTCACACAGGTGTGCTGTGGAAAAAGTAGTTAGGAAAGGGGAAAGACACAGGGAGAACTAGTTGTGTAGATTTGCACCACGTGGTCCATACTCTGCACTGATGTGTTGTATTGACAGCATTGCAGACACTTCTTCTGTTTCTAAATGGTGTTGGTTCAGTAAAGTCTTGTGTACTAAAATCCTATTTTTGCAGAAAAATGTTAGGTAGTAAAATTACTGCAAATAAATGGAAGTAAATTAAATCTGCCCATATCAGTACTTTCTGGACATGCATCTACTGATTGCCTGGTAGGAATTCCTGGCTTTTTATCACATAATCTTGCTAGTAATCTGGACAAGGTCAATAGAAATAAATGTAAACCTATGATGGCTTCTTCTTTCAGGTAAGCAGTTTTCCTTTAAAAGAATTGCTCTTAAGATGCTTGAAACTTTTTGCAATTTATGCTGCATTAGCTTTTGACATAAAGAGAAGCTGTTTATGCTCTTGATACTTTATCTCCAAGCTGGTGTTAGAGAAATTTGGCTGCATTTTGTAACACCAGTGAGTATTGTGTGCTTTTGGAGAAATATGAATGATAGCATTTCACTGCATTTGCTGTATCAAATAAAATATTAATTAGCATGTTCTAGAAGAACGTTTAAATACCATTAACTTTATGTTAATACTTTAAATTTGCTCCTTGATTCTCATGTGATTTCAAGAACAATAAATTGTTAGGTAACTAAAAAAAAAAAAGTAATGGGGATCAGCAAATGTTAATGTAGTAAATAAAAAAAAATCCTTGAGTTGAGTTACAATAAGTTTCATTTTCTGTTAAATATAATAACCAAAGTAGTTTATGCCAGCCTCCTCCTCTGTAATGTGTGTTGACTGCATGATGTTACCTTGGTTTAGTATTTTTGCTGTGTTCATTGCATGTTAAATGAATCAAGTCACCATATTAAAACTTACTTCTTATATCCCTCCTGTTGTACCTTTTTGCAAGCTATCAGTTGTTGGTGCTCAAAGTGGTGTCAACTCTCAGAAATTAATATCTGTCTTTGTAAGTTTCTTTTTATTACGGCTACCCTTAAAATACAAGATTCCTGTCAGCAGATATCTGCTTTTTTGCTTAGTATGCAGCCTCTTCCTACAGGTTATAAAGTTCGTGCTTAATTGCCTCTAATTTTTATCTGAAGTCCCAACCTCCCCAAAGTCATGTTCTTTAATATAGTTCAATATTATATTGAGCTTCTGATCGATTCTTTATGAGCCAAGAACAAGTTCATTCACATAAAATTTTTTAATATTCTTTTCTACTTTTTTATATTTATTTTTATGTCTTATACATGTTTATTCAGTAATATATTTCTAAAATTCATGAAGTCTGTGAGTGTTTTGCCTTTATTTCTTCAATTGAGAAGCTGTTCCTGAACTCCTTTCTCCAATTAGGTATCTAGCTTTCAACCTAATTATATTCCCACCTAATTTATGCACATTTAATTTTGTCCTGGTACTGTCTTCTAGCTTAAGTACCTTTTTCCCTTCCCAATGCTGATCATATTTGATACTGTTATACAGGTATGCCCAGTTGTTCATCACAACTAAATGAGCCAGGTCTTTCTACCTTTTTACTGTAAAATAATTTGTGTATGCTAATTCACGTCAGGTCAGAATTATCCTGCAGCTTATAGTCTTTTAATTCCTGAACAGAACAGTTATTTTGGTAAAGAATAAAGAGTAAATTAAATAAAACTTTGAGTTACTTCATCTTTGTAAAAACTGACCAACCCGACTGTGACTGTGCAATCCAGTGATTGCCCATTTATGCCTTGGGAAAGAAGCTTTTACTAATAACTTGGTTAATTAAATAGTAGGAAGTGAATTAGTGTTTTACCAAATGCATTTCTATAGGTAATTGAACTGTAAGGTTATGTTGGTCAGTGCACAGTGTTGTAGTCTTGTTCAGATAATGTGATGCAGTCTAAATCTTAACTTATTAAAAAAACCTCACCAAAACCCACCAAACAACACAACGCCCCTCCCCATGAAACCCCCAACAACAACCAAATAAAAAAACCCCAACAAAATGCCAAAAATCTAGGTTTTCATCTGATTTGTTTCTCTAATCTGACTCACTGTAAGGACCGAGAGCCAAACCTGCAGCCAAGATGTGGAGGCAGGGCAGGACTGGTGCTTTGCAGTGCAAGTCTGTGTTTGGCTTGTCCTTCAGAAACTCTGCTTAAACCCAAAACTCTGCTTAAGTCCCAAAATTGCAGCTCCCAGACTTTGTAGAGGCAGAATATTTATCTCTGTCACAGTTTTCTAAGGACACTAATGACCCTGGTACTAATGCCTGTAAGTGGTATCAGCATGTTGGGATTTATAATTATTCAGTGAAGTAGTATAATTAAAAAAAAAAGAAGTTTCATTTATGGCAGGGTCCTTTATGACTTTGTTATTTTTTCTTATGGTAAATTTTGTTGAAATCAAACCTTAAAAGAAGAGTTTACACCTCCACAATTTAGGTAAGAAGCTTCAGAGAGGTACTAAACGTATTTTAGGTTGAATAGGCAGAATAAAGATTTCTATTTACTAATAGAAAAATTGGTAAATAGTGGCAGTGGCACAAAACAAATTTCCAAAACATTTGTTTAGACTTCCTAATGATCTTTAGATGGAAAACACCTCTTTTATATATTCATGCTAATATTTTGAGTGTTAATGTTACCATGTTGTAAACACTGTTTCTCATGTGAAATTGTACATGACTTTTAATTGCGGCTTAGACATTGAAGTTAAATCCTTTCAACTGTATTCAGAACTTTGGGTGATGCCTTCTGGTATTTATAAATATCAAACTTTCATATTTATCAGATACTGCATATCAGAATTAAAGATTCATTAGTGTTAATAATAACTGATTCTATGAGCATTAATTTCTATTGAAATTCCTGAAAAACTTAAGCCAACTGAACTTTCCCTCTGCTTTAGCAAAGAGAGAGGTGGAATAATAGTTCTAGAATAACAAAGGGACACTTTTAGAATATTAATGCCCTTCATTTTGAACTCTTGTAATAAAGTATTAAAAATAACTTCATTAGAAAGCAAGTAGAAACAAATTATTAAACACCAACTTTAGCCGTTGATAGGTAGTTGCCTCCTGAATTTTCCAGATGTGTGTTTTTAAATAGCTGTGATTTCTGATCCTCTCTGAAATACCTTCTGAGATGAGCCACATGAACTATATGCAGTATTCAAAAATAACTTCAGTTAGCTTTTCCAAGTCTGATTTTTTATCAGGTTGTACCACCTCTTACATCTGTGTGACTGGGTGAATGAATCTTTGACACTGTGTATGTTTTCAGTTGGACATTTAATGCTCCATTCTGTATCATGGAACAGAATTACCCTTTGTTTTGGAACTAGATGTGTGAAGCTGAACTCTCAGGGAAGCAGGATGTTACCTTTGAAAGTTTGGGCAGGTACACTGGAAGCAGCATGGACAGAAGAAGGATTCTGGTTATGTTCTTGTTCTGATGCTTCAAAGGAAAATAGATTGAATATTTTCTTCTCAAGTTTATTTTCTGTAGAATTTTAATGTAAACTAAAACTGTAATGTGAAGCTTACAAAATTTCCTGTCTTAAATTTTCAGATAGCTGTGGCACAGAAACTCTTGATCTGTGGATTGTCCCTACTCTTCCACATGACTATTACAAAAACTTTGCCTGTGGAATACAATATTGATGATAACTTCAGAGCTACAGCATCATGGCCTGTAAGGTTTTTCTACCTGTATGTGTCTCTTATGGCTGCCAGACCAAAGTATTATTTTGCATGGACTTTAGGTAAGTATATATTTAAAAATACAGTAATAAATGAAAGGGCATGGGTTTAGTTTCATTTGAGGTGCTGCACACTTATGTATTAAAAAGTGGCAGTGCCCTCTTGAGGCCTTAGGAAAACCTGAATTCATTTAAGTATTCTGAGGTATTGGCAAAGTATATTGAATAGTGTCTGTCTCTCTGAGAAATGTTACACAGTGTTGTGACAGTGTTGCAAATTAGATCGTAGTCTCCTTTACAAGTCTGAGCAAAACCTAAGGAGTTTTGGAGAGTGGTAGTGTTTTAATGAGCAACAACTTGTGGGGTTTTTTTTAAATGTAGTGAATCTCGTCTGATGTACAATCCCCCGTTCTCTTTTTCTTTTTTTTTTAATTTTGACACCTTAATTGTTGGCATATCTGC
>JAOXXN010000446.1:102355370-102374053 GCA_026770055.1 Myrmophylax atrothorax | reverse complement strand
CTTAGTGTGTGCAGTCATTATTGTTACAACCATAGAGACCTCCTTTTGTGTGAACGTGTTTTAGTTACATTTGTTTTAGGTTATCACAATAAGAGTATCTGTGTCTCTAAATGTAGTTCACTTTTTGTGTCTTAGTATTTTTGAGTTATGCTATATTGTTCTATGATATAAGGGAACAAAAAATAAGTCACTCTATTAAAATGTTTCTCATCTGTATAATAGGGATGTGGCTAAGAGAGTAAATGTTCCAGATAAATAAGAAAAAAACTGCAAAGCAGCATAAGGTCATTGGTCACGCTGGAACTTCACTGGGTGTAGACTACTTATGGAAACTTAGATTTGTTATTTCTCTCCAACTCTGAATACCAGAAATTAATATTTTTAGAGACTCATTTCAGCTGTTCTGAAAATTTGTTCTGTAAACAGAATCCTGGTTGATTCAGTCTCCATGGAAAAAAATTATAATATTTACCACTTTAAGTGATGCCTGACTTGTGATCTCTTAGTGTTTAGGAAGTGTGTCCCTTTAGGAAGGGATTACAATAAGGTGCCCTAAAGGATGGGTAATGCTTGTCTTAGCAAGATTTTCTGCAGCCTGAGTAGAGGGAGTGTCTCAGCTTGTTTTCAATTTCTTTATGCCATCATAAAGCATAAAAATTTGTGAGAACATGAAACTGACTTGTGTTAGTCTTTTATATTAAATTTTATATGTGCAATTCTTCTGTGTTTTGCATTTTTTAAATCTCATTTGTAAAGGTGTCATTTCCAGTTCTGAAAGGGTGAAATCCTGTGTGTTCCCGCATTTGACTGGGACGTGCTGGGATTGCAGCAGCACAGTAATTATTTCCTTTCACAGTCAGCTGGAAAATCTGCCACAGTGGTGCATGTTGGGAAGGTGGGTTTTGTGTCTAGAAACAGAAGGAAGCATTAAAAAGAAGGTGACAATCTTTTTCATTGTATGATGAGAAGTATGAAAGTCATTCTTATCTTATTGAAAACAAAACAAGAAGAGAAAGCCTCAGTAATGCCAGTATTTGTTTACCAGATTTGGTATCTATTCATTTAAGATCACTGCTCACACAATAAAAAATAAAACATAGGGAAGAGCTATGGAAAAGATAGTTGGAAAATGTAGTGTGTAATATTTTTATGTAGTACTGATACAAGATTCTGAGAGGACATAAACTACCTGCAGATTTGAATTATCAGAACCTCTGCTCTCCATATTGGTGCTGTTGAGAGAAACCAAACTTTCGTAAAAACACCTTTTTGCAGTCTTTCCAAAACAGGGCTAAGGTACATCTGCTTCAGCTCAGGGTGCAAGAGCCTTACGAAAACAGGTTAATCTCTCTGCAAACATTGCCTTCACCTGACCATTTGTGCCCTTTATATCTTTTCGTAGTTCTTGGTGTGTTCTTAGTTTTATAAAACACCAGGATTTGCTGCCCAAGGACACTGTGAGATTTCCAAGCTTGGAACTTTGCATTGTGAATGAAAAGATGTTTTGTGGGCTGAGTCACCTCGCTTTGGTGGGAGAGAAAAATAACAACATTAATTCCTCTTGGAAAGGGGACTGGTTTCCAAATGGGCTCCTGGGTTTAAGCGAGATTTTTGGTATAGATTGTGAAAATACTTCTGCTGTGTCAAAGAGCAATGTACGTGTGTTAATTGAGCAATTAAGGACTGTTTATATATAGGATGCTCTTGAATGGTCCTAGTTTTGCACTGTGTTTACAAAATATGGCAGGGATTAAGTTCTCATCCTTTATTTTGGTCAAGGATAAGCCATTGAGGGTTTTCTTTTTTTTCTAGGGATGTTTGAAAACTGTATGAATGTATTTCAGGGGCTTTTCCGTGGAAGGGGCCAGAACAGAGTTACCTCTCTGGTCAGAGACTGGACCTCAGAGTCTTAGTTCAAAGTCTTTATGATAATTTAAAAGAAATCTGAGGCATTGTTAGAAATCACACCGTAGTGACCAGCACACGTATGGACTTTGAGTACAGTACTTAATTTTCATAACATAATAACATAGATTTTATTTAATAAAAGGGCAGACTGTGGCTGTGCTCAATTCATTGTCATGAGTGAAAGAATCATGAACAGACTTCAGCCTGATTTCAGGGATGTTTTTTGTTCTTGGAGGGAAGAAACAGAACAAAGTTTCCAGAAACCTCAACTCCACCCTTTATTTATTTTGTTTCTGGAGTGGTGGGGATTTGTTTGTTTGTTTGGGTGGTAGTTGTTGTTGCCCCCAAACAATACTTCCCTAAAGCTGCCCTGTGATGTTAATCTTGTGGATGCTCTAAGAAGCTAGCCTGAAAAGGGGCAAATAAAAGCATGAGGATACAGAATTCCTAATTATAATATTGATTTTGTGATTCTTGTTTTTATAAAATAAACTGTTACAAATACAAGAAGGGGATGTTAGTGGCAGTGAAGCATAGGGGACAGTGAATATTAATATTCTCAGAGTTGGCTCACCCCTACAGATCTTTTATCATTTTATAAAAGTAAGATTAACATGGAGCTTGTAAGCACATCTCTAGACGTGTTTATTGGCACTGGGGGTTTTGCTGTTAGTCAAAGGTTTAAGTTGCCTCTGTGGATTCAGCTCTGCATTGAGGCAGGAGCTGCACTGTTGCTGACTGATCCTGGAGCAGGATGCTTATCTACAGCACAGCAGGGCTGCCTTTGCCTTTTGGGAACATGTCCAAAGGGAACATCAAGGGGAGAATCTTCCTTTGAGGAAGAAGCAATGCTGAATGCCTTTTCCCTTTTCACACTAGCTAAGAATTAATTTGTGAACTTTTGATAGCAACTGCATAGTGTAATTCACTTGGTGAGACATTTGTAGTCATGTTTTGCAGATGTTTTTTAATACAGTTTTGAGTATTTGGTACAGAAAATGTCATGGGGGTTTAAGCTGCAGCTACAGAAAAGCGGCTGGGTCACTGCACAGGAGGATGAGCCAGTGGTTGTGGTGGCAGTGGAGCTCTGGCAAGTCACACTTCATGAATTTCTGTTGTCATGTAGAAAATGATCGGGGATACAGGTACATGTGAATATCTAATGTAATTTTAGGTGCTTGAGAATATCTGAGGCACTTGCTGTAAGGGCTGTGAGAAGCTGCTGCAAGGGAGCTGGATGCCAGGCAGGATGCTGACTTTACTGATATTTTTGTGTCTGAAATGGCAGGAGGAGCCAGTGTGCCCACACTGAGTCAGTAAAAGCACTGTTTCTTTTCAAACCTTTCATTTTTGGTGTGCTTTAGTGGTATTTTTGTTTAAAGTTTGCAACCTCTCAATTGGCTCTTCCTCCTACTGAAAAAAATGAAGACAAAAGTATATATATGACACCACTGTTGTGATGCTCACCCCCCTTTGATGGTGATTTAACTGTGTGGTAAATGTGACAGACCTTGTGTGTTCTTTATTTATAGCTGTCTTGCAGGAGAGACTGGCTGTTTGGGCAGTGCCTGGTGAAACTGGGGTTTACATCTGGATTTAGATCTAGATTTATTTTTGTACTGGTTTTAGATGTCTGTTTTAAATAGTGTCTGAATTAGAGTTTCATGTAGTTTGTGGTTTCTTTTGTCACTAAACATTTGCATGTGCCTCAGTTTCATTCACACGTACCCAGAGCTGCTGTCATCTTAGCTGAGGTGTTAACTGGGGGTTTTATGAACGTGGCATTTCTGTATGTGGGTCATGTGGTGGCTGCAGGGCTCTAGGTGAGCTCAGGCTGTGTCTAACATATCCTGACAACACTGTGTTTGACTATATATACCTTCTTGGTATAGGAGAAAGGATGGTGTGATACTGTTTCAGACATGTAAGCAATTTAAAGTGGAGCTAGATTGTTTTATTTAAATCTCTAAATCTGAACTCACTTTTCCATGCTAAGCATGGTGAAGTTCTTACTGGCTTCCTTGCATCTCTTTTTGTTCCACTTCAGTTGGAAAAATTCGTTGTTTGCTTTGATGTATAAAATAAAAAAGTAAGAACATTTGCCTGGGAAAGCCACTAGATAAGCTTTAGATAACACTGAAGTGGAGTTTTTCCTCTGCTATTACCCTGCTGTCGTAGAAGGATAAGCCAGACAGAGCCATCATGTCAGCCACGGGCAAGGAGAAAAGTATGGGGGCATGGTGGAGTCTTGTGTTTGGCCCCACAGCCTGTTCTGCATCCAGTGAAATTTAATTTAGGTGAAGTGCATGATTCAGCTTCTGTAGCCATACATGTATAAATTTGGCACACTAATACAACTGGTGCTCTGAGCTTGCTAGCACACAGCTACTTGGAAAGTCTGAAATGGTTCTTAATGGTCTCCCTTAACCAAGAAAAACCTTTCCTGTCTTGCATATTAGAGGTTAAAAACATAATCAGTCAACAGAAGCCATGTTAAGTTTGACTGACAAGTTAACAACATGCCATCACATGCAGGCATGTCTGGATAAAGTCGATGATAACTGAATTGGTAAGTGGTGTTTGTCGGAGTTCCATATGGCTGCAATTTAGATAGAATCACTGTATTCCATAATGCTGATTAGTCTCGATATTCTGCTTATGTACATAAAGGGTGAGAGTTATATTGTAAATAACAAGTATATACAAAGTATGAGACCTATACAGGTATTGCTATAATGCTGTGTAATGCTACATAATGCCAAAACATTTATGCAAATGGAAGACTACTATGCATTCTGTTCAAAATATTTATTCAGACAATGCACAGAAGTTGTGTCAGGGAGGTTTAGGTTAGATAGTAGAAGAAAGTTCTTCACCCTGAGTGTGGTTGGGTGCTGAAACAGCCTCCCCAGGGAAATGGTTGCAGCACCAAGCCTGGCTTGGTTCAGGAAGCATTTGGACAATGCTGTCAGGCACAGGATGTGACCCTTGGGGATGCTCCTGGGCAGGGTTAGGAGTTGGACTTGATGGTCCTTGTTAAGTCCCTCCCAACTCGGCATATTCTGTGAAGTTAGAATAATTTCTGTGATTTTCTAAGAACTAGAAAGATAAAGACTTTCATGGAAACATCATACATTTTAATGCACGTGTCTCCACAGCGTTTTGTTGAGGAAAATGGCAGATATTTGTACCCAGCCAATAACTTACTGGCATATTCAGTGTCTGCTTTCGCGTGTGAAATGTCAGAGTCATTATTTATGCTTTGCTATTTTTTTTCCTTTCCTGAAATACAGATAAGCTTTGTTACATAGCAGCATTTTAAATACCCTGAGAAGATGGCAAGTCTGGTGAGTCAGAGCCTGCTGACCTACGTAGAAGAAGGAAATGTTCCTGCTCTGAAAGCGCTTCTTGAGAAATGCAGGGATGTCGATGAGAGAAATGAGGTAAGATGATTTTTCAGAAGGTGAGTTTCATATTGCAGCTTTTTTGTTACAGAACAAATAATCTGTGAGATCACACTGGTTGTTTAATACACAAATTTCAGTTTTATTTTCAACTGATTGTTTAATTTTACATACCCTGAACACTGTGTGTTCAGTCTCTGTCAGCACCTGAGCATCTTTCATTGTATTTGTTTTCAGAGTGTTCTTTTCAGCTGGAAAACTCAGCTGCCTCCTTACTTTGTAAATTGAGTTTATACCTGTATTTCTGCAGCTAGGGATTGTTTTCTTGTTCACAGATCCAGGTGCTTGTGTGTTCTTGCCCTGTTCATTTTGAGGTGAAATTTCCTATGTTGTTAAACCGCCCCCATATGTTCTGATTTTCAGACAAGAGATACTTTGTTACACAATTCAAATAGGAGCCTATATTGCACTTTGAGCAGATTGTCATCTAGATGAAAAGATAATGTATCCAGAAACTAAGTCTGGAGGTAGCCAGGAGGATTCAATGACTTTACCAAGAGTACACAGGAAGTCTTGATACACAAGAGGAAGTTTATATGTGGCTTATTCACAATCTGTTATCTTGATGTGCTGTTAAATCTTCTGTGTATTATTTCATCTTCTGTAGTAGAGTTTCTGGTTTGTAAACATCTGGGCTTTCATCTGGATATATAGACTGTATTATCAATTTTTATTTTAGTTCCGATTTCCTAAGTAGTGTTGTAGAACTGGAACATAGTTGACTTATGTAATGTATTCAGAGAATTGGATTCATATTAAAGTTCAGGATAAAAGAGGTCCCTGGAGGCCTTTGGACTGTCTCTTAATTGCAGCAGTAACTTCATTGTTACATTGGGTTGGGTTCCTCAGGGACTTTACAAGCAAAATCTGAAAGTTTCCAAAAGGATGGAGAAGTTGCAGTGTCTCTAGCAATGCTGCAGTGCTTGACCGCCCTGTTTAAAAACATTTTCCTTATGTTTTATTGAACATCCTTTGCTGCATCTTGTGACTGACTTCTTTTCTCCTTGTTTTATGTCTCTGAGGAGAATCTGCCTTTGTTGTCAAAGGTTCCCCTTACTGTCTAGCTAGTTAGTGTAAGACTGATGTTCATGCCTCTTACCCTTCTGTTTTCCACACGGAACAAATCCAGCTCTCAGTTCCCACTTGCATTTCTTGTGCTCCAGTCTCATAACTGAGTGACCCCATTGCTGGATTCAGCAGGTTGTTGATGTCTTTGTTCTGGGAGTCTCTCTGTTGGGGGAGAGCCCTGTGTTCTGGTTCAGCCTCACCGGTGTTGAGTAGAGGTCTGGCTGTGCTCTTGGGAGCGCAGCCCGGTGTTTGCTCTGCCTGTGCCGCTGCAAAGCAGATTCATGGCCCTCTTGGCCATCGGGCCCCCGTGCCTGGTTCTGCAGTGCAGCTCCCCAGGCAGGCAGTCCCAGCCAGTGCTGTTCATGGGGTCAGTCTGCTCCAGCTCTGAATTTGCCTTTGTTGCACTGCAGGGAGGTCATCAGCCCGTTTTCCAGCCTGTTGAATTTCTTCTGAGCAGCCTCCTCACCCTCTGGCATATCAGCTGTTCTTCATAGCTTGGGGCAGTCCCTAAACTTGTTTTCTGTTTCATGGTGCTTGGGGTTGAAGGAGAAGCTACAATGTGAGCCCTGAATCAAGCCCTCTTGACAGGGCCCCAGTTACTGTGATCAGTTGGCTTTTATGCTTTGGGTCTGACAGGCCAGGCAGTATTTTTACTCACCTAGTAGTGTACAGAGGACTGGCTTTCCAGGTTTTTTATATTTTTTGTGAGTAAGTCTTGTAAAATACATGTCCTGTTGCATTATTTTTTAAAATCTGCGTAAGATGGAAAAAATATTTTTTTGAAAGAAGTCAAATGGCAGATATTATTCAAACCCAAAAAGCATCATGCCAGTGAGAAAACAATCTACCCTTACTGTAGTTATTTAATATTGTTTCAATTAAGACAGTTTTCTTTCATAATTGGCACTTTCATTTCATGCTGTAGATGCACATATGCTGAGGTATTTGAGATGGGAGAATTTTTAAGTTTCAGAGCATACACATGAACCTCACCACCTGGCATGTAGTGTATCTGAGAAGGGGAATGGTCTGTTTCCTCTGCTGGTAATTCTTTTCAACAACGTGGCTGAAATCAGACTGACTGTGTTGATTTTATTGAGTGTCACTGCCTTCACCTTATTTTAGAATTTTTTTCTCTTCTTGGTGGGACTACATGTGTCCTGGGTTTCAGTAACTGCCTTTTTTTGGCAGAGATCATTCCCCTGATACCTGATGTTTTTAGTCTTCTGATATGTTGCACTGGAGAAGGTAACTTCTGCAGACAAATGTGTGTGGTTTGCATCAGTTTTAAACTCATTGGAGGAGGCTGTTCATATCTACTAATGACAGGGGTTTTGTTTAAGTGCTAGCTCTTCCTTGCAATTCAGTGGCTCTGAGTGCAATTCTCTTTCCAGTTTTGAATCTGGCAAGACATCTTTTCTTCTTGGGTAAAAGGAAAATACCAAAACGGGAGTGCCACTGGAGGTCTAAAAAGATTGCTAGTGAGCCAAGGTTTGCTGGTGCCAGGACCTCCCAGGCTGCAGTGACTTGTCCAATGGTAGGATCACCCACAATGTTGCTAACCCTTTATATTTTGACTGGAGTCAGTTGCCAGAAAAACCAGAATGTCCCAGTCAGTTTGTGTATGAATGGGGTTTTTGCATTAACACCAACAGTTTCAGTTAAGTGGAGCAAGTCTGTCTCTCTGCCTTTTCCCTGCACATTCTTCTCCCTTGTGGGATTTCTGCCCTCTCATGCCAGATACATGGATTACTTAACAGCTTTCCTTTGATGTGCCTTTCTTTCCGCTGTTGATACTGAAGTACCTTTGGCATGTTCAATTCTGAATCTTCTGTTTTCTCACAAGTTGTGAGACTGATAATCTGTAAGGTGACACCTCTAACTGATTTCCCTAAAAGGATACAGATGTGCTCCTTTATAATTTGGTTATCCCAATACTTAGACTGAGCTGTGATGTACAAAGAGACGGTATTTGATGTGCTTATGAGAAATGTGGGCATTATGGGCATTTAGATGTTGTGGAGTGTCTAGACCCTTGGACAACTTTTGGGAATTAATCTAGATATCACAGGCAGAGTAATTATCTTTTGTTTCCATGTTGGTAAAATCTTCATGATGGTTGCTGAAACATTATACTTTTGTTTGAGAGCCTTCTAACAAAAAGAGAAGGATCTTTTCAGCACTCCTGTAGAAAGGTTTTACATCTGTCTGAGAAAACTAAAGCCAGTCTGCAGTTGTGACACTGTGCAACGTGCCACTTCTTAGAGGAGAGAATATTTCCCATCCACAGCCTCCTCTTGCCCAGACATACTTCTGTTCACTTTGTATTATCCTTTTGTTTTATCCACCCATGTGTGTTCAGTTGAGCTGGCAAAATGCCAAATACCCAAACACAGACTAAGAGTTCCCTTCACCCTCTGAGAAGAGGAAAAAAACCCTGGAAAACTTAAAACAGGTTTATATATTTATACAGAAAAGAGAAAATTTAAACTAAACTACAATATAACACGCGCCTACACAAGTTAGATGAAACAACTATCCTCTGCCTTCCACCGAAAACACATCCCATCACTCCAGATCCATAAAGCACCCCAAAAGGTACCCAGCAAGGAAGAGAAAGAGAGAATAACAATAAAACATTTACTTCTGTGAACTAAAACAAAGTGCACCACAGTGATGCAGCAGCAGCAAGGCCCAGCACAGCAGGACAGCAGCAGCGTGTCCTGTCTCTGCCTCAGCCATAATGGGAGCTGAGAGAACTCCTCCTACTTCACTGTATTTATATGCCAGTTTGCATCATCTGGTATGAAATATTCTTTGGTTGCTGAAGTCAGGTGACACCTGTCCCTCCTAATCTACATAATGCTACCAGGGCCTACTAAAATTAAAGCCTAAACTACTACACCATGGAAGACAATCAGAGTGATAACAACAGTAACTGTTCAGAAGGAGGTGAGAAGAATGGCCATGCAAAAATAAGGGGTTTTGTGTGTATTGCTAAAGCACTGCTTGGAAGAGATCTCTCGATGTTACCTAGTCCTGTGTCCTGAGGTGGGTTGGTTGGAGCCAAGTGGCTTTGGTAGTCTGACACAGGGCTGTCTCAGGATATCAAAACCTGGATATTCCCCTGTGGATATCAGAACCTGTAAGGTTCTGTCTGTCCAACCAGTCAAGGTCCTTCTGGATGGCAGCACAAGCATCTGGTGTATCAGCCACTGCTCCCACCTTTGTATAGGTGGTGAAGGTGCTGCAGGGGCACCCCGTCCCATTGCCCTGGTCCTTAACAAAGGGTTAAACAGGATCCCAGTATTGATCCCCTGCAGTGGTGACTGCCCTCCAGCTGCACTTTGTACTGCTGCTCCCAGTGCTGTGAGCCCAGCAGGTCAGCCAGCTTCAGTCCACCTCACTGGCCATTTATCTAGTCTGTTACATTACTCTTTGTGGATGTTGGGGGAGACAGTGTCTAAGTCCTTGCTAGATACGTCATAAACAGTGCCTTAGATGCCATGTATTTCTGTGATTTTGTGTGTGTAAAGAATAGAAAAATTCATCAAGTATCTTTATTAATCGTACTGTAAGTGTTTCAATAATGATGATTAGTGATATCAGTGTATTCAGATTCTGCATTGATTTTTATTCTTTTCAGGAAAATTACTGGTATGTACTCCTAACATGTAGTTTTTACATTATTTAAAGACTAGATAATTTGAGTTTTCTGTATGATAGAGAGAAAAAACATAATAAGAGAGGCCAGGAAAAATTATCTTCATTTATTAAACTTGTTGAAATTAACAAATTTACTGTAAAATTTAGGAAGTTGTGCAATTGCTCTGCATGATGAAAAGTGTCTTAGAAGTTTGCTGACACAGAAGTAGGCTGATGGAAGGATGACAGATTGTAACTGACTTTGAAAATGCCTCTGAAGGCAAATAAACAGGATTTTCTGTCTTTCATCTTCCCTGACATGAGGCTGTCTGTTAAGAACCAGAGGTGCACAGGACAGGAATGATGTCTGTATTTGTATAGTGTCAGACAGGAGTGGGGTATATAACTTGGCTACTTTTTCCAAGGCTTCAGCAACTGTTCCTGTGAATCGGTGTGCATGTTTTAATGGCCATAGTAGTTCCTACACTGGATTTATTTATTAGTTTCTTAACAATGTGGCTGAGTTACTTCAAGCTGTACGGATGTACCAGGCTGTATTAGAGATGTCTTCAGTGAGCAAATCATTCAAAAAGGCAGATGTTCAATAATGTAACCTTTTCCTTTTGGTAGCCATTCTTAATGTCTGAAATATGGGGGGGGGGATTTGATTTTGTTTGTGTCTTTTGTCTTGTTTGGGTTTTTGTGTTTTGGTTTTTTGTTGGTTTTAAGTCACCTGTGGGACAGGTTTTTATACCATGTTCTCCATTTTTATTGTGAGTTTGCTGTGTGGTTTGAAAACCAGTTCTTCTTACTACTTCTCCCTGGCCATTAAAAACTGGAAACAACATTCCTCTCTAGTTTCTGATGTTTTTATTGTTCTGTATGTGTGTCATTTGCATCACTTCCCAGTGCATCACTTTTCCTGTCATTTTGATTTCAGAATGGTCAGACTCCACTCATGTTGGCTGCTGAGCAAGGCAATTTAGAAATTGTCCAGGAGCTTCTCAAGAAGGGAGCTAATTGCAACTTGGAAGATGCAGTAAGTACTAGTGCTTTATGTGGTGGAATGTAACAGTGGAGGAACAAGAAATTTTGAGAGGCAGGCAAAGAAAGGGCTGTTTCTTCTGGGAATTTACTAATATAATAAGTTAGGCAGAATAGAGGAATGCAGCACTGAAGAGGAGGTCCAAGTGATTTTGCTCATCTCAGTGATGTTGAAGTATGTCAGTGCATTTTAGGTATTTTGTTTGTTTGTTTGGATTTTTTTCCTTGGTTTTGGTGGCTTTTTTCAGTAAATACTGAGGAAGAATTTATGTTCAAGGATTATTTCAGGCAAAAGCCAGAACAGTGGCAGAGAAGTGTTTCAAATTTATGAATTGTCTTCATGCTTTTGAGAAGGAGCATGATTCTACATGAAAGATGCCTAAAAAGGGTGAATAGGACAAAGATGTTAGAAAGGTTTGAAAGGTCTCTATATTGCAATGAAAAGTGATAAACATGAAAAGGATATTTCTTGTGGTTTTTTTTGTTCTGTACTTAGTTTAATTGTAGCAGTGTGACCATCCAGGAAAGGTCTGGGATGAAATCTGTCACTTCAAAAAAAAAAAGAAAAAAAAAAACAACAAAAACCAGCTAAACAAACCAGTCTCTATTTATTGAGACATTTTATTACAGTTACTATCAATGTCACAGTTTCTATACTTCTAGGAAGAACAGCTGCCTTATAAACTGTTGCTATAATTATATGGCATATAAAACAGTAGTCCACACCTGGATGTGGCTGGAGCAGTAGATGGAAGGTCAGTGTAATGCAAGAGGAAATGTATCACCTGAAGTGATCACGAATCTAAAACGCTACGGTCTTTGGTGGTCCTCGTTACCATCTCAACCCCTCTCAGCAGTTTTCAAGGTCTTGACCTCATTCTCTAATCCTTTGTAGGTGCTGCTTCCTCTATAATATTATAAAGATAACCTGCAGTGAACTGAGGAGTGGAAAGTGGGTGGATATGGGGTGGGAGAGCAGATAACTGGGAGAGAGATTTGGGGTAATTGTTCTGTGTTTCTGTGTGTGTAACTGGAACACCTGAGTTTATTTGTACTTTATTTTTTAAAGGGCAGCTGTTTTAAGGTCTTATGTGTTTCCTGTTGTGGATTAAACGTTTGAAAAACAAGGTTAATTGTTTTGAAATACAGAATATTACTTTAAAATGTTTTTTCTTTTTTTTTTTCTAGGATAACTGGACAGCTCTTATTTCAGCAGCTAAAGAAGGACATGCAGCTATCGTAGCAGAGCTACTCAATTATAATGTCAGTTTGGAGCATCGGGATTTGGTATGTGTTGTCCTGTGGTAAAAATAAAATAGTTTTTCTAAGAACAATTTTGGAAGTTGGAGATTTTCAGTTCTGTAAAGCAAAGCAGTGAGCTTTCATTCTTAAATTATGCACTCAATGCTGCTGAAATGAAAAAAAATGCGTAGTTCAATATTGTTTTTTACAGCTGTAAAATAGTTGCTTTAGTGTCAGTAAAGGCAACTGGTTTTCTAAGGCTGCTTTTTTCCCCTTAATTTGCTTTGGAAAAAACGCTAAACTGAAGAACACTTTGATTTGTGGTGTCTTTTGTGTGGGTAAGTGTTTGTGCAGGAGAAGGTTTGGTTTGTGGTTTTTTGGTTGTGTTTTTTGTTTGTTTGGATATTTTTGGTGGTAGTGGCTTTTGTTTTTTAAGGTGGTCTGGGAAAATAAATGTTACCTTTCCCAGAAGATGTGTGTCTGTATTTACTTTTTCTCTGGACAGCCGTGATTGTTCATACAACAGTCCTTGTTTGCAGTATCCTGACACCTGTTTTCACTCATCTTGCCAAATTTTGTATGGGAAAGTGGGTGCTACAGTCCAGTCCACCTAAAGAGTTAGGAAAGCTGTTTACACTATTCTAAGGTTAGATGCCTCTGAGGAGCTGAAGATCTGTCTCCATCTACAGAAGATGGAATGAGGTACCTGCAAGGATGAATTTCATTCACTTTAAGTCAGAGTGTGGAAAACCACTGGGGGAGAGTTCCGGTGCTTCCTTTAATTGAAGTTGCACTGTCTGAAGGCTGAGGCATCTCCACTGATCCAGCTTTTTCATTAAGTACATTCGTAATGGCCAGTGCTTGATTTCTAGACCTGTGTCAATCAGGGGTGCTTTACCTCCCTAAAAGTTTATTATAGAGAAATAAGTGAAAAATATGGTTGCAGTTATCAGAGGTGTACTGTTATTCTAAAATTAATTTTGGTTACCTGACCTGTCAAATGCCTTAGGCAGTGAAACATCATTGTCTCCTAGTTTACAAATGTAAATGAACACAGCAGTGCAATTTGAAATTAACTGTTCTTATTACTGCCTGTTACAGAAATCAGAAGTAAAGTTTTCATGTTAATTGATTTGAATTTTTTATTTCAACATGGTGGCGTGTTTCTTGGTTTTTTTTTTAATCCAGTGATGGAATTTGTATGAATCTGAATTCTGAATTCAGTGTTAAGCAACATGTAGAACATGATGTTTTCCCAAGTTTTGCATACAGCAGGCAATTAGTGCTTTCATACAGGTACTTATTTATTCTGCATAAAGAGGAGGATTAGAGTATTGTATAGTCAATCCTTACTATGCTTTGGATTTGCAAAACAGTCTTCAGACAAAACCAAAATGAAATAAAAGTCACTAGTTAGATTTCTAAAGAGTATTTTTCAGTATTTACATTTCTTTGAATTGTGCTTGCCAGGGAGGATGGACTGCCCTGATGTGGGCATCGTACAAAGGCCGTACTGAAGTGGCCAAACTGCTGCTTGAGAAAGGAGCAAATCCAAACATCACAGGAATGGTAAGTTTTAAACGCCCCCTCCTCCAAAATGATTGAAATCCTGAACTGTACACTCATCTTACTACCTTGGTTAAGTATTTTGCATTTTTTGCAGTATGACCTTAATCATTGTACTTTGTGAAGTTACTTTAATAATCTGTGTGGTAGGTGCTGGGGTTTTTATTGATTTGGAATTTTATTATTGGAAGCAAATGAGTGTGTAGCTCGTAAGATTCAAGATATCAGCAGAGGAAATAATAGAAAAGATAAATAGTGTATCTAATGCTACTTGTATAACAACTGTCACTTTCCTGCATCTGTAGAAGTTAATGGGGTAGCTAATGTGTGCAATTTAGAAACCATAATTTGCTTTAATTGGTTCATAAAATCTACCAAGTAGGTTTAGATTATATAAATATGTACCATACATGTTAGAAAATTAAACTACCCTAATATTTTGAAATTTAGTTCATTGTATAAGCATTTTCTATAAAACCATAGGCATATTGAACCTTCATTGCAGAATTGTTTGTACTGTCAGTTCTCTGGTGTTTGAAGCAACAGTGAACAGCAAAGGAAGAGAACCGGTGGCCAGAACAACTTTCTGATGGTTGATTTGCTCTGGTTTGCATGGCATGACTCCTCTGCAGTCCTGATTACTTGGGGATATTGCTTAGCTCCCTGTTGCTTCCTTCCTACTTTACAAATGTTCATATTAAGACAAGGATATGAATTTATAAACCTTGTTTAAGGAGTTATAAACCAAAACTGACTCAAAACAGTGGACATTTGCCTAGGTATCATCTAGACAATGTACTAGGTAACAATTATTGATATGTAGCTAGGTTTATTTCTGTATATTAATTCTTCTATGGGTTTGACTTCTCTTGGAGTGTTGTTTGTGCATGCAAATAATTAAAATAATTGACTATTTTTTTTAATTCTAAGCAATACAGTGTTTATCCAATTATTTGGGCAGCAGGACGAGGCCACTCAGATATAGTACATCTCTTACTGCAATATGGAGCTAAAGTGAACTGCTCTGACAAAGTAAGTTATACCTAAATAACATTTAATTTCTGTAATGCTTGATAAATTTCTTGCAAAAGGAAGTATACGACTTTTTTGTTGGAAAAACATTTGCTGTAATATTTTGCCTTATGAAATTAGAATTATTCTTGGAACAGGTTTTTCCATAGTATGCTGAAGATGGTTGTGAACATTTATTTCAGTGGAGCACATTTCTATTTTCTGATCTGTTGGAAACCTTGCTGTCCTGTGCTGTGTAGAAAAATCATTCTTATGGCTATTATCTACAAAAGAAAAGTTGAAGTGAGTTTTCAAATGCTTGTGTTCATTCACAAGGCCAAATTATATCTTTGAAAAAACTAAAGCAATAAATTATAGGATAATTACTACATTGTAGGGGATACTGACTTCAGAAAGCAATATGATAAAATGTTGGAAACGTTTTTTCAGTATGGAACCACCCCACTGGTTTGGGCAGCCAGGAAAGGTCATTTGGAGTGTGTGAAATACTTGTTGCAGATGGGAGCTGATGTTGATCAAGAAGGAGCTGTAAGTAACTGTTCATTTTCCAGTGATAAGGTGTGGGTACATACACCTGTATGGCCTGTTTTATTTTATAATGCAAATACCAGGAAATACATGAAACAAGATAAAATGTTAGTATTACTTTGAGTGTATTACTTTGCAGCAATTTGCAGGCAGCATGTGCAAATTATTGAAACTTCTTTGTGCCTTTTAATAAAAATACAATGTGAATAGGGAGTTGTATTGACAGTGGACACACCTGATATTTTAAGTGAAAGTTTTAACGAACATAATGCATTTAGGTAATTGTTAATCTGAAGGGTAACATCATCAAAAATCTGTATCCAGGCCTGATATGTCAAATATCTTATTCCTCAATGCTATTTGAAATGTAAATCAAACACAAAGCACCTTTTGAAAATAATAATGGTGACTGGGCCTTTTCAGAAGTGGAAAATTTTCCAGAAGTTTTGAGGTGCATGTTGTCTTTAAATAAGACAGATTACATTTAAATTGCTTATCAAAAAAAAAGAAAACCAGTTAAAAGTTAAGTGGAAAATTGGGAAAACTTCTGGTATTCATATGATTATTTCTGAAGTTTCTCAAAAAACCTCTTTGTGAACTGTATAGGTAGACCTGGGTGCTGTGATAATACTGTGTTCCCATATGACAAGAAAATTATTTTATCCTGTGTGTGATATTCAGGAGTTAGATTAAACTGATCTGAACTTTATTGTTTGCGTTTGGAGTGTTCTCTACTATTTTACACTATTGTACTTAGTTTATTTAAAAAAAAAAAAGAATAGCAGGTGCACTTTAAAACACAAAGCTGAAGTAACGTTTGGATTGTTAAGAGAGTAATGTGAGTGTTCTTTTGTTACTTAAACTGCTGCTATAATGGTGATTGCTGTATCCACTGTACAGTAAAATCTGTTGGTTTTGTTTAAAGAATTCTATGACTGCACTTATTGTAGCAGTGAAGGGTGGCTATACTGACTCAGTAAAAGAAATACTGAAAAGGAACCCAAATGTAAACTTGACAGATAAAGATGGAAATACAGCTTTGATGATTGCATCAAAGGAGGGACATACTGAAATTGTGCAGGACCTTCTTGATGCTGGAACTTACGTGAACATTCCTGACAGAGTGAGTAAATTTTCATCATAGTTGTTGTTTTATAAATATATCAATAATAATGTGTTTAAATACCAGTGTATGCAGATCTGTAAATATATGATTTTTCTGGCTTCCTAATTCTTCTGCCACCTAGGGGTGCTTTTATGTATTGCTGTTTTACAAGTATGTTGGGTGGTAAATGTTGCTGTGTGAAGGTAAACTACATAAAATACTCTTTTCCTTTGAGATTTTTGAATTGAGAATTTCCTTCAAGCATCTGTTGTGTCAGTAGCACAAAACTGATACTGAACTAACTTGTAGGTTTGGGGTGGGTTTTTTGGGTATTAATACATGTGTCAGTGCTGTTAAATTTGCAGACCAATGCATTTTATTAAAAAAATGTATTTAATTCAGCACGTACCTTTATCTTGTAATGATGAAACTTTTTACTAGAAAACTTGCATATATTAGAGGAAGATTTTGACTCTGGGTTAAGACATGTGAGTGTAACACTGTTTCGCTGAGCTGTGGTGTGTGCCTGCCCTGTCAGTGCCGTGCTGAGCAGAGGGGCAGCAGGGACAGTGCCCAGATCGACAATCTGCTTGCCCAGCGTTTTAGTTGGTTGCTTGTACAGCTGCTTTGGACTGTCTGCAGTGACCTCTTCATAGTCAGGTTTTATTGAGGTGTCAGAGGCAGGCCAGGCACTGCAGCCTTGGGGCAGAGGGGTTAAACACCTAAACTTAGATGCCTCTGTCAAAGTCAGTCATTTAGTTCTGAGCAGTAATATGTTTTGGAGGCTGGATAGCTTCGGGTTGCAGAGAGTAGGGGAAAATTTCCTAATATTTTCCTCAAATGTAAAAGAATTTTTGGATACATTTCCTGTATTTCGAGTGTCTGTGTGTTTCTTAGATGGTTATGTACTGAGCTGCAGTGTTGTATGTGATGGCAGATTTCATCTTGGGCATATATCAAAGCAAAATTTTAAATATTTAAGAAAATACGTTGCAATTTCTGTACCTCTTCTGCCACAGTGTTCTACAATGGTCAGCATTTCTGTGCTTTTAGGAAGGATAAATTACAGCTTTCAGTGCAGCTGACTGTATTCCAGAAATACAGCAAACAATGAGTACTCTTAGTTTCAGATGCTAGAGTAGATTTTGATAAAGAAAATGTCTTGGTTTGCAGCCAGGTATGTAATGACTGTGATTGATGGGGGATTTACAACCACTGAGCTCTCCGAGTCCCACTCCTGTGATTGGGCTATATTGTTATTTATTTATCCTGTGTCATCGTAAAAGGGGTATGAGGTAATGATAGAGTTTCATATTCTGAAATTGTGGCATATGCTTAATTATCAGAAGCCTTAGGCACAATTGTAACTTTATGAATATACAACTCTATTTAGCACACCAAAATACTCTTTCTTTTGATAATTTGAGATAAAATCAGCCTTTTGTTTTTTTAATTTATAACAGCATAGTGTATATAAACAAGGTAGCGGGCAAATCTGCACCAAAAAAAGACATAAAATTATTTAAAATTCTTGAAGATGTTCTGTCAGCTTTGAAACATCTAAAGGAGACAGTCAACAATCTTGTCAGTTGTAATGAGGTTACTGCTGTGAGTGGTTGGTCTTCCTATGAACATAGAGAACAGATGGGTTTTTTTCATATTCATTATAATTTATGCTGTTATACTTTAGGATAGTTGTTTAAGCTAGATTTATTTTTGGAGCTTGTTTTCCTATAACAATTTGATCTCTTTGAAAAATAAAAAAATTCGAGATTTTTTATTTTATATATCCGTTTTTTCACAGAACTATTTTTTGTATCTTTTTTTTAACAAATTCATATTTCTCAATGTAAATAGGAACAATGTACATTTTGAGGCTATAATTTATTGTGTTGCATTTCTTTTTCCTAAATAGTATTAATTAATGTTCAATATTCTTTCACAATTTTTCTAGAGTGGAGATACAGTGTTGATTGGGGCTGTTAGAGGTGGCCACGTTGAAATTGTGAGGGCACTGCTCCATAAATATGCTGATATAGATATCAGAGGTCAGGTAAGTACAATAATGTAAGTGTTAGAGC
>JAOXXN010000446.1:102339299-102349380 GCA_026770055.1 Myrmophylax atrothorax | reverse complement strand
TTTCTTTGTTTGTTTTTTTTTTGTATTAGAGTGCTCTTAGTAACTTGAAAAGAAAAAAATCCAAGCCAGGAATAAAAATTTCACGTATAAACTAATTCTTAATGCACTTGGAAAGAAGCGTAAAGAATGGTTGTTATTTGTCACTAATGCTAGTTTTTGATTAATAGACATTAAACTAAGCAATGCCAAGGACAAATACAACTGGTTATTCCTGTCTTCTTATGCATTACCTACTTTGACTGTAAACCTTTTAAATACAGAAACATTTATTGATGCTGTTTTAATCTCTTAATATTATGTTTAGGGCAAATAAGTATTAATGTTGATTTGATGTAATAAGAAAGCTTTTACTGGAAAGTTTTTTTGAGAACTCTGAGCAGACATTGAAACAACTCTTACGAGTATTATCTCCTGTTCCAAACAAGTCTCTGAATTTCCTCGTAGACACTTGTTTCAAAATGGAGACTACAGCTTTCATGAACCTTAAGACACATTAATGAAAGCATTTAAAAAAGACGATAGTATCTTAGTTTTAGCATTCTAAGAACTGCTTCTTCACATCTTTTCAGAAACATCTGTAATACTTTTTCAAGGGGAAAAAAACATTGCTGCTTTTGAGTGCTTTAGGATGTATTTCAAGGAAATAATTCATATGAAACAATGTAGAACATATGGTCTGTACATAATTTTAGAAATTCGTGTTAGATATTACTAGTTTTCACTTAATTGCAGAAAGGAGATACTCCCCTTCATATTGCCATTCGTGGCAGAAGCCGTAAACTTGCTGAATTGCTCTTAAGAAATCCAAAAGATGGTCGGTTGCTTTATAGACCCAACAAAACAGGAGAAACACCTTACAATATTGACTGCAGCCACCAGAAGAGTATTTTAACACAGATATTTGGTGCCAGTAAGTATAAGCATTTATTTTTTTTTCATCACTCATATATTGAGAATCCAATTTATTCAATTCTGTACTGAAAAGTGGTAACAGGTTTTTTAATGTTGCAGGTAATGGAAAAGCTTTTAAAATAATCAATTGGCAAAAGAAAGGAATCATAATTCTAAAAGCCTAACAAAGTTCAAATACACATTTTATTTTTGACTTGACATTGGATACTGTGGACTTCTGTTTTTACTTGGATCTTGTTTGTGTAGGAATTACTCTCTTTGACTTTCTGTGATTTGGGATTTTGAATCTTCTAAGATTTAATAGTTGTGATAATTATATAACTTTATGTGAATGATTTAAAATTTCTTTGAACAGGAATGTGCCAATAATAACAGCTGTTACATGGGAGGAGTATATATACAAACGTGGGTGAACCTGTCATGACTTTATGTCTGAAAATTGCCATATTGAAGAGCTTTCTTAAAGCAAAGTTGTGTAATACAGTATTTGTACTGCAGGACACCTGTCTCCCACGGAATCTGACGGTGACATGCTGGGTTATGATCTGTACAGCAGCGCTCTGGCTGATATTCTGAGTGAACCAACCATGCAGCCACCCATCTGTGTGGGCTTATATGCGCAGTGGGGAAGTGGAAAGTCTTTCCTGCTCAAGAAACTGGAAGGTAAAATTGATTTAGCCTTTTCTGTAGGTTCCAGTCTATCTGTAGAAAGCATCACATGGGAGTTACCAGTTCTTTGGAAGTTGTTGGTCCATGTAATGTTGTTTCCGGTCTCTGTTTCTGTGGTGAAAGGATTTAAATTCTACTGTGGTCAGTTCATCCATAGATTGCTTTGTTCATTTATACAATGTCAAGACAGCCTTTAAGTGTTGCTGTCAGTTGTCCTGTGCGTTTCCCACAGCGGTGAATCTGCCCTTTAAGTACTGCTCAGAGTCTGGCTGCCAAAGTGTGCCTTGCTGGGCCTGTTTGTGTGTAAAATTAGGGTCAGACCTCTTCTGCTGCAATATTTATTGTGCATCCTATGTGTCTTTTTTTTTAACTTTAAGAACAATTTCTGACTGTTAAGATTTTATTCTCTGTAGCATATTTTCTTTGCATCTACTTTTCCTCCCCTTTCCTCTTATTTACTTTAAGCTTTCTGAACTATCTGAAATGACAGAGGGAGGCAAATGCGGTATATGAAGCGAGTCAACATTTTTCCCAGTGGAAATAGGTGTCTTATTTACAGTTTTAACTTCTTCTAACAAAGGATGCTTTTCTGAGATGTTCTGATATCATTGAGAATACTTTTACCCATCTTGATGTTTCTTACTGTCTGTGATTTCTCTGTTTTTAAAAGCTTCTATATTGGCCAAAATGGGGACTCTGCATTAATTTTGTTTGCCTCATGCCCCATGTCATAAACAAAAAGTATATTGATTTTGATGGTGATGCTTATTGGGGATGAGCTCTTACATTTTTAAAGCACTTTTTCAGTGTTTTCTTCCTGTTCTTGTTCATGTTTTTATTCCTGATTGTGTATTGATGTTTCTTATTCAATAGAACTTAAATAAGTTTCTCCAGGAATTCCTGTTTTAGTAAATAGCAATCAATGAACAGAAATAGATACTGAAGCCTTCACATTGTACTGTTATATCTGACTCTCTGAGGAATGTAGTCCATGTTTCAGTGATGGAGATTTTGGAGGTTGGGTGGGGTTTTCTCGACAGATGTGATGGATTTATTTTTCTCTGTATCCTAAAATATGTTTTACACTTTTGAAGGAGGATAGGAAATGGCATGACTTTTAATATGCTTTTAAAAGTAGCAAATCTGCAGCAAAGAGTGAGAGTATTGTGTATGTAGATGTTTTCATTCTTTGCATGGATAAAAACTTAGGGGGTTGCACTAATGTTTGAAGAATTCAAGCATGTGTTGTTTAATAATAGGGATAAGTTACACAATCTACTGTAGAAGTGTGTCTTTTCAAACACAATCCATTCTAGAGTGATTTCACACATTAACTGGTCTTTGTCTTTTTGTTTTAGATGAAATGAAGACTTTTGCAGGACAGCAGATTGAACCTCTGTTTCAGTTCTCCTGGCTTATTGTATTCCTCACACTTCTGCTGTGTGGAGGTTTGGGTTTATTGCTTGCTTTCACAGTGGATCCAAAGCTTGGAATAGCGGTGTCACTCAGCTTATTAGCAGTTCTCTACATTTTCTTTAGTAAGTGTTATTTTATATGATGTTTGTGAAGGTTTTGATCTTTTTTGGAATTAAATATTGTTTTGTAGATGAGCTTTGTAATTCAGAAAAAATTACTAAATGGTTTGTAGAAAATGAGACCCCTTTGGACCCTTTTCTTGTGTTTTGCATGTAATTTGTGAGAGGGCATTCTGGAAAACAAAGAATTTTGTGTTTTAATTTCATTGTGTTATTCTTAATATTCGCATTTTTAGCCATAATTGCTGAAAGTTCATTAACTTTTTTAATAGAACTCCATCATACCTTATTTGTTCAAACTTCATGGTTCTTTCAAAGCTGTGAATGTTGACTAAAATGAAGCCATAACATACTTTTAATATTTTAGCTGTAATTTACTTTGGTGGCCGAAGAGAAGGGGAGAGATGGAACTGGGCCTGGGTGTTAAGTACAAGGTTGGCAAGACATGTTGGATATTTAGAGTTGCTTCTCAAGCTCATGTTTGTGAACCCACCAGAATTACCAGAGCAAACCACTAAAGCTTTACCTGTCAGGTTAGTTATTTTATTTCCTTGATTATGAATGACTCATTCAGGTTCACTCTGATACTTTCCAGTCTGTGCATGTGGAGATTCCTGTTTGAAAAGCAGAAACTCTGGAAGATCATCAAGTTAAACTTTTCAGTGTGAAGAAGAAAGTGGTGTTTTCAAGAAAAACTATCTGCTTATGTCAATGAAAGTTAATGCTTTATAGAACTAGGGGGTTTGACTATCACACTAATAAAAACTTGTACCAGACAAAACAAGAATTTTCTGGTATAGCTTACTGGGTTTTACCTTTAATGCTTGCTTCACTGATTGCTCCTGTTAAATTTTTGTTGCTTTTTTCTCTTCTTTTTTTTGTGAGTAGAGCATCAGACTGCTCAAAGTTTCTAATTTACCTGAAAGCAAGAAAATTTATGCCATATGTTTTATCATTTCATTGACTTCTACTGTTTAGAGACTTCTGTTTCAGCCTCATGGTGCTTTTATGTGATCTTGTGCTTCTGTATTTTTGTTCATCCTCTATAAATATTCAAAAATAGATGAAAATTCAATTTTAAAAATACTTGTCAGTATTATATTTTGGCATCATAAAGATATTTTTGTTTTTACTGTCATCTGAGCTGCCATTAGTGATGCAATCATTGTTATCACCTTAAGAAATGAAGTTTTAGAATAGGAAGTAGAAGTCAAGTTTTAGAACAGGAAGTGGAGCAAAGAAGAGGTTGATAAATGGAAAAGAAATACTTAAATCCATGTATTTTTAAAAAATTAAATATTCAAGTATTTTACATTTTTACCACTTGAAAAAACTAACAGCTGCAGAGATGCAGCAAGATTTTTTTGGGGTTGTCAGAAAATATTCAAAGCTTTCTAAAGTCAAAATACTTGTGTTTTCTCTTTCAGGTTTTTGTTTACAGACTACAATAGACTGTCCAGTGTAGGTGGAGAAACTTCCTTGGCTGAGATGATTGCTACCCTCTCTGATGCATGTGAAAGGGAATTTGGTTTCTTAGCAACAAGACTATTTCGAGTTTTCAAGACAGAAGATACACAAGGTTTTTTTTTTTTACCTGAATGACATTTCTGATTATTCCATTTCAGTGCACTGTTACCACGGGTTCTGGTTTTTGCATTATAAGCTCTTTTTTAGAAATTGTTGTAGCCATGCAGAAATTCATAAAGAAGGGAAAACTCTTTATATTATTTTGGAGGGAAAAATGGCCATTTTCTGTGCTAATCTTGATTTTATTGATATAATAAAGGAATGTCTTCTGTGAAGTAAAATTTTCAGAAATGCCAATACATATTTACATTATTTCCTTATAGATGCAGCATATTTCCATAGCAGTTAAGTCATTGTGTCCAAGTCAGGTAAAGAGAAAAGTGTGCTATTGTATATTGCTAAGAGAAGATTGTTTAGTTCATTAGATTTTAATTTAGAGCTTTTTTGAGTGACCACTACTTATTCTTGGAAATAATAAATGTGTAGAATATCTTTGTCCAAAGATACAAATTGCTGTGATCAGTGTTGGTAAGATGGGATTTAATATTACTACTTGATCCAAATGGAACAAGATTTACTCTTCTGTCCCATGTATAGATTCCTGGAAAAAAATTATCCAGAGTGATATTGTGAAGAAAGAGTTCTTGATGGTAACTTTCAGTTAATTCAGGACTTCTTTGTACTTGGAGTTTCGTTTCAGTCAGTTACTTCTCATTTCATTTTGACCTTGCCCACAAGTTGAGGGCTCTGTTAGATGGTGTCCCCTCTCACAAAGTGAAAAGTTTAAACTCTTCTGTCTTGTGGAGGGTGGAAAAAACATCTGTGTTTGGTATGTTCATCTGTGTCCTAAACACAACTTACTCTTCATTGTTCTTTCTGAAATTCACTGAATGTTCTTTATGAAAGGGATGTTGTGCAATTTTTCACCCTTTTTTCCCATGTTAGGCATCTACAGTTCTCCTTAACCTCAGTAAATCAGCTTTTGTGATGCTGTGATTTCTCCCAAAGTTGAATGGCACTGTAGTGCTGGCTTCTTGTGGTTATTTGTATTAATATCTTTTCCTCTCCATTTGGGAACTTATGTTGGCTTCCCAACACTCTTCCTAATTATCTAACTGATTTTTTTTTAATTGATTGTATCTATTTGATGGTTTGCACATCATCTCCTTTTCTGTAGTTGTCTCTCTAGTTATTTCTCTAGGGTCATATGTTTATTGTCTTTAGATGTTCATAGAAATTCCATGTAGGCTTATTTTTAGCCTTCTGGATCTTAAATTTTTGTTACATTTGTAAACTTGCAGACAAGCCTGTTCAATTGCCATTTCATCGTTGATTCCTAAGTGTCTCTCTAATCCAGCTCTGTCTCTTTCTAGCAAGAGGAAGCTTTCATTCCTACTTCAGTATGTCTAGAACTGAATGTAATTATAACTGAGCTCCTTCATTTCTTGCCCTTCACTCCTGTCATTATGCATTTCTGTTCCTTTGTCCTGCAGCACAATCCCGTGTGTCACCTATGTCAGTGATGTGAAAAGACCTTTCCAGCTCCTACCCCAGTATAGAGTATCATACACGGATATTCTTTCCATGTAACATATTTAGAATTTGATTTTCCATTCTGGTTCAAATACTGGGGTTTAGCTGTCATCATTTTGCTTCCCATCATTCAGTGTTCCACTCTTTGCTGTCATCAGATGTGTACAGAAGATGGGAATCTTCAGGGTGTGTACACCACTGGATGTGTGCAGGTCCTGAAGGCAGAGGCTGCGGCTTTGGGAAATGTGGTTTCTTTGATCACTGATTTAGCTGAGCTAAGCTCCAGCTGCAGTATTTGTTTGTCTCTTTCTTTTCAATCCACTTGAACTTAGGAGGTCTGTGTTCTCTTCTGAGACCCTTGTGATCTGTCCAAGGCATATGTGCTGCAGCCCTCCCATTTGTGTGTGTTTTAGCTTGCAAGAAAGGATGGTCTCGGGTTGTAGCTTGCAATTTTGATTTAGTTCTCCAGCGGCACCATTACTGTTAATTTATGTAAGTACCAGGTTCCAGTTTGACTGAGTGGATACAATACTGTTTTCCTAGGATTTATTTACATAAATACACTTTACAGAGATGCCACAAAAGGGTTGATAGCACTGATATGAAATCTATTTAGTAATTGTCATTTCCATCCAGTGTAGATTTCCTGAAACAATGGAAATAAACTAAAGAGTAAGAGAGTATCTCCGCTTCATAATCTCCAAGAATTTTGGCAAACAATGGATAATTTTTTTCCATAGGTTTGTGACTGGGTGGTAACACTGCAGTGAGCTGTTGCAAGTTAGTGTTGTATGAGAAGTATGCAAATTAATAGATTTTGTACTCAACTGTCATTGCATTGTATATTCATTCTAACAGCAAATACTTGTTTTCCAGGTAAAAAGAAATGGAAGAAAACTTGCTGCCTCCCATCCTTTGTGATTTTCCTGTTCATCTTGTCTTGTGTTGTTTCTGCGATTGCCCTGCTGGCGATTTTTAATGTGGAATCAGCCAACATGACAGTGAATGTAATTCTTATAACAGTTACCTGTGTTGTTGGTTTGGCCTTTTTCCTGAATTGCCGCACGTGGTGGCAAGTGATGGATTCAGTTTTGAATTCTCAGAGAAAGCGTCTTCACAATGCTGCGTCCAAGCTTCACAAGTTGAAAAGTGAGGGGTTCATGAAGGTAAGCATTTATATGGGTTGGCCATTAAAAGGATTGAAACAAACCCCCAAACGTGGAGCATTCTTTTGATGGGACAACATGGGTTGAACCAGGCCAAGTCTCACAGCAGAAGGAGGCTTGGTGTGTTTTTACTGAAGGGAACACTTCTGTGCCAGTGGTAATTCTGGTTAGTGTATGAGATCTGTCTGCTTAATCAGGAATGGTAAATTTGGATTAAGTTTTCAGTTTTTGGATTTTATTTTTGCTGGGAGGAAGGTACTAGGAAAATAATTGTTCTAAATTGCCAATATTTAGTAAGAGCTTACTTTAGCTCACAAGATCAGAAAGAATAACTTGGTGAATCTTCTACAGGTGAAAAAACCAAGCATAACTTTCTGTTTGCAAGACCTCTTTACTATGAAAGGAATTATAGCACTGAAAGAACATTCTAAAACAGGCCACATATTTAATGAAAAATGATAGAAAATATGAGTGTTTTGCTGGGTTGTATCTCTAAACTGGTAAAAATTGTACCCATCAGGCTTCATCAAATATCCTATATACTTCTATTTTGAAAGTAAAATTTAGCATCACGATGATTACCTCTGTAGGTTACAGCTAATATATTGTATTACAATATGTTGTGCAAATATTTTTCATAGAATCATAGAATAGTTGGAGTTGAAAGGAGCCTTTTAAAGCTCAGCTGGTCCAGTCTCCCTCCAATGTGCGTGTACATGTTCAGCAAGATCAGATTGCTTCAAGCCTCATCCAACTTCATCTTGAGTGTTATCAAGGGTGGAGCCTCCATAACTTCTCTGGGACCCTGTGCCAATGTTTTACCACCTTCATTATAAAAAAACTTTCTTATATCTAGTCTAAACCAACCCTCCTTCAGTTTTTAAAATCATGACCTGTTATCCTCTTGCAACAGGCCCTGGTAAAATGTTTGTCCTTGTCTTTTTTATAGGCTGTCTTTAGATACTGGAAGGCCACAATAAAGGTCTTCACAGAGTTTTCTCTGTGCTGAACAGTCCCAATTCTCTCAGCCATTCCTCATAGGAGAGGTGCTTCAGCCCTCTAATCATCTTTGTTGCCTCCTCTGACCTCTCTCCAATACTTTGATGTCCTTCCTGTGCTGAGGACCCCAGAGCTGGATGAAGAACTCTGGGTAGGGTTTCACCACAGTGGAGTACAGGGGCAGAATGACCTCCCTGGGCCTGCTGCCCACACTGCTTTTGATGCAGCCTGGGGTATGTTTGGCTTCCTTGGCTGCAAGCTCATATTGCTGGGTCATGTCCAGCCTCCACCAAGTCCTTCTTGTTAGGGCTACTCTAGATCCATTCATCCCCCAGCCTGTATTGATACTAGGGGTTCAATACTCAGGTGCAGGACCTGCACTTGGCCTTGTTGAACCTCAGTGAGGTTCCCACGGGCCCACTTCTCAAGCTTGTCTGGATTTCTCTGAGTGGCATCCCATCCCTCAGGTGTGTCAAACACACCAGTCAGCTTGGTGTCGTCTGCAAACTTGCAGATGAACTTGATCCTTTCATGTGTATCATTAATGAAGATATTTAATAACACTGGTCCCAGTACAAGCCCTTGAGGGACACCACTTGTCACTGATGTCCATTGAAACACTGAGCTATTGACCACTACCCTTTGTTATTCTTTGCATCTCTTGACAAGTTCAGCTCCGACTGTACCTTGGCCATCCTAACCCCATCCCTACACAGCCATACTCTATGCCTGTATTTTTTTCCCAGGATACTTGTGCTTGCTTCCACTGCCTGTGCATTTGCTTCTTGTCCTTTAGTTTGACCAGCTGGTTTCTACTCAGCTTTGCTGGTCTTCTGCCTTCCTTGCCAATTTTCTTGTGCCTGGGGATTGCAACCTTTTGTGCTCTATGGAAGACTTCTCAGCTCTGTTCTGTTGTCCCTGAGGGCAGTTTCCCAGGGGGTCCTATTGACTGTGTCCTTGAAGAGCTGAAAGTTTGCTTTTCTAAAGTTCATGGTCCTGACTTTATTCCTTATCTGGCTGTTAGAACTGCAAACTCCATCAGTGCAGGATGTCTGCAGCCCTGACTGCCTCCAGTCTTGATATCCCCAATTGGCTCACTTAGGTTCATGACCATCAGGTCCAATATTGCCTCCCCTCTATTACTGGGCTGAAGAATTTATCCTCCACACATTCCACGAATATTCTGGGTTGCCTACAGCTCATGGTGCTACTTTTCCAGGTGTCAGGGTGGTTGAATTTCCCCAGGACAAGACCCTGCCAGTGTTCGATGCCTCCTGTAACTGGGGCATGACGTGCCCCAATGGGCTTCCCTCGGTGAGGCAGCCTGTTGTAGACACAAACCACAAGGTGTCATTTATTCATCTGGCCCTTGATTTTTACAGGCTGACTTTCAGAGGGTTCATGGTTTCTTCTCAGAGGTGTCTCTTTGCAATCTATCCATCTCTTGATGTAGAGGGCAACCTTTCCTCCACTCCTTTCTCCCCTGTCTCTTCTGAACAGCCTGTAGCCATCAATAGTCACGCTCCAGTTATGGGATTCATCCCACCAAGTTTGCAGAATTGGCAACTGGGTCATAGTTTTCTAGCAGTACAGTGGCTTCCAGCTGCTCCTGTTTGTTGCCCACGCTGTGTGTGCTGGTGTAGAAGCACCTCAGCTCAGCCATGTCACTTGCTTAGAGGACCAAGCCTTTGACTGGTGTTTCCCTGTTGGCTTCCATTACCTCAGGAGCCCCTGGCTGGT
>JAOXXN010000446.1:102269966-102293918 GCA_026770055.1 Myrmophylax atrothorax | reverse complement strand
AAGCAACTCATAATATGAACATGTCAACAACTAGATAGTGATGTGATGCAATTGTGTTATTCAATATTGTCCACTCTTATTATTAATAGCCTATGATGTAGGATGTTGTCTCTTAAGGTTCAGGGTATAAAGCTCCTTCATTTAATGAGTACAGAGGAAATCTTCTACGCAACTACTCTTTTAGTGAAATAAAAAGCTATTTGAGTAAAAGAAGAACGACTTCTAAAACTTATGGGTGTTCAATAATGTCTTGCTAAGAGGATGATGTTTTTAAAAATCAAAATTGTCCATGAAGATAGATTTGGGATATATATCCCAGAGATAGATTTCTATCCCAGATACCTCTGAACATGTGCATGCATGCTTGTGTGTGTAGAATCTTGATTACCCTTACTTCCTATTTCCAGCAACAGACTATCAATCTGTGTTTTTCCAAACCAAAGTGGCATTACTCACAATTGTTATGTTCAAACAAATAGTGCTTCTGATGCCCAGTTATCTGAAGCTGAACCAAAGGAGTGAAAAGGGGAGTTTGTCCTTAAGAAAACTTTAGAATTGACCTGTTGGAATTTTTTTTAAGTCAATACTGATTAAAAGTTATATTGCTGCTTCTCTGTTGTGGTGGGTTGACCCTGGCTGGATGCCAAGTGTGCACGGAAACTGCTCCATCACTGCCCTCAGCTGGGCAGGGGAGAGAAAATACAGTGAAAGTCTCCTGGGTTGAGATAAGGGCAGGGAGAGATCACTCACCTGTGACTGACATGGGCAAAAATACTCAGGGAAATTAGTTTAATTTATCACCAGTCAAATTGGAGTAGGGTAACAAGAAATAAAGACAAATTCTAAAAGCAGAGGTGCGAGCAAAGAGGAATATGTTTGCCAGAAAACTGATTTTTCTGAAAACAGCTATATGCAATGGCATTTTGCCAGGATGTATTGAAGTATATAGGCTAAGGGTCTTTCAAAAATGTTTTTGAGAGATGTTCAACATTTAGATGAATTCTTGCTGTCTTTCTAATATAAAATGCTAATTTTGTAAATGTGCTAAAATGTATTAGAAAAGCCCATTTTGACATAAAAATTCAATTCTTATAATTATATTCTCAAAAGAGTTAGCCTCAAATGCACTGTGTAAAATGCTTGTTTTGTGGAAATTTTCCATTATGGGGACCAACAATAAGAATTTGTAAGTTTAGAATGTGTGTGTGACTGCATATATATGATTATAGTAAGCATATTTTAATTATAGCCTTGACAATTTCACTTGCATAATCTATTTGCAACAACAAAAAGAATAATTGAAGCACATACTTAATGCTCTGAGTTAGTTTGTTTAAGATCACTAGAAGTAAAAATAAATAGTTCATTTAACTGTTATCTCTCTCTCTCCTTTTTTTTTCCAGTCACAAACACGTAGAACTCCAAGTCTTTCAAGTCTTAACTCTCAAGATTCTAGTATTGAAATATCAAAGCTTACTGACAAGGTGCAGGCAGAGTACAGAGATGCATATAGAGAGTACATTGCTCAGATGTCACAGTTAGAAGGAGGTGCCAATTCTACCACAGTAAGTGGAAGGTCTTCCCCTCATAGCTCAAGTGCTTTCTATATGGGGCAGAGCACGTCAGGGGGTTCCTTGCACTCCAGTGCAGAACAGGAAAAAGGAAAAGATGGTGAACAGAAACAAGACGATGGGAGAAAGTCCTTCTTGCTGAAGAGGAATGATGTTGTTGATTACAGTACTTCAGGTGTTTCTACTAATGATGCATCTCCTTTGGATCCTATTACCGAAGAAGATGAAAAATCTGATCAGTCTGGTTCCAAGCTTCTCCCGGGAAAGAAGTCTTCAGAAAGAACAAGCATCTTCCAGGCTGCAGATTTAAAGCTTAAGGGAGTTACTCTCCGGTACCAGAAACTTCCCAGTGATGAAGATGAGTCTGGAACTGAGGAATCAGATAATACTCCTCTTCTTAAGGAAGGTAAAGATAAGAAAACAGATATCAAAATAGAGAAGCAGCCCAAATCTCCAGAACATGGTTCTGAACCTATTAGAACCTTCATCAAAGCAAAGGAGTATTTGACAGATGCCCTTTTGGATAAGAAAGATTCGTCTGACTCTGGTGTAAGATCCAACGAAAGTTCTCCGAATCATTCCCTCCATAATGAAGGAGCAGATGATTCTCAGCTTGAAAAGGCAAATCTCATTGAGCTTGAAGATGACAGTCACAGTGCAAAGAGAGGAATTCCACACAGCCTTAGTGGCCTTCAAGATCCAGCAGTGGTTCGTATGTCTATTTGCTCAGAAGATAAGAAAAGCCCTTCTGAAAGCAGCCTGATAGCAAGTAGCCCTGAAGAGAACTGGCCAGCTTGCCAGAAAGTCTATAATTTAAACAGAACCCCTAGTACAGTCACCTTGAATAACAACAGTGCTCCAAGCAATCGAGCTAATCAAAATTTTGAAGAAATACAAGGTATCAGAGATCCATCTCAAATCATCCTGCACCCTGGCTCAGGTTCCAATTCGACTGTGGTTCAGAATGAGAACCTGAAGGCAGTTGCTCAGAAGCGGAGCCAGCTTTCCAGTTACACCAGGCTTTCAGAAGATGCATCAGAGCTCCACACTGTTGCAGGCTCAGAGGGGGCTGGTTTTGGAGAGGAGAGAGAGAGTATCCTGTAAAAACCAGCCAGGTTAAAAAGAGTATGTCCATGAATTGTAGGTTACTTGGAATTCTTTGTCAGTCTGTGGTTACATTAAGCTTTGTAGTTTGAGCTTTCAGTGCTGTAATAGATGGTCTAGATTATTTTCAGTCATTTTCTTGGAGATGAGGAGTAATTTTTACAAGAAGCAAACGACTTCAGACTTTCCCCACTTATAAAAATCCATACTTGTCAGCATGAAAAACGAGTTCTTTGTTAAGACATTGTGCAAAGGTTTGGTCAGGGGCAGATGTTACAGAAGTTGTGTGGTTTGATTATGAAAATTATGATGTGATTTTAGTTTTCTCTTGGGATATATATTACTTATCCCTTCTAAACATTCCAGTTAATTCAGTGTACTCACAAGTAAAGTTAATTCTGTCCATTCTTGCCATTTGATATACGAGATGCCAGAATGGTTCAGTATCACAACCTGTGAGACCCTTACCAAACTTTGCATTAATTTGTGGATTACATTAATTTGTGCATTACATTACATATGTTGAAATTTGAGTGTTAAGATGCTTGTTTGGCTATATGTATGCTTTTACTCTTTGTATGCTCAGTAATTGCTGTTGACTTCGTGAACTTTGGGTAGAGTGGTGATAAGGTTTGTAAGGAATGTTGTCTTGATGTGTCACTGGAATTGACAGTTATTTATAAGGTAGTACCTTATCATTGACTTGGTGGATCCATTATTTATTATACGTACATAATTTTACAGTCCCTAAATAGATGGTCTCCATGGATTCAACCACCTGAGCTACATTAAAATATTGTAAGGATAAAGTATGAATATGATGTCTGAATTTATGAAGCATTTGTAGCTGTGCGTGGTTTTTCCTTGGTACAGTACTTATAATTTGGTTATTTAAAGGAAAATAAGCAATGTTTGCCCTTCTAAAACTAATACATACTCTTTGGAATCTTGTCAAAGCTGTACACCAGCTTCTTTTCTTCTGAAGTACAGTGTTTGAAAATTTTTTTATCATCTTAAGTAATGTACCTGAATGATGTTTTAGCAAATGCTTGTACTGTCCAGTGAAATCTGCATGGTTTTGAGGAAGAATTGTTCAAACTAGAGTCTACTAGTAAAAAGAAAATAAATAAATTGGCATGTTGGGCTTGTGTCCAAATTCCTTTTTATTTGCAGTATTTTGTTTCTTCACTTGATAAAAATGTTGTTACGTCCATGTTGTTTTGGTTAAAGTACTTCACAGATTTAATTTTTAAAAATGCATTAAAACAATATCATTAATAGTACATACTAAGTAAGCATTAAGTATAAAACCACATTTGATAGATGAAATTGCCCAAGCAGACGTTTCTAAATGAGGTGCTGTGAGCTGTGGAGAAGTGGCCACCTCCCTCCCACTAGTCCAGAGCAGTAATGCTGCTGGTGGTGGCAGTCAGTGTGCTGGTAGCTCTGCTGCAGCTTTGTTTGTGTCCCAGGGCATCTCCAACCAGATGCTTCCCCAGGGACCATGTGCTCTCGGCCTTTGTTATCCAAATCAAGAGGATGCATTTCTGTGCCAGAGTCAACAGAAAAACTGGCTTTGCCCAGGCTCTCGATTTTTTCATTCCATGGATGTCTTGTACTTACAGGGCTGGAGATGTGATCTGTACATTTTTTGATTCTGTCGAATTGGTGTGTTACTTTCTTGAATTACAATTTACTCATCAGAGTGTTACAGAAGTACTGGAAACTTGTGTGCACATATCTCTATCTACTATATTGAGAGTTTAACCAAAACACCTCCCAAAACAAAATAAGGGTCCCCAAATCCTGTGTGCCTTCATATTTTGCCAAATTTTGGGAACAATTTTTTGGGTTGAGTTCTTCCTATTAAAAGTACATTGCTCCACTTTCAGAAATTTTGGGGTATAAAAGCTTTTTACAGAGAGATACTTACAAGCATTGTTTTGTGAGAGAAGACAAGTGTAGCCTTCTTCATTAGACATATTCACAGTATTTATAAAAGATACCAATTATTTAAAATATTTTTGTCTGTTTAAGTCCTTAAGTAATCCAACTGGATGAATTGCAAATTTCCATATGGTTTTGAGCTAGTTTTTTCTCCCTGGAAGTTTTCAACTCCTCGTGGAATACCAACATTGGGATGAAATAGACAGTTGAGTAGAAAACTTCAATGTTTTTATCTTGTGTTCACTAATACCAGTGTAATTCCATACCAGCACTAAGAAACAGTACAAAGTGTCAGTGTAAGATGGCACAGGACTTAATGTAATACTCCCTTTGGGTATGTTGATCCATGTCACACATGGGATGTGGGTATCTAAAATAATTTCATTTCCAAACAGCAGTTCATTCCTGTTTCATTGAACTGCTTCAGCTGCATCATGTAGTAATGCAGACTGTAGTTTATACCATCAGATGTGTTCATTGACTTGTTATTTAATGCCTTCCTAGCCAAGTGACTAGAATCAGGAAAATATGAATCCTCCATCGCCAGTTTAAGGACAATATGCCACAAAAGCTGTTTTTTAACAGGACAGTAAATATAAGTGACTTTTAGAATTTACTTGCATAAAAATAACTAGACAGAGTCCATTTTTCTTCTCCATTGAAGAACCTTGAAAATTTTTTTTATACAGGTGTTCATAAGCTAACAGAAGAAAGTGTTGTACTATGATAGGAGAGAGGAGAAAAGAGAGAGAAATGGAGTACTTACTACTTACTGTAGTAAAAAGTGTCTTTTAGTAAATAAGAAATATATGTTAGTTAC
Organism: Myrmophylax atrothorax; assembly: GCA_026770055.1. Lineage (NCBI taxonomy): Eukaryota > Metazoa > Chordata > Aves > Passeriformes > Thamnophilidae > Myrmophylax > Myrmophylax atrothorax. The sequence goes on along the minus strand of JAOXXN010000446.1, from coordinate 102,288,476 downwards.
TGTAAATGTTAAATGATTTTTTTCACATGTAGAATATGACAGAATAACATTTGCAAGAATTAAAAATACTCTGCAGTTTCCTAGCTGAAACTAGTTTTTTCTCTACCACAGTTTCTATGGTTACTTGCTTGCTTTATTTGTTGCACAATTCTTGGAGTTAAGAAACCATAAACAATTTCCAGTGTTGAAATATTAAATGTTAGCTTTGTGACTTGTGGGAGTCATGGAACCCAAGAGTTCCATGGAGAATGGAAATGAATGAAGAGTATAAAACAATAAGGCAACTGCAAACTTATTTCTGGTATTCACCACTTTCCAAAACTCTTGTAATGATAGTTTATGCATACACTCTAAGTTTGGATGGCTGAACACAGAGGAACTTGAAACCATAACTACTTTGCCTAACTGAATCTTAAGAGCACAGTTTGGCTTGTCCTCTTGTTATGATGCCTGGATATGTTTGCATGGTGGGGTGAAAATAAATGTGTTTTGGAAGGAAAAATTGGATGCAACTTACATTCCAGGTTTTATATGAAAGTCTTACGGCTGTTTGCCAGCCTCTTCTAGGATTGCGGTTTAAGAGGAAGGGGGAGAGGGAAATTCTTACACCCCACTTGTAAAACTTGCAACAATATAATGGTCTGGTAAAATTCTTGAAGATTCTGGAAAAAAGTTCTCATTTTGTGCCTGTCCTCGTCACTGGGGTATCTCATCAGCCTGTGTGACTTTAGCCCATGCAACAGAATATACATGTGATGTTGGTAGGTTTTCAGTTCTTTAGCTTCAGCTTTCTTTTCAAATACTGTTTTTGTTTCTTCCCTAATTTTTTTCTCTCTGAAACTTTCCTGAGAGACATGATGGATTTATACAGCATGCTGAAAATAACCGGTTTCTCTTGTGGTCTAGCATTCCACTGTCTACTTCTGTCAACAGAATCCTCAAAGTCACTTCTTTCCATTTTCAGCTCTAGTAGGAAGCTTTCTGGACTCCACGTTAAGAATACAGACCTTTTTGTACAGGCACAAGACACACAGGAGAGGATCCCGAGAGCACTTGCTGTCCATAGTCCAGCATGTTGCACCCTGTGGCCTTGATCATTTTGATCAGCTTTATCATCTGTTAAGTTTCTAAACACATTATGAAGAAATTGCCAAATAAAATAATACCTGGATATTTGAGGTCTCTTAAATGAAAGCCACTGTAGTAGTAGAAGTGTTCATACCAGGTACTGAATTTGCTGCTGTGATTTTGGGGTTTTTGTGCCTGTTACAACACACCCCAGAAGGCAAGGGTAACCCAGGTTCTTGTTAATGGATCCCTTGGGGTGGATTAGAGTGAAACAACACTGAATGATCAGTGTTTGTAACGTAGGGTTTATTGTAGAACAGTTTGGTTTCAAAGGAAAACAGTTATGTAGCTGGTTTGGTTGTTAGTATATATAATCATAAAAATAACACTTAAGAAAATGTGTAAGGAGAAGAAAGAGAAGGAAAAGATAAAAGTAGGAAGATACATAGTCCTGACCTGGTGGATCCAGCAATGAAACTTGGTAGTTGTAATTTTGATGTCTGTTGGTCAAAGGTCTTGATCTGTTGGGGGTGGAAGAAGTCCACAAAGCTCAAAAATTTCCTGAGTTCTATACACTCAGATTCAGGTGGGAAGGCCTAGTATCTCCCCTGGGGCTGGGAATTTTTACAATGGATGATGTAATACTGAATCGGGACATGTCATGAGCCTTTGACACCTTCTAAGATGTTACAGCAGCTCTTATGTCAGCTTGAATCATGGTGCATTATGGTCCATCATCTGAGATGAATAACCCAATCTGGGAGGGACTGTCTTTGGTGCTCCCCAGAGGCTTTTCACAGCAGAGTCACCATGTAAGGGAGGACACTGGCATGATAAGAAGGACTATCAAGGATTTTCTTACCAGCCTCTTCCTTTATCTGGAAATCCAGTTTGTATCTTCAGGCATGCACACCCTTCTGCACCTGGGAGAGTTGGACAATTGCAACCTGATGCAAAGGTCCTTCAGTATTAGGCATATTCAGCGAGGGGTGGGCTTTGCTGGGTGAGCAGCTTTCCTTGCAGTTTGCTACAGTGGACAAGATTGGTGATCTTGACAATGTTTAGGCCATCAACCATTTCAGTCTCTTGAAACAGGGACAAAATAATACAGCATAAAAGTTTATCTGTGTTACTATTGCCTTTTGAATTTAGTGTGACTTTGCAAAAAATGTAACTGTTTGTAAGATGGACTTGCCCAAAATTGCAAGCAGTCAAAGAAACCAGCGTGCCTGAATATCAGCAGCTGAGACAAGGAGGAACTGGGGGCTTGCTTGAATAAAGGCTAATAAGGGAAGTGCTTTCAGCACCTTCTCAGCACAGCCAGAGGGCAGAAACCAGGGTGGTGAGGGATGGAGAAGAGTAGTGTTTGACATTACATGATGTTATGTAACATCCTTACGGTAGAAAACAGAGAGAATAAGCAACAGAATGTATAATCACTTGACATAAACCCAAAGTGTCTGTAATAGATAATATTCGAAGCTAACTGTATAAAAGTTGCTAAATTGTGTGTATCCAGTGGGCATGTACTTGGGAGGCACGAGCCCCTGCATGCCCCTGGCCGTGGCCAGGCTGTAATAAAATTGTGCTTTACTATCAATATCAGGATTTCTTTAAATCACTCTGACAGTGCCAAATAGTAGCTGTAGTGGGAGAACTTAGAGCAAAATTCCAATTCCGGTCAAGCAGAGGAGACTGGAAAGACTGTGCTAAACTTACTGTGCTAACCTTACACACTCTTTTCTGTCACCCTTGTGCACTGTGTTTTCTAGATTTCTGTTACCTTTACTAAGGCCCATTTCATCAGATAAGGGCGGGTTGGGGGAAATTTTACTTAATTTTTTCTCTGTGAAAATACAGAGCAGTTTCATGAGTTTGATATATTCTCACAGGTTTCTGAATTTTAACAAAAAGAAAAAAATAGGCAAGTGGATGCTCAAAAAATTCCATAATATAAAGTATAAATAATATCAAACCATGTTTCCAACAGAACTAGAGTTTTCTAAAGACTAATTGGCACATGGGAGACCAATCAAGCCATAAAAAAGATTATTTTAGCTATATAAAATCCAGCTAACGTTTTCATTAAGATGTCTGTGACAGAAGCTGAGTATGCAGCATGTTCCGCCCTTTGGTTAACAAATGGAAGCAGCTTATAGAAGTCAAAATGCATTTTACAGCTGATGAAAAGTTGAATTTTTTTTCTGTAGTGTATCTTGTTTTATTTCATTGGTCTTCTGCTTAGATTGCCTATGATTGCTTTGTTAACGTCTTCACATGGCACTCTCTAATAGAGTCATGTATTCAATGTAGCTTAGCACAGCTTCTGGCTTTTATCAAGCTTTGAGTCTTAACATTTTTATTTTCATGTTTGGATCTGACTCCTGTGATGCACTTAATATTTTAGTTAACTTTTGGTTTAGAAATTTATGCTCGGTCTTCCAGAAAGAAAGGCAGAGCTACAGAGTTCTTAGCAATGTTTCCACAGTTGTGATTGTAGTTCCTTAGTAAGACTCATACTGACAACACCAAATGTTTGGGCCTTAAAAAGCATTAAAATGTTTTCTTTCCCCCAAGGCATGTTTTGTTGTGATAGGGACAGTGGATAAACCTCTAAAAGAAATTCTGTTGGCCAATTTCTTTCTTAGTTTATCATATTTTAGGTCTCCTCTTCTAAAGTGGGAGAAAAAATAGACCCTGGAATATTTTAGAAGAACAGTCTTTTGGTAGGAAAAAAAATAGGTGAGAGGTTGTGTGAGGTCTTATACAGTGAAAGTTTATAATTGAGAGTTAATGTATATTTCTTTTATAGGTGAGATTCTAGCAACAGATCATTCTTTTTGTTGTGTGAATTCCTAGTGTTGCCATGGCACAGCACAATGTTCAAGGTGCTTTCATGTTTCAGGTCCCTTTACTGAGCACTGGCATTTCATATCCTCATTGCTTCTTACAGAAGTAACCTGGATTGCAAAATTATCTTTGTAAGTAAACCAGAGTGTATATTGTTACTGGAGTACAATAAGTTTATTGTTTATGAAAGAGAAGGGGAGGAAGGGAATTCTAGTGGTCCATTATAAGATTTTATTTGTGTCCAGGATTTCTCATGGCAGAAAACAAAAGGAAAAGTTTGAGTGGTTTGTATGTGTCCCTGGAACCTAGAAATAAAAACAAAGGCATAAAATATTGGCTGTGGGGAACAGTGAAACTAAAATGGAAATTTTGTGATGCCTTACTGCCTTTCCTCACTAATTAAACCACAGGGAAGCAATCAGCAGAGAATTAACATTTTTGGTTTTGAATATTTCTCTCTTCTGAAATAATGTGATGGTTTGTGCTTGGCTAAAAGCAATACATATTCTTGAATATGTTTACACATTGTGGCACCATCAAATCTTCTTAATTTGTTACAGGACTTTTGAGAGGCAGCAAAATTTTACTAACTTCATTTTGGACCCCAGAAAATTCCTTTCCCACTCAGCAGTGGTAGAATACAGAATTATATGTAATTTTTTAGGCAAGTCAGGAATTGAGTCCTGACCTTTCATCTGCCAGTCAAATTGGACCTTTGTCGATATCAGAGACCTCCTTTATTTTATGTTCACTTAGCCATAAGAAATCCTGAAATCTAAACTGAGGATTCCTATTAAATCAACTTTCAATACTCAGCATTTTTGTTTTCCATCCGCTCTGTGTTTCCTATTTGACTATGAACCTTGCAGCCTGTTTGTGGTCCTCCCCTTTTGGCAAAAAGTTAAGATTCCAACTCCGAATGCCTTTGGCGTGACAGTCATTTGGGACGGTGTATATTTGCTTTCCCTTGTTCTTACTGGACATGCTCATGTCCTGCCAAGCCCCCGCTCACCACGTTCGGTGCGTGGGGACATCGTGTTTGTGCAACTGTTCCAGTTCTGCCTCCCCACCTCACTGGAGGTTGGGGCTTTGGCTCCTGACAGTGTGACTTCCTGTGACTCTTCCATTGTGACCTCAGAGCTGCTGTACACTGCACTTTTTCTCGCTTCAGCAATGGCAGCAAATGCTGTTGTGGTGCAATGGTGGTGGGGTTTGCCTGGATGGAGATATTTATTTGGTGGGGAGGTTTACCTTAGGAAGGTTTTACAGCCTAGGTAGGCTCTAGGTTTTACAATACTTTTTTTCCTCACATCTCTCCATCCTCCTCCTCATATCCTGGAAAATTCACAGGATGTACCTATCCACAGTCCTCAGAGCTGGTTTAAAATCCATTTCATCTGATGTGTTTATTGTGGACAGTACTGTGCACACATGTGAAAAAGTGCATTAGTTTATATCTGCTGGTGGATAGAACCTTTGAACTGTATTCTGTAGGGGGAAAAAAGTGCTTCTTGGTTTCCTTACAGCTATTCCTGGTAAATAATCAGGAGATGCTTGCTCATAGGATAGGCACAGTTGTCAGCTCATCTGTGTTGTAAGAAGTCTGTTTAGATCCTGGAATTTTAAGGTTGCATTCAAGAAAAGTCATTTTTCCTCGTGGTTCTCTAAGTTATGCTTGATGCTGCAGGTCTGAGTGGCACTGCAAATATTGTAATGTACAGGACATTTTAGCTCTTGCTTTCAAGTAATCAGAAGAAAACAAGGTTCTACACTTGTTTAAAGACTCAAGAATCAACCTTTGGTGTTCAGGTATTTTTACTCCGAAAGATAAAAGAAATCTTGATTTTTTTCATTTTCTATAAAAGACAAATCCTCAAACCATAAGCCTATTTAACCTCAGGACATATTTACACCTTTGGAATATAAAGGAGGGTTTAGAAGTTTTGTTGTTCCAGCATGCCTTCTGGTCTTAATTTTCAACATCATCTTTTCAGTAGCTTCTTTCAAGGTGTGACGAGGAACCATGAATAATTTCCTCTGTTTTCACCATCTGTGCTACCTTCTGCCTCTCTTCCATCTGATGACAGACTAACTCAGCTTCATCAGATCTTTTTATATGCTAATATGAACTGGAGTCTTTAATTTTGTTGTCCATGGCTACGGTGTTCAATAATTTTTATTTTTTATTTCTTGTCTTCACATCAACTTTCAGGTCTTTCTGTATAGTAATTTCTTTAAGCACCTGGTGGTGCTTTGCAAAACAGAACTAATTTATCTGCATTTACAGTTCATACTCCCAAGCAGAAATTACAATGGTGATTCATCCTAGATTTGCAAGAGAAAGCATTTAAGCTTAAAATTCAAATTCAGGGAAGTAGTCCCACTTCTGTAATTATCCAGTACAGGATGGGACTGTTACTTTAATCACATCCTTAAAAATATTTGGACTTCCGGAAAAAAAACAAATTACTTTTGTTTGGACTAGTTTTAGCAGAGACCTGACAGTGCTGAGATGGACCATGACTCTTTTGCCTGAATAACTGGCTTCTAAAACATAAGACCAGTTTGCTTAGGTTTTATCAACTACTTTATGGTTTTCACTTTTGTTAATTTCAGGGCCAGTAGATAAAAAATAATAATGAAAAAATCACCTGTATTTAAATTGCCCCTGAAGTTCAGGGGAGGGTAGAAACCTATCAGAGATTTGTTTCTTCAGAAATCTTTTCAGGGTGTGAAAAGTTGGACAGAGTACTTAGATACTCAACCTCCTACTACGATGAGCTCCTTTCTACTCTTGCTGGAAAAATAATCTTAGGTTTGGTTTTTTATAGCTATCTACATCTGTCAGTAACAATTCTCAAAATAGCATCTCTGTCTGATCTGATGAAAAATTCTTCACCTATTCTAGTCCTCTCAACCTTCGCATTGCAATGTGAGTGCTGGATGTCCTGTCAGAGTACACTGATAGTCCTATGCTATGGGAGAAATCCTGATCAAGAGCATAAAGGGCTCTGTGACAGAGTCCTCAAAAAGCCTTCTGTTTGCTTTCTCGGCTGAAAGTTGGACTTTCTGTTGGAGCTAAAGAAGCTCAACGATCCCATAGTCTGGTCTAGATTCACCTGGCAGCATTATCTTGGTGCACCAGCCAAAGGCTCTTCAGGTTTAATTAAATTGTTTGCAGTGTGGAAGACCAACGGGAACAAACCAGGTGATGATCAGGACTAGGACTGCAGGCCAGAACCTCAGTGGAGTTTACAGTATTGCCATTCATGATCACATCTCTTTTCAGATTGTACCATTGTTCAGGAGAGTAAATGAAATCCACACTTAGGACTTTCACTTCTCTGGATAAAGCATCTGTGAAGTCCTGAGCTTCCCTTCTTCTCAAGTGATTCTGTTTTAATTAGGGAATGTAATTTTGTGTGGCCTCCCATTCTTTCATGACCAGGATGCTAAGGGGGTGTTTTTGTCTTCACGGGATCAAGTCAGGGTCATGTTGATAGCAAAGCAACGCTATCTGAAGAGGCTGCTAAACAGGATAATGATACATGACATGTCTCTGATGGAACCTGCTCAGTGTCACACTTCATCAGAACTGTGGCAACGCTTGAGGAGAATCTCCACTGTAGATAGTTGTGAAGCTCTTCTCTGCTCAGAGCAGAGCCAAGAGACTGAGCTGCCATTCAGCAAGATTTACAGCATCACACAGACAACAGGGAGTTATTGCTAAGCTTGTAGGATTGATCTGTCTTAGTATGAGGACTGCAACAGCTCTTTCCAGGTCACTGAGAGTAATGCATGGAGATGTTTAAACACACACTTTAAAGTGGAGAAAAAATATTCCTAAGTTGCACTGAAGGGTAAGTCTGAGAACTCTGGAATTCTGTAGTGGAGCCAAGACTGAGGTGACACAGTACCTTTATCTGAAGTGTGTGAGAGGATGTGGTGTGAACACATGCCGTGGGTAGTGCAAAGGTTGAAAATTCTTAACTGCCTGGGAACATGTTCAATCACAATATAAATATGTAAATGAACAACACTTATAAGAAAGTAAATCATTGCTAAAGAAAAGACATTTCAGAAACAAAATTACTGAAGGTAGTCATTAAAATCTTCCAAGTTGATGCAACGTAGCACTGAAATTTATTCTATTCAGGTATCTTAGAATTGTTTGGATTTGAAAATTCTTAAGAAAACATCATCAAAATTAATTCTTGCTTAGCTATTGTAATGTTTTCTTTTTAACACTTTCTGAAGAAAACCTGGCAGAAACAGAAAAATAATTCAAGGTAAGTTGAATTCACATAACTGTTTGACTTGTGTATTTTTTTCTTCATGTTATGCTAAATTAATAGGGAAATTCTGCAATCCCAAATAGCTAATAATTATTTTAAAAAAGAAAGCTTCTGAGATCAGAAATGGGAGGTTCTGAACGCTTAGACCTGTCCAGCATACCAACAGGTTTTTATCCACATAGTAATTTATTATTTTTTCTTTCAGTGACAGCCTCAAGTCAGTATGGCCAAGCTGTTCTTCCTGTTGAAGTTAAGGATCCCATCAAAACAATCTATGAACCATGATCAGTTTTCTTGGAGAAAGGGAGACATAGCTGTATCATGGAGATACAGCTATTAGAGAACAGGAAAGGACTACCTGGAACCATATTCAAGGCAAAAAGAGCGCCTGGGGAATTACCTTTACTTTGACATCTGCAAGAATTTCATCAAGTGTTTAAACTTCAAGTATTGAAAGTCAATATTGAGGAATGAACCTTATAAAATTGCTCGAGTTTCCTCCTTTGGCTGAGTAACCAGCCTGCAGAAGATGGATACAGCAGATGTGTTATGTTTGACTGCACTAAGGCTTTTATCATTGAAGCTTAAGCAAATCATCCAATGGAGTAAAAGCAGACTGCTTCAAAAGGTAAACTTGGAGTGATTATCAGTTATCTCATGTCAAAGTGGGGTCACAGAGGGGTCTGTTTGGTCCATTCTTGTTCAGTACTTTAATTGCAACCCTACTGGTGGAATTTCAGAGTTTACTATTGTCTGAACCTGCCTTATCTCAGAGGAGAGAATTACTTGATGCATAGAGAACTGTAAATTTACATCATTCAATAAAGGTAAGCATAAAGAATTGCACTTAGAAAAGTGAAATCAAATGTACAAATGTAAAATGGAGTGTAACCCACTGAAATACTGCAGAAGACAAAGGGGTTTTAGTGGGATTGGTAAACCAGGACTAAGCTAACAAGATAAGTGATACTGTGGAAGATACAGGGGGAAAATGGAAATCTCTGATGGGTGAATTATGAATCCAGGGAGGTATGTCCTGCTGCTGAAGGTGTACCTGAGCAACTTTAATAAGCAACTGGAGGACAACAGCAAAATCATACAGAAAACATGACTTACAGGTATGTAATATAGAAAAAGTTGGATTTGGAGGAAGGCTAAATGGACATAATTTCTTCATGTGTAAAATACTGTTGGAGAAAGATGAGAAGCTCTATCAGTGAAGCACAAAATAATCAGTTTCTAATTTGTGGTGAAAAAACCCCCCTGGTAGTCTGAAAATAAAAGCTTTCCAATGAAGCAGTATCAGTGATACCTGGCCAAGTTGTGCAATTTCATTCACTGGGAGTGCCTGAGAGCAATGTAAGTGAACAAATCATAGCATGACCTTCTGCCACTCTGGTTTGCACTTTTTGGTTTTACATGGCAAAATGCACAGAAATTTCTTTCAAACATCTGTTGTCACTGCATTCACCATGGATGGGATTCCCAAAGGATCAACAGCATGTGCCAAATTTGTGTTCCTGGGAAATTCACTGATGGAGTAGGCTGGGTGTAAATACCCACAAAAGTTGCAAAATTCCCTCTCACAGCAGCAGAAGTTCAAATGCAAAAGGTCCCACTTTATTCTAAGAAATAGAAGGTGCCAGGCAACACAAAGCTGGTTGTAGGCAAAGAGGCAGTGGCAGCAAAACCCCCCAGACTGTTCCAGTTGTATGAGGTTCAGTGGCTGTCAATTGAAACAGGAGCAAACCAGTGTATTTTGTGTATCAGATTAACAGCTTCTTGTTCATGCCCTTGATGGCCAGGCTTCCAGTCAGAAGTGTGATATCTGTATTTTGCACAGTGACCTTACACCCTGCCTATCCTCAGGTTGAGTGTTTGCTTTCATGTTACAATGTTTTTAATATTGATAATTAAATGTATGTATCTTGGAAGAATTAAAATAGTTTCCTGTTTACTTTTTAACTTCTTAAGAAATTTTGCACTTCAGTGCCCTGTCTCTCCTCTGCTACAGTATCATCCAGGCTCTTGTTTTAATTGTCTCCTCACTGTTTACATGATGCTGTTTAATTCCTCAGGGATCTGCTGAATTTAAATCCTCTTTGTACATAGCATAGTAAGAAAGGAGAGAGACTATCTAATGTGCTTGTTTAAGCAAAATGTAATCAACATAAAATCGTGTTACCAGATCTGCATTCAGGCCAAAGAAACTTCTTTACACAGAGATGTGTGGCTGCCCAGGGCTTATGCTTTCTCCCTGGCTCTTTCTTACTTAGTGACATAAGCAAAACCAGGGCTCAGACATTAATGCTTCCAACAGGATAAGGCCCATTCTTTGGCCTATTGCAATGGAACCTCTCCTATTGGTAGTGACATTCTTTCTGTAAAACATAATGCTACCCTGGGAGGGCTTCCAGGCCGTGTAACTCCCAACTTATGACTGGCAATTGCTTGAGTGTGTGGCAGGTACAATTTCACATGATAAATGACCAGTTTTGGTTCCTAAGATGCTCCCATTTATAGCATTACAAAGGTAGCCCAGTATCATGTCATATCAGACATGCTGGTTCACAAGAATTCGCGAGACAAAGAACAAAATTTCCCATTTTTACAGATGCATAGAAACATGAAGGAGTGAAAATACTTGCAGAGGTCACGTATGAAATCTGTAGGAAATTTGGGCTAAGAGCTATGTCTCATAGCTCCCAGTTCAAAGTCTTAACCACAAGATTGTTGTTTTCCCCCACATCAGTGAAGCCTTGTTTCATCACCTTCAACAGCTGATAAATTACTGGTTTGAGCTGCTTAAATGCCAGAACTTTGAAGGGAAAGGTAAGAAGTTTTTGTGGCTTTTAAGTGTTTTCATGGACACCTTAAATCATTCACCAACTCTGAAGGAATCAAATGAAACAAACTTTCTTTCCTGACTTGTGATTAAGTGCTTAAGAAACCTATGGAAGCAATCAGTTTATAAAAACAAACAAAAAAGAAATACATTTCAGCAATAGCTCAGAGAGAAGAGACAATAAACTAGTATGTCTAAAACTTGATTACGTTTATAAAGTGCTTTTTTTCTCTCCAGGAAGCAGAAGAATGTCTATAAATGTCTCCTCAGTGAAACATTCAGTTACTCAGAGAGGCATCTCTATCTGCAGGTCTCTTTGGAAGTGTGCTTCTTTTGAGACCTTTTTCTGTGATATTTCACATCAAATTGCCACAACCTTATACACCTTATACTTACATTCAGGTCCTATGTTTCAGTGTGACACTGTCTCAAAGACAAGGACAGATACTCAGTAACAGATTGTGTTCAAGTGTTAGTCCAAGTTTTCATCCACTGAAGGCCTCAGGCATTTGCTTTTGAGCCTGTCCCTGCTGCAGTCTGGTGGTGTTAGGTCAGCTCATGCAGATGAGTATGACTGAAAATGTTGTCCAAAGCACCAAGAGCAGTCAGGCTGCAAAGGTTGAGGTGTCAGTACAGCCCTGTGCATTTTCCATGGCTGTGTCCTACACTGAGGTCTGCACTGGACCATCTGCCTTGGGGTTGGTACCCAGCCTAACCCTGAAAGTTTTCTTAGGCTCATCTTCACATGCTGCAGCCAAGTTTCCCTTGGGCTTGTACTACAGAGATGTCCTTTGACAGGATTGAAAAATTGCTGGATCTTCACATCCACTCCCTCTCTAACCTTTGGGTAACTGCATGAATTTATTAATGCCCCCCCAAAATAGTACTTACAGAGCTGGTTTTCCTTTATAAATCTGCAAATTGTATACTAAGAGAACCTGTTTTTATTGTTTCTTAGTAAATGACTTTCATTGGCAAATCTGATTGATAGAGAACTTTAGATCACAGAACTCTTGCTTTTAGCATCAGTCATCTGATCTGTCATATATTGAACTGTACTCATCATATCTACTATTTCTGACATAATCATAGCCCTTTCTATCCTTTGCTACATAGTTCTGAAGGAAAATACCCTGCTTTTTATTTATGTAAGTAATATAAAAAATTCTCCTGACTATTTATTTATCTAAACATTTATTGGTAACCCCCTGAAATTGTATGTGAGGTCATGATGTTATAAATGCATCATATGTAATCAAAAATAACACTATCTAATAAAATTCAGTACGGACTCTAAAAAAAAAGGTTGTCAAATTAACCTATTTTTTCCTCTCCCTGCTTTAAGTGAATTACATGCTTCCTATGATAATATTTTGTTGTTACTGTATGCTTGGCAGGAATTGTGTTACTGAAGATTATTCGTTCATCATTTTCCAAGCAAGTAAATCTGCAAAAGGAGGTTTTCCCAAAATATTTTACAGGTAATTATCTTATTTTTCCTTAGAAAATCTTAAATTTAATCTATTGTGTCAAGTATAGGAAGCAAGGGGTAAAATCCTAGTTTATCTTCCATATGTTATGCAGTGTGAATAATTCACAGAACAGAAAAAAAGGAAATAATTTATATTCTGATTGAATGTGCAAGGCCAGCTGAAGCTAGCATTTTATATTTGTAAATACTGTGGAATTACAAGAAGGTTTTTTAACTCCATTAAAACTCTTTGGTGATGCTGAAGGATAAATCTGTCCATCCCCTTCCTGAGTTCACAGGATGAGTTAGAACAGAACATACTTCTAATCGCTCTGCTTTTTTGTCTTGTAGAATTTGTGACTGCACTCACTTTCAACATACTTTCTTGTGTTCTGCTTCTTTCTTACCTGGACAGTTCTTCACCTTATTCATTGTATTTCCCACATTTTCATTACCTGTGGTTCTCTGCATAAAACTTGCTTTTGTTCCTAGCAGAATATTTTCTTAAGTCTTTTCTTGTGTGTGTGTGTGTGTGTGTACACAACACTGCTTATTATCTCTGCCCTGAGTATCCCTCTTGTCTCATTCTTCCACTTGTAGTCACATTTCCATTGTTTTGTGACAGGGTGTTGTCACTTCACATTTTTCAGTGGAAGTCCAATAAATCCTGCAGTATTTATTGGAAGTATCTGCTTCATTTTCTCACTTTGATGCCTGGTTTCTGAGTTGCTTTTTCCATTTGAAAAATTTTGGTTATTTCTAAGCTCATAACTAACAAATCTGCTCCAATCCAGGACTGCCATAATCCAGGTGTATGTTACTGCCTTTGGATAGCTCTCCATAAGTGCTTCCTTTCCCTTAGCAAGTACTGTTCATCCACTTTTCTTTTATCTTTTTCAAAAATACTGCTGACCTCAAAACCTCCTAAAATAGAAATAAAAAGAATAGTAAGTATTCAAAGCTGCCAAAAAAAATAACATATCATTCAATATTAGTGACACTCTGTTTCAGATTTTCAAATTATGAGATTTTTTTTCATGCTGTCAATAAACTGCTAATTGCATATTGGATGTGGTGTGTACATAACATACGGTTTTTATGTATATGTTTACTGCAAAAGTCCAAACTTTTAAATAAGTAGCCCTTTTTCCTCTAAGCGTAGCTTTTTCTTCTAAATTAGACTTTTAGACTTAGGTAGGTGCATGAATCAAAATAATTCAGTCAAAAAATTTAATCTCCAAGGAACCTCAAAATTTATGAGTGACTGAAGAAGCAGATTTATGGTGGAATTTACAATCTCTTTTTATAGGTACTGTGATGTCTTGATAGTTACAGGATGAGGTCCAACCAACACTTCCAGTTTTTCCAGCAGGAGTGGTAACAGCAACAATGGGATAATCTCAGCAAAATGGGAATCAGTCAGGATTAGTAAACAACATGTGTCCACATGTGTAACACCTTCATATCTGTTGGGTGGAAATATCTATGTGCTGTAAAACAGCTCTTTAACAAGAGCTACACTGGGTTTATAGATTTGGCATGTGATTTCCTCAGCCTTCTAACTGTTCTGTCTTTTGAAAAGTACTAATGGGAGACTTACTTGATGCATTTTACGTAAAGTTTTTAATTAAAGCACACCCCCACCAGTGGCACTGTGTTCTCATATACATAGAAGAAAGGGAGATACTTTTCCAAGAAGTTGTGAAATGTAGGTTAACCAGTCTTTCTGAAATAGCCTTTCCATCATTTTATTCCTGCATATTAACTCATGTTGACACTGAATCTGAACTTCAAAAAAATATTTACATGTTCATAATTTTGGTTTGTTTGGGTTTTGGTTTGGGGTTTTTTTTGTATACGCTTGTTCTAGGAGCAAATCTCTCCTACTTTTAATGAATGGAAAATAAGTATCTTCTGTCTGCCACACCTCTTGTAATTAAGGTCCTGCATAATGATGTCCATGAGAAACATTTTCTCCCACTTCCTCTAAGGTAAGTCTCTGTCTCTTTCTGATGCTGTACAAGACCATGTCTTTTCTAAAGGGCATTAATAGGTTACCACTGGGTGTAAAGCTGCTGGTTTGTGCATGGGAGAAACCCCGTCAGCAGCACCAGTTGTGAGCACTAGCTCTCCTGTATTCTCTGCTCTCTACATTGGTTTACAGTAGACCATAATCACATTCCTTCTCTTCAAGTACTGCACAGATTTTTAAAAGGTCACACAGAGCTTGTGGATGAGCAATGAGGTTTAGAGAAAATATGGCTGAACGCCACTTCTGGAGGCTGTGGAATACACTGCATTTCCCCAGAGTGCTGCTATCAGATGTAGCCACCCAGCTCAGTTCTGTGATGTGCTTGAGTGCCATGGTCTGCCTGGCTTGGAAGCTGGGCTTTCTACTCCAGGTGAAAGAAACTTTCAAATCAAACTTCAACCTTACTACTTTTTAAGGTCCAGATATGCTGCTTTGATCTTTTCCAGTCTGTTATGCCAGAGATATTTAGTCATAGGTTATCTCTGTCCTCCCTTTTTCTTCCTGCCTCTCTCCCCGTTCAGAGCATCACACCTCTTCTCAGGATGAGAAAAAAAAATGACAGGCATAAATCCAGTAGGATATTCAAGATCTGTATTGACAAACTGCATCAAGTGAATCTACATGCCAAAAATATGAGGAAAGCTGTTCTAGGAGAACATGAGATGCTGAGACTACATGGAGGAAGTACCACCCAAAGCTGATTTTGTGCTCATCCTTCAGCATCAGTTACTGCAGCTGTCAGCAAGAGGGCTGGATGAGGTGGGCTTCAAATGAGGCAATACTGCTGGTCCTGCGTCTGCTCAAATTGCTCAAATGCAAGATGGTGAGTACCCAAATAATTTGTTCTCTTCCAAATGAAACAGAAAATCAGCAGATTTACAGACCAGTTCTTATAAAAACCCAAAACAACAAAACAAGAAAAACCCCAACCCAAATCTGCATGAGCTTTTGAAGTTGTGCCATTAGTAGTAAAACCTCAGATCTGTTTCAGGCTGTTAGTTTTAAGTAGAAATACCTGATATATTCATAAAACTGTTCGCCACAGACATGGTGTCATTTGTGGTGATATTTACTAGGAATTATAAAAACTTACTCTTTTTGGCAGGTAATGTAGTTAGTTTAATTGTTTCAAATCTGGATAGGTCTTGTAGCTTCATATAATAAAATTTTATCTATCCATTCATCATGTTCTTGTGAAATAGCAACTAAAGCACTGTCTTCTAGGGCAGCTAGCAGCAGTGAGTCCATTGCAGCACTTCCTGTGCAATTAATTTTTCTGTTTGGCCCTATTTATAGTCTTTTCTCAGTATCCCCCCTTTTTAATACTTTTTTTTCGAGTCAAGCATCCAACTATGTTTGACTCCAAAAGTAATTTCATTTGGTTTTGTCTTTTGTTTTATCCTTTAATTTACTTTAGCAAGTGGCTCACATGATTATTGACTGTTGCTGTGCAGTATCAGTTTTGTTTTATTGAGATGTGTTTATATTTGGCTCTTACTCTTTAGATATATATGATATGATAACTTAGATGGCTGATTTAGAGAGGAATATGATAATGTGGATAAAACAAATTTGATTTCAAAGATCAAACATTTTCATTTGTCTGTAGAATTGCAAAATACTGATCCTTTTGCAAAACACTAGTTTTGAAGAGTACATTTGTAAAAATCTTTTTCTGAACAAAACTGAATACAAGTGTTAATGTACTTTACTCAATCTTTTGTCTTGTGACAGTTGCATTCTGCTCTCCCTCCTCCTTACAGCTCCAGTGAGAGCTGTGTAAATCATTGCTTGTTGTAAGTAAGCAAGGGCAGTGGTAAACAGGAAGAGATGCTTACTCACAATTACGATAATTCTCATTAGTAAATTATAATTTTCTCTCTTTACAACATTGCATGAATTGATCACACTGCAAACTGTTGTTCAGAAGCATCCTTAACACATACGAGATTGTTTAGAGAACGTGTTTTACTTTCCAGAATCAAATACGAATTAGTGCTAATCAAATGGTATTTCTCCCATATCGGTACAAGCAAAGTATTCATTATTTCAACGCAGCTTTTTCTTCAGGCTTTTACGAGCCGTGTCGCTTCTTAGCACTGAACTTCCCAGCCAGCAGAGCTGAATTCGCTAAAGCGTCGTTTCCCAGAATCAAGTACAAAACGGGGTTTTAAATAATGACGAGAGGCATGTGCGCTGATGGGCGCAGGCAGCCCGCGAAGGGCGGGAGGGGCGTTGTCGCCGTGCGGGGCGCTGTCGCCGTGCGGGACAGGTCCCGCCGTGCGGGGCGGGGGCGGTGGCGCTGCGGTGCGCGCCGGGCCCGGAGGGTGGCACTGGACCTCCATGCACCGCCCGCCCCGCGCGGCCGCACCGAGACCGGCGCGGAGCGCAGGCAGCTCCAAGGTGCTGGCTTTGCTCGGAAGTCAGCGCTCTCGGGCGTGTTTTTTGTCAAAATGCTGGCACCGGTTCTGCACGTGGCTTCTGAATGGGTTTTGGTGCGAGAGACACCATGCTGTTTTCCCGGGAGTCAGTAAGCAAACCCCAGCCTGCTCTCTGCGCTCCCTTACCTGCAGATGGGCTGGAGGGACACCTGTGGGTGTGAGCCCGCCCATTTCTGGCTGGGATGAGACTGGGAGTTGGGCCATGTGTTGGTAAGGGCAATACCCAAGAAAAGCCACGTTTGGAAACCTCTCTTCTGGATGAGAGAGTCCTCTTGTTGTATCTCTGTTTTTCCCCATGGGGAAGTGTTTATAGGTGCATTTGCAACTTTCATACGTGGCCTACTAAAAAAAAAATTGCCCGGTTTAAAAAGGATTGTTGCCAAAACTATTTTGCCATCCCATCATTGACTGCAGGTCCTCTTGATCTACTGTGTTCAGCAACTCACTTAACGGGGCTGTTGGCAACAACTGTTTCCAGAGACAGTAAATGGGCCAGGGAAAGTGGTGAAAATGTCTCAGATTTTTCTAATGTATTCTGGAGGGACAACAATAAATGCTATAGAATAAAGAAATCCCACATTTTCAAGGAAACTTCAAGAATAAATGTTAAGGCTTTGGGCACTCAGTTTTGACCTTGCTGTTTATCTTTGAATGATAAAATCTCAAGAACAAAACCAAAGACTGATTTCTAAGAGAGCACCTAGCTTAAGCCCCTAGTTCTGTTCACAGGAATGCACTGTGAAATCGAGGAACTAGTTAATCCTCAAAGAGGAAAAATTTTTTTTCCTTTCTTAATTTACATTTTTACATGTTTGTTTGTTTTCTTGCTCAGCTCCCCACGCCTTGTAAATTGTGAATTTCTCTTTTGGCTATGCATGATAAAAAAATCGGTTTCATTCTACAAGTGTGTTAATCATCCTGTAGTTTAAAAATATCAAAGTGTAAATGCCTTGTTTTCTAAAGGAGTTGATCTTAAAATAATTACAGTGATCTGACCGTCGCAGCTCTTTAATTTTATAAACTGAACTGTGGGTTTAAAGTGATGCCTAGTGTGGTCTTACCCCTAAAATGAGCAACGGGGTGAAGAATTAGTTGTGACCGTGAAGTTGGAGGCAATTGCGTTAGATTGTTACTAGCTTGGAACGACTAAGATCTCAATACTGTGATTACAACCTCGAATGTGCTACTGTTCAGAGTTAGGTAAAACATACAGGGAAAGGAGTGTTTTAGGGACTAAGGCATGCTGATTTGCGGCAATGAAGTATTTCAGTAGTGGGCTGTCAGGGTTAAATGTAGATCGCACGAAGCTGGAGCGAGCCGTGCGCTCCGCTCCGGGCGTTCACAGTAGCGAGGGTTGGCCACAGGAGGCACAGCCGGTGTGCGCTGCAGGGAGAGATTTCCCCAAGCTCTGCGGGGCTGGGCACTGGGAGATGCGGATCAGCTCTGGGCCGTGTCCTTCTCCACCCCCACCCCCCCCTCCCCCGCCCCGGCCCGGCCCAGCTTTTGCT
>JAOXXN010000446.1:102243077-102257853 GCA_026770055.1 Myrmophylax atrothorax | reverse complement strand
CAGCTCAAGTCACCCGACAATTCCAGGCCTGGTCCAAATCTCAGAACCCAAATCCAGGCCTGCCTAGGTGAACCCACAACAAATGTGATTGTGTGAACTTTGTGAATGGTCTAAGTGTCTAGTGCACTACATACTGCTTTTAAGAGAGGAGTTAGTTGCATAAAATATGCATAAAAATATCTGAAGATACTACAAAGCTACAGTTGGGATTTTTGGAAAGCTGAAAGGCTCCTTACTTAAATCAAGGAAAGTGAAGTACTGTGCAAAATGGACTAAGTGCATATGGCATTTTTTGCACTTGAATACCCAGAAAAATTTGTTTCTAGCTTCTAAACCTGAAGGTTGGATGCCTGTAAAAATATCATCTTTAATCCTAACCCAGAAGAGAAGAGCCTTTAATTTTCAGTTTTGAAAAGCTACAGCTTTTAGTTTTTGATAATGTGGAGTCGTGCTGTGGTGTACTGAGGATAAATCCCAACTATGTACCTCATTGTTTCATCAGAGATCAACAAAAGGTCACCCAGCCTTCTTATCAGATTACTAGAGTGCAAGAGTTTTTTGTGCTGCTGTAAGTTGGGTGCACATATATTCTTTGCAAATGGATGATTTCAGAAAAAGACAAGCTATGTATTTTTATAATTCAATATTTGTTACAGGTCACAAAAGGCTTATGTACAGTCATTTTGCAAGTTTTAGATTGTGGAAGAAAAATTATAGTAGTATGTTCTCCTGATGTGTTTTTAGCTGCAAGTACAGTTGGAGATGGTACTACCCCATTGTTCATGTCAATCACTCCATCAGTCTGAATGCCTTCAACAATTTCAAAACTCATGATTGAGAAACCCTTCTACCTCTTTTATCAAAATACTGACGATATCTGTTTAAATTTGACATTGGGGAAGTAATTGGGAATGGACTCAAATTACTCCAGGCCTCAAGCTATTGTTTACAGCACAGCCAAGAAGTCTGAAAACATTAAAAGGATGCACAAACTTGCTAGAATATTTTGAGCCAGAACAAAACAGCTGGTTTATGCTGTGCTGAGGATCCCAGTTATTCTCCACTGAACAATCAGAATTTGGACTTTTAGCAGTTTCTTAATTTTCTGCCTTATCAGTCGGCTTGTTTTCACTTCATTAGCAATAGTTTTGTGTTCCTTTATTTCCTTTCACAGCTCTACATGTCTCTTGGCCCTGGAGATGGGGTTCACCTGCCTGACTTACAGCATGTGTCTGATTGATCTCTACATCTAAGCCTGTCTTTCAAGACTCAGTTTACAGAAAATTCAGAAAATTGTTGTTTCTGTGAAGACCTATTTCTACCTAATGCAGAAGTCTAAAAGTTTACCCTTGATGCTCTCTTGATTTCTGAGTCCAGCTGTCCTTAGCCCAGCCAGCATATGGTTTAACTAGACATCCGGGTCTTGATGAGGATGGCCCATGTCAGGGTTGGTTCTCAGACTTTCTTGACAATTTTACACATTTTTTTTGTTTGTTTGTGACTTGACACGTTTGACAGCAGCGAGAAAAATAAGCAGTGACTAATATACTTTCACTGAGAAGTTTTTCTGGCTGTGGTCTTGCGGAGTGCTGGGGGTGTACAGTCCACAGTGTGTAACCTCTAGGTTGCTCATACTTCTAAGTGTTACCATAGTTCAGCCTGTTCTTAACTGTGGTAATCTTCGCTAGCAGGACTGTGTGTTCCTTTGTGGCACAGATGTGACTTAAATAGTGAGGGAGGTTGTCTTCTGTGGAAGTCTTATGTCAATTGTTTTAGAAGGCACACCAAGGATTCTGAAATATGCAAGATGCTCCTTTAAAACAGCCGAATTGTGCTGTGAAGGGCTTAACTGAATCCATGCCTCTGCAACAAAGTTTATTTTGTGAGATGATGGACAAGTCATTTAAAGCAGACGTTTGTCAGGAGACTGTTTGTTTACCACATGGGAAGTCAATGAGAATTTTTCTTAAATATGTAAAATGTGATGAAAATGCCACTCTGAAGTAACAGGGCCCATCGATCACAAGTTTGGCAACCAAAACTGGACTTAGAAACCAGTATGTTTTTTGGCCAGCTGCTTCACAAATGACCATTTAAAGATAACAACTTAAAATTTATTGTTTTCTTGAAAAGGGAATCTTTTGAGGGTAGACAGAGTGTATTCTAATAAGTGTGGGAGAAGACTCTGGGGTGGCAGCAGTAATAATTATAACAAGGAGCATTCCGGTGTTCTTTTCAGTAAGCTTTTCAGGGCCCATGGAGTGATTCCAGCTCCTGCTCTCCAGCTGGGAGATCGCAAGGTGGTGCAGGTGCCGGTAAAGTGACCGCCAGGGACCAGCCTCAGGAAGTACCAGTCACAGCTGGATGAAGACTTGGAGCAGGAACAAGGAAGTCTAAGGATTAAAGGGGAACAGGGGAGAGGGAGAATTCAAGTTTCAGATCTCTATTCATTGATTAAGGTTTCTTTCGTTTGAAATGACAAGCTAAAATAAGCAACACTATCCAGAAACTGAATGCTTCTGAAGAAGTTGTTTGTATTTCTGTCTCCTGTTAGGACAACTTGTGAGGTAAACTGTGGTGATTTTAGCCCTAGCTAAATAAATTTCCTAGCTTATGAGAGACACAGGTTCACAGTTGATTCAATGAGGTCCTTAAAACCCTCACATAAGAGACCCTCCACAAGTGGTCATTTGGGACATTGACCTTGTGCAACTTAAATTCTAAGTGGTAGTCTGAACTGACAAGAATGGGATATGAAGCCCTGTTTTTGTGATAGGCTTTATAAGCATCAGACCACTTTTTTGAGATTTCCCTGAGAAAATGTTCAGAAGAATAATCTCGGTTTTCATCTGAAGCATGATTGTATTTTATTTTCTTTTTTTTTATGTGAGCTTCTGCTTTGCTTTCAGTAGTGTTTTTATAGATTCTATCAGAATGAAAAAAATGTCATGGGAAAGTTTTAAGTAATTTTTTTTATTGACTGGGTGTTTTTTGTTGTACTGCAAGTGCTCCTTTTTTAAACCTGGTAAAGGCATTGCCATTTTGGGCCATGAGACTCTCTCTGCTCTATACTGAGACCAGCAACACACCTTGCAGAATTGTTTTAAGAAGCAATCTGGAGTGTGCCAATTTCTTTCTTTTCTGCTATTTTGGTAGTGTTTTGTGGAGTTAAGCACATGTATATAAGCTGCAAATGTACATTCCTGTATAGAATGAGCAGGCTGTCTGTGTGGATCAGCTGTTATGGGGGTGACTGTGGGTAAGATGAAACAGGCTGTGGAAACTCCTTTGATGGAGACTCAGTAGTCTTGATGCTTTACACATATGGGGCCTGATGCAAATCCAGTGAAACCCAGGAAGACTCTCCCTGTCAGTTCTCAGCTTTGGATCCAGCTTCAGGTGTGTTTGTGAATGTGTATGAGGGATGTGGCTGGTTTTTGGGTAGTGTAACAGGTGCCTGTGAGACACGGAGACGGAATTTGTTTCACTGCTCTGGGTTGACAAGTGAATTTTATCTAAAGCTTCCCACTTGCATATAGCCAGCCTGCTCACGTTCTAAATAGATTCTGCCCTCAGACTGTAAAGAACAAGATAATAACATTATGTTATGTACTTGAGAACTAAATTATTTTAAAAGTCTGAAATTAGCAGATGAGGAGGAATTTATTCACCAAATACATTTCAAAAGCAGCTTGGGAAACCTGTCAGTGCCCATCTTTAACTGCTTAACTAGTGGCTGTTCGACTAAATAGCTCTGAAGTATGCTTACAGTATGAGGGATACCAAAACAAAATCCCGGGAAGCATGAGATTTTCTTCCAGACAACAAAAAACGCCTTCAATTCACAGATCAGATAGTTAAAGAGGAAAACCTGCACCTATCACCACTAACCTCACATAACACCCTCTGTGCTCCAGGCAAAAAAAAAAAGCTTGCTCTTTTTTTGGACTCTTTATCCATTCTTTCCAGCTCTATTAACTTAGTGCATATCTGAATATGACCTTTACTCTGCTAGTGATGCTGGCCTGTACCATGAGTCAGTCCTTTTACCAGACAGATATCTTCATGTTTTCCTGCATCCTATCCTCCATGTGTGGAACAAAGGTCTGGAAAATTCTTTCCAGCCATTCTCCTTCAAATCATTCCTTAAGATACACTTTGTCCTTGATGCCTGTGGGGCATTGCTGATAATAGCTGGGCAGAGTGAAAGTTAAATTGTTTTCTAGGCAGCCTGTGTGAAAACATGCTCACGTTATTTCTGCTGTGGATCTGCTGTCAACCCCTTTCCTGCTGGTGAGGACAAGGCCATGATGCTGTTTTAGTAATCACCAGCTGTCACTGCAAGTTGACATAGGAGTAGCTCTCGGCTCTGCTGGTTGTTACCTTCCCTCTCCTTCACTCACAACTGTACCAGTTTGCTTTTACCCACCATGCTGCTTTCATCCTTCCTGACTCTTGCACATCTGTAAATTCAGCTCCCATGCCAGGCTGAGGGACTGACACAGAGTCCACCCTTTCAGGCTATGTTAGCACATCTTGGCATCCAGCATCAAAGGTCTGTTTGGGGCGTGGCTTTCTTACATGTGGAGCCACAGATCTTAACCCTTCAGTATGGCAGAATGGTTTCCCTCCCAGTTGTTTTTGCTTGCCCAACTCTGTATGGAAGGGGCAGGCATCCTAGCTAATCAGAGCTTCAGACAGGCAATTCTTCAAATTGTTTTAGGGTTTTTAATTAATACTGTAAGCTCTAGCATCATGTGGCAGAGAGCCAGTATCAGTCATCTGACAATAGCCTTCACCATCCATCAACAATAAAGGAATTCCTCTGCGTATGCTCTGGAGGCTTCTGAAACGGGTGAGATTGCTCTTTGCAAAGCATCCTGCAACATTCAGCCTTGCAGGTCTGCTGATTTTTAAATTATATAAACAAAACCCTGTAAAATCCACATAGCTCAAAGATAGTGACTTCTGTTTGTACTGTCCGGATCACAGATGCTGAGCATGAATGCATGAACAGTCCTTTTGTATGGTGTTTGACACTTTCTGTGGCTGTCTGCACTGTTTTTTAATATACAGAATCCCTGATTCTCCACTGCCTTGCACCCTGTCTATTCATTCTCACCCCTGTGAAGTGAGGGTAAAACACTATCAAAACAAAATGGTACCATTTTGCATGTTTTCCACTCAGTTTGTTCAGGTGTAAATAACGACAGAAAGAATGGGGCAGAGCAGAACCTGACCCACAGTCTGTCTCTCAGTTCGTCAGGGGTCTTGAAGTGGGGGGATGACAGAACAAACACAAGCTGTTACCTTGCCATTTTTGCTAATGTTTTAAAACCAGGCAGCTTGTGAGGATGACAGATGCAAAAGTCAGGCAGTACTTCGTTCTCGTAATCCTCACGTGATCTGTTCTCCTAGAGCAATAGAAGTGTTACCCCTGGCATGGATAGGTGCTTATGATAGCTGGTATGGGAGCAGAGTTATCAGTGAGAGTCATCTTTCTGAGTTGGTCAGCTGCTGTACTTAGTACTGGAGAAAGAAAAATCTTTTCTACTTTGTGCTGTTTGTTACATTGCCTTGGCTTTTGTAGTGGAGACTGAGCTCTTCAAGCTGTGGAAAGCCTGCTTTGTCTCCTGGGTCCTGGATATGAACAGCACTCAAGTTTTTTTAACTGTTTTTTGTTTTGTTGTCATTATAGCAACAGAAGACTGTACTCATCCTAACTGACTTGTGTCCTGTATTACTGCCTGACATAGCTCTGCAAGTAAGTACCCAAGCTTTCTTCTGAATAATGGTGACTCCTTTCCCTTCCTATCCTTCACTTTGCTCAAAGCCCAGCTCTGACACCTTCCTTACTTTTGTGAACAGCACTTTAGACCATCCTAGCCCTAGTGCCACTGTTAGTACCTGTTTTTACCAGGCCACAGAATTTAAGTTTATTTATGACTTGTTGATAAGATACCGCTATTACCCCTTGTGGTATAATGCACTTCACCATTAATGTAAGAAAAATAATGTTTTTATTGCACAAAAAAATCCACCCTCCCTTAATAAACCCCCCCAATAATTAAAAAATCTGTATAGATAAATACTGGCAAGATCTGAATTTAACAAATGTTGCATAGGCTGTTGTAGTAGGTAGGAATAATGGGCAGAAGTTAAAGTCTCTTGAAATTAGAACAGTAAATATTTTTGCTTATCTTCAATTGAAATCTCAGCCTTACCATTGCATTAACATTTCCACTCATTTTTAGAAACTGTAAATTTTCATGATTCATTTGAGTGCTCTGTAACTATTTGTATGCAAATGTGACTCAAACATTCTCACAGTCATATGCTTCACCCTCCCATTGGAGTTCATGCACAAATGGGAGTGGTGGTGTTCCTTCTCCTTACAAACCTTACCTTTCCTAAACTGTTGTGTGCCTTTCTCATATTTATGATAACATTTGAAGAAATACTCATTACTATAATTTCAGAATTACTTTAAAATTGAAGGACTCTAAAAGAGAAATAAAAAGCACTTTGTATCAAAACATTTTTGTTAAAATATTGTGTTCTCACATCTAAATATGAGAGGTTTGAGAAAGGAACACATTTACTTCTAACTTTCAGAAAATAAAGCAAGTTCTGGCCTGAGAACAAGCATGAGAAAGTTCAGCTGAAAGGTAATGTATCCATCAATGTATGCAGAGCCCAAGAATGAAATTGCCATCTCAACCATAAGTAGAACAAACACAGCTGATGAATAAATGTATATTGACTAGAATAAACACAAAGTGTAATGCCAGATGTGGACAATGCAGAAAGGCACTAAACTGAGCAAACATCAAATTAAGGCTTAGCCTGAATTGTGAGGAATCAATTCCAGTGAGAAACAGAACTGGGGAGCTCTTTTGCCTAAAAACACTTGAGGTACCTTTCTAACTGGAAGAGAAGCTGCCTGATGTGTTACTGCTTTCCCATCCGAGGTTCCTCAGCACCAACCTGCTGCATATAACATACAGTTCAAAGGCTGCCTTTTCTTCTGAATATTTCTGACAGGGTTGTTGGCTTTACAGCCCAGCAAATCTGGTTTGCAGTTTTTGTCTGCTTTTCTGTAATGCACCTTCCTGTTCTCCATAAGACCTGCTGTAGCAACATCCCTTGCAATGCAATCACATAGGGTGCCTCTTGCCAGTGGTAGGAAGTAAGTTTTTATATTTCAGTCTCTCACAAAGTCCAAATAACTGCAATGGAGTCTTCCAGATTTACTTGTTCAGAAGCAGTATTTTTGGAGTTCAGATGAGAGACTTCACAGAATCAGAAAATCGGTCAGTTTGGAAGGAACCACAGTGGGTCATCTGGTCCAACCCCCCTGCTTAAGCAGGGTCATCCTAGAGCACGTTGCAGAGGATTGAGTCCAAATGGTTCTTGGAATATCTCCAATGAAGGAGACTCCACAGCCTTTCGACAATCTCTTCCAGTGCATGGTCACTTACACAGCAAGGAAGTTCTTCCTCACATTCAGGTGGAATTTCCTGTTCATCAGTTTCTGCACATTGTCATAGTTGTTGGCACCACCAAGAAGTGCCTGGTTCTATCTTGTTGGCATCCCTTCTTTAGATATTTATACACATTAATGAGGTCCCCTCTCAGTTGTCTCTCAAGGCTGAAAATTCATGACTCCTTGTGTTTGTATGGTTCTCAAAAGTGTTTAGGCTTTCCACATGCTTTAAAGTACATATTTCTAGTCCATTTTTCTACTAAAGAACCCCTGAAAATATAAAAATTATAAAGGTTAGTTGTTTATTGGAAATGCACCCCTCTCAAACCCACAAAACCTATAGTCATTCTTTTACTGTCTGTCAAAAGTCTGCTGTGTCCCATGAAACTTCTAGAGAGATGTACCCTAAAATCTTCTTGTATATTTTTGTGTGTCTTTGTGGTAAGTGTGGGATTAATTTCACAGAATAAGACACCGACACTCTGCGTCTTGGTTTGGTTGCCCACATGTAGAAGTCCAGAGCTACTTGAAGTGCTCAAGTCTGCCATCTGAACTCCAACTGCTGCTCCATGTTGGAAACAAGTCCCATACATGATGTGCCATCCTTACCAGGCCTGCATGGATTTTTGGACATCCAGTTGCACCTCCAATGACACCAGCTGTAGTCAGTGAACATCTCAGCAGTATGCTCAGAGTCTCCAGGGAGTGTCTAACTAGTTGCCCAAATGCACATGTCTGTCTTTGAGTCAGTTGCATGGCTTTGTAGTATTTGACCATTTACTGACAAGCTGACACCTACAGAGAGACACTGAAATTGTTTCTCCTATCCCAGGAGCTAATTTCCACCCTATATGTGATTTGTTTGCTACACTATACCTTTCTGGAATGGCCTGCATACCCAGCACAGGGAGACAGGCCAATGTATATCCAACAGTGCATACACTCCAGTGCACTTGGCACCCTGCTGGTTCCCAGATGCTTTGCTTATTTGAAATTTTTGTCTGTTTATCTGCTTCTGGTGTTGCTGCCATTAGTAAACAGCCCTGGCATGGGTACCCTGGCTCTGCTATGGCTGCAGTTAACATGGCTACGTCAGCTAAATGTGAATGAACTTAAGTATCTTCTTGTCGACATACCTCTGGCCAAACTGATCAGTTAGTGACCAACTAAAGTTTCTAAGCTGATGTGAAATTAAGCAAGTTGCAAAATCTGTAAACAAATGGTAAAGACGAGAAAGTAGAAACTTGGTATCTGGTCCTGCTGTGAGTTCCAGACTGATGCATAACATGACAACATGAAGTTCACTTCAGGATCGGGTCTTATGGAAGATGCATTCCCTCTTCTCTTAATGACAGCATCATTAGTAGTGCAGGTATATAGGTCTCTTAAATTAGTAGTGCACCAGATTGTTCCTGCTGCACTTAACAAGCAGTTCAGTATAACAGCCATGAGCTAAAATATTCACAAGTTTGTGGACTTCAAAGCAAACTTTCCTTCTTTCTAAAGAGTCTTACAAACAACTAAGCATATTTTCTCCCACCTCATCTTAAAAGAAATTACAAAAGCATATATACAGCAGGCCTGAAATTCCTGCCAGTCCTTCATCTTGATTTTCTTGGCATATTGGTAAGGAATCTGGATGCTGAAATTTACTGTTAATGAGTACCTTATTTTGTGGGTGTTCTTTTTCTGTGTACTCATGTTTGTCTGAACTGTTTGTGCTCTTATGGAGGGCCAAAAAAGACACCTAGAAGATAAATGCTGAAGTAACCAGGGAAATGCTTTACTACTTTGGTGAGGTTTTTTTAGTTTGGAAAGTATTGGTGGTCATTACCTGAATTTCTTTATTGATTTATGTATCTGTTGATTATAGTTCTACAAATTATCTGCAATCTTCATTTCTAGGGCTCCTGTAGCTTGTGACGGATTAAATGTAGAGGCAGCAATTATTAGGGAGCTGTTGGTCAGTGCAAACAAAAGTGGCAGGTAGTAGTTTTATTGGAAACAATGATGTGGATGAAGTGTACCTAACAGAAATGTCAAGTGGAAAGCAAGACTGTAAAGAAGTGACAAGGACAGCAGCAATTCTTGAATGGAACAGATGAGGGGAAGCTGAAAACACTTGCCTAGAAATGAAAAAAAAATCAAACCCCGCCAGCAGTAGGCAGGATTGAAAAAAGTGACACATAAATTAGAAATGCTGTCCACTTACTGCTCATTTCCAAGAATCTGTAAATGACTGTTGGAAGCTGAACTAAAAACAAGGGAGGTGAGAAGTCAAAGGAGGACCCTTTGAGAGGAGGGTGAGAGAACAGGTTTGCCCTTTGAAAGGAAATGACAAAAGATTTCTGCTGGTTTCATCAGAATGGAGTTGAACCCTGTGAGCTATGGGGAAAAAATCAGTGGTTTTATCATGTTGTAGTTCTAGATTTATACATATGATTAATTTGATGTTTTACGTTCTGTCAATACTTAGGAAAAATTTGAGGACTGAAAACCCTGCAGTGTCTTTCCTCATTCCTTCACTGGAAAAAGCAGCATAGTCTTCTCCATATGCTGTGGTTTTGTGCCTCAACCCCCAGCTACTTCTGTCTGGGAAAATCTTCTAGCCCCTATGTCTGCTGCCTCGTGCCCTCTTAGGATCATAGAATGGCATGGATTGGAAGGGACCTTAGAGATCATCTAGTTCCAGCTCTGCAAGTCATGGGCAGGGACACCTTTCACTAGACCAGGTTGGTCAGAGCTCTGTCCTGCCTTGCCTTGAACACTTTCAGAGATGAGGCATCCACAGCTTCTCTGGGCAAGCTGTTCCAGTGCTTCACCATCCTCACAGTAAAGAATTTCTTCCTAATATCTAATCTAAACCCTCCCTCTTTCAGTTTAAAATCATTGCCTCTTGTCCTGTCGCTATCTGCCCATATAAAAATTCCCTCTCCCTCCTTTTTATAAAGCCCCGTTAAGGTCCTGAAAGGCTGCAATGTGGTCTCTTTGGAGCCTTCTCTTCTCCAGGCTCTCAACCTGTCTTCCTAGGAGAGGTGCTTCATTCCTCTCATTATCTTTGTGGCCCTTCTCTGGACTTACTCTGACAGGTTCATCCATGTCTTTCCTGTGCTGAGGACCCTAGAGCTGGATGCATTATTCCAGGTGGGGTCTCACAAGAGCAAAGGAGAGGCTGGCCATGCTTCTTTTGATGCAGCCCAGGATGCAGTTGCCCTTTGGAGCTGTGACCATGCTTTCTTCGCTCATGGCCAGCTTTTCATCCACAAGAACTCCCAAGTCCTCCTCTGCAGGGCTGCTCTCAGAGACTTCTCCCAGTCTGCACTTGTATCTGTGATTGCCCTGACTCAACTGCATCACCTTGCACTTGGACTTGTTGAACTTCATGAGATTCTCGTGGGCCCACTTCTCAAGTTCATCCAGGTCCCTCTGGATGGCATCCCATCCTTCAGGAGTGTCTGCACCACTCAGCTTTGTGTTGTCTGCAAACTTGCTGATGATACACTCGATCCCACTGTCTATGTCATTGATGAAGGTATTTAAGAGCACCGGTCCCAAGACAGAGCCCTGAGAGACATCACAGTGTCACAGGCCTCTACCTGGACATGGTGCCATTGACCACAACACTCTGTCTGCATCCATACAGCCAGTTCCTTTCAACCTATTCATGGCTGTTACTCAGAAACAGCTCTTCACAGCCTATCTGTTCCTTAACATAGACCACAACACCCCTGCCCCTCCTTCCCAGCCAGTTTCTTCTGAAAGGTTTATACTTCTCAATTTCAGTGCTTCAGTCATGTAACTTGTCCCACCATGTTTCTGTTGTAATTTTCTAATTGCACCATGGTTTCCAACTCCTCCTGATTGTTACCCAGGCTGTGTGCATTGGTGTAGAGGTACATCAGCTGGGGTGCCAACCTCTTCATCCTTTGGGAGGAACACACTCTAATTCCTTTGGGATGATTTACAGGTGTTTCCCTGCTGTTCCCAAAAGTGCTGTTGTTTCCTAGTTCCTTACTGACATTCAGCAGAGTATCCCCTTCTCCTGTCAAACCTAGTTTAAGGCCCTGCTAATAAGTCCCACCAGCTTGCTTCTCAAAATACTCATACCCTGTTTGGTCGTGTGCCATCTGCCATCAACATATCCAGTCTGTCGAAGGCATGTCCCAAATCATAGACCCCAAAGCCCTGAGCATGGCACCAGTCTCATAGTCAGTCATTCACTTTGTGATTTGTTTCGCTCTTCCTGGGTCCCAGTCCCCTACTGGGAGGATAAAAGAGAACACTGCCTGTGCTCCAGATCTTTTGAACATCTTTCTGAGGGTCACAAAGTTCCTTCTGATATTTTGCAATCAGTTTGTCAGAGCTTCAATCAATTGTACATGAAAGAGTGGGAGCAGATAATAGTCCTCAGGCTTTGCCAGGCTTGGAGGCCTCTTCGTGACTTCTCAAACGTGGGCCCCTGGGTTGGCTGCAAACCTCTAGGTTAAGGCAGCCCCTCTTCTGAGGGGCTAACAAACCTTTATGTTGGAGATTTGTTTTCAGCTTATTAGTAAAACTGGAATTAACTAATTATCTTGCTGTATCAAATACGTGAGTAGATGTGAAATAGATGCCATTTCACCCAGGATGGGATGCACTGAGTGAGGCTGAAAAGGATTCTGCCTTCCTTTACAAATTGCTGTGGTTCTTTATTCCCACCAAAATTATGTTTTCATTTGCGTTCATTCATTATAGCTCTAATAAGTGTAATTGAGGAGCAAAGTGTGTCTAACTCCTGGGAGATGAGGAAGGGAATTTTTTTCCTGTTTTGTGTACTGTCACTAAATCAAACAGCCCTTACCTATACAGAAGTTGCAGTGAAAAGCAATATTACTTACAGGAACGGAAGAAAGGGCTGGAATACAGGTTTCCACCTGCAAGTGTAGGTCTCCCTGGCTGAGGAGGCAGATTTACCTCTTTAGTTCCTCCTTACCTTCTGGTGATTAGCTCAATTGAGAGCAGGGCTGAGCAGCTCTGAATGAACACCATTCTGACAGAGGTGCGTGTCCCATTTCAAAGCAGTAGTCTTTTCCCTCCATCAGCATTACCTTTGGCATACATCTCCATAAGTTTATAGGTAAGGGCAGACAGGGAGATAAGATAGTACATTGCTGTCTCAGAATATTAGGTGTAGTCATTTTGTAAATACATCATGGGAGCTGTTCAGATAGGTGAATGCATACTGGGTTAAAAGACTTTCAAGCATGATAGCGTTGTTCTTCATAGTAGCCTCTAGGAAGAAGCAAGCAGGGGAGTGCCATAGTACCTGGACAATAGATAAGCCATCCCTTTGCAAATATTGAGGAGGCAATGGCAACACAATACTATACATTCATGCCCCAGGCTGCATTTAAACAGCTATTCCAGAATGAAGATGTCTGAACTACATTGAATAGTAAAAAGCTCTTTCCAGGAAAGGATGAGGTCCATTGCCAGTAGGTGTCCCAGACACAGAATGACCAACTTCTGTAGCATTTGTCCTCAGAGACTCCGAGAAAGTGCATCTTCCACAGAGCACTGAGGATTTATGTCCCCTCTCCCTGCCCTCCACTGCTCTCCAAGGGGCCAGTCAACATCTCAGCTTTCTGTTATGCAGGACTGCTTGGCTTTATCCAGCTTGGAAACTCTGCTGCCTGGAAAGGCGTACTGTGCTGTGGAGATGGCATGTGTGATTTCTTGATAACGTTTCCTCTTCATAACTGCCTAGTGCCAAAGGGCAGCAGAAACTCTTGGTAGAAACCATCCTTTTGGTGTGCAGGGCTGCTGCAGTGGGATTTACTAACCGAGACTTGAAACTAGCCTGGGCTTTGCTCTCAGTTCCACATTTTTGCCACAGCAGTTGTTGCATCAATGCCCAGTATCACTTCACAGGATGGGGTCCTGTCTGAATTTAGAAGGACCAGAGAGGCCTGTAGGTAGCATGGTATTTGTCTTTGCTCTGTATGTCCTGCTCGAGCAGTTAACATTGTGTTAGGTGGTAGAAACTTTAGTTAACTTGAAAGCCAAAGCATGGGCAAATGGAGTGGGCTGACTCTAACTCGGCAGCTGGTTTTCATGGATAGGTAAAACAAATTTATTGTGTGAAGGGTATTTGTTTGCATAACCTACTATAGAAGTTCCATGTGTTTTTTCTTTGCAATGTTTCTTTGCAGATGTTTTTTATTCTTGCATTTCTTTCTATTTTTATAGAAGCAGAAAGCTTTCCCCCCTGTACTTCTGTAAGTATTTTAAGGGGATGTTGTTCATATTAAACGAGTGCTTCTTTACTCTTCATGGGGCTGTTGTCATTTATCCCAGGGCATGCTTGGATGCACCCTGGATAATGTTTCTGAGTAACTGTGCTGGTAGAACTGTCACTGTACCTTAGAGCTGTCTATCCATCTGGAATTAAAAGTGTAGAAGGAATATTCTGAGACCTGGACTTTTGTATCCTTAAACATGACAGATTTAAAGATGTCAGGATTAAAGACATGTTTGCTTGGCTAGTCCTACTTAATAATGAATTAATTCACTCATGATCAGCATATTGTGTCCTACCAGTATTTTTTGTTGCTCCTTTTCTGAAGGTCCCAGGGCATTGCCTCATACCCAGTTGAAGCTCCATCATAAGACAACCATTAATTGTCACTCATTAATAAAGTGTGTCTTCTGATACTGGAGACACTAAGAAATATATGTGTTGGATGAGAATAAGAAATCTCTCAGTTTCTCCTTCAAAACAGTTCTTGATTCTCTATGACTTTGTCTTATGCTCCATCTGCCTTTAGATAGTTTTACTTTGAATAGTAGATCTGTGGTTGATGCCAGTTTTGGCAGAGTCCAGCAGTTTAAGTTGAATGAACACTGAGCTCTAGGATCTGTGTGGTGACTGAGTGACAGTCACAGATGTAAAAAAGAACTTGGTATAATGACACTAGTTGGGTCAGACCAATGCTCAGCCCAGGTGCTCTGTCTCCAAAAGCAGAGATGTTATTTAGGGAGACCATACTAGCCTGGCCACTTTCTGCAGCTCATTCGCCTTGGCTTCCCTCCCACACTTGGAGCACTTATGGTAGGGGTATTAGGATGTAGCCCTGCTTAGCCCTTTTAGCATCTGCTTATGGACTCTTGGTCCATCAACTTATCTCATTTTCTTACGATCCTACAGCTGCAGTTTCCCTCCTCAGCCTTCTGCAGCATCAGCATGTTTCAGAAGTTCACTAGGTGCCTTGTAAAGAAGTACTTTTACCTCTTTTAAATTGATCTTTTACT
>JAOXXN010000446.1:102230821-102243072 GCA_026770055.1 Myrmophylax atrothorax | reverse complement strand
AATTGCAAAATCTGTACAAGGGTTCTTCAACCAGCTTTTCTACCACCTTCATGATTCTAGAAACCTTACTTATATTCCCTCTCTCAGCTACCTTCTCTTCAAATTGAAGACCTACTCTTTTGTGGTCACTTGTTCCTGAGAGCAACTGTTCTATCAAAACAACTTTGATTGTTTTAGTTGTTCTTGTCTGTACATGCAGTAACTCTGCTACATCTGCCTTAAGGTGCTAGGACCAGCACTGTGAAGAGTAGTCAAGATTTGAGAAAGATACCACAGACAGTTTCTCTAAGAAGACCTTTAGTACTTGCCCCATGAACCCAGTGTAACTGATCCCCACTGTCCGTGTGTAAGCCATACTGCTTCCCTCTGAGTGGTGGAATTGGATGGATGTTATGCTGGGGTGAAGAAGGGGAATTGTGTATGCTGTATCTTTCTGCTTTCCAATCACAAATGCCAGAATCTACCAGAACACAGTGTTAACTCATAAAAAAAGAAGTGTCAGGATACATGCAGACCAGAAATGGATCATATCCTGACAGACCATCTCAAAAACTTCCACCAACTGTAAGTAACAAGCCATCCCCTTCTCTTCAGTCAGCATATGGCTAAACTTGAACATACATACACATCTGTAGTGATACCTGTTTTTATAGATCTTATTTGTTCAAGTACATTATTACTACAAGAAAGACATAGGTTTCCAATAAAGCTACCTTGTGTTGTCATACCAAGGCAGTATCTACATATTTACTGCAGATGGCATATTGCAGAAATCAACTCTCTCATTTTTATTCTTTACAAAATCTTGAACCATTGCTGTTAAAGCAAAGCTCTTACATATGATGAAGTGAAGGAAACTGTTAGAGCATAATTGCCATTAACACAGACTGTCTTAAGCAATTTTTTGTATTGAGAGATTTACCATTTTGTGGTTAAGCAATTTTTCATCCTGGAATGCTTCTATAACCACTTTCTGATAGAAATAAAAAAAATGTTCATCTTGTACATCACTACTTTGGACAGCTCTATCTGGAGAAAAATAAATATATCAGATATAAATTAAAAGGTGACAAAACAAACTGAGTTGGAAAGAGAGGAGTGCAAGTTTATTTTATTTCCTTGGTTGTGTAGGAGTCTTGTTAACCAGTATGTAATGCATAGTCATGTAATAAAACATCCTAGACATTAAAAGGCAAAAACCCAGTTCACAGATGTTGTAATGTTATGAGATAATTTTAGGGAGTGAATGGGGTGAAAAGGCTGGATTTGTTAGAGAGGAAAATACCTATGGAGGCCTTTTCTGTGAGCAATACCATGACTTCATTACCATGTCAATTCTGGGAAAAGGCTCTGATTTAACACAGCAGTTGGCTGGATCCATATGGAGCTGATGAACCTCTGAATGAATAGTGAATGGAAAAACTGCTGGAATCTGCCTTCAGCTTTGTTCCCAGGATGACCAATGTAAAAGGCCTAAGAGCAATACTGCACAGATGGTGTAAAGAGGTAAGAAATCTGCAGGGTTTAGTTTACATTTTCTTATTCTACACTGTTTGGGGTTTTATTTTTTTAACAATGTTTCAGTTTCTCCAACTCTATTTGCTTAAATGTCTTTACTCACAAAAATGTAAGAAAAAGAAAAGCTTTTGGGAAAATGAAATTAATTCAAAAAACATATGTAGCAGTAAACATTTACATAAAAATACAATTTAAAATGTTGAATTTTGTATGGTATAGAAGTAATTGAAAGCATAATTATGGAATCTCAAAAAAATAAAAGCTAGTTAAAAGTTTAACAAAGAACTTTGGAATTACTTGTTCAATTCACACTATGTTGTGGGAATATGCAGATGTTCACATTTACACAGTCATGTATGTCCACTAGGGTTACATGCTTTTATAGTCTGAAGCATCATCACAAGTGCCAATACAGTAAATCAAAAGACTCTCTGGCATTATCTAGTTTCCTTTCTGGCTTTAAAAGTTAGAACAGATGTCACAAGAGAGGACAAAATGGATTTTACCCACCGAGAGGAGCTTTTCTTGCCATCATTAATAGGAGGCTCCTTGAAATGCTAATGTACACAGTTTGTGTTGCCGGGTTTGCATAGAGATGGTGGGAAACAGCTCTGATCCCAACAAAACCTTTTGTTATTAATCAAGAAAATCTGCTCTTCTGAAACAGCAAAGCACTAAAATGGTGTGGCTACTTGCAATGCAGAGATCTCTATAGCAATCTCCAATGAACAAAAATGTAATAAAAACTGTTCAGCAGCTCTATGAGATAGCACATGTAGCAATTTATTTGCAGTGATTTTGCATACACCTTCTACTTTCCTTTGTCATTTCAGCATGGGTATTGACAGTGGAAAGATTACACCATATCTGTATTTTTTCCAAATCTCCACTCTTTAAAAATCTTGTTTCATTTCATAGCAAATCTAACAAGCAAGCTTGGGGCAGAAAGAACTTTGAAAATCAACCTTTTCTTTATGAAAAAAATTCTATTATGGGGCATGAGTTTCTGTTCAATTTCATGCTAATACCATGTAAGATGTTTTTACTTCGTTAGAATATAGGATTGTGAGATCTTGTGAACCCATTGTCAGTACAGACATACTCTGCAATAGTAGGACTAGTATGCTCCTCCTATTGCAAACAGGATTTAATAATTTTCAGTAATCTCTAAGAGAACAGGTTCAGACCCTGGTATTGCTTTGTGACATATGACCTCTCACTTATAAGAAATACCAATGTAGTTGAATTACAAAGTACTGACTGCTGTCAGACATTCATTTCCTTGTGTAAGATGCCTCAACAGAAGCCTTCTTCCCCCAAAGTATTTGGCATATTAATTAAAACAAAAAAATTAAGGAGAGCCTGAATTAAAATGTAAATTCTTTGCCTGGCGTTACTCATCACTGAAATCTCTGACCAGAGTTACATTAAATGTAACTTCTGACCAGAGTTACATTAAATTCCCCATCAATTTATTGTACAGCAGTTCCACAACACATTAATGTGTCTATTCACAGATTCATTGTGCTGAGACTTCAATATATGGGCACAAGAGAATGAATTAAGGATGAAGCATTAACTCAGATTTTAAGCGTCTTTTAATTTCTTTGCCTCTGTGTATCTAAATATACTTAACATTTTGCATTGCCATAGATTATGGTACTTTAATTTCTATTGTGTGGGTTTTTTAATGATGGCAATAAGCAGATAGCAAGAATAAATAAAAATACCTTATTATAATTCGTGCAAGATGTTTGAGATGACCACTGTGTAGTTATGGGATAAAACAGTGTATGTAGTAAAATGGCAATGTTTATCTGTTCATAGCTTTGTCTGATACCAATTTGGTGAAGCCAACAGGAATAAGGGAGTGAGATAAGAGGGGATGGGGAGCATATATGAAAAAAAACCCAAATGAAACATCACTGAGGAGCTGTTTCAGCAGTAGGAAATACTGTCATGGGCAAGCAGGGAAAAACAAAGCTATAACAACAACTTCAAAGTCAGAAGTGCCTTTGGCATTGTAAGAGGTCTATAAATGAAATGACCAGAGCTGTTTCTGGGTACTTCTACAAAAGGATTATTTGTTCTCTAAGTTTTAATGTATAGAGTTTTTTCCAGTCTCCATTTTCCTTTCAACTTTACAGTTAAACTTCTGATTTCATACAAGCTGCATTTCAAAGGTGTCCCAAGTGCCTGCAGTCCTGTGCCAAAGGGTCTCCACCACCTCTGCTGCTGAACACAAGACCTCACTGCTCCTGTGAGTGTGGCCAGATTAACTTGTATGAGACAGCACTGAAAACACCAGTTTTCAAGGAGGGGGTACTGTTCATCCAAAATAACAAGCAACAAAATCTAAAAATCCCACTGAGTGTGTTTAGTGGGACCTGCAAAGGCTTTTGTCAGGGACTAATGACTTTGACCTCACTGTCCGATCCCTCAGCATAGAGGTAAGGATGAAGACTATTCTTGGGAAAAATTTTGATTAGGAGGGCTGAGCTATCCTGTGTCAACAAAATACCCTACAAACCCCTTGTCTTAAGAGCACTGCCAAAGTAAAGCTAGAAACATACTCAAGGAGTACTGAACTTTATTTACTTGTAAAGTTTCGGTGATTTTGAAAGGGAAGGTTTGGGGGTTTTTTCCCCAGAAGCATTATACTTAAAATGGGTTCCAAACTTTGCAGCAGTTCAAATCTGTAGATTTCAGCTAGTCTGGAAATGCATAGTCTAGCCTCTGTTGTTAAATTATGAGCTACAATGCTGTATGGCAGTCTACATCCATGAAAGGGTTTTCAGATAAGCTAGTTTTTAAACCAGTGTAAATTCTTTGTATGGACACTCAACCTGGAAGATTTTCATCACGAATTAAATGTTAACTGACTACTTCCCTGTACAGTCCTTACCAAATTTTGTTCTCACTTCCTCTGGTCCAGTAACTTCACTGCATTTGAAGTGGTTATTCTAAATTTGTCCCAGTGTAACAAACCAAAATTTAAGAGCCTCTTGGAGGAGCATTGCCTTCTGTTGGTGTGCTTATGGATTTTTGGCTGAGAATCTGGAATAGGTGACCAGTCCAATTCAGGAGTGAACCCTTTCCCTACAGTGCCTTGTAGTGAACTCTCCTTGTCTTAGTATTTATATACATGAAAAATAGGTGTGAACTGATACAAAATCAATCTCTTCAGTTGTTTCTTCAGTAACATTTTACAGTCAGCTTAAATAGACAAAGTGCAAGAAATCAAGTCCCATTTCCCACAGGGGAATTGCTGTTCCTGGCAGTGTTTATAAGATCAAATTCCTTTTCGTGGGGTAAAAATAATACTTTTAAAGTCAGGCTATATATGTAAATTATTTAGGGATAGATCTTCAGTGAGGTTTCTAAAATGAAGCAAGGATTTACTCCATGAGGGCCTTCAGGCTTTAGAGTACTGTATATGGGCAAACAGCAAAAAAAGGTCAATCTTCTTGTATATTTAAATTCGTCTCCAAGTTACTTTGAGTCCTGTATCATTTCTGCTTTCTCTGTGTCTTTTTCTTTAAACTTCCATATTCAGGTAGCACCCTGCAAGCTGCGTTGTATCCAACACCTAAGATAGCCTTATAAACCCTGCGGACATTAAACTGCTGGAAAACAGATTGGGTTGGTAAAAATAAGTGTGCATGTTCTCACAGAACCTGAGAAAATCACACCTTTACTTTGTTAAAAAAAATCTGTTTGTGCCACTCCAGTAATCACTTCATAACTGGTGGGAGAGCAGAACATATGTCTCAGAAGTGGTGGAATATAAAAGCCTCTACCCCTAATCCTATTTTCTTTAAAAGAAAATAAAAAGCAACAAAACCCCCCAACCTTTTCAGTATGTCATCTGTAAAATCGATGCCAAGGGTTTTCTGCTTAAAAATGCTAAGACATTTTGTGGCGATTTCTGTGAACCTCCTTGGTTAATCCTTTTGCAGTTTTATTAGCAAGTGGAGTCCCAGAGAAGTAAAGCAGTGTCAGGAAGGGTGTTGTGTGTGGCTATTGTAGCCCTGCTACAGCTAATGAATCCTACGTGCCTGCTGTTCCTGAAGCATGTCTTGGTTAGCTGTTTATGAGGGCTGAAATCACCTCTTTTCAAATTTACCTTTTGGACTCTGCACCAGTGTGGTAAATATTAGGTAACAGGATATTTACCGAGGGGTCATTTCCACAGAGAATGGATGGAGCCTGAACATTGATCTGCTGGAAAGGGGAGGGAAAAGGAAAGGCTTTTTTTCTTTCAGGGGGTTGTTGTTTAAATGGTCAGTGGCATGAGTGCTCTAAGGCTGCTGCTTAAAATAAAGGCTGAGAAACAGGCTCAGCCTAATGCTACAAGCATAAAGAGGAGATGATGGCAGTGTAATATATAGTCTACAGGACAAATGTATCCCACTTTAACACCATTGAGATCAGCGTGGTGACAGGTTGTGCCTGGGAGGCTTTGGTCCAGCAGTGTCCAAATTAAATGTGAAAATGCAAACTAACTGCTGACATTAGACACAGGGGTCTCAGGAAGGTTGTTTTTGTCAGGGTTCAATTGCTCTTTCATCTTCCTTACAAACTCCTTCCTTCTCCCATCTTGCTAATCAGCGAGGTCAAAGGATTGAAGATCCCTGTGTTAGGCCCCAGGGCTGGTCAGTGATCAGCAGGTTCCCCAAATTGCTTCTTTTGTTCCCAGCCATGACCTCATCCCTTGCTGGCTGCATGTAGTTAACACCAGCCTGTGCATCAGCTCCAGCAGTATCTTGTCCTTGGCCCACTGTGGCTTCAGGTGTGACTTGGATACACGGAGTGAATTGCACCAGAAACCACACCACCTACTTTTCATCTTGTCTCCAGCTCCAGGCCTGGCTTCTCTCATACAAGCCAACAAACAGCCCAAGGATTCAAAGCTTACCTGTAAAATCATGGTCGGCTTAGTATACCTCTTTGAATTGATACCGTGCACATTGCTCTTTGATAACTTCCACTGCACAGTGAGAGTTAATAGATGCATATTATGTGGAAATGAAAGCATGCACATTGCTGTGTGTATTCATCATTTCTAGGGAGTTATTTATTCAGGTAAGTAAGATTTTGCTGAGCAGGACTCAGCTATGCTTAACCTTTATTAATAAAGTGATGTGGTACAATTCTTAGAACAAAGCCAAAATAGCAGCAAAAGAATAGGTAGAGTAGATGTCAGGAGGATTAGGGCATTTATATTCTGGTGATGATTATATATTCAACATGGCAAATCAAATTGTATTATAAATTCTAAATTAAGAAAATATTGCACCTGGTTCTATGAGCCATTATTTTAAAGCAGATCTGGTTGAAAAATAGTGGGGTTTTGCTTTAGAATAGCTATTATACAGGCTTGTGCTCTGATCTTTTCTGCTTCTTTCACTTCACTTCACCTTTGTTCTTAGAGCATAAGAAATGTCACTATTTTCTGCACACCTTGCGTACAAAGAATGGTTCATATTTATCAGAGCATCATACAGTCCTGCTTCCACCTCTCCCTTCTTTTCAGGTAAATTCTACTTAGCAGTTCATGTCTGTTTAACCTGATGGTTTGCAGTAGCCTGGAAATTCTCATTAAGTTTATGGTGAATAACATGAAAAAAGGGTAAAGCAGAGCTGTTTTTTCTTGCTGTGTCTTTGCATCTGACCTTTATTGTTTAAGTTGCATTTGAAAAAAGAAGTGTCAAATTGTTGAAAGATGAGTGCACTCCATTCTACTGTGCTCAGGCTACTGGGAAAATCCCACTAAGGGAGGAACACCAGTCAGTGTTTACAATGCTGCATTTTCAATGCATATTGGAAAAACAATGATAACAAAATTAATTTCCTGCATATAAGATTTCTATAGTTAAGAAAGCATAATTACATAAAATGCCAGGATTTCTTTTCAACAGCAAGCTAGTCACCAGTGGTTGCAGTGAACCATACTGTGGCTTGAGAAGGGAATTTTTATCTTGCTATGTGCTGGTGCTCCCTGGTCCCTCCAGATGCAGACGTGATTGGAAGAGGCTCTTTGAAGGAATGTGGCTACCTACTCGTCTCACCTGCTCTGTGTTTCCTCTGACTCACACTGTTGTTTTGAAGCAGATTTCCTCGCTGCTCCCCACCTATAAAATCTATTCATAAATTGAAACACAAATACATGTACATATATATATATGCTCATTTTTTTCTTTTTTTCAGGCTTCTTGGTGAAGGGAAAGATCATTTCATACGAATTGCATACTGGCCTTGCAGTCAAAGCAAGTCAGGCCTGCAACAGAGGTGGTGGTACTGGAAAAAGATGTTATTTTTCTGGGGTAAAGGGAAAAGTAGAAATGAGAGGATCTCAAATACTGAAAGCAAACTTAGTGTGCAGGAAAACTTGGAACTTTTCTAAAAGACATATTGAGTCAACTGAAACCCAAGTTACTATAGTCTAAAGCTTATTTGAATGACATTTGTGAGTAGTTTTTTCCATTAATTGTTGAATAAATAACTCAGAAACACATTTGCCCCTCTTTGACAAGCTTTATGTATGGTTGAATACTCTTTTCCAAATAAATTATTCATAAGTTTTGAGCAATCATTGAATAATTTAGTCAAAATATTTTTTTGCATTATACACTCCTCCATCCCATGGACTGTGAGTGAAACTCTGTGTTAAAGTTAGTGAAAATATTCTGAATGATTCAACCAATGCCAGGACTTCACCCAGTTCTAAGTCTTTTGAGAACTAAGTGTTGCAATTACTTATGGAACTTTGGTTTAAATAGTAGTGATAAACTTGCCTGTGATTTTTTCAATGTGTAGAAAGAAACTGAGCAGGAATTACTTCAGCTTTTATTAACCTAATTCATTTAAGTTATAATTTGAATCTGGATATGTAAACACATAGCTAAATTGCTTTTTTTTTAGAGTCTCACAACATGGTATTTCCTGTCATCTGAAGCCCCAGTTTATGATTAGTGAAATCCTATGACAATTGTTGAAGAGGACTCAGGTCCTGGCTAGTTTCCAGTTTTAAGTATTTCAAAGTTATTCAGCAGTACACCTGTTTTTGTACTTTTTTCTTTTTTAAATTGCAGCAATCTTTGAAAGTCTTCAGAATTTTGGGTGTGTTTAACTATTCTCATCATTAACCAGATAAAAATTGTTAGGATGTTTCCACAATTCTGGAAATAAGTGCCATTTTTTTAAATTGCAAATTTATTTGCATTTTACAACTCGTTTTGGTAATTATAATACTCCAGCCTTAATTCTCACTGGAAATATGATGTGAGTCTTCACTTCCTGTCTTAAATTTGTATTAAATTTGTATTGTGTAACTTCATGCAATTAAGGCATGGCTGGCACTATGCCATTGTTCGTGGGTGAAATTATTCCTATGTAAATACTTCATTTTGTACCGTTAATTGGCAAATGGTATAGAGTGCTTTGGGATCCATCTGGAGAAAAGTTACTGCATATGCTTTTGATCATTATTACTGTGTTATCTTGTTCCTTTAAGATACACAACTGCTTTATTATTTGCTGAGCTCCAGGAGAGTACTTGGTACTGTACAGATATACAAGGAGAAAATGC
This sequence comes from Myrmophylax atrothorax, assembly GCA_026770055.1. Classification (NCBI taxonomy): domain Eukaryota; kingdom Metazoa; phylum Chordata; class Aves; order Passeriformes; family Thamnophilidae; genus Myrmophylax; species Myrmophylax atrothorax. The sequence continues at coordinate 102,233,963 of JAOXXN010000446.1, read as the reverse complement.
TACTGCCCCGTGGAGCCTGCAATAGATTTGGCTGAATGAGACAACAGGCACTGAGCACTGTGAAATACATGGGTTCAATATTCACATTTCTTATTAATGGAGATTTAAAACCTCTCTGTAGCATTATGATAAAGATACTTTGTGGGAGAAATGCACTGCAACTGAATGACAAAGAGCAGAAAAGTAACTTGGTGAATAAGAGAAAAGAGAGCAAAGCCTAAAGGAGAGCAGCAGAAAGATGAGAATGTGAGGAGGATTCACATGGGGCATTTTAGAGATATTTTGGAAGGAGGGAAGAGAGGTTGGGAAACTTGTGTTGTTGGACAAATATGACAGAGGGAGGGAAGGGAGTAGTAAAGGAAGATAAGCTGGTACTGAACAAAGCAGAGCAGTGATTTTAGCACTGTGATTTGTACTGGGAAATGTGGGTTACATAATGGGAAAACGATGACTACTGATGTCTGGGGATGGAGAAAAGAAGGAGAGGTGAAGATGAGCTGGTGAAGGATAAAATTGAGTAAGGTGTAGTTTTGAGAGCCTGTGTGTTAAAGGAGACTGGATAACTTTTTTGAGGAAAGGGATGCATTTGAGACAAAGAAAATTCAGAGGTTGATGATGAGATGTTGTATGAAGAGGTGATGTGAAATTTCACCAAAAGAGAAAGAGGAATTGAGATAAAAGGCTGGGCATGGATGCGAGTAACTGAAAATGTGGTAATAATTTCAGGAGCTGCCAATTAATTAATTAACTATTAGTTGGCTTTAAACTCACTCAGACCTTTCTCTAAAGCTGGAAGATTCAGCCAGGCTTTTTCTTCAGAAGTGAAGTAGGAAAAGTCAACTGAAAATATTTTATTTAAATATTTTAATGCAAAGTAATTTTGTTTTCCTCTCTTGCTCAAAGATGTTGCTATAATTGAAGGCCCTGATCAGTCAGACATTGAGGAGTCTGTGTCTTTGGAAGCACATGTGATAAGAAGACATTTTAAAAGTAAGATACCACACCAAACCTTGATAGAACTCCTACTGCAGTTTTGGGCAAATCACCACTTCTGTGTGTCATTTTTTTATACTTAATGGACTAAACAGTTTATTTCTGTTTATCATTCTGTTCATTCACCTGTTTATTGTGTCCAGGATATGAGCCCTGGAAGATTTTTGTCTTGGCTTTAGCTCACCTCATCAAGAGATTGGCAGATCCAGACTTGATTTAGACCTGCATCTATTGGAGTGATGCACTTGAGGTGTCTTTGTATCCTTACTGGCAGGACATGGATCAAAAAGAGACTGTATTCCAACTGGACACCTCACAGAGATGCCTATGTTGTACAGGGTTAGTTCATATTTTAATAGGTCTGTGCAATGCAAAGCATGAACAGGAATACGGTCTTGGAGTGTTTAAATGCTACAACTCTAAATTAACTTGTCTTCATTGCCTGCACAGGGAGTCAGTTCTGAAAGCTCTGGATTATGGATGATCCCAAGGGAATGATATTCTCTTGAACTTTGAGATGACTGGTTGTGATCCCTAATTTAGCCATATTCAGTTTGAATATGATCACACATCAAACCAAAAATGATGCTGATATAGTATGGTAATCTGAAGATTCAAAATTAAAAAGACAGGCTATTGAAATCGTTATCAGATGTTGTGTCTGAATACCTCCACTTTTCTCTAGAGGGAAAAAGGGTTGGCAGTGCAGTTGCATGATATCAGTTGTCAAACCTTTTAGTAGAAACCGCTGTATAAAGTCTTTTTCTGATGTGAGGGCCCACACGTGAGACTCTTGTAAATACAGAAGAAAACATTCATCTTAGCAGTAAACTGTACCTTGTGTAAGTAGGCTGTATAGATTTATGTTGAAGGCTCAAACAAATGAGAAAAACTGTTTAAAGTTTGTGATTAAGTTCACTTAATATTAGCTTGATTAATGGTAGATTTTTCATGTATCAGATCATTTTGTGCTAATTCAGTACAACAGTGTCTGCCTAATAACAATCAATAGTAAATGATTTCCTGCTTAAATATCAATTGAAAATCAGGGATTTCCTGCTTCCAACTGCACTTAGTGTCAATCATGGCACATGGCGCCGCTCAACACAAGTGATTTGTTTGTTAACCACTTAGCATGCATACATATATATAGATATACATTTAAGTCTGGTTTCACCAGGCTGGACTCTTTAGAAGTTACTCATATTGAATTGTACATGACTTGGTTCAGTGCAGCAGTCTCAGTCCAAATGAAGATGCCATTCTGCTAGAGTAAAGATCTCCAGACCTGGCCCATGACTTATTGGATCAACAATTAGAACAATCCTAAAAGGTTTTTTTTAATCCTCAGTAGATGAATTAAGTGTATGAAACTCAAATCTACTTTAATGATTTCATTCTGTGCATGAGAAATATCAAGACTCTTACTGAAAAGCTGACTGAAAAATGTTGCAAAGAGATGCTGGTGAAAGGAAGGGTTGCAAGTGCTTTTCATGGCTACTTCTTTGTGTGATACTTTGCTATTTTGTTTCCAGTCCATTTCTTTTTGTGCAAGATGAACCAAAATGGCTGACAAAATCATAAGCACAAGGCACACATGAGATGGCATTCTGGGCTGGAAAACCATCTCACAGTGCTGCAAAGTACATCATCCTTCTTTCCATATGTCTGCTTACTAGTGAGGATGAGTAGGTGTTGAAGTAGGAGGCACTACCTGAATCATCTGAGGGAGTAATAAATTGCCTGGGGAGGCAATCACCCATCATCCTATCTGAGGCAGACAGGTATCCTGCTTTGGAAGTTCTCAGGCTGTATGTTGAGAAATGTATTTCTTTTGTCTGGCTTTGTTTTCAATTTCTGAACTCTCTCTCCTAGATGATTACTCTCCTTTGAGGAGATCTCTCTGTTAGTCTCAAGCGAGACAGATGCTTTGGCTTGAGCTGGTAATAGTACTGTTTGGGGGCTGACAAGCTGGGTGAATTTGCAGTGTGGTTGTATACATCCTCTTCAGTCACCAGTGCTGTGTGTTTAACTTCTCAATATGTTCCATCTGTGGTAGCTAACATGGGTATGGAATTTATGACTGCAAAGACTATAACATACCACAATACAGGAGTGCCTCTTGAGCTGAAATGATGTTTTTAATCAG
>JAOXXN010000446.1:102219074-102230721 GCA_026770055.1 Myrmophylax atrothorax | reverse complement strand
AAAAATGTATTTGTGTATCTACAGATGTGTGAAAGCATAGACAAGGTGGAGAAATTAATTATTTACAGCATCTTTGGTGAAATGATGTTTTTAATCAGTACATTAAATGTTGCAGTTGATTGACAGATGGCTCTTTCTGTTTTCTGGAATGAATGTACTCTAACTTAATTGTAACAAGGATATAACATCTTGTGTAACACCTTTTATGCTAACAGGTATTACAGAATTTTAAAATCCATGTGCAAGGAGCACTGTACACCATGGAAATGCAACTACCTTGGGTGAAATGCAGGGAATTTAGATAGAGAATATAGTTACCCATGCTGGAAGGTGGCCAGTACCCTGAGATTAAAACCCCTAATCTTGCAAAGAGTACCATGGGATCTCTAATGAACACAAATGGTCAGATCACAATTTTATGTCTCTGGCTATAATGCTTTACTACAACAAGGGCATTTTCAACTGCATAGTGAATTCATTGTGATTATGCATCTAATTTTATTCTCATTGTAATTTCCAATAATAAAGTTAAAACGGTGCCGCTAAAATGTACGAACAAAATGATATGACACAATTTCGTGTTACATACATTTTGGAGGCATATTCTACTCTTGTTTTTAGTTGGTATCTTTCTTCAAAGCCAATGGAATTCCTCCAGATTTGTGCTGGAATAACTGACAACAGAATTTGTCTTTCCAAGAGAGCATTTTTTATGCACATAAATGTTTGAAAAGTTAAATATTTATATTCTGTCCAAATATGGGAGATTCTTTTTTTCTTTTATTTTTAAAACCATAAAATTGTTAACAGACCCATGAAAAAAGAATATTATGGCTCTATGTCTGTTGGTTAACCTTCACCACAAAAACTGATCTGTGGGAATTTCTCACAGTGTAACATACTGTATCCAATTCCATAGTTATTACTGTAAACCTATTAGTGCCACCTGGGTTTGCATATCCGCAATGCTGTCCAAGTGAAGACAGATTAGCTCTATCACATGTTATGCCAGAGGGACAGCCTCAGGAGGAGTTTGCCCTCAGGGAGAAAAAAAAGGGCTCAGACCTTTAATGAGAATACAGTGCTTTATAATAGCATTTGGTGGCCTAGAGATTTTCTGTCAAGTCATTTCAAATTAAATTGGCAGCCTTGCAATGTTCAGCCCCTATGAATTTTTGTGCAGGGTATATCGCTAATGTTAAACCAATTCTCACAGCAGATCAGCAGAACATAGAGAGGCAGTGTTTGCATCGGTCCCTCTTTTAAAGTCTGGGCCTTTATATGCTACTGAAAAATGCTTTTTCCAGTGCAAACCCTAACTTTGGCCTGATCTATTTATGTGTAAATTCAGGCAATTTATTTGTGAAATTATTTGTAAATAATTACACTTTTCTATATAGTATAATAATGAAATTAGTATGAGTCTAGGAGTGAACCAAATGACTTTGTTACCAGTTAGTGTGACTCCACTCCCACTTCCTCAGGCTGACTCCCACAGAAAGGGTGCAGAATTTGCCACTGAGAACTCCATTTATTTCTGTTACTTCCAGGACTTTCCTTTTTTAAAATGTAACATTTATGTGTTATTTTAGTCCTTCTACTGTCTGAAAATTTAAAAAGCAGATGATACTTAAAGCTAAATTGCTATCATTATGCAGGAAGTTTTTTCCTTAAGATTTTCTCACACTTTTCATTCAGGGCTCAGCCTGAAAAACACACATTAGTACCCTCTTTCTGTGATGTGTTGATAGATTATTTTTGTGATAGACTTGGGTCCATATCCTCAAAAATAGGTAAGTACCTTGTTCAATGGAATTCAAGAACTGGGCAGCTGAATAATGAGGATCCCAGTTTGCATTTCCAATTCTGCAGTCCTAAGAATACCTGCAGGATTCTGAAAGTTCATCAGCCCTGTTACGTATCATGATAAAATACGTAGTTTTGCAATTTCTAAGCATAGAGCATTAGCTGTAACTAATGCAAGATAATCTTAGATGAAACTTTGCTTTCTAGCTGGTTTTGTAGAGGGGAAATTCTAATGTGTGAAAAAAGGGGCTATTTGTGTGTTTGGAGCTACAGATTATCTCAGTCTGTTATTATATTGATATTAGGTGAGTAAGATTTATCATGTAATAATAAAAACAGGGTTTGCTTTTACTAGGGAGCACGCATTTCCCATATTTTTTCAGGAAGACTCCTAAGATCTTCCATCCTGTGTTTGATATGTTCACATCTGTAAATCAGTCATGAGTGATTACTTTTGTTAGAATTATCTAAGTAAAACTGAAGTATCACAGTCATGAAACAAGTTTGAATTTCCCTTTTTATTTAATATAATCCTTGTTTTGGGATACAGTCCAATGCTATGATTTCATAACATCCCCTACCCTCTGTATTCTGTTTTGTAATTGAAGGAAAAGTGATGACAGAAAATCTTCCTAATGTGATCACATTCTTATATGTAACTGTAAAAAGAAAAATCCAAATTTTGCTTCTTCGAATTACAGAAGTAAGTCCACTGCATTTGGTAAGTGATTTACATTGCCAAAGCAAGAATGACTTGATCCTGTGTGTGCTGTAAGCTTATTTTTCTTACTTCAGTGCACATACCTTGGGCAGACTTTAGCTCAGTTTTCTTCATTTGCACTGCTAGACCAAATTCATCTGTGCTGTGATTCCATTGACTTCTTTGGAGTTACTAAATAATAGGATTTGACCTAATACACTCTTCACTGAGTGCCATCTTGCTTTTCATGGAGGTTAACACAATAATAGTTTTCTGGTTTTGCACTCAAAACATGAGCATCCTTTTAAAAACTTTTTCCTTTTAATTCCTGCTAGAGAAAAGAGAGTAGACAAACTGCTGCTATAAACAGTGCTAAATAACTAAGGGGTATCCACTATTGCCTTGAAACTTCACTTCTTTAGTTGAAATAGTAAAATTCCTACTGACGTCACGATGGCAGGAATTTTCCACTGTTGCACCTAGTTATTTTAATAGTCAACTGTCCTTCTGTAAGAATGGGGTTCAGATCACATAAAGGTGATACTCTGAAGGGTCCTGTTTATTTCCATCAACAGTAATTGTTGGTGATTATCTCCAAAACAGCTACAAATAAAGGAAAAAAAAAGCCCAAGTTAAAGTACTATACCACTATCTCTAGTGGTGCTCTTGAAGTTCAAAGGCAGGGAGTGAAGATCTTCATTGTGCCTGGAACAAGCTGCCCTGATATGGGAAGGTGGACGAAGCTGGGCCGTATGAACTGCCTTACGCTGAATATTTTGGCCTGTGCTCATCTATCACTATTTTATATGGTGAATCTTGGTAACAGGGTAAGAGGATGATCAAGCCTTTCTCTCTGCAATTCTTGGCCTCGATGATATGCCTTGATCTTGGAACAATGATGTATGTGTGAAATTTTACTATGCGTAGGCAACACCAGTGTTACATAAAATACATGGAGAGATTTTGTTTGTGTGTAAGTATTCGTAGATTTGGGGCTTTAAGTGTGAACAAATTCACAATAGCAGTGTTAGTAAATTTGAGTCTGTGTTTTCTGAGAAATAATTGGCCAAGGAGGACATTATATTGAATAGAATTTTAAGGGCCTAATTTGAAATTTATTTCTGTATGCCAAAATCACATATGTATTTAATAGATCATACAAGTTATAGTCAATTGATTTGATCAGTTATTATTAAGATTTGAGATACTGGTCATAATTCTGTACTTTCCTGAAGCTTGTGAGGGCTTGTGAGGACTGACTTAAACTGTGTAAGGTGCATGTAAGGTGTTATTTCCATTTTACAAGCATCAGTGTCTGCAGCTGATGTAAAATCTGGAAATTAAGGTCCTAACAGCTACGTGCCTTCCATCCAACACAATGCAGATTGTGGCCCATGTTAGAAAGCAGTGCAGACAGATAGCAACACATTGGCAGAAAGGAACTGCGTGCTCTGGGCCTGGTATCCAGGCTGAGCACATTTCAGGAGTGCAGTTGGGGTTGATGCTGGTCTAGTCCCATGGACTGAGTGTCAGTAAACTCAGTGTATAAACAGGGGCTCTCAGGAACACATCACTCTGGCTTAGCTTTGATACCATCCTGCAACGGGAGCCCAAGTGCAGTAAATGGGTACGATTGGGAGGTTTGACTCAGAAGGGTCCCTGTGATCCCAGCTAAAGCAGTAATACAGACGCACCCACATAGGCTGATTCGTGGCTTTCTTTAAGGGACTGCTTTTAAATCTTAATTTGCCTTTCTCAAGACTTTGTATTTAATTCTTGTGCCATCACTAACCTGTTCAGGAAGGGTCAGTGCAGGTATGTGGTTCCTGAGAGCATCGATCAAAGTTTTCTACCTCTCTGGCCTTGTAGAAGTGTATCAGCACAAGCAGATCAACAGTGATGATATGAACTGCAGCTGTGTGATCTGAATGTCCTTACTGAGTAGGCTTTGATTAGCCAGTCAGCACAGTAGTGTATTTTAAATCATTTTTTTTCTCCTTGTGATGTGTATTGGTGTGCCTTGGTTCACTGAACACATCCCTGAACACATCACCCTTGAATATCACTAATACACATACTCTGCATGGATTGCAGTGAGGCTTGTGGTACTTATATAGATGCAAACCAGGAAGAACCACAAGGTGGAAAATAAATTTGTAACCATATCTTGCTGAGGAGTGGTACTGCAACTAAAAAAAAATCCAGTATAGGAACTAGATCCAAACACATTGCTGATTATTCCTCTGCAATTTGCCTTTAAAACTTCTGATGGTCTTTAAACTGCTGTACTAATGTTTCAAAAGAAATGTAATTTTACAGAGTGACTTGTCTGGGAATAGAATGAGATGGAACATCTGTCCTTCTGGACTGTTGGAATTGCTTGGCTGAAGCAAATGCAGGATGAAAAAAACCAGATAAAAAGACAGTTGAAAAAAGTAGGACTTGTTAATCTTTTCTCTAAAACACATACTAAACTTTTCAAGTTAAATTTACTCATACTATTTCCTGCTATTTTATACTACTACATCTTCCCACATAACAACTGAGTTAAAAAAGGGAAAAAGGAAAACTGGCTTCATTACTGAGATAACAGCACACGCTAGGACAATTGACAAAGTCTGATGCATTTTCTGATCACAAAAATACAGTTTTATTTTTTAAAATTATGTGGATAAAAACATTTAATGATCTAGACTCTTTATTCATGTTGTCAGCATCTCAGCTAATTATTATGATGATCCTTATTTTGTTCTAAGCTGATGTTCTAGAAAACATACCAGAATAAACAACCATTAAGTTTTCCATGCCAGAAAGCACTTTAAGACCAGTAAAAGGTAGCATTGTCTTTTAAAAATGTTTTCAGCAGCCAGTAATCTATTTTCATGGTGTTCCGTAAACCCTATTATCAAGGCTGCAGATTCCTACACATGACCAGTCTTCAGTAGTGAACAAAAATGGCATCTAAATCCCAAGTGACACTCTTAAGTACTTGGCAGCAGAAGGGCTCTTCTGAGGAAGATTAAGTTAATGGAAGCGTTTGGGTAACATCTGCATGACTCTTCGTCCTGGTATGGCCAACTCACACTGCCGCAACACGTGATGGAGGATTTCTTCGATTATCACTTAAGAACAAAACTGGCTGAAGTTCCTTTCCAGGCACTTGTCAGGCTGCAATGTATGTCTTGGAGTATTTATGTGGTGTAAACAGGCACAGTTAGAAAGGCTGGTTGGTATGGACTTTGAAGAGCACTTCATAAAAGTCAGATTACTTATTTAATAAAAAATAAAAGAAATTGGGAGAAGATTTGTTATTGTTGTAGCTGTTGCTTATTTGTCTTATTTTACAGCAAGATGTACTGTCTTTTCCAATTGAGTGCTGCGGCAGGCACACAGAGCCTTGTTAATACAGGCGATTAATGCACTTGTCCTTCACCTCAGCTGACCTGAGTTTAATTCTGTTATTTTGTTACAAGTTAGAGTAGTTTATTGGCCTTTCTTTAGCCCTAGCTGGTGCCTTTCCACCTCGTAAAACTACTTCACAATTTGGCGTGAGTGCTGTATTCTGATGTGAAAAGACCCAGGGTTGCAGCAACAGGGAAGAGGCAGATCCCTGCTGAGCGACATCTGCAAAGGGGGACCTTGTCCAGGGACTGGTCTCACTTGGTTTTGCAGACTCCTGTCTGAAATCAAGGAGATCCTTGCTTGTCTGCATAAGGCAGCATTGGTTTCCATGCCTAGACTGAAGAGAAGTTACTTGGTTTCATTTTCCATAGGACTAATATTAAAAGAAGAAGGATGAAGGGAACATGAAGAAGTCAGTTATATCAGTATTGAATGGCAAAATTTATATTTGTTTTGAAATTTGCTGACAGTAAGGACAGAGTGGAATAGAAATCGTAAATTCTTTGAAAAGGTTTTTATTCTCTACTGAGTATTCCTACTCTTTCAAGCCTCCTTTCTTCCTTTGCTTTCCTTACTGTCACCATGAGGTGATTTTCATCAACAGTTACAGGGCGAACTAACAGACTAATGCAAGCTCCACAAAAGTGCCTCCTCCACTGCAAGATCTGGCTAATTGGAAAATTGTCTTGAATTACTATTCTAGGATTTGGAATAAAACGTGACATGTCCCTGCAAGTTTGAAGAGAGATCCATCCTGAGGAAAGAGAAGAAGCTCAGGTTTTTTTCCACAGAAAATGAGTGTTTTAGAGGAAATTGGCATGTTCTAGAAGAAAGCCTTGGAAACTGCATTTCAGATTTGTGTATATGACCATAAGACTCAGCCTTTCCAGTAGTTATACAGAAAAATAAGCTCTGAAGAACATAAACCAGCCTGAAATTAAAAAAAAGAAACCACTTTCAGAGTTTCACAGGAAAGAAACAAAAATCAAGGCAAAAAAGTTGCTTTGGCCAAAATTTGCTATCAATTGCCATTCAGGACTGAGCACTAGAGAAGTGTAATTCAGATCTATCTACTAAAATTTACCATCTTTTTTTCCTGAGCTTTATATTCTAACATTACCATAAGGGAAGTCAACTAGTTGTTAATAATTTCCAGTATATATTCATTTTATCCAAGGTGTGTGATGTTAGAATTTCCCCAGATTTTGTTTAGGTAAAGGAGTAGTTAGATTTTCATTCCAATTATTTTTTCTTGAATCTCTTTCAAAGGAAAGATACTGGTAGGCAAAGATTGGTTTTGCCTGCAGATTTCATTTGACTGATGTTTTGTGTTTTAGGAGGTAGTAGATATCCACTGTAGAACAGCATGCGTGTTTCAGATGTTCTTCCCTCTTTGTTGCTGGTTACCAACATTTTTTTTCCCTATAGTGCTGTTGCCCCAACCGAACCATTTGGAAAGAGACAGTGAGAATTTGCTTCAGGGTAATGTCATTCAGATTAAAGAGCTTTCCTTGTGTTAAATTAACCTGCTAGCCTTTGTGATAGGAATGAAGAGGAGCTCTGTGGTAGGGGCAGCTACCTCTGGCAGGTATGGGGGGACCCTCTAACAGCAGTTTCTTCAACAAGCATTGACCACCACTTGTAAAGATTTTCAAATTGCCATGCTTCTTGGGTGGTGGGGCTTGGGATACATCACAGGGCCCTGGGTTTTCCGATTAATGCAGTGAGTTAAGGAGTTTATGTTTCTTGAGAATGAACAGATGAGTAGATGAATCTTCTTATGAACAGGTCTAGTAAAAAAAAAACCCAAACTCCCACCCAAACTGTGTTAATAGCAGATTTGATTTTGTCAACTTTACTAAACTTCTGATCCTATTGACCTACCCACTTTAGTGATTGGACAGAAAGACAAGAATACTCTATTGTTAAACCACAGCCTGCTCAGCACATTCCCAGCAATGTCAGCATGGAAGCAAAGCATCTTATCTGGGAAAGTGTGGTGAGGATGGAGATGTGACAGTTGATGGGGCGTGTTGTGAAGCCAGGCCCTTTCTGTCACAGCCACAGTCTCAGCCTCAGCTCATAATCTGCACTTCTGTGAGGGGAAATTTAAAATCTCAGGTGAGATTCTAGGCCTTTGGTTTGGTGACTGAAATGTAATAACTTGTGAAGCCCAAACGCCAGTGCGTGGCAGTACTGTGTGTTGGCATTGCCCTGAATACCTTGCAGATGAGCTTAAAATGGTTCTTGCTATATAAAAATGCTGAAGGCCTGTCATGAACTAAAGGATGTTAATTTAAAAAAGAACACCAACCTTGTTAATCTATCAAAAGATACCTTAAAACTGGTGCTTTTTGGTTTCTGGTGAATTATATTCTTTGGGCCACATCCTTAGGTGCTGCAGACATTGTGCTGAAGGCAAGCAAGCAATGGTAGTTTGCAACAGTTGAAATTTTGGGTGTCTGGGGCTGTGTACGTGTGTTGTATGTGGCCTGGATATTTACTGTGGGTCTGCATTGCATGCAGGGGATCTGATGGTGGAGAAAGAAAACTCTCTTTCCATGAAGTACTGTCAAAATACTGCTTTTGTACTTTGAATCATCAGGGCTCTAGCTTTCAGACTTGAAATTGTTTAAAGATGTCATAAATATTTCTGATATTCTGTTAAATGCAGTCTGCTTTGATTACCAAACCTAGCTTGAGTATTGCACTCTGGGGGGTAATGATAATATTGATTTACCTATGTAGTATATCAGTGTTATCAGGCGTGACTTTATTTTAGTAGAGACTTTACATTACAAATCTAATCTGATAGTTTTATATGATCTCTGGCTCTGGATGTTGGAAATAGGTTACAGCTTGTGTTGTAATGGTTTTGTTTAATGCAGCACATGGCTTTTCAAAAGCATTTTAGGTGTAACCTTTGCTCAGAGTTCTGTTCTTACCCACAAATGGCCATTTTAATGATGACTCACAAGAAACTGTTTGAAATGTTTCAGAAACCTGTTGCCCTAACTTTGATATTCTTGTTTGAAGGTCACTCTTTTAGAGGCAGCAAGCTGTGTAGTACTGTCTGAAGGATTCTGGAAAGAAACTTGCTGCTGAGCAGGATTCAGAGTGGCTTAGGAGAAGAAAATATCTTCTCTTACCTGCTGCCTGTTGAGAAGTGACCCTGCTATAACTCATTTCTTGCTGCTCCTAATACACTCTCAAGGGAGAGGAAACCTTTGCTTCAAGCCTGTCACCAGCGAGTGGATCAGCAGGGAACTTGGTTACATGGTACAGTCTGAGGCCCAGCTTAACTTTGCTTCGCCTTTTCAGCAATCCCAGAGGTCTTCAGAAATGTGGGTGGAGATCTCTTGCACATGCTTACTATGGTTACTCGCCATGAAAAACAGTATGAACAGCCAACACAGGCTCCAGGTGGTGGATCAACATAATCACAATCGACTCGGGCAGACGACTGGCAAGATACCATGAGAAATGGTTGTACATCCATCCCCTTGAACTCCATTTCTTCTCACAGGGGACAGGGATATGGAGGTAAGTGGCAGTGTCTCCATTTTCTGTTTCCAGCTATCATAAACCCATGTCCTCATGTCTGCAGGAAAAGGGTGCATGACAACTGTCTGGTACAGTAGACTTAGAAATTTAGGGGGGTTAAAAACAGCTTTCATGAAAAACTACTAAAAATTTAAGTCTGTCATTCAAATCCAGTTGGGTTTAATAGGAACAGCTTTAAGCAGTATTGCATATTTGTCAGTACACTTGGCCAAAAAACAATCTAGGTGATGAGCCAGGAAGGTCCATCTTTTCTCCTTTTTCCTTTCTTCCTCTGTCATCTATTTCATATATATTTATGCTCATCTGAACCAGAAAGGGAAATGGTGTGGATATGGAAGAGAAGCAGGAGTGTTCAACATGTTTGCAGCATGCTCCCAGCAGGCCTGTTGTGTGAGATACAAGTGGTGAACCAAGTAGCAAGAGAAGAAGTTTGGGCTTGTGGTTGGCCTTGTGGCCGAGCTCTCTAGCTGGTGGAGCAGCTGCAGAGGCAACCGGGGCTGAGCTGGCTGTGAGGAGATGGGGAAGTAGATGGGCTCTGGTCAGTGCCCATCCCTCCCCCTTCCCTCAGTGCAGAGTTGTGTAGGGAGCTCTTTTGCTCAGAGGATGTTAGGACACAAGCGATGCCTCCACTGAACCACAGAGAGGAACAAGTACCAGAGTTGCCGAAACCAGGGACTGTTAGACGCTGTGAGAGCTTGCTGCACTTCTGGAGCATTTTCTGCACCCCATCCTCTTTCGCTGGAGCTCCGTCTCTCTCCTTTCTGTATCTTACCACTCTGCAGTCCTTTCACTTCATTTTTGCTCCTTGTCTGCTCTGTTTTATCTTCATCGCTTCGGATCTATTTCTCCTTAAATCTTTCCTTGTCAGTCACTGATTTTTTTTAGTTCCACACCCCCTACTTTATCTAAACCCTGCTAAGAAGAAAACCATGAGTGGACCTCCTCTGAAATTGTGTCTATCACACAATTTGCTGGCTGTGATACTGCCTTTCACTGAGCCTTTCCTCTATCGTTCCTTGTTTTGACTGTGAGAGCTCCAGGCAGGGCCTGGCTGTAGCTCTGTGTGCCCTGACCCTGGTGAGACTGAAGGTACTCCATTTGCAGTAGTTCTTAGGCACTGATGTTGTAAGCAGAATAAATAACAATTTGAGTGGATGCAGTTGCCAGTGTGGCCACAGACTTACGATGTAACTGTGGGAAATCTAAGTCTCCTGGTGTCTCTGATCACTCTCTATAAAGTAATACTTTTCTTCTAGCCTTTAAATAAGAATACATGGCTAACACTAAATTGGCTGTCTAAATCTCTTTCACCATGAATAATCTTCTGTGTGATTAGCAGCACAAGTTATGTATGCAGTTGTTTTGAAATGGTAAATTTTAGTCATACCTGTCTGCTTCTCAGATGTTACATGATTCTGCAATGTGATGTACTGATTTGGTGCTCATGAATCCACATGAGTACACAAACACATTCTCATTGCAGTTCTGTTGCTGCTTCTCCTTTGGAAGTTCCCACCAGAAAATTGCAAGAAATGGGATCTAGGAAAAGACTGCTGCAAGTTTATTTATCCTCCCATCAACTTGTATCTTTTGTACCTGCATGGGCAGGGAAAGAATGACAATGGCTACACATGTGTGAACACATGTTCACATGACTAGCACATTGGTAAACTAGAAACAAGGCAATGGTTTGAGCTTGTTGCTATTCCATGAGCCCACTCAAGAGTATTACAGATGTGGAGAAGTGCAGTGATAGTGGTGCAGTGTAGGCTATAATCATACTTGTATAGCTCAAGGAAATATAGTATGTCTTATTAATTATGGACCATAAATATATTTTGAGATCCACTTATTAAAGGGAGTATTGAAATACTGTGCATTGCAACAGAACCATGCTAATTTTCACAGTTCAGCGGGAGACTCTTTGTGTCTGAGTTAATTTTGCAATTTATTAAGTTAACATACCCCGCACAGCAAAGCTCATGCATCACAAATTGCAATTCTTCAGTGTATTTTTACAACAATATTATCTGTTTTAGTTATTTACAGTGCTTAATGACTTCCTAGTAGTTGTCAGGAGCATCTGTTTTATGAAAATCAATGAAATCTTATTCACAGAGGCTGAAAGGAGTCAGGCATGTGGGGCTGCTGAGCAGATATGAAGTTAAGGATCCC
>JAOXXN010000446.1:102171225-102218974 GCA_026770055.1 Myrmophylax atrothorax | reverse complement strand
TCTCCCACCTGCACAGTCTGTTTGCCACTGCTGTCTAAGTTAGCCTGTTGTCTCTTTTCAGGAGTACTGGAAAAGCCCCTGAAACCAGCACTGTGGCTTAATTAGGGACTATTTAAAAGACAGATATTTGTGTGTATTTCATGGTATGCAGAACAGTGTGACTGGTACTATACTATTGTTGATAAAAGCTTGATAGTAGCCAAATACTAGATGAAAAGATGTTTTCTGTGTAAAGCAGTGTTTACAAGCCTGGAAATTAAGTCATCTTAAAAGTAAAAGTAAAGATCTTTAGTGTCTGACAGAAGGTAAATTTTCTCAAATGAGACCAATAAGGTTTCAGATGACACAGCTCTCAAATATCAAATTGTCATGCAGGTGTTAGTACAGAACACGCTTGCTGCTAAGTAACAAAACCACCTTACAGCCAAGCAACTTGGTGAACAAGGAAGTCTCCTAAGCGTTGAGATATGACTGTCTCAAGCTGGTGAAGGGTCTAGTGAACAAGTCCTGTGAGGTGCAGCTGAGGGAACCAGGGTTGCTTAGTTTGGAAAAAAGGAAGTTCAGGAGGGACGTTACCACACTCTGTATCTGAAAAGATGTTGTAGTGAGGTAGGGATTGGTCTCTTCTCCCAATTAACAAGTGATAAGACAAGGGGAAATAGCCTCAAGTTGCACCAGGGAAAGTTTAGATTGGCTAGTAGGAAAAATTTCTTGACCAAAATGATTGTCAAGCATTGGAACAGGCTGTCCGGTGATGTGGCTGAGTCACCATCCCTGATGGTATTTAAAAGATGTGCAGATGTAGCACTGAGGGACATGGTTTAGTGGTGGACTTGCCAATATTAGGTTTACATTTGGATTTGGTGATCTTAAAGGTCTTTTCCAACCTAAGTGATTCTATGATTCTATGTAATTCCCCTTTCTTGGCCTGGTGGATCTGAAATTCTCACCCTCAAGATTATCAGGACGCCATCTGGACTTCCTTTGAGCTCAGCACATGGGATTATATCTTTTTTTTCTCCCCATCAGTGCAGCATCTCACATGTCCCTCTCACCAACACTCTGGTAGTCCTGCATTTTGTATCTCTTGCTATTCCAGGGAGCCCAAGCATATATGCTTGGCATGTGTGCCAAAGCCAATAGTTCCTACTGTTTCCAGTGTGTTGGTGGTTGAGACTTCATTCTCTGCTGCTTAACACTTCACTGGCATTTGGCACTGAGGGTTTTGCTGTACAGAGTGCCTCTCCCAGAGCAGGTAGCACAGGCTGTTTAACCTGTCTTTCCTCATGGAAGACACACATTGCTTTTTTTGGAAGAGAATTCTCACCCTCTTCTGCTTTGACCAAGGCTCTGTGCTGATACATCACTCCTCCTTCCACTGACAGGGAAGTTGGTTCTTCCCTTGCCATTGGCCTCAGTTTGGTGGTTGGCTGCCTTGTGGCCATTACCTTGTCGTGAAGTCTAGTTATCTTGACAGAAACCAAATCTTGTCCACAGCCAATGTCTGTATAAAATAGAAAATAAAGTATGCATGCCCATGCTAATAATTTCAAAAATCAGGCTTAGCTAGGCTGTAAACCAAGTTAGGTCCAGTCCTAATCAAGCTGTTAGGAGACTACACATGATGAGGCAATCCATCCATGTTGCTGTCTGTGTGGGTACACCTTAATGCTTTTTGTAGCTCTGCTTTGGCATCCCAGAGGAACCTGCTACAGCTCTCACCTTCTCTCTTGTTAGCACAACTGCTTATATTTTGGTGCAAATGAAGGGGAACAGCCGGTGACTTGTTTTACTGTAGTGTGAGGAAAATCTATTTCAGTGCCTGAGGAAGGAACTGCTGGTTGCAGGTGTTCACGAGAGATGTGTTCCTCTTTGCCCCTGTGCTCCTGGAGGGGAATTCAGCAGAAAAGGACCTGCATGTGGAGCACAGTCCTTGACTTCCCCAAAGCTATATAAACACAGCACATGTGCTGGTGGGCCCCGGTGTGCTGAGGGTGTGTCCCCCCCCCGGTAGAAAAGAGGTTTAGATGATGTGCTGGGTTTATATGTTAACCTGTGAAATTTTTAACCTTTTTGTTCATACACAGTTTGTAATGGATGTTTGTTGTTCACATCTAAGGATTCTTTTCATTCCTGACTCATTTACTGAAATTTTCAAGAGGATGAGCAGCAAATAACAATAGATAAATAATGAATGAATAACAGGTAGTAGTCCAGCATCTTATCCCTAAGAGTCTGCTTGCATCTCACTGGCTGTAATTTGCCCACTTAGTCTCTGACCTGGTAGAACTCTTGAACGCATATAGAAGTGTATGAACAGTTCACTAAAAATGTTTTTTGTTACTTACTTAAAATTAGACATGTCAGTAGTTCCCTGTGAAGATGATGTGTCTATTCCCATGCTTATGGGCAATGCATTAGGCATCACTCTTTCACATACTCACAGAAATGCTTTCTCTCTAGTGAAATGTCACCTCCTTTCTTGAGCTAAATGTTTAATTCCTCTCACTCACAGATCTAATACCACAGTGAATTAAATGTATTGATGAATCAGGACTGAAAACTACAGTAATTATAGTTGCTTAAAAATAATTCCACCAGACATAGCTTGGAGATGTCATTTTCTGTAGGCATGTATGCTCTATGTATAGGTATATAAAACAGCGTGTGGGAACGAGATGCTATTTAACTCGTAAATGCAGAGCAGAATTTTATTGGTCATAGTAAATATTTGTTCAGGGAAAAAGAGCGGAGGTGAGAACAATCCATATGAAAAGAAAGCACATTAGTACCCAGAACACTGAAAATATTGTTCAAGGACAGTTTATCCTTGTGGAAAATATGACCCCCTGTAAAGCTGCTGAGTCTGTTTGCAGATCTTTTCAAAACAGAGTCCTTGCATTTGCCATTTCAGTTTGTTTTGGCTGTTGGTGTCCAAACTACATTCCTAGCAAATTGCATGAAGTGCTTATTCCATTATTTCTATTGTTATGTTTCTCAATAGAATGTGGTTATCTTTAGCTAGTGTCATGCTTTAGTACATTAGCACTAAAATGCACCGATGATATTGCAGAGAGTGTGAGGCAGCTGACATTGAACTGGTACCTTGTACCTTGTCTCCAGAGATTCCTAAATGAGAGGTTGCTTCAGCTTAAAATGAAGAAAGAATATTTGCATTTCTTCATAATCTAGTCTACTCTTGTGAAACTATGACCTGTGCCAGTTCATATATGTTCTGCTCAAACTCTGTCCAGGTGCTGGGATTTGCTTGACTGGTCCTAACTGGTTTTTGGATGAGAGCTGCTCTAATCTGCTCTGAATTTTTATTTTGCGTGGCTTCAGTTTTCACATAATGAGCCAGCTTTATCTGTCATGTGCACAGTTCTGCTTTCTTCATGTCCCAGTTCATAATTTTGTTACATGCCTTTTGTCCATAGAAAATAAAGGAATCAGGGAACTGAAATTGAATTAGACCCAAAACGTGCTTGAGTTTCCTGTTTTTCTTGTATTAAAATACTTTTTCTATTGAGACCCAACATGCGGCAGTTTCCTAACCACAACCACAGGGACTGAAAGAACACCCTGAGTTTTGTCAGACAGCACAGGGAAAGGGGCAGATCTGGAAGAGGGCTGGGGATGTGCTGGGCAGGGCAGCGTGGGGAGGATGCTGTCCTGCTGCACTGGCAGCTGCTCTGCTGCTGGTGGGCAAACGAGTTATTTTTGCCCTGGACACTGGCAATGACTAGGTTTGTGGTTCACCCCTTGTCCAAGTCAGATGTCATCTTTCTCTTTCATCCTCCTTCCCTGCTGTTTTTTCTGCTGCCCATTCTTTACTCTCATCTTTTTTTTTCAATTGTATCCCACTCCTCTTTCTCTCACTCTGTCCTCATTTCTTCTCCTTCTTTAGCCAAACAGGCCTAATGAAATATAAAGCCTGACTTTTCCTAAAGGGAGAGGATGTCCTTTTTTTTTAAGTTATGCACCTACCTAGTTGTTTTCATTTTGTAATTGCTATAGTCACAACTGGGAACACTGATAGCCCCTTTAATACAACCACTAAAAGCCTTTTGATTTAAAATGATGTTTTCAATTTTACAGCCTCTCTCTGCTTCTGGTAGTATCTTTCTGGAAAGACTAAGTGAAGAGACAAAAGAAAGCAGTGCAAGACCTGCCTCCAGCAATATTTCCACAGCCCTATTACTGGGGAGGACTGCTCACACTGATGTCACTGCTAGGAGAGCTCATCATCGAATGTAAAATACGTTCAAAAGTTGCTTTATTATAAGATTAACAGCTCTATCATGAAAACCAGCAACACTCCCAGGCTTGAGGGAATCAATTCTGCTGCATTCTAAGCCAGGACGTCGTTCTGATTTTTTTTTTCCTGTGGAAATACTCATAAATTTGACCATGATACTTGGAGATGAATGAGACTTTTGAATACAGCCCCTTGAATCCACCTTCTCTCCTTCCTTTGTTCTAAGAAGAAGGTACTCTCTCTGAATCTTATATCCCTTAGTAAACTAAAGGATATTTTAGATATCTTGCTGTTTGTTTTGGACTAAGTGGTACTGTTTGGGGTGTAATGTTCTTTTTGGTGTGAATAGGGGGAGTAGAATTTGTAGTTCCTGTCTCAAGAAAAAAAGATCTTTTCACAATAGATAACAAAACATTTTTTTCATAGGTAGGAGGGGGAAGCATGCTACAAGATCAGAATTTTGGATACCTCCCAGTTTAAGGAAGCTGTGATTTGCCCTATTCTTAATGGTAATAAGAGGAAAAAACCACAAAATAACAAAAGACCCCAGAAACATGATTAGATTAAATTTGCAAGGATTTTACCTGTATTGACAAATTCTTTAATACAGATTAATCGGATCCTTAATTTAAACACTAATTTTATGATCCACCCAACAGTGAAAGAAAGGCCATTGATTATTCATCCATTACTTCATATAGAAGACCAACACAGGTTTATTGAAGTCATTTGCATACTTTCTAAAGTCAAATATTAATACACACATGCCTTTCCTAAGCTTCAGCCCATCATTAGAGCTCTGTGATCATCTTGCACTAACATTCGGGTCTAAGCTTTACTGCATAGTAAAATAAAACTACATTACACAGTTCAGCAAAACACCATTGCTGTGTTGAATAATCGTTTTTTGAAGCTACTGAATGCAACCTTTAATTAATATTTCATCTATGGCCAGGTTTAGTACCTTGAATAAGCCCTAATAATATTACTAACTCCCAGCTTTCTTAGAGTTATAGTTTTGAGTCTGCTTGCTTGTTTGTGGTCATGTCTAAAATTATCTATTTCAGTTATAAACCTAAGAAAACAAGGAGGAATAATCTTCTAATGGCACACAGAAGTGGGCCCTGCACTGGATATTTTAATGTGCTCTCTCCCATTATATTTGCATCATGTCTTCCTTAATTGCTTTTGATACGGGCTATCACTTTCCTCCTTAAAAGCCTCAGGATCACAGTTCAGTCGGGAGGCTGTGTGTTGATTGGACCTGTTGCTACTGGGGCCTTTCCTACAAGCACTGTTTTCCCCTGCTGTCAAATCTCCCCCCACCTATTCATTCCTCCTGCTTAAGGCCTGCTTGACACTGTTGTAATGACTTCCCCTGGGAGATGTACAATTGGATTTGTAAGTTCCCACATGGCTCCTGCTTTTTAATGTTTGCTCCTGAGTCAGCATTCTATGCATGGCTGACTGGAATAGAGTGAAAATTTAAATAATTTCTGTTCTATTTCCTGGTTGCAGAGACAAAGTGTACTTCTGAAAAAGCTTTAGGGATCTTATACTCTCACATACAATTATTTTGTAATATTTTGTATCCCCAGTCTTTCCATTTCCTAATCTTAGTAATACCTAACCCTTTTTGTTTATAGATAAATACAATGGGTGCTGGATTTTTTTATCACACAGCAGCACCCTTGACAGCCACTACAGGCTCTGCTCCAAGTTGCACTTGGTCATCAAATATGTGGCAGTGTGAGGCTAAACTTGTATGCTGGTAGAACAATGATCTCATAGCTAGATGCTGGAGTAAAATTAACTTTGGCCAAATGTACATTTTAGAGCAGGGATAAATGCTTGTCCCCTGTGTCCTAAGAAAGGGAAGGTTTTTTCAGGGAATCTCTGGATTCCACAAATGCTTCTGTAGTTCAGAATCAAATTATTGCTTTTCTACAAACAGTGTGGGGGTTAATGTTTCTTCTGGTTCAGCCATGATGGGTTCAGCCTTGCTGTACACACAGGCTTGTATCCTTCCATTATGTGTTGATAGTTCTCATTCTGCCTTATACTTTGGCAGGGAATGATGCAATCTATCAGAAACTCTGAGCAATTATCTTCTTTTGGGCTGTATAGCCTTAGTAATCCAGGTAGCAATTACCCAATCAGAATATTTGGCAAGTAGTTTGTAATTCCTGTGGAGAAAGCATATGCAAGCCTGGCTCTGACCTGATTAACTTTCTTAGCTCCCTGACTCTACCATGCAGTACTGAACACCTAAGGGGAACTAGCATGTTCCCAGGTACCTCTGTCCTGAACAACATCAGTGAATGCTAATCATCCCTTCTGGATTTGGTGCTCCCTTTCATCTTGGGCTGGCTACATCCCAGGTGGGTGCAGCTTCTGGCAGCATGCCCTACGATGTAGGTGTTATTCTCAGAACAGAAGCAGAGGGCTGCCAGATGTCCAGTGTCACCTGCCCGTAGGAAATTTTCCTTCCAAATCTCTGAGTGGATTGTTTCACCAGGTGACTGGGCTTGTTGTTGCGGTCTGCTGATATGACCATGTGACAAAATGCTTTGCTGGCTTCCGTGTTCAAGGGAAGTGGAATTTTAACTTGCTCAGTTGTATTTTGCAGCTGCAAAGAAGGAAAAAAAAATAGAAGTAAGAATACAGTACAGGATGGACCAGCATGTGTCTTATTTCCTGCATTCTGGCAGCACTCTTGGGGAGGAGGGACACAGCGCTCTGGCAGTGCCTATGGGCCAAATCCTCACAAGTTCAAGAGCTGCACTCAGGCGTGGAAAGAAAGCTCATATGAGGATGTTTTTAATCCATAGGTGATTAAGAGCCTTGCATACAGAAAGCTGTTCAGTTCATAACAACTCATGTTCATTTTATGGTGTTCCCTTTTCCTGCTTTTCAGCTGTGGCTGTAGATGGCCTTATAATTTTCTAAGTGTTTCTTAGCTTTTTTGGACAAACTTATCCTGTGCTTCCTTGCATGCTGTCAGACTTAAGCAAGATAGAAACACTGCCTGAGGCCTAATTTCCTGCAAGATCACCTTCTTGTTCAGGGCATCAAACGTTTTGCACAGAAATATGTATGATGTCACTAATATGAAAAGGTTTGGGATGGTTGAGTATGTCCCTTTCCTCAGCCTGCATCTGTCTGATATGACCAGTAGCATGACCAGTTGCTCTTGACTTATCAAAAGGGATAGCTTATTTTTTTTTGAGCTGGGTTGTCAAAGGTGGCCCTTGACTAGACTTGATCTCATTCTCCCAGAGCTTAGTGGGGTGGTTTAACTGCTCATCTCTTGACAATAAATTTGGTAGTCAGAGTCACAGCAAAGAGGTACAAGGAAGTTCTTTTAATCTTCATGCTACTTCATGGGTGAGGTCAAGTTCTTACCCTATGATTCACCAGCAGATTTCATCAAGTTTAAGAGGTGAAAATCAGCTCCCTCATGTTTCTTTGTCAGTTCCCACATATCAGCATTCCTCTTCATCATGGCATAAGGAAAATGGATGTGACTCACACTTCACAGGTTTTAGGTAAAGCAGAAATTAGCACATAATCAATGTTGAAGGTTGTGACAGTGTTACAAGTGGTGGGTCACTTTTCTTCTTAGGGAATTTGCTTGACTCCCTCTGAGTTTTCCAGAAAAGAGCTAAAAAAGAACACAAAAAAAGGAGAAGTGCAGTGAGGAAAGGAAAAAGTGCTCCTGTTTTTTGTGGCACAGAGCGAGCTGCCAGGTTAGTTAATATCTGCAGGGAGATTGTGTTTAGTACTGGTGGTTGACTGGGCGCCACTGCATTCCTTGCAGCAGGACTCATGCCAACAGCATTACACCATCAGCTCTGAGGGATCACCAATAAAACAAACTGTCAACAGGACAGGAAAACACAACAGTTTTTGATACCAAGGAAGAACGAGCTTTAGTGGCAGTCTAGCTGTTCTCTTCACTGCTGTGATCATCCCTGGAAAATGAAAGTGTCAACACATTTGTAGTCTTTTCAGCCTGTAACAGTGGTTGGTGTCAGGAGTAGAAGGGTTTTGCGTTGTTTTTTTGTTTGGTTTGGTTTGGGGTTTTTTACTATAAATTCCATCAGTTCCTTTCTTCCTTCTCTTTAGCAACAGGCTGTGGGTCATTGGTATCAATTACTCAGATCTCTCTCATGCCACACCTAAACTAAATTGTCAATAGGAGTTGTAGAAGAGTCACACATCATTCCAGCAACTGTAGTATCTGTTGGGAAACGCAAAAACACCAGGTGCATAGCTGCTGGATAGAGTTTCCATTTACTTTACCTGGGGGTTTTCTGTAACATGCAGCAATGTACGTCACATGCAGAAAAAAAGTAGGTGGAAGGTTCTTTCCAAACCACAGTGACTGAAAGAATGTACGTGTCAGGTAAGCTGTATGCTGACATGCTCATGTGCTCTGCAGAGGAAAGGGTTACCTTGTCAAGGAAATCTTCCTGGTGCAGGTGTGCATCCCAGCAGATTCATTCAGAGACTGAGAGATGAGAACGAGCCCTCCCTCAACTGACATGTACAGACAGCATTTTACCCATTTGTCTCCTAGGACATTTGCTAGCTGTCTCGTTAATCTTTTACTCAAAGTCAGACATATGTATTGATGGAGAAACAAATCATAGACCACAGACCCCCTGCCTTGCATTCCTCACCTCCTCAGCATAACACTCCATAGAATTGTACAGACAGTACCAATATTTCAGTGGGTTTGTAGCTGCATTTTCTTGCTCTTCTAAAGCACCTCTTCCACTGCTCTACTTATAAGCTGTCTTATAATTTGTACTGGTGAGTAACTACTTACTCTCTGCAGTCCATCACATACATCTCCTCATTTTGTGTGCATATGAATCCTGTATCTCTGAAGTTAAGGTGGTTGAGAAACTGGAATTGAAATTTCCTTCTTTTAACACAAAGTCACAGGGTGTTCCATGTACCTCTTGCTGACCTTCTGGAGGCTTTATAAGCACCATTAATTTTACTTTCTTCTAACTGAGCAACAAAAATTCAGGGCCCAATCCTCAGCTGGGTGAATTGTTTTAAACTTTATAAAGAGGGAATAAGAAACTTGTGAGCTAGTAGCAGAGTATAGAAAGGGAAGTAATTTCAGGAACAGAAATATCTGTAAAGTTTAATCTCCAGTTATCTTGCCTCTGACTTCATCATCATCTGGTCCCAACAGACTTTGTGAGCTAAACCGAATCAGATTAGCCCAGTACTTAAATAAGAGAGCCTGGAGGTGTTGCCTTGGTGTTAAATAGTGATCTTCTATCTTAACCAAGCAAGCAGATTCTTTTGCATCTTGCATCATTGCATTATCTGAGCCTTTCTTGCATGTTTGCCTTCAAGTCTGCCAGGCTGATTGGTGGGGATTAGTGTCTGAGGTTTTCCAACCCTAATTTCATTTTTAATAGTATTTATTTTCTTCAGCAAAACTCTGCATACACACATGCTGCATCTCATTTTAAGTGAGGTGAGAATTTCTTTAAACAGTAATTATTTGAAAGGAAGAATACCCTTCAAGTCCTGTAAGAATATTGTTTATAAATATTTGTGCGTTGCATCTCTGTAAATAAAAAATACCAAAGCAGAACAAGGATTTATTTTCAGTTCTCTTTAATCTCAGATTTATGCTTTGTACTGTATGACATGGGATTGACCCTCATTGGACTGGATCCAGTCTGAATTCATATCTCACTTAAATCCATGTTTGTACATTGTTCAGGGTGTTTGGTCAGGAAGGTTCAGCCCGTCTGTTTCAAATAATTCATACTTCTAGTGTTCAGTCTCAGTAAAATCCGTAAGAACTCTAGTAGGCTTTGTAAACACTTCTTCAAGTGAAAATGTATTCTTCAATAGAAATTTAGGTTTGGTACAGTGATAGAACATCTCCTCTGCTCTCTGTTTCATTTCTTGCTAAACATTTTTTTTTAGCTTCTAGGTTCCCCTCACAAAAAAATTCCCCAAAACCTTTGTGCAGTGCCTAGCACAAGGGGGCTGGGATCATAGCTTGTTTTATAATAAAAATCACCATTTATGAGTCAAAATGAGAAATAAGTTGTAAAGACTATTGATTCTTCTCCAAGATGTAGTCAAAGATTTGTAATAACTGGTTCAATGGACAGCCCAGGAAAGAGAAGTTTTCTGTTCTGGAAGCCACTGTTGGTGATAATGATGTGACCTTTGCCACATTGTCCTGCTAGATCCTTCAACACTGGAATAAACTACTTCTAGCTGTACTTCAGTTGTCAGTCCAGCTCCATCCTTGGTCTTCCTATGGAAGTCTGTCACAAAGCCACATCCTGCTGTGATGGTAACAATACTAGAGAACTAGTAGGAAATAACCTTCGTGTAGTGTACTTGGAGACAAACAGTTAAATTATGAAGTTCTTATTACAGATATAATAATAACAGTTTGTAATAATCTGGGTCAGATTTGACTTTATAAACCCATTCTGGAAAGTACATTAGTCCATCTCTCACCCTGGGTTCACTGAAGACATTGAAGTTCAACATGTAGGTTAAATTGAAGATTGCGTTCAATATTGGATTTTATACAGACTAATTTGTTGTCTGGGAAGTCGTAAAGCTCAAGAGGAGGCTGAAAATCTAGTGAAAGTGCTGTGGCAACTCACTGTAAATTTCTAAGTCCTTGGCGGGGAAACTACATCCAATTATTGTTACTTCTCATACACTGAGATCAATGGGAAATTCTTTGGGGAGTGGCATCATTGTTTTGCTCTGTATTGTGTTCATGGTTGGTCCGTGGCTGTGCCTCCTGGGCTGAAAGATATTATTACAATACAGATGGATTCCCTCCACCTCTGCAAGTGAATTGAGAAGGCCAGGTCTGGCTCATGTGCCTTGGGGTGATCTGTGGGAGCAACCGCCATGCCTGCCTTCCTGTTACTCTGTTGATGGAGGTGCTGGAATGCAAAGGAGACAAAGTGCCAGTGCATCTGCCAGCCTGTCCTGCCTGGCTGGGTTTCATTGTTCTTCTCTTAATTTCATCCAGCACTTCATTCAGGGAGCAGTAATGCAAAACTTAGCATCCTCCTAGATGATTTCTTGCTCTCTTACTCAGCCTCCACGCCCTCATTGGGGTCAGCATCCTCCAGATATTCACAGCCTACCACGCTCCCCTGCCTCCCCCGTCCTTTCCCCCAGCAGCTTGCTGTCCTTTAGCCAGGTTACACATATTTTTTCAATCCCAGTTGTTCATGGTCTGTGAGCACAAGGCTTAGTGGAGTGCTGTGCTGCCAGCACTGCACGACACCCCAAAGAGAGCCTGGCTGCGGCTCTGCCTGTTTTCACACCTCTCTGCAGATGGACTCTGTGGACCCAGCTCCCCTCCCCGGCGCCCCTGCGGGCACCCTGCCCACCCTTGGCCTCTGCTGTCAGAATGACTTTGGCAACTGCCACTGCAGGATTGCATCACCGTGCGTGGCTCCCAGGTGGCTGCAGCTTTCAAACTGGCCTATCAGCTTGTCTATCTGCTATTAGGCTCTTATCTTGCCTATCTATCTGGGGTATCAACTTCTGGGCTGCTTTTGCTGCTTTAATTGCAGTTTGGGCACGGTAGCACTGGGATGTGGGTGCTAGGTCAGCAAACATAAATCCTGTGGTTTTTCAGGCTTGGACCACACTTTTCACGGCATTGCAGGAAATGGAGGCTCAGCAGGCTAAGGAACGTGGGAAGTAAGGCGAGTGCAGCATCCACTCAGATGTGCCTCAGAAGCAGCTCAGGGAAGGGAGCGGCACAGCTAACTGGCACCATGAGGAGACGCCAGCTTCCCCTCTGTGATTTATATATAAGGGGTTTACAGTGGGGTGGGGCCAAATAGGGTTGGTAGGAAACAGGCTCACAGAGTTATGTGGGATTAGTGAGGAGTAGAGGCAGCACAGGACCGGGCAGGGGACCTGCACGTGGGACGGCTCAGCCACAGAGGCAGCTGGCACTGGAGCTCTGATAAGGAGGAGAAACAGATGGCCACGCAAGCCCTTACACATGCCTTCCTGATAGGCCTGCTGAAGGCTGGTCCACGTCCCTTATTCCCCAAACAAAAATGCATCTTTTCCCTTCCCTTTTTTGAAGAATTCATATGGCTCATTAAAGTTTACTGCCATAAACACACTCTTGCACTCTAAGCCCAGATATGTTGCTGCTGCTTGTGAGTGGCACAGGATCAGTCCCACTTGTGCCTCTACTACGTTGTTGTGACATGGTTACAGAGCCCTTTCCTCAGCGCTACAAGTTTGCAGTGTTAAAAGAAAATCAGGAAAAAGGACAAAAGAAGGAGAGATACAAATTATGTAAGATACCTTGAAAATAACTCCAGAATTGGCCTTGATACTGAGGGAAGCATGTAGCAACTCACAGGTGTGCAGAAGGTAACAGACAGACTGATGAGTGAAATTCATTTAAGAGGTGTTCCACATCATGGAGGTAAGAGTGGTGCAGTGCGATGTGACAGCTACCTCTGGAAACCTTTTAGCTATATGGCAGAGAGCAGAATACAGGGCAGAAGGCAAGAAGAGCCTAGGTAGTGCATAGGTGTATGAGGCAAAGCTCCAGCATTCGGTGTCCTCTCCACTGTAGTTCATTGCTTGCAGGCTTGTGTTATGCAGCTCTGTCTATTCTCCCTTACTACGCAGCCACCATGGGGATGAGGTTTGGAAAAAACACAGAATGTTTCTAGTAGTGCAGATGTTTTCAATGAATTCACCCTTCAGAACTGAAAGTGAAGGAGGCCTGGAAGGGGAAGAGTGTTTGTAGTGAAAAATATTCGGCTCATCCATATGTAGACCCAACGTGAGCCTGGGAGACACTGAGTGCTCCCTGTGAAGTGACAAGTGCCCTCAGTCTTCACTGAAGTTCTGCTGAAGGGAGTTGGTATGTCTGCATAGCAGTGGCAGCAATGACTGCTTTTTGGCTGGGTAAATTAGCCTTTGTGGCTGTGCTTCGGCTCCTACAGTATGCATGCTTCAGTATCTCTTTAGAGGCTTGTCTGATGAAAAGAGAAAACATTCAGCATCTTGCCAGATCGGGGCCTGGATTTTGAAATGTTTTTGCAGGTTAAAATGAGAATGCATATGCATGGACTTGTTTTCAGGCGAAATGAGCACTTGAAGCTTACAGAGTTGGGTGTAAATTTTAGATATTCTGAGCCTCCAGAAATCAGCTCAGAACATTTTTTTCTTCTGGTACTATCCTTACTGCCCCTGCTTCCACCTCCTCTGCTGTTATATACTGTTTTAGCTATGAAACTATACTATTTAAAGTATTTATGACACCATTTGTTTGGGAAACAGTGTAAAATCTGCTCTATCTATTCTATTTAGAGGTTTGCACTGCTACTCAACAGTGAAAACCCCTGTGTGACTTCCATGTAAAATTAGTCAACAACAGTGAAATCTAGTGCAAAGGCTTTGGATGTCACTCAAAATAAGTCCCCCTTTCCTCCATGATGGCTCTATCCACTAGTGACCTGAAATCTGGCCTGTTTCACTCCCTGTGAAATGCCTGGGTACAAATTTACTCCCTAATATCTTCCAAAAAAAAAGCCCCATGACCCAGTCCACACAACTTTAACATTTAAGAGAACTTGTAGAGATGGAAAATTTGTGTGAGGACCCTTGCCACTGTACTATCTCAAATACTATCCTAATTCTATAGAATATGATCAGTTGTAATCTTATGTGAACAGGCTTTCTTGTGTTACAATATTTCTGGAAATATTTAAAAAAGTGCTGATATATATACAAAAAGGTGGGTATTGTTATAGGTCTATCTATCTGTACTTTTGATGCCCTCCCTCCTTATCCCCACATCTGTTTCCAAGAATGTCATACCTGGAAAGAATCATTTCAAATTAATTCAATTTGTTTCAAAGCAGCCTAAGCTTCATCCCTCACAGGGGCCACTCAATCATATTACTGCTCCTGTGAAACTCCTAATGGGACACAAAACAACTAAAAGTAGATTCAGGTGATCTCACATATTAAACATACTAATTAAATCTGGCAGCAAAATGACTTTGTGAATTTCCTTTAATCCTGTTTTTAAATTAGGCCATATGTATTTTGACTCTAGGTTTCATGTGCTCTCTTTTCTATGAACTTCCTTTTAACTATGTCCTCTGGCCACTTCACATCCAATTGTTTGAAAATCAGTTTTAGACAATAACTCTGGATTATTAAATATGAAGTGTCTAATTCTGCTTTCAAATTGACCTGTTCCTTTAAAAACCTTAGTGAATATCTCACATGAGAGTTCAAAGCTGTACCAATCTGACTGTCCCTATTAAAAACCCAAATGTGCTGGATCTCTGTGTTTTATGAGAAACGCTCCCTAGAGGAAAACCAGCTTTAGGAAAGTGGAGATGCTTGCCTTAAATCACTAGTACTTTTCCCATTGTCACTTTATAACATTGCCCATGGGAGAATATGAGCTTATTTGTACATTTTGCAGTGACATGCTGATTAACAAGGGTAGCAAGGGGCAGGCTGACTAACAAGGGATTGTTCTTGAAGTCCTCTTCTGTACAGTCTTGATATTTAACCCATTCTGTTAAAAGTTTGGCTCGCTGTTGAAGGAGGTCTCTGGTTAGCCAAAATGTTAGACATCAGTACCTCCTTGAATAAATAATTAGCCCTGATTGGTGCACTCCCATATTGTGCATATTTTAACTTCACAAAGTGAAAGCTCCAGAGGACATCCAGGATATATAGCAGTACCTGAACGGACTTTTTTAGGGGATGGGAGAAAGTTTTGTATTACTTCTGGGACCTAGAATATGGGTGACATTTTGTTCTCTTGTGTTTTCTGGGGCTTTTTATGTATTTCAGGTGGGGCGTGGGGTGTGGGTGTGTTGGTGAAAATGTTCACAGTGTTCACAGGCCATTCTGGGCAGAATATCTTTTTGTATAATCTCAGAGAAACTGGACTTGGTGAGCTAGGTGGTCTTGTTCCTCTTCATTGTATCCTCCTGACTGCACCAGTGACATAAAATATGCAATAAATAGTACAATCTATAGTAGCACTGCTTTCACATAATAGCTATGGCAGCAAAATTCTTTCCTGAAGCAGCTTGCTAAAGCATCTGAGCCAACCATTCAGTGGGTGTAACCTGTTACAGCTCTGTCAAGTTACACAGGACTCCATCAGTTCACTGCGGCAGCACATCTGGCCACTTTTGTTCCACCAAAAATTAATGGATGGGAAATTTACATAGACATGCACACAGACACGCAGCAGTGCACACCCAGAGTACGTACCAGCACGTACTCATCAGAACTTGTGTTTTGCTGGGATGATAATCTGGTCTGTTAGAGTGTGCTTGTGCCAGCACAGTTCTCTTGATCTCCATGCACTTAGTGACTCCTCCAATGGGCAGTAATGTTGGAAAGCAAGGAAAAGTTACCAGCAATACACGTGGGTTTGGGTATGCAGATGTGCACATAGTGCAGAGAAAATAAGTGGCATTGAATAAATGTCCTATCAGCAGAGATGTGAGGTAGTCACATGACTCAGGAGTTTGCTGAAATGATTGATGCTAAAAATGTTATACCACTGCACTTCACACAGTGCACATTAAAGAAAAGCCAAGTCAGGGCATATTAAATTTTATTGAGAGTGGGTTTTGCAACTTTTTAAGAGGCTATGTGCCATGCTTCCCTTTTTAGGATCCAACTACCAAAATTAAAACCAGTAAATCTTTCTAAAAATAATCTGAGAAAAACTTTCCTCTACGTGAAAAGGAAGCATGTTAATGTCCTCATGCGCTTTGATTTTCCATAAAAATATTGCCTTGTTGGAAAGTGCAGCCTATTCCCTTTACATGATACCAAACTC
Source organism: Myrmophylax atrothorax (assembly GCA_026770055.1). Taxonomy (NCBI): domain Eukaryota; kingdom Metazoa; phylum Chordata; class Aves; order Passeriformes; family Thamnophilidae; genus Myrmophylax; species Myrmophylax atrothorax. The sequence goes on along the minus strand of JAOXXN010000446.1, from coordinate 102,202,832 downwards.
TTCACTTTGTTGCCAATGGTGTGAGACTGGATGTGTCCAGTCCTGGGGTTCAAGCCAGTAACATCCATAGGGATGGGAGGATGCTTTCCACTAATGGAGGCTGAAGACCCTGACTGCAACAGGTTGCCTGAAGAAGTGAACAGGATTTGGACCACTAGATTTTGGGAAGATGGAGTTGTGGGAAGGTGAAGGATTTAAAAGTTAATCAGATACAAATTTATTGCATGGATTTTAATGAGGAATGCATGCTTTGTGGGCATATCTGTATGCATACTCACTGTTTGCATTCAGTGAGCAAAGACACATGTGAAAGGTGTTTGCATAACATGAATGGGAAGTAGGTAGGGTAGTTCTTTCTCACAATCACGCTCTTTCTGTTTATATATATGTATAATTTATATTTATTGCTAAATATTATGTAGTCAGACTGTGGCATATATTAGGCTTGCTATTTCACTATTGTATGTTGAATTCTTGGATAGAGATGCAGTAAAAATAAGCAGGGTCCTGGGAGGTGATCATTTCCAGTTAAAGTGGCATGTAATTTAAATAAGCAATAAGGAAAGAGGTTATCTTATTGATTTTGGAGAATTTCTTCTCTTTACTTGGAGGCAGAAACAGAAGTGCTATTCAGATATTTTAAAACTGTGCCTTTGTGTCTTCCTCTACATCTAGAAAGTGCCCTGCCCAATTTGTGCAACTCTAGTTTGAACATAAGAATAGTGACCATTTCTGTGCAACTGCGTCTGTTTGGTGGGGTTGGGTAGTGAATGGTGAATGTGAAGGGAAGCTCCTTTGTTACAGCTGGCTAGAACCAAAATGTGAAAACATAGGTGGAAAGGACAACCCTGTGTGAGCTCAGATAGCTTTCCCATCTATTAAAATCTCTCAGCCTAGATTGTAGGAACTGCCTCCTGGTAAAATTGTGGGATGTGTACTGCAAGTGCAGGCGGAAAGCTTAATGCTTTCTGGAAAAGGTAATGAGTAAAGGTTGCAGCGAACACCAGAACAGCCTTGCCTTCCCACTCTGCCCAAATGAGCACTTTCTCTGCAACTATCGGCAGTCATAATTACTCTTCATCTAAAACATCTCTCATTACAGCCTTTATTGTATTGGCAGTAAGCGTGGAACAAGCCAGTGCTGTACTAATAGTTTTGTGCTGATAAAAACCCAGTCAAGCCAAACAGAGAAAATATTTTTTAAAATGTGCTCTGAAATGCTTTCTTGCAGTGCTAAGAGCAGTTTACAGGAGATGCTGAAAACAAAGTGCAAGGTGTAGACAGCATGTGTTTGCTTTTTAAGACCAGGGTAATGTCTAGGAAAAACTTGCTTTCGAAACATGCTTTAAACAGAGGAGTAGTGACTTTATAGTCATGCAAGTTCCAGCAGAGCAGCTGGGGCTGGACCTGTTTGCACCAGAAGTTGGTGCAATCTGAAGCAAACCTTGATGCATCTGTCTGGCGTCAGTGGGACATTTGCCATGAACAGCTCTAGGAGCTAGAGCCAGGCCCCCACAGGGGCCAGGGCTTCTTGGGCATCTCTTTTTGTTCATCTGAGCCACTTCTGCCCATTTCAAAAATTGTGGCCAATTAGCTGTAAAAACAGATGTGCCTGTGATATTTCTCTTCCTCTAAAGGTTACAGCCCAGATTGCTCTTGGTGCTTGCATGGCAAAAAGGCAGGAGACAGGGAAGAGGGGAAGAAGCAAGAAACCTTTGCTGGTGTATTTGCACATCTACTGAGACACAAATATGGGGCCTGAGGAGGAATCAGGCTTTTTGTTGCCAGTGACAGCCCTTACAGCAGGGAGGATGGGGGAAGGCTGGGGAAATGGAAGATTGTTCTTTTGTCCCCAGCATCTCAGTACCCATCAGCCTGGAGAAGCCAGGAACACAAACAGCAATGCAGTTCCTCGGGTGTCACTTCATCCCGCTCCCTCAGGCACTGGGACTTTTGGGGTTAACCTGAGCCTCGAGAAATAAGGCACCCCACCTCTCTTCAACTGGAAGACATCAGCTGGCAGGGTCCCAGGGTGTGCCCTGGGAAGGGGTCTCTGTCCTGGCTGTAGAGGGAGCTGGAGGAAATGCGCAAATCCGCGGTGAGCTCAGCTACTGCCCGGTGGATCTCGGGTGCGCTGGGGCAAGGAAGAGGGCAGCCCTGCAGTGCTCCCTGCGCTGCTCCGCTACCCCACGGCCAGCCAGACGCTTTCCTTGGGTTGCTGCGTGGTGTGGACACTCACCGTAAGGCTTGGGGTCGGGAGATCTTTGCAGCGCTCCGTGCGTGCTCCCTGCCGACCCCCGCGCGGTTCAGTGGCTCCTCGGGAGCCGTCTGCCGGTTCCTCCTGTCACCACCTCCTGTACTCCGTGAGTGGCATCAGGGCAGCGGCAGGATGTAACTATAGTCTCTGACTGTTTAGGGCTGTCGTTGCTGCTGACCAACACGTACAGCACAAGGACTCACAAAGGAGAAGGGATTCCTTTTTTTAAATGAGTTTTTTAAGCTTAAGCTTATGCAGTGGACAGGGAGTGCTGCTTAACTAGAAAAGCTGCTTTTAGAGAAAGTTTCCTCATTTTATTTTATGGTGGGAAAAAAAAAAGATTGTTCTCTTGCACGAAATATGATGGGAAGGTCAGAGTCCCCCAGCCAGGGCTGGTGGGACAGGGCAGTGGTGTGAGTCGATATGAGCAAGGAGACAGCCTTGGGCACTTTATACTGCGAGGGCTGGTGAAGCTTTGGATCCCCTCCTGACTGCAGATCTTCACAGCAGCATTCCTTGTGTGACAAGCCTTTTTCACATTTCCCCATTCAGCTGATTGTGGGTGCTGCGCTATTTTAAACCCACATGGAAGTATGTTTTTAGGACCATCTGCTACCGGCCCTAACCCAGATGATACAGTTAGAGCCTGCCCACAGCATCCTCCCCTCCTTCAGACAGTTCCAGGAACAAGCGGTGAGTCAGTCCCGCAGCTGAACTCATATTTAGCTAACCCTGATATCCTGCCTATCAGATAGAAATGCACAACGGCCTTCCCAGGTGCAGGGTCCCGTTGTTCCTATTATTTAGAGTACTCCTGGAATTTAAAAAAGAATCCAACACCAAGGCAAATGTCAGACCAGTTAGTGCATTGACACCTCTTGTTGTGCAGACTGAAGAGGAAGAAGTCATCCCTCACCCTGCCACAGCTTTCCCTGCTTGCTTTTGCTTCCCGGCTGAAGGGCAGTTTCTGCTCCCGACGGGCTGCAGGGCTCATGGCCCTCCCATTGTCCCTCGTTGCAGTGGTGCTGCTGAGGCCGTGGGTCTCCCTTGTGCTGAGACATCTCTGCACAGCTGCAGCATAGTTAATTCTTCCTTCGGGTGCTGGGGGTGAGTGTAGGTGTCTCCTGGAGCCATCTGAAGGCCAGTGTGGCCTGTCAAGGGCCTCCTTTCTCCCACTGTTGTTAAACACACATCTGTGGATCTGGATGAGGCTCTTTTCCTCCACCTTGAAGCTTCCTTGGCCTGAAATAAGGTTTCAGCTGGTGCATCATCTGAAATAACCTCCTGGAGAGCTGCATGACTAAGGCCAGTGTTTATAAGCCCTTACTTGGTGTATTTTAAACTCCTGCTCTTTGATCTCTGTATGATCCAGCAGCCTTTTTCTGGCTATTTGGCAAAACCAGCAAAACATGCCCTGCTCTGTCATCACATTTCTCCTGGTTCCCCTCAGCTCACCACATCGTTTGCGACCCAGCAGATAAATGGCCCATAATTACCTTGATCATATAATGAGGAAAGTTCAGTATCTCTACAGCAGATACACAAGCACCTAGCCCCAGCACAGCCTTCCAATGTTAAGTGACACCCGAGGCTCTGTCCTGTTCCTGCTGCAGTGGAGGTGAATCCCCCACCGCCTCCATGCAGCCACTGACTTGCAAATCTGTAGCACAGAAAAAATCCCCTCTCTGACACTGCCAGCAGTGTTACCTGCAAAATGAGTATGAAAGGTGAAAGTTATTTTATTTAGGCTATGCAGTGGTTGTGTGTTCCCATGTGTGCTCAGATCAAGCCTGGCTCTGAGGACCTTTCACTGGTATCCTGTTTTGATCAATGCTGATTTAAATAAGCATCGTGAACCTAATTATTTTATGCTGCTCACATGACACTGAATTTGCTATGATACCCTTGAGACAGGCAGGCTTTATCCTGCTCAACAGAAACATCCGCAGCTGTACCACACTTTGCTTTAGGCTCCTTGGAGTTACTTCATCGTTGCCTGACAGCTGTGTCCCCTGACCATTATCTGGTGGCCGCATACTTCAATAGCAGACTGTATGTACTGTATGCACTAGACTACAGTGTGACCTGAGAGCTTGGCTTCCTCTCCCAGAGTATATCTTCTGCTACTCTTTAGCATCCTACAGTTTATCTGTGGTCAGCTTTCTTACCCATTTCCTGCCAGCTGCTACTGGTCTTTTAGTCAGCTCCGCCAGGCACACAGGCAATGGTGAGCTTGATGAGCCTTGTGCTGCATTATTTCTTGGATGTACATTCTGCAAAGGCTGCTCTGCAGTTTTGTATACAGGATTTCTTCGTATGTAGCATCATGGCAATTAAAGAATGTCACTCTTAAGAAATACACCTCTTATTCATCACACAGTATCAATTTTATTTCTGTTCTTGCACTGTTGCAGTGTTATGGATGAGGCTTGGAGAGCACGAAATTGTTTCTAGCAAAAATTATAACTGATTTCATCAGCCCACAGAGCCCAGAATTTGGTGTTATTCTTCCCTCCTTTGCCAAGTTGTTCCACAGAGATATTAAAGCAGCTGAGGGCACAAGTCCCTGCTCTGGATCCAGAATTTGGTATTTTACAGGAACCTAATTCCTCTGCCTAAGCCTTTTGGAAAATGGTTTGTTCTCCAAGCTGGGACTGAGGTGATGGCACTGTGGCTCATGTGCTGAGCTCAGTTTGGAGGTGTCCCCATTGCCACAGCAGGATGCAGCAGCTGTGGAGGGTCAATATTAAGGATGTATCCCTTGCTCCTATTGCTCCTGTCAGGGCAGGTTTAGGTTTACTGTTTGGAGCTATGTGGGGAAGCACCTGCTCTGAGGGAACCAAGCCAGTGGAGCTCAAGGCTAGTAAATGTGAGTTTCTTCTCTACCCTGACTTCCCCTGTATGGGGCCTCCTTTCCTGGAGCACCTGAGTGGGCCCAAATGAGATGAATGTTCAGTGGGGCAGGATTCAGCTCCCCAGACTCAGGCTCTGGCCTATCAAAAAAGAATGGCTTTGAAACAGTGAAGTTAAAAGAGCTCAAAGCCTTGCCGAAGTATTTTTTTTTAAAGAAAAAAGTAATCACCCTAATCTTTTATGAGGTTTATGAGCCAGAATGTAATAGATGTAGCAGACCCTATACTGGGGTATGAGGCAGAGTGGGAGTTCCTGAGATTTCTTGTATGCTCTTTGCTAAGCCCTGATGCATACCATCAGTAGCAGTGTCCTTTGTGATTAAGCATAGGGATGGCATGGATAAGGCCATGCCCTTGTCCTGTTCAACCATGCAGCCTAACTGCACACCTGGAAACAGGAGCGCTTAGGCCAAAGGCTGAGGCAGATCACATGGAAAAATCAGGGGGAAGAAATTTGGCTAACACAGTGGAGGTACTGCTGAGCTTCTGAGAGACCGAATATTCATGACACAGTCTCTCAAATGAGAAGCAACTGGTAGGAGGGATTGTATCCATCCTTTCCCATTCAGCATTCATTCTGAAACCTTATGACGATAGCTGTGGATGAGGGTTGTGTTTGTGCTGTGAAACACCTTTTGGAGGAGTCTGTCAATCTCAACAATATGTTGAGGATGGTTAGAGAGCTTTGTCTCACTGTCCTAGAACCAGCACGTGTGAATACTCTGGGTTCAACATTCAGCATTGTTGCCTGCTTCCCTCCTGGTCAATTTACAGAATCACAGAATATTCTGAGTTGGAAGGGACACACAAGGATCACCAAGTCCAACTCTTAAGTGAGTGGCCCATACAGGGGATTGAACCCATAGCCTTGGCATTGTTAGCATCAGGTTTTAACCAACTGTGCTAATCTCCCATAGCTAGGGAAAATCCAGTCCAACTATGCACCACAGAATGCTAAGATGGAAATTACCCATTAGGTCTTTCTGTGCCTGCTGTGGGCATCTGCCATGTATTGAGTAAGTTGCAGATTTTAAGGCATTGGTGCATGTGGCTGCTTTAAACTCAGGTTCCAGTGAATCCACTTGCCTCGGTGAAGCAGATCTGTCAGTATCACTATTTTTCTCTCCACCATTTGTTACTCCAGCAGTTTTGAAATGAGATCTATCTTTCAATAGCAACATTTTTTCATTTTCTCCCAGTAATTGCTAAGGATAGTGAACAGCACTGGGCCAAGAGGTTTCTGTGGGATCTCATTAACATCTTGTGAAGATAGGGATGATTCAGTTAGTATTGCCTTTTTGAGTGCTTTTGGCCCACCAGCTTCTAATTGATTTAATATGAGGTACATTAATTTCTGGATAGTACTAATTATTTTAATCAAAATGCCACGTGGGACTGCATTAAATGCCTCACAGATGTTGAAACCCATACCATAGACACAGCTACCCTTATCTGCAGCCCTCTTTAAGCCTTTTTCAGCTCTAACCGACACTCTAACCCATCCATCTGAGCAGGATGAAGGTGTAGTGCAAAGGAGACATGGAGGCAGAGGGGACTTTGAGTTGTGTCATTTCGAGGCCAGGACTTGCACTGGGTAGTACTAGTCATAGCAATATGGGGGCAGGGGGAAAGACTGTCACCTCATTAACCCTTCCCATTAATCCACTTGATTCCTTGTTCAGTGTTAGGCTAACCAGCCTATGGTTGCCCAGACAGCTTGTTTTTAACCTCTGTAAATAGTGATGCCATATGAGCTTTTTTCCAGTCTGCTGGACATTCTCCAGTAGTCCAGGAAGTGTGAAAAATCAACAAAAACAGTTTGGAAAACTCTTTGGCACATTTCTTTAGTATGCTGAGGTGCAGCTTACCAAGTGCTGCTGATTGAAAAATGTTCAGTTTTGATAGTGGCTGTTTAACTTTCCCCTAAGTAAATGATGGAATAGAAAGGGTTTCCTTATCACTGTGAGATAAGAATACATCATCCCACTACTTTCCAAATACAAACCTGAAATATTTATTGAATATTTCTGCTTTTATGAATCATGACTGACAATTCTGAGATTCCTATCTAGGTTTGGAGCTATCCCATTGTTAGGATTTTGTTTGTTCCTGATTCATTGAAACAGTTCCTCTTTATTGTTCTTACTGGCTGCAGTTTTGTGTGTTGGTGCCTTTAATTTCCTATGGTAATTTCCTCACTGGTGGTATATGTACACCTACTCTGTCAAATCCAGATGCAAGTCCAAAGTCCAAATCTGGGACCCTGATTTTGTCTTGACCCAATACAAACAAGCAGCTATAAAGCTTGAGTTAAGGTTTAATTTCTGAATTTCATCTCCCATTTCTCTGATTCCAGAAGAGCTGCCATATTTCAATGGCACCTCTTATTCAGTGGCTCTCAGTCTTTCAGAGTCAAGATCATAAAAAAACCGATCCCTCTTTTTTTCTTTTTTTTCCCCTTGTGAACCAGGAATGAACTGGTTTGTACTATGACAAAAATACCTATGTTATTTTTTGAATGGTGAATATGGACTTGGTTACAGAGGCTGGTGGATGGGGCTGGTCATCCTCTGCTCCCCATGCAGTGCTCAAACCTGCAGAAATGGAGACTGCAGAGTCTGGGGTATTTCTGCAGGTAGGGAGCAGCTTCCGTCCAGGTGCTGCTGCAGTGTGTATCAATAGGGGTGGGTGGGAAATAATGGAACAGTTGGGAGAAAGGAATTCATTACATCAGGGCTGAGGCTGAGTGCATTCCTGCCCTGTCCTGCTGAGAAGTCACTCGCAGCAGCACTTGGCCTGGACAGCGCGGGTAGGAGGGTAAAGCTGAAGTGCTGCCCTGCTTGGAGTTTGGAGGTGGGTGGCAGTGGCTTCTGGAGGCACAGGGTGGGACGAGTGGGACTTTCTCATTGCTTCCCTCCCAGCTGCTGGGGAGGTGTGAGACATTTTTCACCCTTGTTACTGTCTGAACCAGTGCACTGCCGTCTGCTGCAGTTGTGCCCCAGGGGCTTAGAAAAGCCCTTCTGAGTAACAGTAGATGAATTGTTATTTTGATTGCAACTGGGTGACCATTTATTAACTCTTCAGCTGGGTAAAGTAGTTTAGAAAGTTACGCAGCTGGAAGAATGCTGCAAGACTGGCTTACAACTCTCCTCTCTTTCCTAGTTATAGACTTTGATTTGCCGTAGTTCATTTCCCTCTGAAGTCTGCTTTTTGTAGATAACATAAAGCACTTGGCATAGTGGTTGATAACTGAATGTATGAAGCATGACATTTTCCTAGATACAGTATGCCACATGAACACTTGTCTTTTGTGTCAGAACCCATAAACAAGAGTTGACTGAGGGTAAATAGCTTGCTCAGGTCCTGTGGAGAGGCAGGGAGTGAGTCAGTGCTGAAGGGAGCACGATGTGGTCACAGCTGCTTGAGGAGGGCATGTGGCAAGAGAAGGCAAAGCCCAAGGGCAAATAATCCCTGTGAGCCAGCTGGTAGCAGGTGAGGCAACTCATGATGTGGATAAAAAAAAAAGTATTTTGGAAACTTAATTTCCTTCTTACTTGTTTTTCTGTCCAGTGATTAAAATACTGACATGTTTTTCTGTCTCAGGAGCACAGCAATCCACTTCTCCTCCCACGTCCCCCAGACAAGTGAAACTTCAGTAATTGGCATTAAGGACTGGGACACTCCTGCTGGGTTTGGTTGTTGGCAGTCATGTGACAATGCCCATGCCAAGCCCTCAAGCAAGGCAGTTAACCTCTTGGTTTCTCCCTCACCACCCACAAAGAGAAGTTAAAAATAGCAGCCAGTCTTACAGAGTTCCGGGAAACTTAATTTCTTGGTCAGAGTAAAGCTCTGGGCTTGGTGGCTGGAAAGCCCTCTGTGCTGTAAGATGAAGCATTATGTATACCAGTGAACATGCAGAGCTGTGTAGTATATTTTAAAAGTAATGAAGCTTCACAGTTTCAGCTTTTCTATTAAAGCTTTGCCGAGAGCTGGATTCACACTGCTGTGCTGAGACTTAGTAAGGGTGTGTATGAAATGAGGGAAAATGACTGCCCTTCTCCTTCGCAGTCCTGAGGGTTTTATACCAGCAGCTTGGCTCCAGCCAACACAAGACTTACACAGAAAGGTAAGGGAGAGAAGCAGCTAGAAGGGTGTGGGAAACACATAGTTCTGGTGAGTTAAATTGAAGATGCTTGGGGTTGAATTTTCAAGCCTCCTTTCCTAGAGTGTGAATGCAAGCTGCAGGCAGGCAAGTATAGGCCAGAGACAGCTCAAAGAAATGCTGACTTTCTCATGAAAATGCAGATTTTACAGTTGTGTGTGTAAGAACATTCGCATAGCAAGTAAGAAGCTGTGAACTTCTTCCCTTGTAGCAGACCGAGCTTAGCCATCTTTGGTTCAGACTCAATTGTGAAGGAAAGTAAGCCACTTACTGATTCTGTATGAGAATCAGGCATCTGTTTGCATCAAGATTTTGCATTCTGTTTCAGCCATACATTTATGAGCTATCCAGAGGCACAGGAACTGAAAGTGAAGAAAATATTTGTGGGATTCCACAGAGACGGAAGCTGCCACTAGTTTGCACGTGTGAATTTTGCCCGTGCATTTTGGTGGCTTAGAATGAAAGTCTGGGGCTTGCTCATAATGAAAGTGGAACCTAAAACATGCCAAATCCAAATTCCCAAAGCCCAGCAAACTAGAGCATGAGGGCCTAAGGCAGAAGAGAGGGGCTACACCAGGTAAAGATGCTATATATTTATTTTAGTGCTTAGAGTTGATTAGACTTGGGTGAAAATGATTAGCTGAAAGGATTCTGAGTAAACCAATTTAAAATGTAATTATGAAGGGCTCAAGATAGTGTGTATGTGTGTAATTATGTTTCTTGCCTGTGTGCACTGCACTCAGTGATTTTGTTCTGCAGCGAATGGAAGGGGGAGGAAAGGATGTGCAGGGTAATAGCTGCATAGGGAGCAGCCACTGCCGATGGGCAGTTTGTTCTGGCTTTATCCTGTGATTTGGAGATGTGCTTTTAGCGGTGCCTGAGCTGGGTATCAAACACAATGTAGCCGTCGCAATGTGTAGTTGTCTCTCAGCTGCTTGGAACTGGGAACAAAGCTGGGCAGGTGGTTGCAGTGAGCTCCTTGCTGCTCTTTTGGGATTCTCCCAGGCTGTGCCATGGTGAGCATGCACAAAATCAGCTCAGGGCTGCCCATGCACGCTGTGGCATAGTTTGGAATGAGACCACTGACATTCTGGCTAGTGGCATTTCAAAGTTGTGCATATCACCCTTGTGACCAGCAGCAGGGAGTAAGTCCCATCTGGTCAGGAAGCTGTAGCAGGCCAGCTCACCCATGCTGCTGGGAGTGAAGTCATTCTGGTGAGCTTGCTTCGTCTGCACTGATGGCTCTGGAGTGAGATGGGTCTGTGCAGAGTGGGTGTAGGAGTGGGAGACTTGTCCTCCTCAGCTGTGGTTAGCTCTCCTGTCAGATGCTGGCCTGGGGCGAGCAGACCGGGACAGAGCTGATACTGGACACTTCCAGGACCTGCACAGAACAAGCCACATGGATGGTCTGTAAACACCTTTTTGAGGCTGTTGCATGTGGGCTTTCCTCCAGATGTTTTTCTTCTGTACTCTCACATTACTGAAGGCACAAAAGGTCAGGAAATGTTCCTAGAGTCCCTCTTAAATTGAACAGGGCACACAGTGAGGAAGAGAAGGAAGAGAAGAAATTTTTGGAGGAAGGTAAGCTATGACAAGGAAGTCATTAAGGTGGTAAAGTTAGGAGTGCTAAAAAGTATTTTATCATCGGTGCTGAAGGGCGATTTTTTGTGGGACATTATACCCAATGAGCATGTGTCTGAGTTAGGTAGTGAGCTGTGCACAGAGGCACATTTAGGATAGAAAGTGAAAGGACATGCTCTGGCTGACTCACACGATCATCCACAGCGTGAGAGTGATCCCTTTTATAAGAGACACAGCCATGGTTGGGCAGCAGCTGCACCGCACGTGACTTCTTGCCTTCATCTGACATGGGAACAGAGGGCAGGAAGAGCCCCCTGGGACAGTGTGCTCAGTCTTTGCTATCGTATCCTGTAATTCCTGATCAAGCACAATCTTAAAGAACCAAAAAAGCAGTGTTATGCCCATGTCCCTTCATCGTTTCCTTATGCTCTCTGTATGTCTGCTTTCTGTTACTGCCTTAATTGGATTGTTAGCGGATTGGGGCAGCAGTGGTCCCGTGCTCTCATTGTTTGCTGTGGTGTGGCAGTATCACACAGACTATCACACTGGCACTTCAGGTTTTTTGGACAAGGGCTGCAAGGTAGACATCTTCCATTGGAACAGGGACATTTTCACAGCAGGATACCTATGTTTCTGTTTTGTCCTTTCCTCAGTAGGTGCTGGTGTGTGTCTGAGGTTTCTGGAGATTTTTCAGCACAAACAACTAATCCTTTTCCTACTTAATCATTCAGTCAGCACCAATGTGCTCTGCTGAGTAATGGCCTAAAGACCAGAACTTCTAGCCAAATCTTGTGTTTTGCTAAAACCACAAATCAAACTTGAAAAATAGGTGCAATAAGAAATAAAGCTTCACAATAAAGAGGAAGGAATATTTCAGCTGCTGTCATGTTAACTCTTAATACCTTCTTACAGGAAGGAACTATTTTTGGATGATGGCAAAGGAAATGAAAAGGGGTAGCAGTGCCTACAGCTGATAACACTGACCTGTTTTCCTGGCATTCCTCCAAATGCAAGGCCAGCTTTGCTTGAAATATAGGTGATTCATCAGCTGAATTGCAAGCAGATAGTGTGGTGCAGGAGCACAGTTATAGACATGTTATTATTTCAATAACCTGAGTTTTAGCTGTTCCACTTTAAAAACTAATGAAGCAAATAATGTTGTGACACAGATGTAGGCAGTGAAAATGTGTCAGAGAAAGGCAATTAACCTCTGTACTAATAAAGTCTGTCAAATAAGTAAAATATTTTTTATATATTATAGTAGCTAATAAAAAATATATAGGCCATGAGCATTGAGTGCCACGAGCTTTGTGGATTCATTTACAGCTTCAAAATTTACATGTAAACAGGAGGGTTTTACTTTTTTTTTGCACTTGTATGAAATGATTAAAAAGTCATAGGGTGACTTCTGCTAGGGCAGGTTTTGGATTTCTTAGGGCCCATTGGCATCATGTCCCTTCTACTGCAACTAAGGTTGAGCTTTTATTTCCACATACAGGCATCCCTTAATCACTTATCAGTTACATTATCAACTTTCTGCTGGACATTCATGGGACATCCTGAGCTGAAACATTATTGATAAAAAACCAAACCAAAATGGATTCTGTAATCCAGGTACCTGGCTAGAGAAATGGGATTATCTGAGATGGATGCCTGAAGAAGGAGAAGGTTTGCTCTATTCCTTGTCCTCTCTCATTCATGATTTCTCCTACTGAGAGGTACCATGAAGATGATGTTTAATGTGAACCAAAGCTAGGTTAGTTAAATCTAGGCTTGGAATTCTTTGCTAAGGTATGTAAAAGTTATTGTGGACAAAACTGACTGCTCCTATGGAAGAAATAGAAATATTTCTGAAACCCCTTGAACTTCCTAATGCCTTAATGTTGTAGTTGTTGTGTTACTATAGACATCATTTAGCTGCTTTATCTTGTATTTGGATCAAGATAGTGATGATGGTGAACATCACATCTGCAGTTCTGTCACACTGTAATGTTACCAAAGTTGCTGGACGCTCAAACATTGATGGTACAAATACACTGAAAAAGAGCCTGAGGATATACAGTAGTAAAACATTTATCTTGTTTGCTAACACTCAAACCAATGCATTAAGGCACTACAAGGTTAAACCTCTTTATTACTCCAACAACAGTCACCTGCCATCTTTTCTCTTAAATTGAAACCTTCACAGTGTTGTCTCATGTTCAGTCTTACACAGCCATACTTTGTGCTGGTATATGTGTGATAAAACCAAAATTTTATCAAAGGCTTTCATATCTTAACTGTGTTCCACCCCTATACCTATAGAAGTGTTACTGTTAAAGATGTTAAATAATATTTAAATATTAATAATTAACAACAAACACCTTATATGTTATCGGTATCAAAGGGCAAGAGCTACTGATTATGGCCTCCCTTCTTGTGCTTCCCCACACATACCCTTGCACAAAGGACCTTGTGTGTGCCTTCTGCACTTCCTACTGTGGCCAAGACTTCTTGGATGGAAGTTATTGCTGTGAAGAGCAATTCAGGCATGGACCTAAATGACAGCCTTTTCTGTGGGCAGACAGCCTGTAACCATCTCCCTTTGCATACATAAGTCCTTCTTGTGGATCCCAGTTGAGCCAATTTGTAAGACTTTGACTAACCAAATGATTGATGTGTCCACCCCTGTGACATCCCACCAGGGTGCACATCATGTCTTGCATACTATATGGGAATGTTGGTAGCACCATGTCTCAGTGACAGTTCCTGGTGCAGGCAGCTTTTGTCCAAGACGTCATTGAGCTGGCTCTTGTTAAACTGTATTCACAGAATCACAGAATGGCTTGGGTTGGAAGGGACCATCCAGTTCCAACCCCCTGGACTGGAACACCTTTCATTAGACCAGGTTGCTTAGATCCCCATCCAACCTGGCCTTGAACATTTCCAGGGATGGGGCACCCACAACCTCTCTGGGCAAATTGTTCCAGTGCCTCAAAACTTTTACAGTAAAGAATTTCTTCCAAATATCTAGTCTAAACCTACTTCCTTTCAGTTTGAAGCCATTCCCCTTTGTTCTGTCACTACATGCCTTGCAGAAAGTCCCTCTCCATCTTTCTTGTGGGCTCCCTTCAGGTACTGGGAAAGCTGCAATTAGGTCACTCTGAAGCCTTTTCTTCTTCGGGTTGAACAATCCCAGTTCTCTCAACCTTTCCTCATAGGAGGGGAGCTCCGTCCCTCTAATCATCTTGGTGGCCCTCCTTGGGACTCACTCTAATAGGTCAGCACCATTCTGTCCCCTGCTGGGGTCCCCAGAGCTGGATGCAGCCCTTCAGGTGGGGTCTTGTGAAAGCAGAGAGACAGAATTACCTCCCCGAGCCTGCTGGCCGTGGTGCTTTTGATGCAGCCCAGGACACATTTGGCTTTCTGGGCTGCAGGCACGCATAGCCAGCTCATGTCCAGTCTCTCATCCACCAGTAGCCCCAGGTCCTTCTCAGCAGGGCTGCTCTTGATCTATTCATTTCCCGGTCTGGATTGATACCAGGGGTTGTGCTGACCCAGGAGCAGCGTTTTGGCACTTGGTCTTATTAAATTTGAAGAGATTCCCACGGTTCCACTTTTCAAGCTTGTCCAGGTCCCTCTGGTTGGCATACCACCCTCCAGATGTGTCAACAGCACCACTCAGCTTGGTGTCTTCTGCAAACTTGCTGAGGGTGCACTTGATCCCTTTGCCTACATAATTAATGAAGATATTAATTAATTAATTAATTAACACTGGTCCTAATATGGATCCTTGAGGGACACCACTTGTCACTGATGTCAATTGTGACTCTGAGCCATTGTCCACGACCTTTTGGATGCGACTGTCCATCCAGTTTCTTATCCATGTCATGGTCCACCTGTCAAATCCATTTCTCTCCAGTTTTTAGAGAGTTGGGGGGACCATGTCAAAGACTTTGCAGAAGTTCAGGTAAGTGACATCTGTAGCCCTTCCTTTGTCCACTGATGTAGTCACTCCATTGTAAAAGGCCACTGGATTGGTCAGGCAGGACTTGCCCTTGGTGAAGCCATACTGACTGTCTGGAATCACCTCTGTCCTCCATGTGCCTTAGCACAGCTTCTAGGAGGATCTGTTCCATGATCTTCCCAGGCACAGAGATGAGTTTGACAGGCTGATACTTCCCAGGGTCCCAGGTATCCAAAGGCTTTAACTACGAAATGTGAAATTTGACTGATCTTCATAAAAAGAAATGGCAGGAACCATGTTATTCAATCAGGAGTGAGTTGTTGCCTTTGAATTTGTTCTAATTAAACGTAAGGTCAGATTAACTACTCAAAGGGTCTTGCTTTTTTACCAGGTGTTAAAGTAATGAATAGTTTGATAAGTTTTGAATTCTTTTAAACAGCTGCTTATTTATTGGAAAACCAACTTTTTGTTGTTTTTTTTTAAATACACAGTGAAAATTATATTAAAAATTTTGTGGGTTTTTTTTGTACCTCTTATCTATATTTTAAGAAGCTTTGAAAATATTAATTAAGCATCCAAACTACTTGCTGAGGTAGGTAAATGTTACTATCTTCATTTTTCTGATGGGGAATCTGGGGCACAATGCTACCTGAATCCACCACATCTCCATTTCAGAAAAAGACAAGGAGGATCAGCACCTGCTAGGGAGCAATTAATAGATTAACAGAATCAGGTGTGAGTGGCTTTCCCAAGGTCAGACTGTAATGTCGTGGGCAGACAGTTGCAAGCATTTGAGTTAATGAGTTACCAATGGTGAGCTGGAGTGTGAAAACTCACAGGATACGTGCTCCTGCTCACAAATGATGACCCTGACAGTACAAACTGCCCTGAAACAGTGTTGTGAGGCATTAGGATAGCCTTGCCATGGCTCCGTTGGATTTCCTAGGCCACCACAGCATTTTGATAGCTGGTGGCCCTGTGTCCCCAGTGTCAAAGTCCTCCCCACTCTGATCTGATCTGTAGGAGTTCCAAGATCTTCTCTGCAGATCAAGTCATGGGAAAAGGAGCTAAAAGAGCCAGTTTGGCTCTGGTTGTTGTCAAAAGTATGCATGGACTTTGATGATTTCCACACCTGAAATCTGAAACATTTTCTTATTCTCAAGAAAATTCTTCACTTAAAAAACACCTGCATCAAATCCAGCCTGTCTCTTGTTTTAGTGGTTTTTACTAAAAATGGGAGAATTTACCATTCATCTTTATTTAATGATAAGCCCCTACAAGAACCATCACTCATCTGTGGGCTGAGAACAGCCCTTCATCTTTCACTCTTTCTGCTTTCTCGTCATCTGTATCCCAGTCCTCATCAACAGTTTCCCGTGGGAATTGTTACATTAAAAATGTAATGACAGAAATGCTGTTTTGTACAGGACTGTTCAGGAAAATGATGAATGCTATGCAGATGTGTATATTGAAACCTCTGTATCTCTAGGAAATACACTGCTGTGTTTTCACAGGCTTCTCTCTAAAGCTGTAATTAACCACAGCAGCATGCTTGAAAGGGTTAAGCCATGTGTAGGTGCTGCACATTTGGTGATGCAGTTGCATGTGTGCTTGCAAAAAATGCAATGGGAAGTGTGTCAATCGTCTCTCTTTGCAGAGGCACGTAAGTCTGTGTAAGCCAGATGCTGGTTACCACATAATTAGACCACAAGGCTCTGTCCTAATGCCCCAATTTCTGTTTGTAACCGTGCAGTGCCCTGGCATGTTACCAAGGACAAAGCAATCAGCTTCTCCAGGACAGAGCCATCAACAAAGCAGGGTGGTCACACCTCTGATGCAGAGTACAAAGCTCACCATTAGTCATGATGTTATCTTCCTTGCTGTTAAATTTGAGTATCTGCTATGTCCAGTTGGAGATTTCAGGGCTTATCTACAACATGTGTTGTATGAACCCCTAATAGATTGAGACTTTGTAACAATTATTTCCCTTTTTTTGCTTCTGTGGTTCCTACACAGATCTGTGGAATAACTTACAGTAAAATGTATGACCTACCAGAAACCTGAGTACTTTGCTAAGAAGCATTTCTTCAACTCTGCCTTCAGTACTGAAAGTACAGGTAATATCAGGCATCAAAAGGTATTTTATAAAAAATTACATGTAATATATGAAAGTATAAATGCATTATATAGCTATTTTTGAAAAGTGAACTGCATAGATTCATATTTATTTTCATCTATGAATATTTCTCCATGGGAGGAGAAGAGAAAAAAAGAAAGATCAATGTGTGACAGATGCACATCAGGGAAGTGGGTTGTCACACTGCAGGGAGGTGGTGAGATATCACAATGGTGGGCATGCAACACAGACCTGAGCATAAAAAAACACACTCTGGAAAACTGAGCAGAGGAAAAATCATTACCTGAATTAGTGAGAAATGGTGCTGAGGTAACTGCAATTTTAAAATAATATGCAGTCTGGAGAAGTCTCTGTGAAACAGGTGTTAAAGTTCAACTTTTTACGTTTGTCCCTAAAGGCAGATCTGTTAAGTTTTTTCTTTGTGAGAGCATAGGCTTGAGGGGAATCACCTGTACCACAGCGGTATCCTTTGCTTTTAGAAATGGAACTGCAATCTACCGCCTGGGCTGTTCTGAACTGACCTTTGAGTCTGCTCTTGCAATCCAGTATCTGCTTCCTGAGCGAAGCTGTAAGTCATAGGCTTTGCAGCAGTCTCCCCAGAGAGCTTTGAGGCAGTTCATCAAAGCAGGTAGAAGGAAGAGTATGTTGTAACAGATCTTTCATTTGTGCATATGAGTAATGAGAAGGAACAAAACATGCTGTCTGTGGACATAATTTTTCTTTAAAAACCAATCATACCAGCATATACCAGCTATAAATACAAGCAATATATTACAGGTGCTATGTACAGCTTTAAAATATTCTTCTCTGTGCCAAAGTGTTTGTATTGGTGTGATTTTGTTATGGACAAAAATACCGTCTTTTATTTTTGTGACAGTTCAAATACTGTGTTAAACAAATTATTCCTGGGACATCTCAAATGTTTTTATTGTTTGAGCAGCTCAATCCAAACAATTAGTTTGTGTTCAATTTCCTAGGTAAGTTAATAAGCTTTTCAGAGTACTTAATGATTTAGGTTTAACTGGTGTCTCAGAATTTAAGCTTCTGTTTTGCCTGCTCAGATTTAGCATTGCTCATTCAGTAGTCAAGCCCTTACTTGCTAAAGTGGCCCCTTCCCCTTCTCAGTACCAGTACTCTGTTCTGCCTTGAAACTTCACTTTCCTTGTAGTTTTGCATGTTTTGAAGGATGAGTACTCTACCTGGGATAAATTATTGCTTGCTGGGCCTATTCCAGCAGCATTCAAGAACTTACAAACACCATTCGGAAATGAGTATGAAGTTGAAGCTAGCAGCTCTGCTGCCCAGGAGATTGAGTTGCTGTCATATTGCATCTGACTTGCATCAGATCAGAGTTTAGGATTTGGGTGATTTGTTCTTCAGATTAATGTCAATCTGTTTTAAATTAAAACACCCTGGGGCAAATCCTTTGCTATGATCAATGAACTGTCTGGCTGCAGTCAACCAACATTACAATAGACATGAATTTGGCCTCCTGGTTCATTGCCTCATCCCCTTCATCACTTTCCTTATGTGGTTCAGACATCAAGCCTTTGATGCTGTAAGTTGTTGACCATCTTCCACTGACATCAGTGAGAATTGAGGGTGCTTCAGTGTTCAACACCTTATTGGTTTAGGCACAAGAAGTGGACCACATATCTGCTCTACCTAAAATATAATTATGGGGTATCTGTGAGTGGGCAATCTGCTTTGCACCTGTTTAACTACAGGAATTAAAGGCACAGGAAGTATTTGGAAAATGAGGAACACACCTGTGTATGAGCGTAAAACAAAGCATCTTTATATATAATCATTTGCTGTAAGTCATTTCAGAGTTGACAAGCTGTTTTTCAACTTCGTGTCACCACTGCCTGATGCATCCGATTAGCCCTGTTCTCCAGCTGACAAATATCAGCTGCTCTTTCTAAAACATGGTTTCTCCTTGAAGTACATCCCTCTGGCAAAGTTAAATATTAATTATCCTTTTTTTTAATTTTATGATTATTCATGGGTGCTCATGTCACTACACAATGAATGGCTAAGTCAATATCACAAAATATTAAAAGCGTTGTTTCTGAACCTCTGCAGCAGCCAAGATGTACGGAGCCATTCTAGAAATGAATGTGGCTGTGGTGGGTGGGCTGTCCCAACAGTAACACATGTCAGTGGTGGGACTCAGAGCCCTGTGGTTGTCAGATGTTGGCCTGGATGTGGGAAATGTACCTTTTCCTCCCAGCTCACATGTTGGCATGTTTTATAACTGCACAAATCACATCACCTTTTGCTCTGCATACTGACATGGCAAGGCACAGAACAGCATGGATACTGAAGTGACCAGGTACCTCTGCAGGTCTGAGCTCTGTGGACTTACACTTTAACTGAGTATTTGGGTGGTGCTAGTTTGCTGGAGCTTTTTAGGGTCCTTCTGTGCTCCCTTCAACTCTTTGGGCCAAATATTATCGGAGCCAGTGTTGAGCTCTACTCTTAACTCTCTGTCATGGTTTGCCTTACAGCTTCAGTAATTCCCACTTCCCTGGTGTGCTGCTGCCTCTCAGACAGAAGAGCACAATCCTCCCTCTACTGAGCAGATGCATCCTCCTCCTTGCCACATCAGTAGGTAGCTATTCCACGTGATACCATTTCTGTTTGCTTTCTCTTCAGCTGAACACAGCCAGTGTCTGTAAGCCTTCCTTTTAAAGCCAGCTGTCTTTGTGTGCTGGCCTTGAGGAAGATCCATATGCATGCCTGGTGAAATGGGCTCAAAAGCAGACACTGATAAGGAAGATATGTTGTAATTGTGTTTCTGGAGATGTTATACTAGCTGTATCCACCCTATGACATCTTTAGCTGTTCCCACAAAACCGAAGTTGCCCATCTCATCCATTTCACTGCCACACTGATGTGAAAGTTGATGCAGTCTTTTCTTTCCTTCTGGAGGAGACTGTATTTGTTCTGTCCACCTGGATTTTCAGCTGGCCTCATGCAGGGGCTGATGTAACTGTGCAAGGCCTTATCCTTTGTGCCTTTCAAAGCATAGTGGGCAACTTTGAAGCTGTTCCCTTCCTCAGGTTGCACCTCAGGGTATGCAGAGTCACTTTCATCTCAGTGTCTTTTGCTCACTGCATCTCGATCCTTCCGAGTGGATCAGAAAGATGCTAAAATACATGAGGATCTGCTGTACCTGTTCCCTGGCTTACTCCAGTTTCTCACCTTACCACTGATCTCTCTGACTTAGCTTCTTTGTGAATGTTTTCCAGCATGACTAGCATTTTCTTACCACATTGACCCACCATGTCTGCAGCCCAGCATCCTAGACTCATCTTTCCTTTCTGTAGCCACTGAAGCAGTTGGAGTTTGGTTGTTTCACTGAGCCAGACATAGGACTGAAATACCGACTGACCCTTGTTAGAGCATGAGCTAATATTTTTGCAATATGCAATATGCAAAATTAAACTCAGTCCCAGAGCAGTATGTTTGGGAGCCCAAAGTGTTTCTGGGTGTATTAGTTGTAAAGATAAAAATTAACAACATTTGTTAACATTGTGAGTGCCCTGCTTAGGAAATACAAGGAGTGCGAGTAACTGTGCTGGGTACCTGCCACATATTTAGATTATGGTTTTATTACGTGAAAATTTCATGTCACTCTTGACCTTTTAAGTGTCTAAAAAAAGTGACATCTGATGGAGCATGTTTGATACCCGCTAAAGATCCAACTCCCAACCAAAAGAAACTGAGGTGGGTAGAATCAATGTGAACATGAAAGCTCCCAAACTGGCAGTCATGGAGAATATCCAATCACTGTAATTATTTCCAAGTAATTTAGCATATCTCTAATTATAATATGAGGTCATCTTGATGCAAAATAATGTCTAATTAGACACAATCCCTTTTCAGATACTCATAATAGATTCCAGAGGAAAACCTTTTGGCTCCTCTTATTGTGAGCTTTTAATTCTTAATTTATGATTTTTTTTTGGTAATTAGTTTTTGTGCAAACAGGGCAAATCAATCTATTTGAATTAATTAGCATTTCTTCCTTGGTTTCCTAGTCTCCCTCTCTGTTACTCCTTTTTTAGTTCCCTTTATTTGAATATTACTCTAATTTATTCACTTGTGTTTGCAACTAGTGCATAATGATTTCAAGCCATAGATGAGCAAAAGACTGAAGCATAGGAAAGGTTGCAACTCTGGGAAGGAAGGAAGGAAGGTCTGCAGAAAGGTTGTGTTGGTCATCTTCATTTGGTGACAAACACCTTATTGCACCAGGACTGATAAGTGCAGCAGCAGTTAAGCAGAACTGTGAGGCTGAGGTGGGACAAGGTAGCAGAGCAGTGGAAGGAGTCACTGCAACCACAGAGAGGGAATATGATAAGCACCCAAGGAGGAAAACTGACAGATCTGCATTTCCTAAAAAACATTATAAGCTGAACATTCTTTCACCTTTATACAAGAAAGTCCCTATAATATCAGTTTTTCAAAGAACACCTGGTTAGCATTGACAGAAACATATCTTTGTCACTGCTTGTCCAGCCAGTTGCTTTTTTCATTGTTTATACATATCTATTCTTTTACCTAATGCAGATGTACCACAGTAGGCAGATTTCTGCTCTTGTGCACACTTGCCCTTCCTCCCCTTGGACCTGTGAATCTCTTTGAGCTGTGAGAAGCAACGCTGTTCAGTGGTTTGAGCTGTAGGCTGAGTGCCAGCAACTCCTGGTTGTTGTCTTGTCCTGGTTCCTTTTGTTGCCGATTTTAGGAGCTCTCTAAACACAGACACAGAGACCAGTTTAGAAAGGATATATTGCTTATTTTGTGCAGGCTACAAGGTGGAGGTTTCCACAAATCACGCACACCAAGGGGTAAAAAATGACATCTTTTATATGGTAGAATTTATATGAACCCGCCTATCTGATACATATTCTCTGCATACCTAATGTCCATTTATTTGTGTGATGTAGTCTTACTCAATGCTTGAAACACAAAGCTCTTTTCTTTATTAAGCAACTTCTATTGTAGAAGTTATCTGATGACATTAGTTACATTTACAAAAGGTTTGAAAATTACATCAATTCCTTTTGTAAAAGTTATGTGATGACATCAGTTACATTTAGAAAAGGTGAGAAGATTCAGCCTGGGGACAGCTAATTAAGCTTGAAGACATCAATTTCCTAACATGTTCTGTGTTTTCTGTGCCTTTCAATCAGAGATGAATTTCAGCCATGTTTTTAACGTAGCATGTGATGTGAGATGCTTTGGTTTGTTTGGAATGGAACAGCTCAAAAAATGAAGAAACCCTAAGTTAGCAGGTGATTTTCTCCTCTTGTTTACCTCATCCACAAAAGATGCATAAAAATGCTTCCCTTGGGCATTGTGAAGATTATTTCATGTTTGTAATGCACTTTGAAAATAGAAATTGTTAAGTAGTGTTAACTTAATCAGAAATTGTTTTTCTTTTAAACAGGGTCTTTATCTTTCCTATAACTTACCTCTGCTGATCTTAGTTTGTACTTAATGTATTTGGAATTGAATCCAGTAGGAGAAGCTTAGATTCAGGGGCAGAATGACCATGAGAGGAGGGTTTTGTAAGATAGTAGATTGCTGCTTGGAGATGCAATCTATAATTTCAGTTTGAGGGTCAGATCAAGGCGAAATAGTGCTCTGGCCTAATAGATGCAGTCATCTAATTTCCTGGTCAATTAAAAGTCAGCCCAGACAATGCATGAAGACTGGGGAGATTAAATACACTCTACAGAAATATCTCAGGGAGCAGAAGAACACAAAGAGGCTGAGTTTGCTATGTTGGAGTAGTTGGGGCAGACCTAGTAAGAGGCAGTGCCTATTCTGGGAAGTTCTCTGTGCTGAATGAATTGTGGTATTCAAGATTGCTTCTACACTAGTGAAAAAAAATAGGCCAGGCAACTGCTCAGTGGCCATAAGTCCAGGTGGATTGTCATTGCTTTGACCATAAATTCTTTTCCTCTCCCACCCCAACAGGGTGGCCCATCCAAACAGTGTATTGGGAATGGTCCGTGGTTATTGCTGAAAGTGTCCAGGTATTGTGTGAGAGAAAGCTGGTTGCCTGGGATGAGTCTGTGCCAAGGACAGCACTGAGAGTCGAGCAGCATGGTGATGCTGTGCCAGTGCTTGGGCCCATGCCCTGGCCCTCTTTGGTTGCCTAGTGCAGATAGCCCATATGCCTGACTCTTGGACACATCCTACCATTCCTTCAGCTCTTCCTGGAATTCTTGGCTTGAATTCTTGTTTTATTTGTTTGCCTCAGAACAGCATTGCCAGGATCGGAACTGCCTTCTGGAGTGGGTCAGCTCACCCAGCCCATCACTGGCTGCTTAATGAGCAGAGGAAGACGTGCAGTCCTTCAGCACCGTGGGAAGCACAGGGCTCTATGGTTGGCTGGACGGTGTGTGAAGAGTAAAAGGGTCAGTGCCCTGCCTCAATACACTAGTGCATGGTGCAGAGACCATGGTGCAGATGCATTCACAGGGCATTTCTCCAAGCTGTCATTTCCCACTCATAGCCAAGCTCTTAGGCTGTTAAAACTTTGAAGCAAGGAAGTGGGTGTCAGCTAATACAATCTCTTCTGTATGCAGAAGACAATAGAAGTTTGGTAATGCTATAGCTTTGAATAGTGGGATGGAAAGTGATTATGACACCTAAAAAACTTATTCTAGAAGAACTAATTTGTTCTAAATTGCAAAGTGAGACAGTGCCATGTAGATCATTTGTAGTTTCTGTGTGTAGTTACACATACAAGTGTATTTATTTGACAAAACACCAGGAAAATGGGATGACGATCTAAAATAAGAGGCTGAGTCAAATGACTGGAATTTAATTTGTCAGCAAGTGAAAGCAGTAGCAAAGAATAGAAAACATAAAATTACGTTATCAAATTCCCTGCACAGATCTTGTTTTACAGAAAAAAGAATTTACAGCATACAAAACAAACTCAAAATATTATAATAATATAAAATGATAGTCACTTTTAGCATATAATAGACATATATGATAAAACCTCTCAAACCCATTGCTTTTTAGGCAAGTGCAGATTGTCTCAGTCATGTTTAAGCTCTCCCAGTTCCTATGAAGTGTGAGGAGAGGCTTGAATGTACAACCTTATTTTTTTCCTAGAAAGAAAAGCTTTTCAGTACTGTAGATTATCAGGTCACACATGTAAACAAGGCATATACTTAACTGATCTCCAGAACTGGGCTGCCTTTTGCCATAGATGCCAAAGGCAAATTTTGCATCATCCCAAACCAACCTGCAAAAACCCCCCACTTATTATATGGTAACTTTTGTTTTTAAGAGAAAGGTGTTCTTGATGAAAGAAAAAGGAAACTTTCCAGTCTTGCAAGCACCTCAGAAAGGAGACATGAAAATATGAGGCCAAAATATTTAAAAGGCTTTGACAGTTCTCTTTCAAGTTTTAGGGGACTTCTAAATCATTGTGAAATGCATAGATTCATTCTCTTCTGCCTATGAGAGTATTTGTCCTGTGATCCATATTGATAATAGCAACTGAGAAAGAGATATCAAGAGTCTAGCAGAAATCTAGCAATTTTCAATTCCTTGTAATTTTTAAATGAGATGGAATAAATTTAAGGGGACAAATAACAGCCTGAGAAATTTATTAAATGCAAACTGAGCTGGACTGAATATGATGTCTCCTACTGAGACATCTTAAATGCAAAAGCCCATCTAAAACTAGGAACAAGTGTTGGGCTATGGAAAAACAGAAACTAGAATTCCTTGGCCAGGGAACCAGATGTTAATCATGACATGATCGTAGACTCAAGAAGCATTATTCTTCTGCAAGTATATGCCCTCTAATTCACCTGGAAGATTCTTATCTGTTTTGCCTCTTAAAGTGTGCATATATATCTAGATTACTCCTACAGATTATTTTGCTTCCTTTCATGCTTCAAAACCTATGTTTTGCTATTGTAAGGAGGCTTTTCACTTGTGGTTGCAAGTTGCTGTGGAGACCATTTCAAAGTAGACCTGCTGGCTGTATCCAGACTGGAGTTCAGGTGTGGAGATAGGGATGATCATCATATTGGAGACACAAACCCAAGCTGAGGATAGCTAGTGGCAGATCTCTGTGACTGGGAGCATTTATTTTTTCTCATTGGGATACTTAGTGACATCCTTGCAGCACTGGCTGAAGCCTTTGTGCTGCACTGTGTATGGGAGGAAGAAGGGGAAGTTGGCATTAAGTTGTGCGGTGTCCTAGGTCCAAATAACAACCCCTCTCCCTGCCCAGCCCAATTTCTAGCACGAGAAGTGTCCCCAGTTTCTTTATACCTGAAATTCTCATGGCCTAGCCTGTACTCACTTTGGCTATCAGAAAACCAGCCTAAAACCCCAATTGTGCTTCTTGAAAGATGATCTTTTGAGTCCATCCCATAGTGCTGGCTCTACCATGCCTCTGAAGCCAAAGGTTGAGAAGGAAGGTGCCAGGAATCTGGCTGGCTATAACTCTCCTTAAAACTGCTACTTTAGTGCTCCTTTATCAGATCTTTTAAGATGTTAAAGTTGGTTGTTCAGTGGGTACAGAGAAATCTCTGATGGTTACAGCAGCAAGGTTAAGGCACACAGAGTGAAATTCTGAGGACCTCTTTTGGCCTGATGATGGGAGGGGAGTAGGTAGCAAGTCAGGGTCCTTCCAGAGACCCACCCTGCTTCCCTGGCAGGGAGAACAGGTGAGTAAGGAAAGGAGCTGGAGGGTGAAAACGCAGATAGGTTTCTATTTTTCCTTTTGGATATACCTTGAGGGGACAGGGTCTTTTTTTTTTTTTCATGTACACTGTTGTACATTGCTTAGGATGAGCAAAGACAGGAATACTTTCTTCTGTGCAAAAACTAAGAGCAGTCTTGTTTTAAGAACAATTTTATTAAATAAAGTAATGGAAAAAAGTCCTTTAATACAAATGGCTTAGACCCTCATCATGTTGTAGCCACCTCCCTTGTGACAGTACTGTGTGTGGTACATTTTGAGCTTCATATGGTTACAAATCTTTCTCTCTATTTTTTAATGTTTTAAAAGCAATTTCAAGTGTGCCCAATTCAAAAAATATTAATACAAATGGCATTAAAAGAAGTTTCTGGTGCTCCTATTTAGACTGTTCTTGGCAGAGGGCTGGGGAGTTCAGCTAAAGCTGCCCAGGCTTGCCAAAGCCATCTGAGCAGCAGGTCCCCCCTCCTCCTCCTTCCACCAACAAGAAGGGAAAAAATCTGCCGAGCCCTAGATGAACTTCAAAAATGTTAATGGAAAGAAGTGGAGAAAGGTCTAGAAGCCAGATGTGGTAGGGAAAAAGAGGAAAAGATCTGGACAGTCATGAAATGGTATAGGGGAAAGGATTTATCAAGGGATGGTAGAAAGGGCTGCAGAGGGGATTAAAAACAGGCAAGTGAACATTACTGAAGGCTGATGATATTACAAGGGAAATAGCTACTTGCTGCTGGCTGTGTAGGAGGCTTGTCAGACTTGGGGAAGTAAAAGCATAGTGCTTACATCAACATGATTTTTTTTTTTCTTTTTTTTTTTTTTCCTAATGGCATCTGGTCCTATGTTGCATTTGGGCATGATATTTAGTGACCTACCTATATGTGACACATTTGCTGTAGGCAGTGTTGGCTCCTGCAGCTGGCAGGGACAAGAAAGCTTGCAGAGGAAAGCTCTGGAGCATGGAGTCACAGTACTGTCCAAACCCTGAACAGGTCCAGGCTGGGTACAGAGGTGTCCCACTGGTGATTTAAGCTGTGTGAGTTTCAATGTTCCAGCTTGAACTTTAGCTATTGGGAGCCACTGTACTGAAAAGAAAATGTTTATTTTATTATGAGTGGAAAGGAGTGCCTGGGCCATCTTCAGCTGTTTGAAAAGTAAAACGATTGGGTTTGGCTGTTTTGTTGTACAGAAAAGGGGGGCACAGGAAGGGAGGGAGAATCCCTGCCCTCTCCAGCTCTGTAGCAGCCACCTGGGTGCAACCTGGAATTGCTGTGCCCACGCAAATGCCATAGCTGAGCCTGGGCTTGGCCACCTTCAGTGTTGGCTAACTGCTGAGTTTTTCCCTTTGTAAAGAGCCCTGTCTAAAAGGCCACAAGGCATTTCACAACTGAGGGAAGAGACCTAAGTTGTGCCTCGCTGGCTCAGAAAAAGTGTGAGAAAACAGTGGAATTGGACTGGGATGTAACTGGCATCTAGCAAAGCCCTGTCTGGGATGAAGCCCAAGTATGATTCCTTGGTTCTCTGCTGCAACCCCAGTGTGGGCTGGATCAGCACTTGCACACCAGGGCAGGTGGATAGCTGCCAGAGTAGAGTAGCCAGAATCAGGTGTGAGGCAAGCAGTGCCCTTCTGCAGCCCACCCAAAACCACAGGAAGCTACAATGACTGCATGAGCTGTGGGGATCGGCCCCACTTCTGTGCAATCTCTAGGAAGGAGAGACTGAGATCTAGCCTGTCAGTACTGCAAGAGCTAACCAGGAGCTACATTCAGTCTCTACTGGAGCAGCCAGTTTTGTAGAGTTTTTACTGTAATGTTTCATCAGGCTGTGACCCATATTTGGGCTTGCTCTGATCCTTCCTCCCCCCGTACTGTTCTTTGGCACTTGTGTGTTATTTTGCTGATAGTGATGCTCTGCTCTTTTCTTTAGATCCCAGCTGGCAGTTGCTTGTTGTGGACAAAGCACAGGAAGTTCTCCAAGTCCATTTCAGAACATCATATGCCCTTAAAGGTTGGAAAGGGCTAGTCAGTGACTTTGCAAGAGCATTTCAAACCCACTGCCAAATTAATGTATCAGCTAAATAGTGAGTGGACCTCTTTTACTGCTGTGGGTCACAGACCCCCTTCTGTTTCACTGGGCCCAGAGTTTTATTGCATGAAAAGGACTGGACTGGGTAAACTAACACTCTCTCCTGAGGACCTAGCACAGCACGATAATCACATAGTATTGTAAGCAACAGAGTGAATAGGAGCAATTGTATCCAATACCTGAGTTATTGGAACATGCCTCCTGCCTATTTGTGTGAGCCAGGAGAGAAAGATTGTTTTTCCTTTCTGAAGAGGGAAAATTGGAGGGAAGCTGTGCCAGAACCTTTCCAGGTTTAGAGAAGTGGAGGAAACACCTGCTACGCCATCAGCATTCTTGTTAACAGCGACTGCATGAGTGACAGAATCTGTCCTTTCCGGAGATGATTCAGACTCAGAAGACTCTTGGTAGTGATGACACGAACGCCTGGTAGCTCCTGAAAGCAGAACTAATGAGCAGTGCCACTCACTTAGCGTATGGTTTGACAACAGATGCACATGTTGGTAATTAAGTATTTGGCTGCATTACATTATTTTATTTTTGGATTTCTCAAACACACACCCATTGCAATCTCTAGACACATTTGCATGATTTAAAATCCTTAAACTTATAACAAACATAGAAATATTAGCCTGGCGAGACTATACCCCACTTTTCAGAAGGGCTCAGTAGCACGTTGACCTTCCTATGCACCCCAAGGCCAGGAAACAGGCTCTCTATGGCAAAACTATACACAGGAATAATCCCAAGGACTTCTCCCACGTTGAGTGGAGCTATGTCTGTGATTTCAGATCAAACCTGTACACGAGTCTTAGATCAGGGTTTTCTTCTACTGTATCATCACATCCGTCACTGTTTTTGACCCAGAAAAGGTCTGGAATTGCTTTGAACTTTATAAACTTCATAAATACCTGAATGCAATTATACCTCTCAGTGCTTAGAGACCACTCTCAAATACTTAATCTTAGAAGAGACCTTCTGGCATGTCTCATTCTGTCCTTGCATGCCAGCAGTTAGTGTATGTCAACCTGTTAATGCTGACCTTGGCTACAAGCTGCAAAATATGTGCATAATGGTACTTGCTGGAACATCTTGCTCCCAAGTTGTACACCTTTGCTAACTAAGTTCAGATACTTATGAAAATTCTCCCTTGAAGCACATGCAGCCTTGCTCTATATATCAGATGTACTGGAGGAACAGATGCCCTAGAAATTATAGAATTCCTTATCATCCCACTCTACCCAGGTTTCTGTCGTGTCTTGTTAAGGAGGAATTAGGGTGCGTCATAAGGGCATGATGGAGAAACATATGATGACTGGAGAGGTGATCTAGTCCATGACATTATGATTTTCCCTGGACATTATGTTACAGGATAATAGTTTTCTTTTGCATGAAAGTTAGGAGCTGAGCCAGCTATGTTGGACCTGAGTTTGTTTTGAGATTCCGAAAACAGCAGAACTAGAGAGAAGACCTGCTCTCTATCCTGATATTAGTAATGGTGTTGAGCAGAGGCCCAAGATCTACTGGAATATCCTTGTAAAACTCCCCGTGAAGTTGCTAAATATTTTGAGTGTCTGGAGTCTTGTTTACAAGTTTTCAGTCTTGTTTTATAATTCAAAGAAATTTCAAGATTTTTTCACCAGTGCCTTCCAAAAGCATAGCTGGTCACAGACCATCTTTCTGTGAAAAGATAGAGTAAAATTTCTTTGGTTTCCTCTCTATATTCATAAGCTAAAATTGCAAGATGCTGGTGCAAAGATGCTATTTTACTGACTGAGAGGTGTCACAGTGTATCTTTCTGTGTTCCCATTCACTGTCTGGAAAGTCTGCCTGTGTAAAGCAGAAAATGACTGCAGTTTACGTTGATGTAAGATGTTAGCTATGCTTAATGAAAGAAAGAATTTAAGTCAGTTCTGACACAGAGAAGAAGACTTAGAACTTTGAAGGAGAAAGACAGAAATGAGAACACTAAGAAGATGTGACCAGGTAGCTCCACCTACAAACTGTAACCCTCCAGGGCAATCTCAGGTTTCTGCTGCTCACTAGCATACAAAACAGATTACATGCTAACCTAGACTGCATGAGAGTATTGGAAATCTGTTGAAGGTGTTTAATGGTAAACAGTGTTTATAGCTGCCAGGATGGAAACATTAATGTGTGTGAGTGCAAGTGAAGGGCAGGCCTCAAACTTTCACCCCATTACCTTCACATTTCAGTTTTGCTTTGCTGAGTACTAGCTGCCCTGAGAGTTCATTCTGCAGTGAAGTTACTAGATTATTTTACTTGAGCATGTCCTGTGTTCAAATTTGAAATGCCAGAATCACCTGAGAAGTAGTGGGCTAATTTATCACAGGAACAAAAATATACAATGGAGACTGAATGGAAGAGGATGAGTTCTGACAGGCATGCCTTTACTTTTTCTTTACACAAGTATTTTTGCTTGGGTGGGTGGTGCATTAGTTATATATACAACTCATGCTTTTAGCTACAGCAAAATGTGAGAAGACATAATAATAGCTCTTCACGCTAAGGCTTCCTCTTTTTTCTTCTTTTTTTTTTCTTTCTTTTTTTTCTCTTTTTCAGTTCAGTTAGTTTAAGAGTTTAGATTATTCTCTTTCTGAGAACCAAGGGAAGTATTTTGTATTTTTAATACTTCTCAGAGTGAGTGGAGACTGGGCTGCCCTCAGCCTAAGATGAAATAGCAATACATTTACTAGGGAGTCAAACCAGAACGTTGGACTTCTAGTGCAAGGCTTCTGATTATTGCCTCAAAGTTGTTCCCAGTCAGTCAGGAAGATAAAAAAAATCCACCCAAAATAAAAGGCAAATTCACCTTTGAAGACTTAGTGTGTGTGAAGGGATAAGTATGCTGTAGAATGGGGGAGAAAAATGAAGTAGGACTAACATAGCCAAAAGATAAATGTGTTTACTAAATTTTTGCTTTCCTTGCAGTAGTTGACAATTGGCCACAATGAAATTGTAGCATGAGAAGGACTAATGAACCTGTTGGTCTCCTCCCTTTGGGCTGTGTGAAGTCTGGGGTGGGCAGTGAGGGGACAAGAGGTGTTTACCTCAGCCCAAACACACCCACTGCCCGTGTGTTTTGTGGGTGGGTTGGGTGTTAAGGAATGGGAGGTAAATTAGCTTGTTCAAGTGATCTTGTGCAAGAGCCTAAGGGAACAGCCTGCCTACTTGGGGTAAAATTTTAGGAAAATGCTGAAATGAATCCCAAGGAGAGCTGCGCTAGAGAAGCACCTCGAACCTGAGAAAATACGTACTGAGAGACTTGCTACTGAAGTTTTAAAATTATGTTCTTACTTGCTATGGGTTTTTTAGTTGCAAAGGTTGTGTCACCTCTCTCTGTTCGTTACAGCTCCCCTGTGGGGCTGTTACACCACACCCCGCCTTGTATTCTATCTACTCCTCCCTGTCTCCTTTGTGTCTCCCGGAGGCTTTTTGTTCCCCAAACGAGCCATCGAACCTGAGGTTGAGCATGTTATTGTTTCTTCCCAGGCTGGGCAATAGCCTCCCCTCCCTTGGGGGGGTCCCTGGAACCAGAACATCACAGCAGCCTCCCCCCACGGGAAACCCCAGGGATCGGAGGGCCTCCAGGTGCCCCCTCCCCTCTCTGCCCTGCTGTTCCCACCCGTGTGAGGCACCCTGTGCCTCGTGGCTGGGGGCCAGGGCTCCAGCCAGCCCTTCCCCTGTCCTAAATCCATTGGTTAATGGACCTTAGACCCTGTCCTTTCCTAAGTTTTCACCCAATCCAACCCCAGATCTGCGATCT
>JAOXXN010000446.1:102147279-102157928 GCA_026770055.1 Myrmophylax atrothorax | reverse complement strand
AGAAAGAAAGAAAGAAAGAAAGAAAGAAAGAAAGAAAGAAAGAAAGAAAGAAAGAAAGAAAGAAAGAAAGAAGAAAGCGCAGAATTTCAAAACACTGGAGATTCTGCAGGTCCGCTGCCCACCTGGAAACATCTGCTGGAAATCCTGCATGCCCAATGGCTGTTCAGCTTTTCCCTGCTGCATGATGGGCAGTGGGCAATGTGTGAGCTTAGACAAAGAACAGCAAACACCTCGGACTGCTGTCAGGACTCCCCAAGGGAAGGGGAACTTCTGCACATCAGAAAAACCCCTTTCTCTAGCATTTCTGCTGTTTCCAGTTGTTTCAGCTCCTGGTGCATAAACCTTCCAGTGTGCTGCACTACATTACACAGGTTTAGCTACACAGGAGGAATCTACTCATTTTGATGGTTTCACACCAGCTCACTCAGAGATTATCCTATTTGTGTATGGAAGACAGAGGCACACATGAATCACCCAGACACCATCATTGCTTCCTGCTCTTCACACCATATCTTGCTGCATTTTCCCCACATTTGTCACTAACCATAATCACGTTTTGGTGTGGGTCTTGTAGGTCATTTAGCCCAATATAAATAAAAGCCCTTAGTTTAAATATGCATGTCTAATTTTCCCCTTAGGAAGGAAATGCTTAAAAAAAGGCTTTTCACATATCTGTTACATTACTTAGTTATGTAAGAATGTCCATTATCCTGCAAGAACTGGCCCAGAGTCCAGCAAGTCCATCAGCCAACAGGTGCCCCCAGATGGCTTCAGAAGAAGATGCAAGAAACATCACCTTTGAGGCAGTGCAGAGCATGGTCTGTACTATTACTGTGTTGGCAAAGTTGATCCGTGTGATTTTAATGGGATAATGGCCACGCTGCCACTGCCAATTACACTACATTGGAGGACGCTGTCACAAAAACTGGTGAGCCTCCTTTTGAACTAAAAGGAAGAACAATTGGCCAGCCCTCCCTGGGGCAATTCCTTTGTGGGTCAGAATGATATTTGGGTCTGTGTTTAACTGTATTGGTTAAAACTGTAATGAACAAATGTAGCTTTTTAATTCTGGATGCAGTGCAAGTAGTTTCTAGAAAGAGACAAAGCCTGAAAGATTATGATACTGCTCACGTGGCTTTTTGAGTGGGTAGCTGAAACATTTTAAGTAACCAAAAATAATAGTAGGGAACATACGATAGCTTTTTGTTATGTTTTCTATTTTGTAGGTCGTTCTTTAACTAGTTATTCATGCTGAAATTCATTACTTTCAGGACTCACAAATATATTTTATGACTATCTAACAGCTTGTCTGCATATTGGAACACAACCTCACAAATAGCAGCACAGAAGCATTTGCAAAATTAATTCAATTAGTATTCTATCAGCTCTGGAGCTTGACTATTGTGAATAGGTGTTGCACAGACAGTATAGTTTAATGGTTCCTGGAGTATTTTAACTCAGGACTCCATAACCTAGTTTTTCAGCCTTTATGATTGTGGAAAGAGGGTCACAAAATCTTTCAGGCTGCCCAGCTGTTAAATGGTATGCTTATATTTAGGTAGCTTAACTAAAATTGGTAGGACACATTGAAATATTTGGATGAAAGCTGCTTTACAGTGTAAGCACAAAGTATTATTATTAGAAACATTATTACATTATCAGCAATGTGGCTTACAATGAAAACCCAGGAACTTCTGGCTTTAGAAGATGTGGGGGCTTTTTGTTTTATCAGAAGTATTCAAGAAATCTAAAATTTAGACATAAGGACATAGATGTAAAACAAGTAACAGTGGTGTTAACTTTATTAAAAAGCTTCATTGTGGTATCAGGCAGGAAGTGAAACTGCTTTCAAACTGCAAATATTTCTCAATCATTTCATGCACCAGCAATCTTTGTAATAGGTTTTCTGTTGTTTTTTGCAAAATGTTCAGATGAGCAGATAAAAGTTCAGACACGAGGGGAAAGGCAGTAATTTTTCTTGGATTTCATTAGCCATGTATTTCATTTTGTGATTCAAAGTGACCTTAGAGTCTGTCTGAAAGAGCAGATCTGCAGACTGAAGGTTTGAGCCCTGCTTTGTAGGGTCATTCCCTTTTAAAAACCAGCAGCCCGCTAACTGGCCTTGGGTGTTGACTCATGCTTGGTGAGAGTTCAGTCAGAGACAGCTGAAATAGA
Organism: Myrmophylax atrothorax; assembly: GCA_026770055.1. Taxonomy (NCBI): domain Eukaryota; kingdom Metazoa; phylum Chordata; class Aves; order Passeriformes; family Thamnophilidae; genus Myrmophylax; species Myrmophylax atrothorax. Next base: position 102,155,753 of record JAOXXN010000446.1, on the reverse strand, counting down.
AACGGCTCCCAGCTCTCTTCCCTCCCCACCCTCTGCCAGGGATGCTGCCATGAGCTGGTGGGATGTGATGTGTGCCTGCACCCCAGCCAGGGAGCTGATAGCCTGCTGTTCTCTTCTGAGCTCCTGCTGATTTCAGGCTGTAAACCCTGCTGACTCAAGAGGGGATACTTGTTCTGCTAAACCCTCCCTGGGATGGTTCAACAGAGGGACAGAGGCGACAGCTGGCAACGGTAAATGCTTCATCCATCCCAGTTAATTCTGCCAGCAAATGTGCATCAACATTTTTAGGTTTTGTGCTACTTGGAACTACTTTTCTGGCTGAGTATCATGTTATGTTGATCCCAGAGGGTCAAGTACAAAAGTATTGAGCACTTAGAGATACTAAATGCCCTTACTCGGTGAATTGAGAGCACTTGGCACTGGGGCTGCTCAAAAAAACTTCCATTAAAACTGTTGCTTGACAGAAAACCAGTTTTTTTCATTAAAAACAGAAAGCTAGAAAACTGAAACTTCAGCTAGCATATTCATTTCTGCACCTGGGTCAGATGAAGAAAGCACAAGGACTAAGTGTTAATTAGGTATATCTTGATTCAGTAATTTTTGCTAAAAGTGCTGTGTGTGGGGCATCTAGAAGAGCAGCAGGTGTTGTGGTAGGTTTTACTTGTCTAATCTTGTAGTTTCTAGCCACCATGATCCCAGTCTCCGAATCTATTCAACCAGCAAAGGCTTTTTGTTGCTGTACAAAAGTGGAAATAAAAAGGTAGGAAAAGCACTTAAAAATTTCCAATGTAATTTCATTTCACAGTGTTTGAAAGTGATCTAGTTTGAATACTTACTCAGTTGCATTTCAGTCAAATGTTTGTCTAAATGCTGGCAAATTGAACTCCTGGTAAATTGGGAGAAAAGTTTTTAAAAATCTTTGCAGACCTGTTCTGAGGATGAGAACAGCCTAATTTTTGCAAGAAAAATATATGTTAACAATGTCTAGAGGTCTAGACACTGGCCTGGGATTTGTGAGACCTGGATTCAGTTCACCATTCATTGTATGGTTTTCAACATATCATTTAGTTTTCCAGTGCCTCATTCAGCATCTGTGAAACACGAGTGCTGTTTTTACCTTGCAGATGTGTTGCAGAGATCAGTACTTTGACGAGTATGATGTACCCAATTACTGTGGTTGTACAGGACAGTGAAAAGTTTGAAGCCTGTACTTTTGTTGTTCCCTGGATTCCCATTCTTGACATTTGCTTTGCCAAACAGGGGGAAATCACAAAGCAATCCAAAATAATAGCAATCTGCTGATCCTGCCCTGTTTGCTTGTTCCAAAGCCTGTAAAGTTTTATTGGAATCTTTGCAGTGACTTCATATACTTTGTGTTGGGCTTTAATGACCTCAGGACCCACGTGGACCAATGTATTTATTGTTGTGTGCTGAACCTCCTCACATTTCAGAGACTGATCTCAAGACTGCTGAGAGCTTGTCAAAGTCTTTCATTAGATACTATGTGGTTGTTTGGTATCCACAAATTTCACAAGCACGATGCTAACAGGAAGAAAAGCATTACTACCTAAAAGAAGTTGTTACATTTGCTCTGCTTGCTCCTCAAAACTTTTAGATAGGTAATGATAGTAAAGTGAAGCCTAGTGATAGCATGCTGGAGGGCAGAGAGACCCCTCTGTATCACAGGTGTTATCATTCATACACAACTGAAACAGCCAAAAAGGATGGGATGGAGCCTCTCCAAGCCTTACAGGCAGTTGGTGGCTGCAGGGTGTGCTCTGGATGTTCCAGGAGCCTTGATTCAATATCGATATTGCACTGTTTGCAGAGCATTTGTGAATGCTGTAGAAAGATTTATAAACAAGTGGCAGATAACAGAAGCACTTGATGAGCTCTCTAGTCACACAAACTGCAGATGGATGGGCACTGATGATGATGAGAAGCTGAATGATTTCTAACACAATTTAGAGAAGATGGAAGAGGATGGTGTGGGTTGCACCTGAACGAGTTAATCTGCTCCAAATGGTTCAGTTCTTAAATCTGTGTTTAGTGGAGCAGGTTGGGAGTTTTAAGATCATGAGATCATTAAGGTTAGAAGGGACCTTTGAAGGCCTCATGTGAAACCTTTTACCCAAAATTGGATCAGCTAAAAAGATCAGATGAGGTTGCTCAGGGCTTTGTCCAGGTAGGTATTGAAAACCCCGAAGAATGGCAATTGCACAACCTCTTCGGGCAACCTGTTCCCCTGCTTGATTCAAAGGCTTTAATTGTGAAAAAATATTTTTCCTCAGACCCAGTCTGAACCCCACTTGCAACTTACACTTGCTGTCCTCCCACTATGAAGAACCTGCCTCCATCTCCTGGATGGTTATCCTCATAAACACTAGGGGTCTGCTGTCAGTCTTCCCAAAGCTCTCTCTCCTTCAAGCTGAACAAGCCCACCTCCCTCAGCCCCTGCTCATGGGGCAAGTGCTCCAATGCTGGTGGAGTTCTAGTGAAGCCACTCTGGTTTGTTGATAGGCTGCTTTGGCATCATAAAGATTTACAGATTTTCCTTCAAAATAAAAGATTTCCATTGGAAATGTCAGTTTTCCCTGCAGAAAACTTTCCAGTTCAAATAATGGGCTGTAGGGCTTCTGGCTACATTGGCTCTGCAGTGTTGCAGCCGCGGTTGGGGCAGATTGTCAGCTGGCATTGCCAAGGGTCTCACTCAGTTCCAGCGCTGCTGAAACATTACTGTGGAATTTCCAAAATGAGGTACTGTGTAATTTTAGGGAGGAGAATTTCCAAAAACACAACATTTTCTTCTCTGAATTGACTTCTCCTTCAGTTCTCCTTTTTCCTTCCCCCTCCAAGTAATTTTCTTCAGAACTGACATTAAGTAAGACACAGGCTGAACCTACAAATCCTTTTTTTTTTAATTTATCCAGAGGATTGTGGGAAGTGGGCAGGAGGCCCTGTCATTAGTGAGGTGTTTGTTTAGCAGAACAAAACTATTTCCCTCTTTACTGCAGACTTCAGATTCTGAACAATTATTAACTTGTTGCCTTCCCTCTTCCTTCCTTCCTTTTCTCTTTATAGTTGTACCTGAGGTTTTGCATTTCTCTCTTATCTGCTGCTTTCAACATGTTAAAAGTAAATTTTTGTGGGATTGCAGAGGCAGAAAGGGAGGATGTTCCAGGAGGGAGGCAAAATTATCAATAATTTAATTAATTATTGTTTTTTATTAGTAACTGCACCATTATAGATATAATCTTAATTTTGCACAGGCAGGCAAACTCAGAGTGTCAAACTCAGGCAAACTGGAGAAGGGACTGTGTTGCTAGTCCTGGTGCACCTCAATTGGCCTCATTTTCTCCTCTCACCCTCCCTGCTCTGTCACCCGGCCAACTTTCATGTGGACTTGGAGGTGACTGCCTGAGGTGGATGACAACATCAGAAAAACCATAGATTTCTACCTGGCATCATCTTGTATTAAGAAAATAAGGCAAAAGGGACAGTAAGTTTCATTCATTCACAGAAGATGCCTCACAAAGTGAGGTTGAGCTGGTGGACTTCTGATCTGTGGGAGGCTGTAAGTGTGAGTGCTGTGCTGGACTGAAAAGGTCCTACAAAATTTAATAAACAGTTGTAGCATTTGAAGTAATAAGACAGGCTTCATTAAATCTCATATTTCAGCACACTGGCTAGTCTCTGTAGGGATCAGGAAGGATTTTCCCTTATCCATATACAGCATTTTGTAATTGGTCAGGTGCATTATGGGGTTATTGTCTTTCTCTAAATCTGAGGCAGTCAGTAAATACTCCAGCAGGAGTGGAATGCTAGACAGGAGCAGTTGGCCTGATGTGATTTGATCTTCCTTTAGGTTGTCTGTTGTTTCCCCTTGTGATTTATATTGTGATTCTTGCAATAGTTGATGTTTTTCTAGCTCCTGGATGAAGGTAATGGTCATGAGAATCTTGGCTCTCACTAGGATACTAATTTTTTAGCCCTTCTAGCAGTAAAATAAGGGTTGGAAGCACAACCAAACCCTCTGAAATAGATGAAAACCCAGGCCATCTTTTATTGCATTGTGTAACGCATCAGTTGCTAATACTGTCTGCATGTCCCAACTCAGAGCAACTGCGTAATCCAGAACTTTGTCCTGTAGTGAAAACAGACTAAACAAGTGGGAAAATGCTTCTGATCCTTGAAGTGTTCTGGGAGATGGATATACCAGAGTGTTTTTCACTATTTCTACACAGGCATTCAGTGTTCGTGTAGCTGGAAGCCTGGAAAGCTTTAGTCTTTTGGGAGGGTTGCGAGGAGTATCTAAGCCCAAAGCTACATGTTTGTGTGTGCTTGCTTAATTCCTGTCTGGTATGTGACCAAGCTTCCTGGAGACTAATGTAGCTTCATAGATCTTCCACATTCTTGAAGTCCTAATGTGATCGTGCAAAGGGCAGAGGCACCCAAAATGGTGGCACACTTGATGCAGGTCAGACTGCAGGTGAGGTGCCGGATGTGCCTGCAGGAGTATTCTGTTGTCATTATGGGAAATGCCAGGGGTAGCAGCTGAGAGCTTATCTACCACTGACAAAATGCTTATAGCAGGCACACCACGTGTTTCTGACTGCTGTGTGCAGATGAGCAACCTTTCAGAGTTTTCTGACAAGGGGCATCCACCAGTTGTATCCATCTGCCAGCTGCTCATGGTACCATGGAATTGGAAAGGTCATTTGACTGGAGCAGGAGAGTGTGGAAGAGGGTCTGAGGAAGCTTGACCAACCTGTTCTATCTTGCCTGATTGAATGAGGCATATTAAAAGCAATCCAATTCCTGTGCTATATTTCTACAGAGAGTCCAAGATTGCTTTAATTAAAAGACGTTTTGGTAAAAGACTTTTCTCTAAAATCCTTTATGTAGTATTTGCAAATCATTAAGATTGCTACTCATTGTCACTGATCATTGTGTACAGTGAACTAGGAGCAAAATTATATATGGTACTGGCCATTTCTTAAATGAGGAAAGGCCATCCCTGCCCTGAATTGCTTACAGTTATTGCCCAGTATATGTATTTGGGGGTGCAAGGAACATGAAATTGATCCCCAATGAGTTTAGTGTGGAAGCTTCTGATAATGTTTTAATAATATGGGACTCCTGCAAAAATTTATCTTTCTTCTCAATAATTAATGTTTGTGAAAAGTTTAATATGTATTTGTTGGGTGTGTTGCGATACTGGCACATGAGCAGAATAATCAGGGGGTTTGTATGCATGAAAGGGTTTTCACCTGCATGTTGCCTTTTAATTCTTTTTTTTAAAATGCTGAACAATAAGGTTTATTCTAATTAAAGGAAGAAGATGGATTATTCCTCCAGAGTGATTGTGGTAAAAAATTTAATTTGTGTTGTATTAATTTCTTTTTAACTATTTGGAAGAAAATGACATGGTGAAATGCTTAGGCTCTGTGCAGAAATGAAAATAAAGTAAAGTACATTTGTGGTGTATGAAAAAATTCACTGCAAAATTTGCAGAAGCTTGTCTTGTGAACATATGCATCTGTGTATCAGTCAAATTACATGCTTTTAAGTGAAAGTAAGTGAAGAAAAATTACTAATGACATCCAGAGCCAGTGCAAAATGGTTTCAGTTTCTTGAACAGGACACCAAGATGTGAATCGTCACATTTTCACTGTAAGAAAAACCTGAGTGTTTTTTCCTCAGGGTAACAAAGGTACATGTCAACTGTTTGAATAAGAAAGCTCAGCAAAGGCAACACACATTAGTTTACCATGAGGTAAACTCCCTCAGGTCAACCCCAGGCAGGGTACAACACTCTTGGCAAGTCACCTCATGGTAAAATTTGTAATGCCTCATTGTCACAATTTTTCTACCTCAAGGTAGCTGGTGTGCATGTTAGCTACCCTAAGGTAAAAATGCTGCCTCTTTGCCATCAGGCACCAGCCCTCAGCAGTGTATGTGCAGGCCAGCACTGTGATCCTTGGCTGTCCCCAGGTGTGAGAGTCGGCCTGCACCTTTGCCTACCCCATCTCTTTCTGCCTATCCAGTGCTCTTCACAACATAGAGAAAGCCCAGTGTCTCATGAATTAATTTCAAACCACTTCACCAAATCTGGCTCATAAAAAGTTCTCAGGCTGACAGCGGGACCCTGTTAACCATATTCAGAAAATTGTAATATTATTGAAAATCACTGTGTGTTGTGTATTCTGCAGCTGAGACCTCCTTGTGTTTTTTTCTCTGTGGGCTCTCTCCAGGCTTCTCTCCCATCTACTGCTTCTTCAAGCATTCCTGCTGGCTGCAGGCATGCCTTCTCACACTTTGCATGTTCCCACTTCCATGGGTACCAGAAAATAGGCTCCTTCTTATCTCTCTATCTCATCTCTCTCTCATCTGCTGAAGGTCCCTGATTTGTTTCTGTGCTAGGAACTGGGAACACAATTTTCCTTCCCACCAGTCTTATCTCCCAGGCAGAGCAAAAAGAAGTAAATTATTCAGTTGACCACATTTTAGCCTATAATGGGGTAAGAAGCAGATGGTTAATAGCCATTGTTATTTTACTTTTTATTACATAAGCCATTGCAGGGGGAAATAAAGGTATTAGTTTGACTGGGGAGAGGCAAGGGATTGCATGCATGCTGCACTTTTCTCTTTGGGTGAATGGGTTGTCATCAAAATCATATGGTCTGTGCTTTGATTTGTAGAACTTCTCCTGAACATTGGGCTTGCCTGGAGATGACATTGAAAAGTTCCCATATTACAGGCAGACAGATGAATGCCCTCGAGCTGAAAGTAAGACCTTGCTTGACTTAGAAAATGAATGTCATTTTTCTGGTATTGTTATTGAAGGTAGTGTTATACTCCTGTGTATCTGAACACGACAGCAGTTACAGCACAGGCAAGTCCTTATAATCAGCTGTGATAGTGTTTATTTTAGAAGTTGAGTGAATCACTAGAAACCAGCTTGCTGAATGATTTTATTGGGGCAAATGGTTGCCTTGCAGCTATGTAAACTCACAGACAACCCGAAAATGACATGGTACCAAGTCATCAAAACACCTTAGATATGTTCTATGTTTTAGGTATGAAGAACCTCTCAGTTCAGCAGGTTATATTTGAGTGTGCTATTTGTCCACTACTTTTTAAATTTCTGTTCTAATTTTCCTTCCTCTGGTGAGAAATTATGTTTTTCCATCTCCTCTCTCCCAACAATTTGAAATATTTAGTACTCCAGGGTATCTGTCAACGCTCTACATTCCTGGTACTGAGTTCTTCTTCAGTATTGATCCTTGACTTCTCCTATCAGGATGCTTTAGTAGCAAAGGACCACAGTATTCACATCTGTTTGACTCCCTAGACTTGATTCTGTATGGCTTGGCTTCGCGAATGAAGATTTGGGAAGGGCTCTCCCCATGTGGGTGTGTCCTTCGGTCCTGCGCAGTGGATTTTTTAGGTGAAACTGGCCCCACCCTTTAACTCCTGAGGTTCATCTGTCACAGCCGAGCGAGCTTGGATGGTGACAGTGAAGTGCTCAAGACTAGAACCTACAGGCCCCGGTATTCCCAGGAGTTCTCCCATTCAAGTACTAACAGGGGCTGACCCTGCTTAGCTTCCGAGATCTGATGGGATTGGGCATCAGGGTGGCATTTATCTGCCTAGACTTGATTCTAAGCTCTGCTAAACCCAATCAGGATCAAACTCCTGATTTATTTGTGAGTTCAGACTTCTTATCCCTGGTCCTGTGAGTGATCTCTTCATGTGGGTGGCCTGTGTGCTAAAAGGTTGGGCCTTGCATTTTTTTAGCCAAGTCACATGTGGGCCTCTGGAATCTCAGAAATTTTCCACTTGATAGAAGAAGGGGACTTCAGAAGCACTGCTATAAGTACTTAGAAATATAGGCAGAGAAAATGTTTCACTGTGCAGATGCCCTACTCTCTTTCCCACTTTTGGAAAATGGTGGCATTTTCTTTGAAACTGCAGTTTGACATAGTTATGGGGGGAGGTTGGTTTTGACCAGGATTTACTTGTCTGTCTGCAGAAATGGCACAAGGGTTTGGAAAGCTGCAAGATGCAATATCAATATGTTTTGTCTGCATTGGGTTTTGAATTGGCCCTGATGTCATGATGAGAGCTTTCTGAGCTTCAGGATGGTGTGAACAAAACACTATCCCTTAGAAATCAATATGTTAAAGGTTTAACACATGTGCCAAATTTTTGGGTTCCTGGGTTTAAGATGCAGGTCACTGTTTTTGACAAGTACAGGCTTATATTACTAGAGAGTGGCTTCAGCAGAGACAAATTACCATTTATAGGTAAGAGAAGGAACCTGTTTCCTTTGCCTTTAAGGGGAAGATTTTCATTTTTTCACAAGTAGGTATGAGTTTACAATTCTTTCACACAAAGGACTTACATGAAGGCTTCTGTAAGCAATATGGTGGGTCATTACCAGTCCACCGAGGAGGCAGTAAGTGGTGACA
>JAOXXN010000446.1:102110472-102147179 GCA_026770055.1 Myrmophylax atrothorax | reverse complement strand
GTGGTGACAAGTATCTGCAGGTGAAAGCCAAGTAGATAAATATAAGGTACTTTGGAACCTGTTTTCTTATCTAACCTTTTAAGGCTGTCATTAACAGTTTCCTGTTTATCCTTCAGTTGAAATCTCTGCTCACCGTGAAGAAGCTGATTGTTCAGTAGGAAGACTCATTAGGAAATGTATCTCACTCCATCTCAGGAACTGGGCAGTCAGCACTGAGGTTTATTCCCAATTCTGGATTGGAAGGCTACTTTAAGTCACAAAATGTTGCTGAAGTCTAATGTCTTTGGCTATCACATTTACTTGCTTTAAAGTTAAAGCTTGTGTAGTTTTCATTTCTTTGGCATGTGTATCTTTTTTGGTCCCATTTTAAGACTAAACCCAAGAGGTATCTCAGGGGGGTTATGGTTAGCTCACGCTATGCAGAATTACACACAGTAGGAAATCTGGGGATTTCTCTCTCTTGCTTCAGTGACTCTAGCAGCATACCCAGCAATCCTACAGCGACATGTTGTAAGGGTCATGGGTTTGGAGTGAAGCCAGCACTAGTGTTAGCAAGCAGAATTCCTTGTGACTCCACCTTTTTTTTTTTCCCATCTGTCCAGCACAGACAGCAAAAGTAATATGTCTGAACCTGTTTCCTTGTCTGTCCTGGTGGTTACCCACTTTCTTCTCCTCTAGTTCAGGGAAAGTGGGGAAGAAAGGTTTGCCTGTGCCCAGCAGCACTGCAGGTGTCTGTCCCTCTGAAAGAGTCCCAGCGGTGTGGGCGTGCTGGAAAGAAAAATCCCCAGTGACTTCACCCGGCTTGGCTTGTGGTAGTTACTCACAATGAGGTAATTTTTTTTCTTTTTATTTTCTTTTTTTTTCTTTTTTTTTTTTTTTTTGCTATGCATGTTTTATGCTACATCTGAGTTTTTGCATATGAGTGAAACTGCAGCTCTGGGACTGATTCAGAGAGTTTTCTCTGCAGAGTAATTTTGGTGAGTAAACACAGATAAGAGGAAGCTGGGTTAATCCAATAACTCCTCCCTCAAGGGCAGGTGCAGCAATGTGGCTCAAGGTACAGAACAGAGGAAATGCCTTGTTGACACAGGTGATCAGAGCAAAGTGGCCAAAATTGATATAATGATACAAGTTTGCAATGCAAAGCCCTGCTTTCTCAAGGCTGCTATTTTCAGCCTTCCATAGCACATCTCTGTTCTTTCACCTTCTTTTGGTCAGGCATCCTGTTGTGGGTGACTTCCCAGCTCCTCTTCATGATCTCTCAGTAGTTGCATTGCTGCAGCGTAGCTTGGACTGTGCTCTGTTAACCTGTGAGGATTATTAAAATAAACTCTGAGTCATATTTGAGCTGTATGTGGGATAAGATGGTTATCAAGGTTTATTTTTTCTTATAATTGGGTCTCTTAAACATTGCCTCATTAGATATCTTCTGAGACTGTCAGAAAAGTCCTCAGGGGACTAGTCGTTGTTTGTTTTCAAGGGAAGTTCACATGATAAATACTGAAACTTGCCAATCTGTGAAGGGTTTTTTATTAATGACAGTTAACCAGAAATTTTTCTTTAATCCTTAGTTCTTGTCCTGATTTCTCTCCAGCCTCTCCACTGCTATTACAACTCTGGTATCCTATAGCAAGTAAGAACATAACATTACAGCTGTTCATATGTGGGAGATGGAGGAACTGCCTTAAGAGCCCATCAGATAGGAAGGTAAGAGCCTGCTTAGATTTGTATGGAGCCACTTCCAAGTCTGGCAAACTGAGCTGGAGTGCCTTGGCCCAGGCTGAACTCTTACTCCTATCCGCACTGCTGGGTTTGTAATGGCTCTAAGCAATTCCTTTCTATCCTGTCCTTAAATGTTTAGCACCCAGGGGTTCAGGCATGGCCTGCTTTGTCTCTGTGGTATTCCTCTTCTTTCTTTGTGCTTAAGGGGCTGCCTGGGAAATAGCACCGTATGCTTTCCCCTGCTGTGCAGTAGGCTGAGATTTCATGTTGCCTGTCCCTTGCCCTCTTGTGCTCACCTGGCTGTTTGCTGGCTCACCTCCATCTCTTGGTGCCTCTATCTGATAAGACTGGTGCTGTTCAGATACATTTCTGGGAGGTGTTGAAAAATATCCAAGGAGACATTGTTCTTTTTTCAGTTGTCTTTTTTTCTAACCTCAATCAGGAAATCTATATCTTGAGATTCTACTTCTCCAGGGGTCACCACTGTTTTTGCTTCCTCCTGTCTCTCTCCTCACTTCCCCTTCAAAAACAGGAATAACTGGCTTGGTGCTCCCACTCAGAACTCGTGGTCCACTGAGTGTGTGGGATACCACATGTGAAGTAGGAACTGCTCTGAGAGGAAAAAAGGGATGTTCCTGGCCTTTGAGGCAGACCTCTGCCTTTCTGCTTTCCACTGCCAAATTATCTCTAACTGCCACAAGTTTTAGGTGAGGTGGTTAGATAGAGCTAACTGCATGTTATGATCTTTCCAGTGATAGTATTTACAGTCAAATATTGCGAGTTTTTTCCTTTTCTTTCTTCATATTTTTTCTCTTTGTATTCTTTTTATTTATTTTTTTTGTTTGCTAATGCTGGGATATCTAAGATGCATTTTTGGAAAGACTGGTGGATCTGGAATGCTCAGAAATTTTAGTAGAAATGCCTTTTTTTTTTTTCTGCAAAGCTTTTCCAAAGATGCATAGATTATTTAACACTTGTCAGTACTCTCCTTAATTCAAGAATTTCAGCCATGTAGTCAGTGACAAGGAGGAAATAACATGTGGTATTAAGTGATCACTCTTGTATTGAGAGCAATGAGTTATGAGCAAAGACCATGAATCTGTGACTTGTTTCTCTGCATGATTTGATGGATTGATCTGTGATTAGTCTGAGGACAGGAAGAATAAAGGGATAATTAATAACAAACATGAAATTTGTAACGAATAATTTGCCAAGTTGAAAGCACAGATTAACTGTATTTTAGATTCAGAAATTATTTGGAAAGGTTAAAGCTAGGAGGAGTTCTGGAATAGGCTGCATCAGCAAACTGGTACATTATTTACTCTGGCAAGGTTTTCAGTGGTAGGGAAAGCTATTCCAGGAGGTGTTAGTCTGGGCATGGTCAGCACTGGCTCAGAGTTTGTATAAAATGCAGATTCAGGAGATTACTGGGCACAGAAGCAGTCTTCAGAGCTTTAAGGTGTTTCAGAACATCAGCCCATTGGACTGTTGGATCTGCTGAGATGTTCTGTTCTCCTCTCTGGAAAAGAGGAATTGGCTTGTGCTGTGGAATGACTAACAAATTGTCCCTGAGGATTGGCCAGTTAGGTAGGAAAATGTTATTTACCTTAAAAAAACACAACATTTTTTATGTGTATTCAAGACGCCAATAATAAACTTTTAGTGGAGCTCTGCCCTTTGCTCATAACTGTGGTCATCTCTTTTCCACAGTATGACTGAGCATTGGCATTTGTCATTTCATCCAAACTACTCATGCACTAAAACTAACAGTCTGGCCATCACATCTCCCATGGGAGGTTTGGACATGAATCATGGAAGAGGTTTTGGGTCTGTGCCACAAGTCATGGGAACTATGGAAGGAAATTATTATATGCTAGATTTGTTTTATAGTAAACCACATACTGTCCTAGAATTAGACCCCTACTTTACATTTTCAGGAGCCAAGTCCAGAAGTCCTAACTCAGATGAAATTCCTCTTGCAGTTGGAAAGTTTGGCTGTCTCAAACATAATTTAGGTTTTCACTTGGCTTCTTGTTTACAGTTTCTTTTCTTTCTTGTATGTTTTCTTTTTGGATTTAGACTGGTTCTTTCACATGAAAAATTTGCCTTGATTCTATGAGTGGCTGGTCAGTACTTTTCTTTTTGTACTTATTCCTCTTCACTTTCACATAGTTAAAAATATTTGGTTGAACATCCTTACTTCACAATCTGGTCCATACTTTTTTTTTTCTCCTGCAATCTTACAGGTAAGGCAAGAGTTATGAACATCTTTCTGGAGATGGCTGATACCTGGGTTAGACCCAATTAAAGGCTGTTTTAGTACATGCTGCCCCAAGAGCTAAGGACATTCAATACATCGCACACATAAACCAGCTGAAGGGCCAGTGAATTTGGCTGCAGCAGAACCTCCATTTGCTATGTGATTGTCCACTATGAGTAACTCAGTGGTGGAGCAAGAAGGCTGATAAGCCCTGTGCACTGACTTCCAAACTATAGTAATTTCATTGGCATGCCTTAAGAAAAAACACCTCCCCCCACCCCGAATGTCTGACCTCTCCCCAAAAAACCAAACCCCCAACCTTAACCCCTGAACCATGCAGAAAGGAGAGCAAAACTCCCAGAGAGATATTGGGTACATTTTGCCAGAAATGTATTGTCTGCAAATCTCAGGTCAGGTCTTCTGCAGGGAACTAAAATAGTTTGTGGGAAGAACTCAAATCAGCCCTATAGAATCCACATGACATTTTATTATTTTGTAGAACTTGCTTTTATATATGAAAAATAATTAAAAGGAGAATACAATTAAGCTGAAATTAACTACGGCTGGATAGATTCACCATAGGCAGTGATGATATCTGGAGCTTAACAAAAACCAACCTGTCATGCGCATCCAAATGGTATTTTGAGATATGCACTGAGCTTAAAAGACCTAATATTCCATTTGAAAAGAATAAAGGATACTATTTTGGAACTTATTCTTTTCTGAGGCACAGCTGAAGGGTGAAACTAAGCCTTTCCATACAGATATATGAGACAGAATTCATACTCCACCAAATGAGACCTTTATGCTTCCACCTGCATATTATGGCTCTAATAAACACGTTATCAGCTCATGAAAATGATGGCAAACAGGTGACTGAAGGATTTGATAAGTCAGCAGCAAAGATTAACAGATTTTTCTCAGGGAAAAGGTACGAGAGATTCCTTTATTTAAAACAATCACAGCATGTGAATTGACTGCACTTAAATCATTACTGGCAATTAGTATGTGTCAGAAAGGTTGCAGCTGGCTCCAATTATAGGTAGAACTTTTAGAAGCTGAACTTAATTGTATGTGTGATAGTGAGTGGCTGAGCAATGCATACCAGCATAATGGTGCTCCCAGTGTAGAAAGGAGGGCAAGATCTTAAGAGCCAGGACTTGATTATTTTAGCTAGGCCTAGCCCTGTCTCCTGGGAAATAGATATTGTAGGGGAAAATTGCTGGGAATGCAGCAGTTCACCTTGCTGAGCTTCTTTGAGTGGTGGGGAGAGCTTAGAAACTACGCAATACAGGCAATACTTCTCCTTTGTCCCTCTGCAGTAGGTTTGTCCAATTTAGGGTCTTACAAGTCATATCAAATTTAGGCTGTGCAATCCATTCAGCTCAAGGCTAGCAACCTGCTGTCTCAAAGTCCTGGCAGCTGTAGGCAGGGAGTGATTTGTAGTGATTTTCACTGTCTGGGTAGTTCGATGGTGCATGGCACTCCCTCTTGTGTAATAGTCACATGTGCAAAACTGTTTCTTGTATGATGGCAGTATGTTGAACTCTGTGGCATAAAGACTCTTGGACTTAGAGCCATGTGCTTGGAATGTTTCTGCTCTAGTCACATTATCAGGATCTCTCTTAGTTTCATGATGGCCATGAACATTTTTGTTATTCCAGTTCTCTCTCTGATTGTGTGAGTGTGTTTCTTGTTATGGGGCGAAAGAGTTATGTTTTGAATAAAAAACCAGTATGTGTCTCATCATATGTTAGGAATGGGGATTACAGTATGTTGACTGCTTTTCCTACTTCCATAGAAGAAATGTGATCCACCTTGCCAGATAAATTTATCTGTAGTGCTCTTGAAGTTCCAGTTATATCTGCAATTGGCATCTCCTAGTTAGCTGTGTTTCTTTTCCTAACTCTCGTGCCCTGTTACAGGAGCCTTAAAGTATGGAAGGTAAGTATTAATATTCCCATTTGGGGATTCAATGCTTCATATAAACTTGATGCGTGTCACAGTGTCAAGATGATGCCCTCAGGTGGAGCCCAAGCTTACTGCTTGTGGAGGGGCTTGTGGATGTTTAGTGAAAGAAGGGAGAGCATGGAAAGCATGCTGCCTTTTTGTCTCCTTCCTTGCCTCTCTTGTTATGTCCACTGGAGGAGACAGGCTAAAAGTTTGTGATCTGTGTACTGCCCATTCTCAGCTTCCTTTTTCCAATAAAAAGGTGTACCCAGACTACTGTATTTTGAAATATTTTGTTGAAAAATTTCAACTGGTTGTTACTACTTCAGCTGAACTTATTAATGAGGTGTGGTGACTGTATTTGTGCCTCTTTGTTCACTAGCCAGCAAACAGTGCCTGTGTGGGCAGAAGCAGGCATTTCACAGTGTGCTTGCACTTGGGCTGATGCATGGACTCAGGCATCCTATTGATTCTTTGTATTGCTTATAAACCCATGTTTGATCAGCAGGGCATCTACCATGAAACTCATTAGAGCTGCTACTTTGGGAAAGCAGGATGATGTTTCACATAACATGTGCTAATGTGGAAAGGATGCCATGCTTGTAAAACTAAACTGAAACTCTGTTGGAGAAGCATTAAGCATTCCAGCCGTGCACACAAACTGAGTTTCAAGTAATTCCTCCAAAGTCTTCCTTCTGACAATTTTTCTACTTATATCCAAGTTCCACAAATGTTGCTATAATGTTGATAATATGTTTTAAATCCCTAGCTGTTTCTCTGGGATTTTGAGATGAGAATAGTAATCAAGTAACAACTGGGACCTGGGAAGAGGGTGTCTGGGATTCCCAAACTCTCCCTGCGTTAATGTACATTTCTTTGTATCAACATAAACAAAGGTAATTGCTGTGTAGTCAGTTAAGGTAATTATGTGGAAATAGTGTTAGTTCCTTGTGTCAGGCCTTTGCAAGCAGAAACACTGGTGTCTCTGTCCCTGTGATTTGTTCAAAAGCAGCACACCCATTTTTGTCACAAATACATACTGCCTCTACAAGAAATGATGTGTTCTGCCCCATTTATTACAGTCCGCAGGGTGCCTGAAGTGCTGTGGGGCCTATGGATGCAGCTCCTAAACAGCACTATGTTGCAAATTCATAATTTTCACAATGCAATGGCCCATCCAGTGTCACCTCAGCTGGGTTGTGTGCTGTTTGTCACTGTTTCTGAACACAGAAGTGCCAACAGAGGAGATGACCTTCTGAAAGAAACTTTGAATATGTTAAAGCAACACGTGGTACATCGCTTTCCCAGCTTTGTCTCAGTGTCTCAAGACAAAGGCCTGTTGTACAAGTGAGAGGGATGTCATGGTCAGGGCTGTGCAGCTTTGTGCAAGGGGTGGGAGCATCTGGAGGTGAGCTGTCCTAGCCATTACTGATGCTAAATGTGACATTTTATTCCATTTAACTGTGCTCAGAGAGATGAACTTCAGCATTACCAGGCCCAGACAGAAGCTGTAGAAATGGAAAAAGTAAAGAACACTGCTTGTTGGGACTGCAACCCTTCTCACAGACTCTCTGAGAGTAAGGACTCAGGGCAGGGCTGTCTGGGATACTGTAGGGCCATGTGGCTGTCCTGTGGTCACCTCCTTGGGAGTGCCCTGCTGGCATTGTCTTAGGGCTGTGAGCTGCCTTTAACTTCTGGTAGTTTGAGTGTTGCAAGCTCCATATAGTTCCTGCAGCTCTTGACATACACCAGAGACAGCTCCTTTCATTTTTTAAAATGAAAGCTCAGCTGCTTGTCTAGTGAAATAATTGCTGGGATGCTTTTGCCTTCTAAGAAACAAAGTATTTCTGTCCTTATGCAAATTTAAACAACTACAATATGGCTCTTAGTGGAAACTGCCATGGGTTATGCAAGAAATTTCATGTCATGAGAAAACCATGCTTCTAATGGGCTGTTCTGGGTCTTGCTGGCCACATCTTCTCTTTGAGGACTCCTAGAACTGCACAGATGTTTTTTAATTATACTTTTACAGCTGAATATTCTGCTTACTTTTTGGGAACAACCTCTGTGTTAGGCAGTTCACTGTGAAGAGTGGAGTTTGCAAACTTAGTGGATATATTTCATGGAAGAAGGTTCTGGGGGAGAAAAGTTTTGAAAAAGTAAATCGAGCCTCACAGAGGGTACATATCCTTTCATGTGCAGGCCTCTAGCACTTTTTTGTTCTCTTATTGCTCATGTATTAGAAGAACTTAGGAGACTTACAGGAGACTTAGAGACACATCATTATGATAGTGAGTAAGGAAAGTCTGTGTCTATCTTTAGTGTTGAATTGTTTGTCAATGTTTTCTTTTGTCTTTAGTCATTGTAGTCATACCACTTACCAGCATTGCCTGTACAGATATACTTGGGGCTTTTGGTGAGACCTGGGATTTGGGAGGGAGATTTTGTGGTCCTCTTAGCTGCTCTGCCTGTGTTCTGGGGCACATAGCATTTTGCTTTCAGGACTCCTGTACGGTATGCTGTGAAACAGCTCTAAGGGTAACTATAAAGAGAGGTGTAGTGACATATGAGAACTGCAGATAGGTAAAATTACCTGTTAGTTCTTTGGTGAAAAGCACTCTCTAAATGTAAATTACTGTTCTTATTACCTTCAACTATAATCCATTTATGGCTCTGGACAGTGTAAACCAACAATGAGAGAGCTTTGTTCCCCTTCAACAGTCTGTGAAGTTACTCTCAACTTCAGAGATTCAAAGTTCCTTACAAGGTTCTTCTCCTCTCTTGCCCACTCCTGATTGAGACTGTCTAAAACAACTATTTCTAACAGTTTGCATTGCATTCATGACTAGTTTATATGAAGAAAAAAAAAGGCTTTAAAACATGATTTGATTGAACTGCAGTCCTCTGAAAAATGAGAGCTCTGGTGACATGGTGTGAGGATCCTAGCACTCTGGGAGGAACACTGGCTATTGCAGAACTTGGGATGAAAATGGAAAGTCAGCAATACTTGAAGTAATTTTTTTTGTCCTCTCTGAAGACAGCAGATATTGAATAGATTCTTACTTGCAAAGAACCCCTCCTTGTATTTCTGTTTGAGTTTTAATAATCTGCTTTTCCTCTCCCCCCATGCCTCAAACTGTGGTAGGATGGTGTTCCCTAATGGCCCAGGTAGCATTTTGAAAGCCATGGGACATATCTTTCTTCCTTAAAAATCTGCCTAGTGAAAAGCACTTTCTTAATTTCACAGGTTTGTTGTTCCCCTGTGTGGGAGGTAGTCCCTATTTTGTTTCCTCTACTGCCATTCTCATCCCCCATATTTCCTTCACAATGTCTTCTCTGTGTTTGAGCATCAATAGCTGGGCTTCACCCTGCTCAGGTCTCTGACTGGTGGGGATTTGCCTTAACAGCCAGTCCTTTCGCAGCAGTGCTTTTTCTAAGACTTCTCACTCCCTTGGGAGAAGCTGTCAGCCCACACAGCTTGTCCTGAACAAGGGAATATTTGAAGGTTTTACTTAACTCTACATTTTTTCACAGATCAGTATTTTTTTAGACTCTGTTATATTGTTTTAATTGAGTTTTGCCACCAAAACAAATGAACGTTGTGTCACCACATCTCGGTTCCTTTCACACAGCCACAGCTAAGAGAGTTTGGAGACGGTGCTACCTGCAGAAATGTTGAAGCTAATGCTATGCTTAATCGTGATGAATTACATCCAAGCTACTCCATACATAAATCTGGTCACACCAGAACAAGAACTGTGGAAAGTATATAACATTAATGTATACTCATTACATTCCTCCTTTCACAGGCTCCAAGGCTGTCAGGCTGGCAGCAGGGTGGGGAACTTGGAGTAATGAGGAGTTAGATTTAAACATTTTACTAGAAATCATTGCAGTTCTCATTGAAAAGGGCGTGCCCTTTAATAAACCGTGTTTTTGTGATGTACAATGACTGCTAAGAAGTAATGAGTTCTATGTTTGTTGTCTTTTTATTGGTGGCAAAGAAGCTTTTCTCATTTTGCAAGTTTATTGAAAAAGGCAAGAGTTAAAAAGAAAAAACAACATGAAAACTCTGTTTAAAATTTATAGTGCAGCTTTGTACTTCATTTGAAACCAAAGACAAATTTCCTACTGATTTTATCAGGAGCAATATAAAGCCCTGAAAAGCCCTTTCTACCTGATGTGGAAACATGTCATTGAGTTTCTCCCTGGATGGTTTTGGCTATATCATTACAAACATGCACCAAGGACTGAATTTAGCTTCACAATGAGTAACATTTTGTTTATTCAATTTGCATAAGCTCTACTCAAAATGAAGGCCCAACTGATTCCAAAACAGGGAGGAGGAATACAGAGCAGCATCCATGCAAGGTAGGGTGATAAGGTGATTCCTTCCATGAATAGGATGTATCCAGAGCAGGAAATCAGTACCCAGAGTGATGCGTTTTAGCTGCAGTGTCTTGCATTGGCCCTTATATCTCTCATACTACTCCTCCTTCAGAGCTGCTGAGTGGTCAGTGCCCCTAAAAATCCTTTTCTCTTTTGCAGGGGAGTAAGTGTGGATTCAGTCATCTAACCAAGGTCCCAGGTTTGAATCTTTTGCTGAGGAGCTTGGCTGCTTCATGTGGAGGAGGTGGTTTCAGAGAAGAGTGATACTTCAACAGCCAGTTCAAAAGGAAGGAATTTCCTTTCTAGGCAGAATGAGCAGGCAGATCTGTTGTTGATCACCAAGTCTGTGGTTTATTTAACTGGTTTTTTGTGTGGTGAAGGCCCTAGCTGGTGATAGGGCTGCCAGGGTCCATTGCCAGCAGCATGCTGGTGGCACTAAGGCTTATATCTGACTTCCTACAGCTGCAAAAGTTACTATCAGTAAGATTTCACAATGCTTGGGACACAACCACTGGGATGAAGGAGAGCAGCTTCTAGCTGAGTTCAGGCAGTGAGAGAGGCTAAGGAAGGGTGACTTTCTGTGGACGGGAAAGCAGCTCATAGGAGGAGAGCTACCTCTTGCTTTCCATTTGCAAAGCCCACTTCCATTGCTGAGTCTGTTCTTGGTTTCTTATTCCCCCAAATGTTTCTTTCCTGACTCTATGTATTTTTTTTCCTTTGTATTTTCCACTTGGATGTGATTGGTCATTGGTGATTCATGTCTTTGTTACCTTCAGACTGAATTCCTGCAATGACGGATGAGAATGGAAGCAAGTTGGAGACACACCTTAGTTACCACCATCCTTGATCCACTGCAGCCAAGCCTTCAAGGTCAGGTCTTGCTACAAAAGCTCCTGTGTAATCACTTTTGTCCTGTGATTTGTACCTGTGTATTGGCAGTTGTGTTCCAGCCTCTGAGCTCAGTCATGGCTTGCCAGTCACCATGCTGTTGTTACATCGATCGTTGATGCTTGGTCCCTCCATGTTGGTTATTGTTCTGCTGAGGTTTGGTTTTGAGAAATGCTGTCCACCTCCCACTTCAGCTAAAGTAAAGGGCATTGTTTTATGCAAAGGGAGAGGATTTTATAGTCCTGCATAGATATAAATAATATTTTCAGTTCTAAATAAACACAGAAAATTCTAGTATATTGATAGACCTCAGCTTTTACTCCTGTTTTGTTCCTTGACATTCAAGTTTTGTCTCCAATCAAGAGTAAGTGTTTTCACTGCTGAGACGTTCAGGGGTGGCTTACTACTGTGAGCTCTCTTTCAGTGATTCACTTCTCTGGGCTCCTAAGTAGTTGATTTGCACAAGGTGGTGTAGCTGTTGTTATCCTTGACAGTAACACACAGGTCATGGCTGATATAGATAATGAAACAGACACTGTTTAAAAAAACCCCTCAGTTCTGAGAGCCGATGTTAATAATCCTTGATCTTCACTGGCTTCTTGCAAACTTGACAGTCTGTTTCAAGGGTAGACTGTTGGTATTTACAGTTGTAACTAGCAGAGACCTGTGCTGTGGGATGCATATTGGGATATCACTAGGATCAGAATTACTAAACTCTGTTATAATCTAGGCTGGGATCACATCCGAGATTTCCCAGTCAGCACAAGACTCCCTTGTATTGGGTAGCTATTGAAGCTCTATTTGGCAGCCACAGAAAGCACTAAGAATTTGAAATTGGAGTCGGAATTGGCAGCATGACTCTGTCTCTAGTGGTGATAGATATGTCAGGGATTTACTGATTTTTGTACTTCTTTTTTAAAGGTGGGCCTAGATTTGAATGCTATTTCTGAGTTCCATGATACCTCATGGTAATTGTATTCAACTCAATTCTACAAGGGTAAATTGACATGGGAGATCACAGACAAATGAGGGAAATAAGCAGTACAAAGCAAATGGTACAAGACCATATGGGCAGATTAAGTCCTACCTAAATGCTGGGCATGCACCGTTGCTGAACCTCTGCCACAGCCTATGCAGTGGGCAGTGCTGTATCTTCTAATGCTGGGGATTAAAAAAGTCCTCTTGCTGAGCACTTCAGTGAAACTGCATCTATAGGACAGGATGTATTTATTATGTGCATGTTGGAAAAATGAGATAAAGAAAAGGAAAAAGGTTATAAACATAAAAAAATGCGTACATTTATTTTCAACACAGCATGCTACATGTACCACTAATTGGTAGTGGACTGCATGACTCCAGGCTCAGTTCAAATCCTGAAATTACAAGAGAGGAGAGTTTCTTTTGAACTCACAAAGAGAGAAGGACTGAATTTTGTGTGCATTTGAAGATGATTTAAGGCGTGACCCTTGCAATAAAGGCATGTGTGATGCATGATATGTCTCTGGGTACCTCAGTCTGTGACTTAAGTTGATAATGGGTCCTGCCAACACCCACAATCCTTGTTGTTCCTAAATCAGAACACATCTGCAAGGATGAGAATGAAGCTTTAGTGTGGAAAAGTTGAACACAGTCTCAGGCATTTCCCATAAGCATGAACAAATCCCTTGACACCTCTCCTTTTCTAATTTTAGTGATAGAGATGGTGCTTTTTCAGGAATTTATAATTGCCATTGATTTCTTCACTTAGAACTTACATGGCTTGTTTAAACAGCATTGCAGTTCTGGAGTTCTCTTGCAACATCTTAGGAGGGCACTGAAGCAATATAAAGCAGACTAGGCCTGACCCCGGGGAGGTTAAGTCATGGGTTCAAAAAGTCTTGTTGGCTCATTCTTTCTGCAACCCAAGGACAGCAATCATGTTTTGCACCTGGAGTATTAGTTTGTCCAAGGCACAAATTGCCCCCACATTTTGCTTTCTGTCTTCATGCCTTTCTGTTGGTCTGAAAGTATCTACAGGGGTTTTTCACATCTCAACTCTAAAAGGATGACATTGTTTTTCCTGTCACTGCCATAAATGCTTCCCTGTGAATCCTGGCCTATAGACAAGGATTATACTTCTGAAAGTGGTACATCTATATATTTCCCTTGCGGCACACTAGGTTAAAGATAACGTGACGCTAATTGCCTGTTGCTGTAATATTCTTGTGGAAAAAATGGTGTATTTCTGAAATAGAGGCATACTGCAGAAAGTCAGTACAGGTTTAATCCCCTGGTCTGCCCAGACTGTCAGTGTGCCCTTGAGCAGGTTAGTTGTTCTCTGGGTGACTCAATTACTTATGAGTATAATTGAAATAAGAACCCTTGTACTATCTTTTTATGCTGGGATAAGAAGTGCATTGAAGACTGTAAAATACTTGTAGTCTGCAATGATCAAGCCATATAAGCCATTAAAGTAGCTGCTAAAGTATCTGAATAAACAATCTGTCCAGAAGAGCCTGGGTCTCCATGAGGTATTGCAGCCATAGTTTTGCCTGCCTGTGCCAGAATGCTGTACCGCCTCATATGTCACTGTTAATCAGCATTTCCCTTCCTGAAAGGATTTGTTGGAGGAGCACCATTTTGCTCCATCTCAGACAATGTAGGCTGACTGAAATCTCTGTGAATGCTTGTTGCAGACAGTAAGCTTTGAGGTGATGCTAATACCTCATAAGGGACCTGCTAGCCAGAGGATCCTGCTGGTGCTCATGTGTTAACTGAAGATGGTCAGGGCTTTTTTACTGTCCTAGATCAACATACTTCATTGTAGTTCTCTGCATACTGCATCTTGCATCAGATCTGTCCCGTTAAACCAATGAAATTATTTAAATAAATTACTTTTATTAATTTATTATATGAAAAATTTTAGAGCAAATTCCTTTGATGTGTGATATCCTAATCACACCCGCAGGGCATTAGCAAGCACAAGGCACATCTGAGTGTCTCTAATTCCCTAGTGGTGTGATTATATCTCATAATATTCACAACCCCCTGGAGCTTCTTTACTGGTATAAATAAATCAATTATTTAAGTCAAATACTTTGATCATTAGAAGCTGCCAGTGAGTGCTTGAATGCCTGAGCTGTGCAATTCACCAGGAATGATCTTGCCTCTCAAAATGCTGAGCAGCTGAGCTGAGTGCTACCAGCACTTCATTTCAATCTGCTTTATAAATTAGATTAGAAGTCAGTTTCCAATACTTCATCCTGGATAGCAAGGAAGGGAGAACTTTACAGGGCTGGAATTATGAGATATTGCTGCCAACGGATCCTTTTATCATTTAACACTGCTGTCATAGGTTAAATATGAGCTACTGTTCATATTAACTAATAGCTATTATACTGAAAACTGACACAGGGATTCTATCTAATGCACCATGAACCTGGTTCACACACACTGTATCATATTAACTATTATTTGCACATATGGATGGAAAGGAGTTTTGAGTCACTTGGGATATAGGGCAAATTAGCATTTTATATCAAATTAATGAAGTGCTAATTGCTCCTTGCAACCTTTTTTTGTGCAAATTGAATGGGTCCTATTTGCATTGTCATGTAACTGTGATATTACCTTGCAGCACTTTCATTAGGTTGAGGCATCACGGAGTTCATCAAGGAAAAGTATTAGTAATTGTAAGATAATTAGCTATGAAACCAATATTGTTTAAAGTAGAGCAGAAATACTGCAGCTGACTTTGGTTTAGCTTGGGACTATTTTTATTAATAGGTTTTATAAAATATCTTTCATTTTGCATATGTTAAACTGACATCTTTACAAACAGAGATCCCTGCTCCAATATTTTCCTTTTCAGTTCCTGTTTTTCAGTGTGTTTTGCATCTTCTAATGAAACATGAAACATAGGAAATAATAATAAATAAGGGAGTAGTTTATTGCTGGCCATTTGTCTCTAAAATGAATCACAAGTCTGGAACTACTTGAAATTGTAAAATTGTGAACTAGGAAAGATACTGAATTTACAGGTGTCCATGAGTCTTACCAAACAGCAGGCAAGTTTGTAAAACAATTTAAGACATGTTGAAGATGTTACGGTCCTAATCATTTGCAGAATCTTGTTAACTATCTCAGATACAATTCTCCATAAGTGTAAAATATAGCATGTGATATTTTCAACTAGGTCAGGTATTTTGTAGGAGAGAGGCAGGTGGAAAAAATGAGGCAAAAAAATTTGAAAAGTAATTTTATGCTAACTCCATGATTGGGGAGGAAGCATGATTAATTTCTGAAGCCTCTGTGGAAAAGGCACCCAGGCAAAATGACATAAATCTACATTAGAGGATTTAAATGCTTTTGCCAAGAAAAAACTGATCTGAACTTTAGGTAGCACAGCCCTTTGCCAGTCAATTCATCCAGATTTAGGGCCTGCACCTTTTCTTTTTCAGTGAAGTATTGAATACAGACAGATTGCAAGTTACAGCTGAAGGCGGTGTGACAGCTTTATTGCTGTTGCATGGGCAACATGTTGTCTTTGATTGGGAAATAGGCTGTGGACTTTCAGAAAGATATGTACAAAGAAATGCTTTCAGGTATTTGTATTTTTAAAACAAAGGCTGTTAATACAGATTGACAGATTCTTTTATTCTCTCTCTTTTGGCTGTGTATGCAAACACATTTGTGAAAATGTAGACCTATGTATTTATCAAAAAAAGGTAATCTCATCTTGAGAGAAAACTGAATGAAGAAACTGTACATAATAAAGTCTGTCACAGAATATATTCTTAAGTGTCTGCAGGGGAGGGGAGTTAGTACCTCAAACAGACATCTCGAATGCATAAACAATTGCACGGGGCCTTGTCCCAGGCAGGCATGAAGCAACGCAGCAAGGAAAGACCTTCTTACTGGCCTAGACTAGACTTAAGACTGTTTCCAAACAAGCACAAGCAGCTCAGTGTATTTTTCAAACCCGATGTCTAGATAGGGACATTTTCAAATTGCTTTGTTTTGCCCTGTATGTGATCCTGGCTTAACTGATGTAAAAAATGTGGATCGTCTGGATTTCAGTTGTGTTCTGCCCACTCAAGGGCCAAACCAGAAATACATGAATATGGTGCTACTTGTATCCAATTTGTTCTGAATCAAAGTAACTGTGTAGGTGAGCTGAACAACACTGCCTGTACGATCATATCTGCTTTTTGCCTTTACAAAATGCTTTCCACCCTGTCTCTGTAAGCTTAGACTTGCTGAAGTCTCTATGGTGAAAAATATTTTCTCTCTGGGATACTTCAGTAGAAGGTTGTGAGAACACAAATATTATTTAATTGGTGTAGTCTGAGTGCATCAGCAAAGTCTTACCTGACAGCACTGCACAAGCTTGCTGCATTATGTGCGTCAGAGTTGAAGTTTTAATGGGCTGGTGAGTTATCACAATAAATGTGGACCCTGTGGGGAATTGTTTACTGTGTGTAAGAAGATGAGGAGGTCCTGGGTGTGGACAGGAGAAAAGGGCGATGTGGCAACCTCAAGAATTTTATGGGTTTATGTTAAACAAACAGCTGCGGTAACATCAGGAGGTTATCAGGAGCCTGAGGAGATCCAAGAACAAAGCTCTGGTAGTGCGATAGAGATGTACAAACATTCTTCCCTGCTGACAGGTAGGACTGCATTGGTATATTCCTCTGCTAGTCCAAGTGAGTCTGGGAGAGGAGCTGAGCAGAAAAAGGAACTTTTGGTAAATGAGGAAGGCTCCTTCTTGCCTCACAAGCCACTTCCTGTGTTACATGCTCATCTCTTTTCCAGGCATTGCTGGCAGGAGTCCTTGCTGAGCTCCAGAAGCTGTCACTGGGCTATGTGGCTGTTAAACTTTAGTTAAGAGTGTAAGTCTGACCAAAAGTCAGTAATATTCGACACAGTGTTTGGTGGCCTGTGAGAAATTGATTCAATTTCACTATGATTCCCTGCAGTTACTTTACCTGGTTGGAAAAGCACTCCTGATTTCCTCAATTGGCACAGCTTTTTTTGCTGTGCCTACAGAAATAAAGGGCTCTGAGTGTGAAGCAAAACCAGCAAGTGTGTGCCAAGGCAAGGGGTATTTCAAATCAGACTTGGAGACACCTTATTATGATGGCAGGGGGGAGGCTCCATTTCTGTTGCTGAGATCTATATCTCTCATTTGTGTTAGAAAGGAAATAAAAAATATAAAGAATACTTCCTTCTACAGACTAATGAGTAAGAAACTTTTCAGACACGTAAGATGAGTAATGTGAAAAATTAATAATTTGGAGTCCAAAGCAAAGTTTATGTGACCTCAGAAAGGGAGGGAGAGAGAGAGCCTTTAAGGGAATGACAAGAATCTAAAAATATTGATTTCAATTTGCCATGGGAGGGAACAGGAGAAACAAGCCATTGGAACAAGTTCCAGAAGCTTCCCACTAACAATCTAACAGTAGAGTGAAAACAAACATTTCAATAAGGTTTGCCTTCTCAGGAAAGATTAAGTCCAGTCCTTCATCTTGCGCTCTGTCATTGGCAGCCTCTGGTCCTTTCTGAAACAGCAAAAGAGGCAGAACTTTCTGTACTTGTGGAAAAAAAGGAAAAGCTGTGGAGGATATTTTACTTTGGGAGGGGATTTCAGGCTACAGCAGGATCTAGCTTGTACACCTGTGAAGGGCTGTGCTCAGCTTCTGGGGCTGGAGGGAGAAGAGAGTACGGTTGTGCTATGTGTGGAAACCCAAGGCAGGTCTCTGCCTTTACTGCAACTCTTCTAGGAGTGCCTGCATCAGGTAGCCATCTGCCTTTCTCCAGATTCAGAGTCCTTAGTGCAGATTTTGTGAGGCATTCTGACCCTGCATGAATGTGTGATTTCAGTCCAATCATTATCTCAGGAATATTGCTCCTGGATTGGGAGCCCCAGTAAACCCTGCCTCAAATGGCCCCACCTTTCCCTCGACAGGGAAGGGCACGGTGTGCATGTGTCTCTAACTGTCCAGGGAAGAAGAAAGCTTTGATATTTGACATGACTTTTTTCTCATTAATATGGAGTCCAAGCAAAAATCATGGCCTCTGTAGCTTGGCATCTTTGAGAATAAAAGAATGACTAAAATAGGATGATAAATTGAAATTTGGAAGTGGAAATGGCTTAAAATCAATGTATGTGAAGGTGACTGGTCTACTAACATGAGATGAACTTTCTTGTGACCTATATGCATGTAAAGATTGACACCTATACAGGATCAAAGGAGCTTATGAAAGGCTAGAGTACATGAGAGGAAATTGAAAATGTGTAGGTTGCCGATCTCAAGAGTGGCTTTTATTAGTTATTGTACATAATAAGTATTGTGTCAGAAATGAAAGGGATTAACTCTCACCCAAGGTACTGCACCTGAGCAAATATTGTCTTGCCTGGGTGAAATTTGTGCCAACACAAAGAAGACTTGGTATGAGGCTATGTACTGCTTAAGTCTCACTTAAGTCTTCAAAATGAGGATTATGCAGGATTTTAGTGGTACAAAAATATAAGGACAAATTTCAACTCATATGTGGCTATGTCCTCAGGACTTCTAGAGTAATGTAGAATCTCATCAGGACACATCAAAGCCATTGGAAAATGCTTTTTCTGCAGACTGACCACTTTCTAGATTTGGGAGTTTCTCTCTGAAGGGCTGTTAAAGAGAAACTAACTGGCTAAGTGAGTTTTAATGGTTGAATGTTTTAGTCTCTGCTGTATTTTCCAATGGCTCAAATGCTTTGGTTTATGAGAACAAGCAGAAGAGTACTTTGCTAAGGTCAGTAGGTTTTTCAGAGAAATACTGTAAATATTGGGGCTGCAGTTGGCAGTTTGTTGTTGGAAGCATGAATAGAAAACTCAAAGGTTCAATATAAAAGTAAGAAATATTTTCAGGCCAAAGGAAGAAAATTCTAAGTCTGGAGGTCAAAGGAAATATTTTTCTTGCTGAATCCTTCTGTCTACATCTGCTTTCAGCAGATGACACCCACCTTTCAATCACACTCTTGCATCTGTGCCCAGTTTGCACACCTCTTGCTAAATATATTTTCCTGTTTGTGGAAGAATGGTGAAATGGTTTCACAAGAACACAGACCATTTACTTGACAGCCGTTCCTGTATTTAATTGTCTGTCTTCAGTGATAAGGCGTGCCTGTGTAAGCTGGACTGTAAATATCAGAGGGGAAAGGACTAGGATATAATCTTGTAACAGTATTTTCAGAAAAACTTTTCCTATTTTTGGGGGGGATTTCTATGTTTGTTATGTCTGCCATTTGCCCTGCCACAACATAGGCTGAGGGGAAAAGGAATGGGGAACCTCATGGTGTCTTTTTGTAAACCTGCCCCTCCTGTATATTAACCTGTTTCCAGGGATACCTTGTAGCCTTTGTTTTTTCCATGTATGTTCCAAGACATGGAGATCACCAACACGGTGTGAGAGGCTTTTGAACACGGTCATATACAACTGTTCCTTCTGAGAGGATGTTTGAAGCTATGTGGAAAATGCAATGCTTTTGAGGGCCTTGTGTCACCTGCTGCCCTCCCTGCGGTTTCCACATCATTACAATGCTTCCTGCCCTACAAAGCTGGTAATATCACTGAGTCCTGGCTATACAGCTGCTTACTAGAGTTATGGGTTAGTCTGAAGGATCCTTTTGCATGGTTTTGGGTTTTTCCCTGCATTTTTTTCTTAAATTCTTTGCAACCCAAATGCATTCTGCTTTATTAGATTCATTTGTCATGCCCTCTCCTCCTCCTCTTTCTCTATTTAATTTGGTCTTACACATATGACTGTAAACACTGTATTTTTATGTCTTGGATTGATGCAGTGGTTGTGTTCTGGTCTGAAGGTGATTAGTGATCTGAGGAAGCCAGATCAATGCTGGTTTAGGTAAAATGGTCACAGATCTTTCCCCAGTGGTGTTCGTGGTTCCCTACCTGCCTGTCAGTCCTCATACAGCACCAGAGCCAAGACTGTTCTTCCTGGTGAAAGGAAATCTAATTTACTAGGTTTAAATAGTACTGCAATCAGCATGTTTATAGCTAGTGGTAATTATGTCGAGTTTGTTGGCTGATAAATTGATCCCATCCTGCTCCCGTGTGTCTTCAGATACTGTGTTTCATATGTTCCCCAGGCCAGTACCTAGTGATCACAGCTAGATCATGACTGCTTTTGCTTCATGGCCTTTGCTGGCAAAACCTTGAGCTTGTGTTTTGCTCTTTTGAGTAGCTGATAGTCCATAACAACCATATTTACAAGTGAGAATGAATTGAGCTGCTTGGCATGCCAAGAGCCTTACATGGTTCTCTGGCATATGAGGAGGTGATGGGCTTCTCCGTCCTTCATCTAATTTTTGCCCACAGTAGGAACACTGGAAAACAGGTCATTGTCCTCACAGGATCCCTGTGAGGTTGACAATACTGCTGTTACCATTTTGCAGATGAGGAAAATTTTGGCAGAACAGAACCAAATGAGATAGCATTCCTCTAATATACATCAGATGGTGATATATAGAAGTGGGAATTCTGTGTTGTAGTACCATATACCTCCTTCCCAAGTTTGGCGGAAGACTTTGCATTCTTCTTGATTTCTGTTCTAGTCAGCATTTCTCTGTCATGTGCTCCAAATTAGTTTGTGTAAATTTCCCCTAATTTCCCAAATAAAAATACTGGGGTGTGTTTGTGTCATGTTTACTATGTACATGGAGGTGAGGGGAAACCTCAGAGGAGTCAGATCATGGATGTTTCAACTTGCACCTGCACAGCTGTGACTGAGCTGTCAGTAAGCACAGAGCAAGCAAGAACTTTTCTGTGCTAGGTGTGTTTCTAGGGAGTCTTTCCTTTCATGGTCAACATCAAGTTTTGGAAATCAGGACGTTTTTCACTTGGTATGTTTTTGAAACATCAAGGCAAAAGTAAGGGAATATGCATTTCTTTATTATTAGTGGGAAAAGTGCATTTAGTTTTTTGACCAACTTGGTCCCACCTTGAAGAGAAAGAGAAAGGAAGAGGGGGAGAAGAAAAGAGGAGACAGAGATGGAGTGTCAAAAGTTTTTGTCTTATTTAGTTCTAGAAGAAACATCACTAGTGAGCTTATTAGTATGGCATTTTCAGTGGAAATACAGTATTTCAGCTGGACAAAATGCAAGAATGCTTTATCTCATGGAATTTCCCACTCAGGAGTGGAACAATTCTTCATACTGCCTCGGCTGCCTCAGCTCCTAATATGGATTTAGCAAGTAGCTCTAAAATACTCATCAGGACCCAAAGACACAGTTGCTATGATGGTTTTTCAAAACCTTAAAGGGGTATACCAAAAAAGTCAGGAAAAAACATTTGCTGTAAAAATTGTTGGTTGCAAAATAGGAAGGATCTTGCATTTTGTTGCTGAGTTACTAGCCATTTGTTTTGATTTCTGCCACAGCAGGTTCTGCCTTGAATACACTATGAAATTTGTTTTTGTTTTATTTTGTGTGCACTGAGCCCAAGCAAAAGCCTTCTGTGAGGATGTCAGTGCCATTTTGCTCTCAGAGATTGTAGCTTTCAGCTTGATGCTGTCTTGTAATGACACTGCTCTTGTTCATCCTTGTTTTGATGTTCTTTAGATGTAAAATGTGTTTTCTGAATGAATGAGTTTGTTCCTTGTTTATAATTCAAATTGCTGAAGCCTACTTTCACTGACTTTTTAATTATACAGCATTTAAATCCAGAGTTCATTTTCTTTGAGAAGAATCCTCAGAAGGCTATTAAATACCAGGATACCACTTTTGGTTCAGGAAGTCTCTGAGTCACAAAGGGCTGCAGGAGAGTGTACTGAGGAGGTATCACTGCATGCTTACCCTGCTATCTAACTTTTTGTAATTGATTAGTGATGGAGGCATGATGGGCATGCAGTCTCGTCTGGTACAGCTCCCTTATATCCCTATACACACAAAATGTATGTGTATCTTCAGTCTTCATGTCTTTTTTGGATCTCACTTCCTGAGTTTCTTATGCAACTGGACATAACTTTTGAAAAGGTGAGCATGTTTTAGGGTAACATCCTAGCTGGAGTCCCAGTCTGTGCTCATGTGAGTAACCTGGGTATGGCCAGGAACAGTGGCATGTAGTGACCTGTGGTTTGACTGTTTGCACACTCCATTGCATGGTTCTGCCTGTGCCAGCAGCACTCTCTGCAGTGGTGCCTGGATATGGGTTAGGGCAGCAGTGTGAGCCAGGGACTATTCCAAGAAGGCAGATATGGATGAGAACTTCTCTTTGGGGAGTGAGCAGAAGGACAGAATTTAGCCATATGGACATGGGCTGTGCCATAAAACTTGTGCTCAGGGGCAGGGAATTGGCCCTGAACTGCTGTATTTTCTATTCCAAGGCAGCCCTGTTGATTCTGTGCTACAGTGCCAGGCCCTAAGACAGAATGCATTTACAGCTCTCTGTATACAGAACGTAATTTTAATGCTTGGCTTCTGCAGCAAAAAATGTCACAGTGAACTTCAAGAGGATTGTTTATGTCCCCAGAACCTTAAGCTGGAATAATGACTCTAATTTATTTATGCACATTTTGACAGCTTGTTATGTTTTATTCCGTAAAGCTAAATGTGGTCTCAACACCTTGGAGTTATTGCTACCAAGTAATAATGCCACGGAGAGATAGAGATTTTTGTCTCTGAACAGGCAAGATCTTTTCCATTCTGTAAAGATTTGAAATCACTGTTCTTGTGTCTGCATATGTGTTTGAGAACGTGTGGTGAAACTGAGGGGTAATGTGTCCCAGCTGCATAGCTGAGTGGGAACAGATCAACTCTGTATCAACACTGAATGCTTGAATAACCCAGAAATCAGTGACCTTAGCGTGGGATCTGTCACACTCAGAAAAAAGATGGGGAGATCTATCCTAGGGTAGAGACCTATAAATGCTTGCTTGCTCCCTAATATGACTCTGTTTTAGATCTACTGAATGATGCAGTTTGGGTACCCCCTTAAGAGAGACTCAGTCTCTTTCTCCATGGAGGTCTGGAAGACAGTTAGACCCCTTCTGGTCTGATAGGATTGTATCATTTCTGGGTATGATTTATGTACACATAATGTTTCCAGTGTCTAGTATAAAGCATTAAGTTTGATAATATATTTACAGCTAATCAGAGAGCTCATAGAAACATTGAATAATTTTGTAAGGCAGTAGAATGTGATATTAATGGGTGGAAGGCAGTTTTGACCAGAAGTTTAAATGAAAACAAAAGAAAGCAAAACCAGAGCACTGGTCATTGGGTTCTATATGAGTTTGAGTTTCTGTTATCTACAGCAATATCTGTACTATTAAAAAAAAAAGCTGTGAGGAAATGTGTTAGAAGAGTCCATGGCAGGCTTTAGACCTGGACCAGCTAGATTTCTCACAAATAATTTACAGGCACCATTCGGGGATTAATTCCAACCCAGGACCCATTCTGAAAAGGTACCCAGTTTTGGAGGCTATGAGAGTTAAATAATATGGATAGGAAATATTTGCAACCAGTAGCTGTAATTCCAAAGAACTGGCCCTGGTTTGTTCAATTGTCTAGTGCAGCTACAGCTAATGCAAGCTTACTTCTATAGCATATACATTTGAAAGCAGTGTTGAAGTGGAGAAGGGGAGAAAGGATATAACCCAATCCAGGATGTATGGGGATGGCAGAATCACATTAACACAGACTCTTAATTCTTGGCTGAATATTTTCTATTGGTTCTTTGCAGTAGTAGCACAAGAAGAATAACATTCATGATGGGCCAGTTTGGATCCCTGGAGTCTTGGTAGGGACTGCTGAGAGACAAAGCTATAAAAATGTCACAATGGACTGAAAAGGAAAAGGTACTATGCTAGGGGGGAACTTGGAGCATAAATGTTGGCTCATGTTCCCTAACCTGAGTGACAGGGCAGACTGATCATTGCCTTTGGGCTTCAGTCCATGTTTTAATGCATTTTTAAAAAACTTTCTCCTAACCGACTACTCCAACTGCACAGATTCCAGGACTAAGTTTATTTGGAAGCCACATGGAGAACATGAATAGTTACTGCTACAGAAAAAATAGGAGAATGTTACTCTGCTGCTGATCCAGATGCACTGATGAGAATGATCTTATTACCATTTGGTTACTAACTCCTTAATCAAAAGTTTAACTAGGTTTATAATCCAAGAGACAGAGCTGTGGCCACACTGGGATTCATATGCAAAGTCATTTGCCTTCAAATTCTAGTGGGAGAAGTTTGGTTTTCTCACTCCTGTCCTAGGGACTTCTGTTAATGATCAATGTGACAATTGATCGTCTTTGCAGTCCAATCTGGGAGATCTGCTTGAACATGGAGACGGAGCTGAATTCCCACCTTCTTTGGGTTGGCACTTCTTATCAGGATTTGAATCTTATTATTGTGCATGTCTTGCAGAGATACTAGGTTTATCAGAATGCACTTGTATATAGTTCTGTGATCACTGTGACAGTTCTCTGGTCTCTAAAGTAATTTCTTGGAAAAATAATGTGAAAATTGTAAGTATTAGTGATTTTTAAGTAATCAAATGCAGCTGAAAGTATTGATATGCAAGATCTTGGGCCAAATCTTGGCTGTAACCTTATGTCTGAACTATGTAAGAGTATGGCATGCTCCACTATTCTTTTTGTGAGAAGGGAGAAATTGGTTCCATTTTCTGAAATGGTTGCCATTCCTGTCATTAGCAGAGGCAAAACTTGAAGGTCATTGAAGGAATGAGCTTTTGAGATTCTGGTGTAAGTTGAGTTCTACCATCAGTGAAGTCTCCTGTTGTCATTCACAGGCATTATTCTCTGTGATGTTTTAGCCTTGGCTCCTAGTCCTAGCCTGAAGTATCTGGGTTTTTTTTTCAGGGGTATGTGGTCCTAACACATAGTGAAGAATGCACAGCCTATGTCTTTTTAGGGCCTTGCCCTGGACTCTGATTCATCTTGCAAAATACACATAGTTAATCTCTGTAGTGTCCTCTTTTCAGACAGGAGGCACTGGCAACATGAAGTAGCTGATGGAGTTCCTGGCAGCAGGTGTTTAATTTTATTTGGCTGCTATAGAGGTTTTTGATATACTAGCATGATTTTTTTTTTGTCTGTGAATTCATATGAAAATGAGTTATGGAGCTGAGGCCTGGACTGCATTAGGAAGTTGCTGTGCTTTAAATTAGTTCTCTATACAGTCAAATGTGACCTTTGGATGTTTGGAAAGGCCAACCACCTCATGCTTTCCTGTTTTCATATCTTATGGACAGGGATTCTCATCTTCATGTTTGTGTTCCAGAGAGATTGACCCTGCAGGACAGTGGAGTGGTTAGTTTTCTGGCAGATAAGCAAGTACATTGTGACAAACTTGAAAGCTCGTCTTCTTTTCTAACTTTTCCATTAATTTTGTAGCTAGACAGATAAAAATAAGCTTCTTTCTAGAGACTAGTCTCCAGCCAGGTTATGTACCTGGGTATACTAGCTACAGCCCACAGTAACTTTTAGCATTTTGCAGTGTATGGACATAAGGAAGAAGGAGATTGTGACTTTATATGACCTTTATAAGGAGTTGGCACAAGGTTATGTAGTTTAATTTGAGCTATATTTTGCTAGCTTTTGCACATATGGAATGGCATCTTCCTCTGCAATAATCTCATCTATATAGAGGTGTCAGAATCTGTCCTATCAGCTGGAGTGAGCTATTTTACTCTGATATTGTTTCCTCTTTATCTGTTGGGATAGAGTGTTTTGCTGTGTATCCTAATATCCCATGGCTCTCCTTTTGGAGCTCTGTTCACACATCTTGATTCCATCTGTACTCTTGAAGAGGCCTGTTAGGTGGAAGATGTGTCTGTCAAACACATGTAGATTCTGGACAGCAGCCCTTTATGGGTCACGCCTTGAAACATTGCTAATTTGATTTCAAAGGGAGCTATCACTAAATGCCTTTTGTGTTGTTAGGCCTCAGGAGAAGGACCCCAGTTGGACACAGTGAAATGCTGCATTTGCTACAGCCATGGAGCTCCTTGTTGGAATAGATATAAGAATCAGTCATGTCTTTGTCTGGTAGCACTGCACCTCTTCAGGAGGAGTCCCCTGATGTGAGAGGGGTATGGCTGAATGTGTGTTAAAAGGTCCAGGGGACAGAATCTTAGTGATCCACAGCATCCACCAGATGCTGTCCAAAGCTGTTGAACAACCTCAGGAAATGAGTGGAAATCTGACTCTTGTTTGACTATCCTGAGTCCTGAGAATGGCACGGTGGGTGCAAGAGGGTTGACGTACACATCTGTGCGCTCCATGGCAGTGCTTTGAAGATATGAGTTGCAGCCTGTGGATTTTTATGATGCAGTCATGTGCATTTTTAAGACTAAGAATTAGACACCTTTGTGCTTGAAGTTAAGCATGACTGTGACTCATTCAGCTGTCACTCTTACAGACTTGGTGTGAGAACCATATGGGTAGGAAGAAATAACCTAGACCCAAGATGCAAGTTTAAGGATTGCAAGGCAGGAGGCCAAACGCTGAAACAGCATGTAACAAAAGCGAGTAGTTGGTCAAAGTTTCCACCTGTATTTGGTCAAATTCCCCACAAAAATTAAATCACTGTCTCAAAGTAGTGGCTTTTCCCCCTGGTAAGCTGTGGATCTTCCTCCTCAGCTAATTCACGATATGCAGTTAGTTACAGTTGCTCATAGGCTGCACAATCTCTGAGCACATTAGAGCAGCAGTAGTAGCCTGACTGGCATTTGTAAACAGGTAATGCTTTGGACTTTGGAATACTCTGACTCAGTGCAGTAGTGTGCCAAAATAAAGGTCATTTCAATTTCATATTGGGTCACACAGTTTTGAAGTGACATGTGTTTAATGATTTTTCTCCAGTAACTGAAGGATAGCAAGTATTACACTAATAGGCTTTGATGATATGCCCTCCCCAAAAGGCAAAATCTTTTCAAAAATATTAAACTCACATTTTACCTGAAAAAACCCCCACCAAAACCCCAGAACAAAGATTCAAACTCCAGACCAAAGCTTCTGTAATGAAGAAAATTGGACTTTTTATCCCCTTCCAGATGACAGTTTCCAGAAGTTTCATCATATTTATTTATGTGTCCATAGCTATAGAAATTGAGGCTGATCTGATAGGGATAGAAGAGAATGAAGGGGGCAAGTTGACTGTGTCACAGAAGCTGTATCACAAACCCCCCAACAGGACCACTAAAGGCATGAAAAATGGGTCCTTATGTTTATGAAGCCTATAATTGTGCATAGAACTGTTTGAAGTAATTCCTGTCTTGACATGCAGTAAAGCCTTCTTGTCTTCCTACTCTGCCCAGTACTCCAGCTGGTTGTTCCCTGTTATCTTTCTATCAGGCTATGGGCCCAAACTGGTACACAGGAGGTGCTATCTGAACACCAGGAAACACTTGTCAAACACTGTTGCAGGTTTCTCAGAGAGGCTGTGAAGTCTCCATCGTTGCAGATACTCAAAAGCCATCTGGACATGGTCCTGGGCAACTTGCTTCAGGTAACCCTGCTTGAACAGGGGGGTTGGATAGGATGACCCCCAGAGGTCCCTTCCAATCCAAACCATTTTATGGCTGATTCCACGACTGCTTGATCAGGGCTACTGACATCTTGTTATTCAAAGGCCTAAAAGTGTTGAACAAAAATCTGTTACCCAGCCTTGGTTTTGAGAATGTTGCTTTTGGTGTCAGCAGTTGCCTGTGTGCCACATTTAAAAAAATTAATAGCTCTTTCAGCACAGAATAGGAGAGAGAACTGTTTTGATTCTTGGTGGTGTAGCTTTTAAGGGTGCAGGAGGAATTTTTGCACTGAGACTGCCTCTCCTAGGAGGATTTGCGAAGACTACAGGAAGTAGGATGAACACTATTAAATGGCTGGTAGTGTGAACACTGGTGATGTACAGTTTTGTCCTAGTTCCAGTGTCCAGGACCAGTTATCATTGTGTGGGTATAACAAAACTGTGTATTCTACACCCTCTATATAATTTCTGAGGAAATGTTAATAATGGATAATCTGCAGCAGCTGCTCAGGGCACACCTGACACCTCAGGCTACAAGTGGGGTTTTGAAGAACCCTATGAGGCATGGTAGTGTTTCTGTCTTCACACCAGGGACTCACCTGAGATAACTCCCCTCTAGGGAGGTGTTAGCACCTTCATGCCCAGCCTGAGGGGTCATGTCTGCTAATGGGCTATTAGGGACTGGCACAATAGGCAGTTGCACATATCTAGACCATCAAAGATTCCAAAAATATTCAAAGACTCACAGAGTTCAATCACCCATTGTGAAACTCCTTGCCCTGGGGGAAGTACTGGGCGTTCCCACCTGAACCTGAGCATATATAATCTTTGGCTTTTGGGACTCTGGTACCACTCCTTGGATCCAGAGGAGGACCAGAACCTCAACAGGACTGTGACTGCCACTCTCAACAAGACTGCAACCATCATCCTGACCAACAGGTTTTCCTTTCCATTTATTTATTTTGCACTCAGGGGGACCACGTGGTGCTCAGCACGGGGGCTAACAAACACCATTCTGTTTGTGCATCAGGGTGCTGGGTTATACATTTGTTTTTTGTGGGATAAACCCAATTTTTCTCTGTGTCATTGTATTTATTGTAATCTTTTTTCGTACATTGTAACTCTGACTTGTAATCTCTTGAATTGGGTTCATTTCTCCCTCTGGTTTACATTTAAACCAGCACATCTTTGTAACAAAGCATATACCAGTTCGGGTTTGCAAAACTGATTCTTAATATTCTAGATTATGTTTATTAGTCAGTCTCTTGAGCTGGTCACACATTAAGTCTTGTCTTCTTTTTGATCACTACTCCCATTGAAGTCAAACTGATGGTATACTATAAACAGAGAAGCCAATCCTGTATGCAAAAGAAAGTATACATCCCCCTGTTCTTTCTGTATGAAATAGGAATAGAAAGAGATCAGGACTGGTTCTGGGCAAAATTTGCTATTAGGCTATAATCCTAGAATGAAACAGCTAAAGTAATTCCAATTAATTTCCTTTGGAGAGATGTTTTTCTGAATGGCACTTTAGGTACACAAATGGCAAAAAGGCTGCAGTGCCGCATACCGATGATAAATTTTTCTATGTTGTTCAACTGATCAATTGCTTTTTTTGGGTCAATGGTTATATGACATTGTTTAATGGAGGACAGCTAAATCCATATAAATAATTTAAAAAGGAGAAAGAGATTGTGTACTTGCTGTCTTAAGCAATATGATGAAATTTAATAATGCAACTATTAAGTACCATTGTCAGTTGTTCTAACAACCTGTCCTACAATGTTTTACTATCAATAATCATGCCAAATATAATACGATATTCATATTTTTTCAGTGCATGGGCATGAGCACTTGCATGAGTTTCCATGATAATAATATTTGGCTTAAAAATTATTTTAACAAATTCTGGATTGTTTCTAGTCATATCAAATTTAATGCCAGAAGATAAACAAAATGGTTTCAGGGACACTTTTGATGCTGTGCTTAATGCATTAATAGTAATAGGAAACTGAAATTGTTATCTTTTTAATACATGTGCCATGGAATTGAGAAATATCTTAAGACAACAAAATACTGTGTCTTTGTTATTTTTTGACTGATACAATGCCCTACAAAGTTGGTAGAAATTCTCTTCTGAGCAGAGACAGGAGGATAGCGCTTCACTCCTCTCGCTTTGCCATGATCTCTGTATAGCTGCACATGCATTGTGTCACTGGTTTTAATTGATTCTATTACCTGTCAGAGTAAGTTATCCGTCAGATCCCCTTTTCCATTTCAGGTACGCACTGCTGTCATGGTGCCTCTGTGCTGGGGACTGCGGCTACTCAGCCTCCGGCATCGGCACCAGGGCACACGCACTTGGGTGAGGGGCTGAGACATGTGGAACTGTGCAAGGGCTGGTGCCAGGGATGTCAGAGCCAGTAACCAGCCTGGCGTTATGAGCCTGGGGGAAACCACCCCCTGGGACTGCAGCTGTGCTGCAGGACTGCAGACAGGTTGTATTGCAGACGTATAGTAATGCTTAAAGGCTGGCTGTGCTGTCAGAGCATCATGTCTCGTGTTTCACAAGAGAATTGTATGCAGTCTTTCAGCCTTTCATGTCTTGTGTTTTATCCTGAGACTCATCTCCTTTTGAAAAGACACTAAAAGGGGTCTAGTGGGCAAGATTTTTTTCCTAATATGAGAGAAATCTTTCAGAGTTTGCATGCAAATTGTTGGAAAGAGGGGGCACACTGTTACGTAAACTTGCAGCATGAGAAATGTGAACATATTCTGTAAATTATGTGTTTATTTGAATGAGCGATCACAATCAAACAATGCATCCTAATTGTTTTCTTTAGCATAATCTTGCAGTCCTGAAAAAAGTAATAAGACTGCTATGAAAACAGTCTCCAAACTTTATTGTTGTAGTTAAGACTTTAGGGAGAATAAGTGCACACAGATACTGTAATAAAATCAAAGTTACTGCTTTCATGATAATGGCAGCTTTGCCACTTTGTTAAAAATGAAGAGATCCTATACCTATACAAATGGTTTATAAGACCAATGGTAGGCAATTCTCTTAATTACTCGCCTGTAAAATATGAGTCACTGGCAAAAAAAAAAAGTGTAAATTCTCTCTGTTGTTACTTTTGACTTATGCTGTTACACAGAACTACTACTTAGTTGGCACTTTATTTTAAAAATTAATTTTGCTTGGGGGGGAACTCCCCAAACTTTCTAGCTTGCATTAAATCTCTGTTGTCCTCTGAGTGCATCCTCTCCTCATTAGTGGTTCTTTTAAATTCCAAGATGCTATGTGTTATCCCTGACCCAAATGTGTATCTGCCGGTGGAGTTTCCCATGCTGGTAGGGTTGGAGAAAAGGCAGTGCACAATCCTTCTGAATTGATCTACATGGGAGCAGTTGGGGCATTGGGATGCATATCTAAGAAAGTAATTCAGGTGATATCAGAGTGCTGGAAGTGTTTTTGTTATACAGAGTTCTTTCAATACATTATAAGAGGAAGAGGCTCTACTTAGTATTCACGAAGGGGTGACAGATTGGAAGTTATGTTTGGGATGGGCTCTTGTCACTACTGAAAATAACTGTGGAATCTCCAGGGAGTCTATTCAACTCTACCACATCTATGTTGAAAGGAAACCACGTCAATTGTACTCAAGAACTTGGATGAGTTTCACAAAACCACTTCAGTGGGACTTAGTGTTTTCTCAATTTTAAAGAGTGCTGTACCTTTTTCAGACAGGATAGGGATATGAAAAGTAAATAAACCATCTCTGTATCCAGGATGAAGGAAAAAAATGGATTGGGAGGAGTGTGGAAAAATATACTCGAAAAATATACTGTAAATATAAGTTTTACTGCATGTAATGGCTGCTGTGCTGGCTTTGGGGACCAGCTTTCCACTGTCCTGCTCTGTGGGCTGTAAAGGGCCTGTAAAAGTCTGCTCAGAGTGACCATGTTTCACAGTCTTTGCACAGATTTAAATACAAATTATGTGAGGCAGCAAAGAATTAGATCCAGGTATGGGTTATATAAAAGTACTCGGTAGACTCTGAAATGCAGGAGGTTTCCTTGCTCAGGGCAAACAAGATCTGTAGCCCACTCAGAAGCTGCTCTACTTACTTGTTCCATGCTTTTCTTAGCCCAAATCTTTTTCCTTGTGCCTGAAAGAGCATCTTTAAGATCAACCATGGAAAATGATTTTTAAGATGCCTTATTTGCCCTTGGCACAAAACATCTCTATGGGGAGACATTGTGTCACAAAACGGGAGCTGTGGTTCAGGCTTGGTCATGCTGCTCCTAACTTTCCCCCACATGACTGCTTTGTAGCTTGAATTGATCATGGCAAGTAAATTGTTAGTTCATTTAATTGTCAGTTCTGTGTCTGTGCAGTAAGTCAGTCAATGAAGCGACTGCTGCCACATCACGTAGGGCCATTGGATGTGTATTGATGGGGCTAATGGAGTCACTGAGACAAGCTCACATCTAGCAATGTCACAGCTCCCCAGATATTGATCATGGTCATGATTTGTTCTGCAGCAGTGTCCTGAAAGCCTGGGCAGTGTCAGAATCCAATGTACTAGTTAGTAGATAGGATGACATAGCTGCAAGGCTGAAGAGGCTACATGAAACTTGAAAGAAGACAGTAAACGGCAAAACTGATGGTGTTGTTGGTGGTGCAGGACGCACAGGCTAGCTTTACAGTCATTTAGGTGTAGCATCACTTGGGATACCTCAAAACAGTGACTTTAGTAATTATTTTTAAATATTGAGCTTAACAATATCATTTTAATTAAAAAGAACATTATAATGAGCTTTTCTGGCCATTCTGAACCTAGTAAACATAGTTATTAATTTTTTATGAACTAGATTGGGGAGTTTTGATGAATATTTGGAAGACCAGCAGCAATCTTAAAAATTAGTCTAGGGAAAATTTTCATTTGTCTTGAGTGTAGCAATGGACCTGTTACACATCTGAAAACATCTTGTACAAAACAGCTGTTAGGTCACTAATCCACCTCACCCTGAAGACAGATAACTGTATTCTGTCTTGACATGTGTTTTCATGTTATTTTGAAAGCTAATATTACTTTAACCTAGTTTATCTCTTTTCCATCTCTGATATTGCTATTAACAGTCTCTGCCTTTTGCATGTTTTGCAGCCTACCAGCATTTGTAGCCTAGCCACTTCTGATCACTGATAACCTCAGCTATATCTGAAGTATTGATACAGAGATGGAAAACTGTGTGTTTCATTAGTGACCCTTCTCTGCCTCATTTGCATAAAAAGAAAACTATTTTCCTTTATCGGCTCTTTTTCTTCCAAGCTTGCTCCCTCTTTGTCAATCACTTTCCTTGAAAATGTCCTTGACACTTATCCTGGAGAGCATTATGATCATCTTCATCAAAGAACAAGAAAGCAGAACAGTCTGTAGCATCAAAGAATTATTCCTCATGTGTACAGTTGGATAAGATGGGGTTTGTGCAACATCTCAGAATAACTCATTTGTTTTGGAGCAGAGGTATTCAATTGTTATTTACATTGATAATCATTCCATCATTCTAAGAATTCTTCCAGAAAACAGGATTCTGTGGATAAAGTGAAAACTTCACATTTCTGGTGGGGAGGTCAGTGATGGTGCTTGTTGTTGTACAAATGATCTAGGATAAGGATAGTTGTCTGCAACTACCTGACACTACGTGAACTGGCCAGAGAAACATGCCTTGTGTGTACTGGGGAGAAATTATACAGTTGTATGTTTTTTTATGCTGAGATCAACTGTCTGGCCATGAACAAGGATTAGTTCTTTCTCAGAATGAAAAAGGGAAAAAAGGGTCTGTAACACTGGGCACCACTGGAGCAGCACTTAGCTAATGAAGATGCTAAGCCTATGGAAATGTTGGGAGTAAGTCCTGTTTCCCTGCTGCTTACTGTGCTGAAGCAAGACCATTATAGGACCAAGGCAGTGTATCCATGGGAACGTAGAACTCAAATTAAAAAACCTCTTAAGAAAGCAATTTTTTAAAAAAATGTAGTTTTATAAGTAGTATTTGCAGAACTTCTTAACAAATGGTCTAAAAATGGCACTTTATTAATGGAGCTGAGGAACAATATGTATGTTATGGTACTTATACGGGATGTTACTTTAACTAATAAATCTGGCTCTCCCAAGTAAGTAAGAATAAGGATTGATAATATGAATAAGTATTTTTGGGTCATATTGCACTCTGCATTGGAAATTTCTCACAGTTAATGGTTTCTCCAGCTAGTCATTTACTGCCAGGAAAGCTGTCTTTATTGATTATTATTGCATATTAATGGATCTATCAGATCTTTATTTTGCAAGTTACTTGGTTAAATTTTCTTTATTCATTTCTCCCAAGGGTAAATGAGCTGCCGAAGTCAAAATAGGCAGTCCTCTTCTGCTGTGTCTGGATATTTAATGGATTTTCAAAATATCAGCTTTATTACAGGAGAATTTGGAACAGGCATTTGGATTCCAATAACAAGTGGATTGCAAGATTTTTATTATATAAGGATTAACTCAGAAGACAGCTGGATGGACTATGTCAAGAATACAAGCTTGTAGGGAATCACAGGAGGGCAAATTTCCAGAAAAATGATAGATACTTGTCTTCAGAACTGCATGCAAATGAAACTGCACATTTCCAGCTACCACTGCTGTGTGTGCAAATGGAAGTTTAGGAGGCATAAGTTTAGTAGTTCCCTTTAAATTGATTGTGCCAATATCTGAGGGGTGATTGGATGAATTTATCAGTGTTCCAGTTACTGCTTATAATTGCTACTTCACATTATAAAAAACTCCATTAACTGAAACATATCTACATTTACTGAAATGTGTTTCATTCACTGAAGACATTGGGGCAGATTTAATGCCTTTTTGCTTTGTGTAAAGACAACAATAAATCTTGCACATTTGCTAATATTTAAATCAAGTTGCAAAGTTAACTCAAATGACTACTTTGATGAAGGAGCAGGCTTTATGCATTCAACTAAAACC
The DNA here is from genome assembly GCA_026770055.1 of Myrmophylax atrothorax. Lineage (NCBI taxonomy): Eukaryota > Metazoa > Chordata > Aves > Passeriformes > Thamnophilidae > Myrmophylax > Myrmophylax atrothorax. The sequence continues at coordinate 102,112,407 of JAOXXN010000446.1, read as the reverse complement.
TATTTTTTTTTGCATAAACATTTTTTATTGCAGGTTTATTGTTGATAGGACCTTGAATAAAGACATTGCCTTCAGGAAGAAACATTGAAATTTTAGGATATTTTTAAACAAATGTATAAGGATATGTTACACTTCATGGCTACACTGCCTCACATGCAGTTGGAACAAATGAACTTGAAACACTAATGGACCAAACCTACAATAAAATTCCCAAATATTTCAGTGAACATGGTTGCACGTGAAGCTACTTCACAATGAAGCTCTGAATCCTGGAGCTCCTTTCAGGGGAGGCTGACTATATGGATGAAGATGCTTCATAAAACAAATTGTAGTAGAGGACTTGTTACAGTGCATGGTATTACATTCTATGCTGGGTTACTTTTGGGGCAGCACAAGGCTACACAGGAAGATGTAATTTAACCTGCATGTGTAGCAGGATTTGCATAATTCAATTCTACTGCAGTTAAATCTGATGGAAAAACTAACCTGTGGATCAAACAATAATTGCAATGAGAGGGGATGTTCATGCAGTGATTTTATTACCTTGTCCTGTAGATCAAAAAAAAAAATCAAATGTAGGATACTTGCAGAGTTACCATCTCTTCTCCTGGTTCTATCATGTTTTGGTTACAAATCTAAGAATTTTAAACTTGAGGTAACAAGTGTTGGCATTAAAAATTTGCTGTTTACTTCTCAGTAATTGATTCAAAATAAAGTGTAGTTTTAAACTGCTGGAGAATTAAAATAGTTGTTCATAACATTTGAATTGACTAAATTCTATTTAGGAAGCACTTATTGGAGTCACTGTTTTTTACACAATCAGTTGCTATATAAATCTCAAATAGGTTCTAAAAACGGGATAGTTGTTACCCAGTGAAAATTTTGACAACTGATTATGCCCACACTATCAACTTCAGAAGCCTACTTTTCATACAAATACTTTTTTAAAATGAATTTTCAGACAATGGACACAGTAATTCAAGGCTTGCTGCCTTTGTTTGAAAGTTAATTTGGATGAAAATAGGGTTTGCATTTAAAGTGCAAAAGCTTTTCCTGCGTAAGTGCATGTGTGGACAGTTCTAACTCAGGAATCAAAATACCTTCTTGTTTCACTTTATCTACTTTGATAATAATGGTGTTTAGCTTAATCCTTCATTGAACTTGAACAGGTCTACTTATTCCAGTCCATCTGTGAGTTATGTTGAAAAGGGAGCAGCTTTTCTGAATAACTACTATTGATTTTGGTAATATTTTTGCAACAACTTAGGTCTGTTCTCTTGATCTCCAGTGACACTCATTGCAGCCTTTCAAATCTCAAGGCTAAATTTTTCAACTGTCTCATTGAATAACCAGCTGCAATTTAAATGTGCACAAGACTGGGCTTTGGAACAGAATCTGCATTGTATTGAGCATTTGTGATAGAAATACAACTTAGATTTTGTGGCTTTTATCAATCTCAGACTACAGTTGGTTCTCTGTTGGTGATAGGCATAGTAGTAGTAGCACTTAAAAATAAAAATAGCAGTGATGATAGTTATTAATTGAATATATTAAATCATTGATTGTTATGGTACAGAGGAAATCAAGGCATGTGCACCAATCCCATCAATCTCACTTAAATGGTGCCATGATTTAGGAATAATTCCCTGCATCAGGACTTAAGGCTGTCAGCTCTAAGGAGCGAGTCTTGTTATCTCAAAGTATCTGAGCTGTGCTTAACTAGCTAGAACTGTTATATGGTTGAGAACTTGATACACAATTGCAAAACATTATATAAGCATCTTTTGGGCACTTCAGTAGATTCAGAGTGTTAAAAATAAAATCTCTGCACTTAGTCTCTTGGGGAATTCAAGTCATTATTCTTTCTTTCTTTCTTTCTTTCTTTCTTTCTTTCTTTCTTTCTTTCTTTCTTTCTTTCTTTCTTTCTTTCTTTCT
>JAOXXN010000446.1:102042825-102103917 GCA_026770055.1 Myrmophylax atrothorax | reverse complement strand
ACACAGCATTTTGTGGGGTGAGAAAGAAGCAAGCCAAAAGAAATCAGCAGAAGAAGTACTTATCATGTTGGATGAGGTTCTGCTCACATTTATTTTTGGTGTAAATGCAGAACAGCTCCACTTGTCCCAGAGGAATTTATTTGTATTTGGTGGGTGTGACTAAGTCCAGATTATACTCTGAGCCCCCAAACTTACCCTTTCTACCTCTTTTTGCTGAACTGACTTAAAAATGAGACTTCTTTTGATCATATAGCATATGTTTTATGATTTTCATTACCTCTGCTATTCCTCCCCCTCCTTCACTGCTAGTTGTGTTCCACAAGCTGGGCAGCCAAATCATGTGTCCTCCATGGCTGTTAAAATTGCACTATAAATAGGCTGGAAAGAAATATTGTTGAAACAAAGCAATTGGCAAAGTCCTTTTTCCTCTCCCCAGTGGCAAAATTGTTGATGACCACATCGCAGTTGGTCTCTGTTATCTGGAGAGCATGACCATGTAGTTGTTTCTGCATCTGGGTCCCTCACAGTGTTGCACAAAGCATGAGTGTTTCAGTAAGGATGCCGCCATCAGCGTGCTGAGAGTCATGGTGACAATGACAAGACCCCTCTTCTTGGGCATTGCTTTGTGCTGTGAACAAAATGACATTGTTGGTGCAGCCAAATTGAAAACTTCTACATGGTTAGCTCAGTTAGAGATTTGCAGTGAGGGGCTGGTAAATCTGTAGGCTGTGAATTGCATTGACATGACAGTAGATGAAGTGATCTAGTAGTAGTTTAGTTTTCCTTCTATGTCACTCATTGCCTTCCTGTTTAGCTGCGTCACATGAAATCTTTCCAACCTCATTTTCAGGGCCTTACAGATGCTGCCTTCACAGCCACGTCACCTTCCTCTACTAGTTTAACAACTTTGTATCTGTCCACTGCCTACACCTTTATGCTTTTTATCATGTGTTTCCTACCCCTGGTACAATTTTTCCCCATAAAATGCACCTGCCTTTATATGTCAGTAATTCTTTTCTCACCTACTACGCCTTTCTTGCCTTCCCCATCAATATGATTAGGACTGTAAGTAATAAAATAGCTTGTTTTGGATTGTCATGGGTGCTATGTATTTATACATGTTGGGTGGGCTAAAATTAGTATTATTCTTGTGATGTTGTGCTTTTGAAAGCTGTGTACAGGATCCCTGTAGACCATAATAAAAAACTCTCAATATATCCAAATTTCACTAATGTGAGGACAGGGGCTGAGACCGGTACTTTGTGGCATGATCTGCAGCTAGACTAATTTCAGCAGTGCCTTGCAGCTAAACATGTAGATATTATAGGTAAAGTGTTTACGCATTTGTGTGATTCTGAGAGAAAATTCTGTTTGGAAAGTTTGAATAACAGTTTTGATTAAATTAGTATTGCAGAGACTTTCCCTTTGGAAGGATGATTTGTTGGTAGCTTAGAACGAATCAAGTAAGAATTTTATACAAATATCAAACTGTTATTTAAAATGTGTCGCAGCATTAGTAGGGCACCTCTGAGCTGGTGCTGAACTCAGCTTTCAAGCTTGTGGTGAAGTTCCAAGCTCCATTTTTACTGCATGGTTTGAAACATGGTCTCTTCTTTTGGCTTCTCTGGCAGTTTTCCAATAAACAGTCTGTCAGCCTGTTATGCTTTCACAGCTGTATTGGCCCCTTTGGCCTCCCCACCAAGCTCCTGACTAGTGTCAGATCATCTTTGCTGAGAATATGGGTCCTACTGGAAAAGTGAGTTTACAATTTATTCTTTGGGCATGTGACAGCTGATAGCAAACAGACAAACACTCTTTGCACACCAGGCTATTTCTACTTAAATAGCCTGAGAAATAACACATATGTACTCAAGCATGTTCATGAACACAAAAAAGTGTACTTATGCACATATATATGTGTATCTTCCTAAAAATAAGAATATATAAGCTCCTTGCCTTTTCTTTCCTCTATTTCACTGCTGGTCTCAGGAACTGTCTATGTCCAAGCCTGTCCCCAGTCTTCATGTAGTGCACAGCTCTTCATGGGCTTGGTGTCATTTGGTTCCTACTTTCTTGGCCCACTGCCTTCTCCGTCTCTTTGTCTCTATTTCTTTCTTATTCAGCTTGCCCTTTCCAGCTTCTTAATCTGTGAGATTTTATCAAGGCAAAGTATGTGCTTCTGTAGGATCATATCAATGCTTCATTTCATTCTTCTGCCTTTAGGAAAATTCCCAGGCTCTAGCTCTGGCAGCCAGCACAGACATTTTGCCTCTTCCTAGATTTGAGCCTTCTCAGTGCCCTACCCTTGTGCCCAGACAATAACCCTTACAAAAGACTTTTTCAGTGATAGATTTTTTTTGGCCCTGTTTCTCTGCTTATTAATAAACTGAAATGAACCAAGGTATGGTGAAGACAAATGGACATAAAAGTACTAGTGGTGCTTACACTGAAGCAAGGCTTTTGTACAGTGTGTAGACATGTCCTGGCTGACTCCTAAGAGATTTTGGAAAAAAGTCTGACCTAGGGTGACTACAGGGGTCAAAACTAAATTAGTAACTCAGGCAAAGATGTTGAGCTCTCAGGTTACCAAAACCCCCAAACTCTTAAACAGTGCAGCATAGGGATAGTTTTCATGCAGCAAAAAGCAGTTTCAGGAGTCACTTGGTTTCAAATAAGCCATATTTGACAAGCCAATTCAAACTGAAACCAGAGTGGAGTGTTTGTGAATGCGCTTGGGCTGAAACGGAAGAAGAGCTTTCCATGAATTGCTATAAACGGAAACCACTGTGTTAACCTAGGAGGGTGCCCCACTTCCCAGCTGGGATGCTTACCTCTGCTTGCTCCCTGTGGATGAGCATAAGGCCACAGGGAAAGACCTTGAGTACAGGGCTTTGCCTCAGATACAGCACTGGGAAGAAACTATTATTCAAACAAGCCACTTTTTGCTCCTCTGCTGTGTAGATTGGAAGATGGGGGAGGTACAAACCCTTCTGAGCCGAGATCTTTCTTTCCTCTGCCATGTGCTCTTGGCGTAGTGTTGTCCCCATCCTGCTGATATTATTGGGTTGGGCAGTCTATGTGGGCAGCATGTGTCCATGCAAGCCATTGGCTGCAGCCCTCACAGATCTCTTCTCTGCCTACGTTTCTTGGAGCTGACTGGGTAGTACCTTTTCAAGGATATTTCAGTCTTACTTCATTTTTTAACATCTTCATTTTTAATAGAGAGATAGAAATGTTACAAAGTGCTTCCCACCACCACCTGATTTCGTGTAGTCTGTAGCTGTTCCCCAAAGCATAGCCACTGTTGGACTGAAAAGTAAGGCTAGTTTAACAATACCCAAAAGCCTCACACCATGTTTATTGCCACGGTGCTAAAGAAAATTGGACTTTGTACTGCAAATCTGTGACAGAGGAAAGTATCTGTTTTTCTAAACTTATGTAAAGTTCTTAATTTTAGATCACTTTCCAAAGCATTAGAGATATTAGATAGCTAGATATATCTTTAATATTTCTCTTGTTGGATTGTAATTCTTTATGATAGAGAATTTAGCTATTTTTCTTCCATGACAGTTGGGGAACTTCTGGATCTCCAAGTGATTTCACTGTTAATTTTAGTCTCGGCAGAGTCCAGTATATGTCAGTAGTTCTGATTTGCACTGGTCATTGCACACCAGCATCAGTGCTGGCTAAATAAAATGGAAACAGTACAAAAACTGAACTCAGTGCTAAGATGTGTGACTTCTTTAGTGATGCCCCTCTTGCCCCACCAAATCCTATCAAATATATTTATAATCATCTGTGCAGCCTGCTCATGGTCAGCCAGGTTCTGGTGGAGAAATTATTTTGAAATTGTGTGTGTTTCCATGCTACTGTCAGCAAAACCTACCACAAAGGGAGAAACTGGGACAAAATCAAAGATAAGTCCAAGAACACCAATTTCTGCAGAACGACTCCAGTTCCTTCACCATCTTTGTAGCTCTTTCCTGGACGTACATCTGTATGTCTTTTCTCTTGAACTGGGGAGCCCAGGACTAGATGCAGCACAGCAGATGTTTCTCACCAGTGCTGAGCAGAGAAGGATCACTTCCTGTGACCTGCTGGCAAAGCTCCTCCTAACTCAGCCCAAGCAGTTATTCACCTTCTCTGATTCAAGGGTGCATTGCTGGTGTGTGTTCAATTTGCTGTCCTCAGCAAGATGTTTTTCTGCCAAGCTACTTTCTATCTGGTCAGTCCCCAGCATATACTGGTGCATGAGGTTGTTCCTCCTCAGCTGCAGGACTTGGCATTTGCCTTTGTTGAACATCATGATTTTCCTGTTGGCCCATTTCTCCAGCCTGCCGAGGTCCCTGTGGATGGCAGCACAAGCATCTGGTACACCAACCACTCCTACTGGCTGCCAACTTTCCGTGGGTGCACTGTGTCCCTGTCATCCTGGCCCTTAATAAAGAGGTTAAACAGTACAGCCCAGATATTAATGCCATAGTATTCCATTAATGACTGATGTCCAGCTGGACTTTGTGCTGCTGATCAGAGCCCTTTCAGCCCAACAGTTCAGCCAGTTTTCAGTCCACCTTCCTGTCCATTTATCTGGTCTATGCTTCATTGGTTTGTTTATGAGGCTGTTATAGGAGATCGTATTGAAACCCAGACTAAAATCAAAATAAAGCCTTAAGGTCAAGACTTTCAGGTCTGATCCTGCCAGGTCAGACCTCTCCTTTTCTGACTTAGACCTCTGTTGACGTCTTCTGTCCTGGGCATGTCACTAAGTCTCTTTCTGTGCCATGTTTTATGAGGCTGGGCATGAGGTTTACAGTGATATAGAAAGAAGAGAGGATTGATCTTTCATAGAAAGTATTTTAATACTGTCAAATATGAGCAGTTTACATAATAAAATTCAGAAGTAAGAGTTAGGCATGGACCAGTGATATCAAATATTTGAAATATAAAAATAAAATAAAAGTATTTATAAAAACAGAGCAGTTTGTTAAAGGTTATGAAATTTATTGAACTTAGCATCCACAAATGTTAACCATGTACAGTTTACCTTTAAGAAGAAAAGCTCTGCAGTGGGCATTTAGCTAGATTTGTACACCTACACACTGCAGATGGTTTAGTTTTATAAGAGATGAAACTGCATTTGGTGGAACTGATTAAATATAAAAACACCACCATCTGCCATTTATTCTAATATAAAATGGTTTGGGCAGATGCTGACATCTTTTGAGATGATTGATTCATCTCTGACAAGTGAAGATTCTCGGAAGGTTCCAGCTGCCCACTGCTCACACAATACCCGCTTACAAGAGCAAACGCCAATCACTGCACTGTTGATTTGAATGTAGCAGGTGAACGAAGGGCACTTTAATAACCAGCAGCCTGAAATTCCTAACTATATCAGTGGATTTTCTCTCCTTTCTCCCCACCCCGTCTCCCATCCTCCCTACACTTCTGGTCCACATTAAAATGTGAGGATATTTTATGCACACAGTGTACTGTATTGGAGCACAGTTACCTTAGCCCAGTGATAACTGGAAGAGTGTCAATTTCTGGCACAAATAGCTCTCTTTCATTTTTCAGAGTGGAAAACCATCAGATACTCTCCACATATGTTATTCATTTTAAAATTATTTTTGCTAAGTGTCCATCAGGATTACATTTAAACTTCCTGGAATATTATTTATTGAGTATAACACCAAATGCTTTGTAATAACTTAAATAACAGATGTCTATCTTGTTTTATTTGATAACATTGTCATACTCTCTACCGTGGTATTGCTTTAGGATAGCTTGCTGTAGCATCATCTTTTTTACAGGTTTTGCTCAACGTTTTTAGAACATGCATGATAAGTTATGGAAGAATGCTTAAAAAAATTCTCAGGGCCAGACTGTGACATCCATGCCTACCCTGAATAGCTACTTGCACCAGCAGTAAGTCCTACTGCAGACAGACCATTTTTTACAAAATAAGGCCCTGACCCAAAGCTAGATTTGTGGTAACTGCAGTGAATTTTTGGTTTGTCTCCAAGTGGGAGAAAGTGCAGTGTAATTAGATAACCATGCAGTAAGGAAGCAGATCAAGTCAGTCCTAACACTGCAAGTATATAAACTGCAGGACTTGTTCTGAATACCTTAAAATAGGATGCTCTTTTTGTACATGGTAGAGTGTAGTCTCTGACTGTGTCCCCCCCTCCAAAGTATCATGTTGAACAGCTTCTTCTCCATAAAAAATTAGTTAAAAAAGGAAAAGGTTCTGTTTATATGAAATGACATGAAAATGTGACAGTTTAGTGTTGTGCTGGCACAGGAGTGTATGGTATGTGTATATAAATTTGGTCAGAGAGATGCTGAATGATTGTATGGTCGTTTGGTGTTGAATGCATCTGGAGTAACTCCAGCAAAGTCTGGAATAAGCCTATTGAACATGGAAGGAGTTAGTGCTACAATATGGATAACAAAACACTCTGTGGGGCATTTTTAAACTATTGAGAGAAGCTAAAAGCTACATAAAAAGAAGATGGATTCTTATTATTGGTACAAAATCTTTTCCGCTCACCTGTTGCTGAAGGTAAGGCTACAGATACTATAATTTCATGGTTTAAAAAAGTAAGGGGTAAAATTAAGTCAGCCAGATCCTTATCTGACATAAACTGAGGTTTGAAGTCAGTGACGCTAATCTTATTTTTATCGGTTATACACCTGGGACAGAGGATTCAGAAATTATTTTCATTACACTTCTTTTCATATTAACCCCTCTTTTACTTATAATGTTTCCTTCATTTATATCTTAAGATTCTTCCCATTTACCTCAGCCCCCTTTTTCTCCAGGAAGAGGCAATATGACACTTTGCATCACATCTTGCCCAAGAACAACTTTACTGGCCCTTCCTGGCTACTGGTTTGTAGGAGGCACTGATGAATTCTCGCTGCTCTGTGAAGAAGACTATCATCAGAGAGAGTGATTGAGCTGTTTCATCTAATGATCTGGGAAACTGGGTGTGTGGAATTGGCTCTGAGGTTGAGTTTACTGTGGGGAAAGAGCAATGTTTATGTTAAACTCAAAAAGCAATACCTTAATTTGAAAGTTCAAAACACTTGTTTTTAAAAATGAAGGAGAATCTGGAAAAGAAGTGTGTTTTGGAGTTGAAATGAAAATCAGAATCCTAATGAATATACAATACTTAATATATGGAATGTATATCTGACTTTGGGGAAAAGACTTTTTTTCTCCATTTTGGCTCCTATTTCTTCTGACACAGAAACATAATGCAAACCTAAAGTGTCTAATCCAAGAAACAGCCACCAGAACCTTTATAATGCAAATGATCTGACTGCTCTATAGCGTCTTTCTTCCAGAAGGGTCCCAAATTGCTATACAAATTACATGTGGCGACATGAATCAGTTCCCACACCACTGAATTACAAGGAGCTCTGGGGAGCAGAACGTCTTTCTACCAGTGCACAGCAGCAATACCCAGCATTTTGGGATGCTAAGCAGGAAATAACAAGGATGCAAAATAAAAAAAATAAGAAAGTATAGATCAGATCGAAATTAAGATTCAAAGAAGATTGAGGAGAAGGATAAAATCAGCTTTATGTTTTTCTTTGATGGTGCCATCAGAGCTGGTGATGCATCCTTAGCTTGGATCTTGTGTCATGCCACAACATTGTTACAGAGCTTTTTTTCTTCCCAGAATGTGTCTGGCAGTTCAGCACATAAATTGTCCAAATTCCAGTGTATCACAAATGTAGAAGACCTCAAAAACTCAGGTGTGTCAGCTATAGCTGACATTCACAATATTTGTCATGATCTTGGTTCCCAGGACTTTGGCAAAGGTGTCTGGGCAGGCGGCACCACTGCTCCATGTTTCTGGCTCACAGACTATTTCTCTCTTCAGCCATCCCTCCTGTGTGTCCAAGTTTCCACAAAGAGGACTCCTAGTAGAATGATGCCAGAGTATCTATGTCCTGGGCAGGTGTGTTTTTTTCAGGGAATGCTCTTAGTTTTCCTGAAAGCAAAGGGTGAATTTGGCTCCTCTGCCACTTACTCTACTCCCATATTTACCATAGACCTGAGTTTTGAGACAGGGGTTTTATGTCATGAACAATCAAATGTTGTCATTACAACTGCTGTTTCCCATCTAAATTTTGTCAAATTGAGTGGTGATTTTTGGTTTGTTTGGGTTTTTCCCCCCCTTTTTTATATTTTTATTAATTTTTAATGGGTAGCTTACAATTTATTCTTGTAAGAAATTATGTTGGGCTAATCATTTCCAGAGTCTGCCTGAGTGCAGTGATGGTGACAGTGCTGCTACTCTGTGCATAATAGTTCTTTCACTTGTGGGAGACATGCTTGGTAATTAAAAGAGTCTGTAAACAAAAGCTGAGGTGCAGCTTCTCAGCAGAGTGATGTGAAGTGACATTGTGGTAGATGATTAGTCTTCTTGAGAGCAAAATCAATGAAAACAGCAGTAGTCAGATGTCTTCTGACATAATTTTTCCTACGTGCAGGTGAAGTGTTTTACAGGAGTATTAGGAGCTGTTGTTATTGCCATAATTTTCTGCTGGCTCTACAGTCAACATTTACAAAAATGTTCAATAGATTTAAGTGTACTTCTGTGGGTAAACACGATGTATGGGACTTAGGCAGGTAGGAAAAATGGAAAGGTACAAAAATCTCCTGGCCTTCTCCGCACAAAACCTCATTGAAACTTCCCAGGTTTCTTTTGTTGCTGCTCACTCCTCCTTCCCTCACAGTGCTGCTTATCTGGAGGAAGAATCATGGCTGGAATTTATAAATGCTTCTCTGTTGTGCAAAGGAACTTTGATAGCATGAAATGAATAACAGGTAACATAATAAGAAAAAGTATCTGGCTACAGCTTTGGAAATGTAAATTCTTTTATCAGTCCCCCTGCTAATTGGAATTGCTCTTTGTTGTTTCACATTTAGAGGATTTCATTATAGTTTCCTTGGTAATTAGATATTTTAACTATAAATGAAAAATACTAGACCAGAAAAAAACAAAACCAAAACCAAAACCCAACCCCAAACTAGCAACAAAAAACCCTTCATTAAGATGCAGTCAAAGTTGTGTAAAGATATGACTTTAATTAAAATATTGTTAGAATGTACTGTTAAGAAAAACAAAGGAAACAAATGAACCACAAAACCCTGAAACTTGGAAGGGCCCAATCCAGTCCTTCCCAGTCACCGCAAAGGTACTTGCAATCTGCGCTGTGCTGTGTAGAAGTTCACATTCCAGTGGGAGCTTGAACTAGGAGGTTTTTGCCCCTCTCCCTCAGTCTCCTGATAGTGTGTCTTTTAAACTCCCTTCCTTCCATGCTGTATTCAGCTCCAGCAGCAGACGGCTCCCAGCCTTGTGAGGGTTACCAAATATTCTCTGCCTTGTTTGCATACAATAGAGGAGGTGTCAGAACAGGATTTTTGCATCATTTGTCATATGTCCGTGTGGAAAAGTCCTTCCCAAAATATTGATGTTCCAGGCAAGTGGAGAAAGGACTCTATAGACCTGAGGAGTTTTTAAATGGAACGTCTTGTGATTTTTTTCATGCTTTATGGATTTTCAAAAATGTGTGTGATGGTAAAGATGTAACAATTTTTTTAAAATGCCTGTTTTCCTTTATATTGTTTTTTAAGGGGAAAATGGGTATGTTGCATCATGCTCCTGTGCAGATGGCAAAGAGGAGGTCACAGTCCTGCCACTTGCACTTTCACTGATACTGCAAAGCTAAGAGAGATCCCAAAATGTACTTTGAAAGGCAAATGAGTCTTTCGGCATTTGTAGTTTCATGTTTAGAGCTGAGCTCAGACATGGCAGAAAGAAAAATATTGCACAAAATGTTCATTCTTTCTGAGGCTGATTTCTATCTTATTAGCCCAGGGAAGGGAAAACAAAGAAGAAAGTATCTTAGACAGAGTTGCGTCCAAACTTACTAGCAAAGTTAACTGCTGCTCGGTAAGCTGGGCCTGACAACTAGAGCAGGAGCATCTGAAAGATTCTGAGGTCTAGGTGCCAGTGTATGAAGGCAGTTTGTCTTAAACAGGTGGAAAAAAAAATCTCATTCCTTACTCACTTATTTGCTTATCTTTTGTGAACTCACTCATTAATTAAGCTTTTTTGAGATTAGTTGCCTTGTACTGAAAATAGATGTGAAATATACCAAAATCCCAATGAATCAAAAGGAATGACATTTTTCCCCAGCTGAAGGTCAGCATGAACACTGAGCACATTGCCATGCTCCCAGAATTACCTTCTTAATTTCTAGTGTCTCTCTGCAACTCAACCTCCTCCCTTTTGTATCACCCTTTCTATTAGTTTAGTAATATGCTGTCATCCTGATTTTTCTTAATTTTGCTTGTGATATTACTTCTCCTTTTCCTCCTCCTATGGGAACAGATTTCTTCTGCCATATGCCCATTTAAACCTGATTGTAGTATCTGAACATCTTGTGTGCTCAGCCACAGCATCCCTTGGGGTTCAGTTGAGACAGAGTATGTATGTGACCTTTAAAGCCATGTCAATGTGAGACTCTCTCAGCACATGGGTCTTTAAAGCCTGGATGTCTATGCTTTATACTAACAAATTTGACCAGCCTGCCTTTTTATGAGGATATCATAATTTTGGGCAAATTCCAGGTTCCATATTTTAAATCAGCATGTAGAGCATTTTTAAAATCTCAATTTCCCAAAGGTCAAGTTCCAGTAGATTAAAAATGAAAAATCAAAGCAGTTGTTATTTTACTTATTTACTCCAGTAAATTTGTAGTAGTAACTACTTGAACATGACTAATTGGCAATTTGTAAAATGGACTGTTCTCAGTAGCAAAGTTTTAAGTAAATCAATGCTGTAACTGTTTCCTTATTATGACAGTTCTTAAAAAGTGTGATAAGGTTGTTAGAGGAAACAGTGAAAATTCCCTAAATAGCTGGGGATAATAGATTTTGCATTTGTAACCTAAGTAGTCTTTATTTTCACACTTTCTTTGCATACACCAGAAATAAGATTGTGCTGGGTAAACAGTGAGCTGCCCTAATAGTCCAGCCATCATAATGCTGTACTGTGCTGAAGTATCATAAAATCGCTTTGGCTCAATGAAAGCCGTTTCACAAACATCCTTAGATTGGATCTTGTGTCATACCACAACATTGTTACAGAGCTTTTTCATTCCCAGAATGTGTCTGGTAGCACATAAATTGTCCAAATTTCAGTGTATCACAAATGTAGAAGACCTCAAAAACTCAGGTGTGTCACCAATACATATAAACCAAAACATTATAGCACTTGCATGATGAGGATTTATATGACAACAGTATGTAGGGTCTTAAGGGTATTTTATTATGCAGCTGACTGGAGAGACTGAGAGAAAGCAGTGATTGATTTGTACTCTGAAGTAGAAAAAATGTTGAATTTTAATTAAAATTGACAGTATGTTCTATTAACATGGCATAGCATACATTTTACATGTATTGAAATTAACCCTACATTACTTATGTACGTAAGACAGGAAATTTAGTGCTAAGGTGACACATATATGAAATAAAAAAATGGAGGCTATGAAAATACATAATTATGACATCCACCCTATGAATATTAACTTTGCTTAGTGGTGCTATCTATCATGCAGTTGGCTTTTGACTGTTAGGCATTTTAGTTCACCAGTTAAAATTACGCATTTCAATATTCATATTCCAGCTTAGCTCGGTTGGTTCCTTTATAAAATATAGGTACATGATCATTTTGTTCCTTTTGAATCCTTCATTAAAAGAAAATTCCATATCTAAAAGCCCTCAGCTTTGAAATATTTTTATGTATAGAATTGGTCCCAAATCTCAGTTTTGTAGAGTCAATTGTTTTCTGCTAAGAATGTAATATGGGAGAAATGAATACCCTTTAAACAGAAGACAAAACCAGCAGCTGGATTTGGCAAATATTGTAAGCTGGTTTTAGTCCTTTTCTTGTTTAACTCAATAGTGATGATCTGGGAAGAGTAGTAGCCTTTGTGGTGCAGATTATGAACAAAATCAAGTGCTGGGGGACTTGTCACTAATGTTAATTCCTAAATCAGCAATCTTTTCCATGCTAATAACTTTCTGAACCTGATTATTGCATCTTTCTGTCTGATGAACTCTATTAATTTTTCCCTTTGGAAGCAATTTTTGTGGGGGATTCTCAAGCTGAGGAGCTCAAGTAGTGAGTGCATCTTTTGGGAGAGGCAGCTTTTGTAGAAGACTCATAATGCATGAAAGCCAGGCTTATGTGTTGACCCTTTTTATTACTGAGCTACTGTGAAACCCTGATTTCCTGGAAACATCATCAAGCCATAATAAAAGTTGCAACAAATGCATGGTTTCCACTTTCCTCTGCAAACACTATTATTTATTTCAGTCTCCTTTTACAAAAACTTCTTAAGCTTATTAATTCCTAAGGGATAATATTTCTTAGGTGCCTTGAAAAAAAAGCATCCAAGTTATTCACAGAGAACAACTAACTGGAAAGACATTCACATCCCCCTTTAAGAGAAAGCTCTGATGCAAACTCACCAGAGTACAATTACAGGTGACACATAGGTGTGGGTAGGGATGAGTGTCTCACATCATTTGTGCAAGAGAGTCACCACAGAGACACCCCCTGACTGAGTGGCTCTCTTCCTTCTCAGTGGGTTGGCAGAACCTCAGGGGGATGCTGGGGCAGATGAAAACTGCTTGTGAGTTGGCAAGAATCCCACCCCTGTGCTCAAGTGAATCCAACTGAGTGACTGCATCTGCATCAGAGGGCAATATGCTTATGTTCTTAATACTTGCTCACAGCTACACTTTGATTTTACTCACTGTCTATATAATGAATTATATTCAAGATTTTTTTCCTTCAGTGATGTTACCATATTTTTATTTAATGACAAATCAAAGGTATGCTGACTTTTAATTAATATTATATTCTCCTACACATTATTTTCTGGCATAAAGAAGGATTATGTAGAAGGTCAAGGGCCAGAGAGAAAGATGGTATCTTGTAGTTTGAATTAATCTAAAAATAAGGAAATAGATTTTTAGAGAAGAGAACAGTATGAGTCTGGCCTGAATTGGATCAGACCCAATATCCTTCTGAGGAAGAAATAAAGGACTTGAACCTTCTCCCACTGAGAGTAATTACAAACCTGCAGTTGACTGTAATAGCTGTGTGTGATAGGGGCATAATAAATTTAAGGTCTGAGATAATCAAGGAGGACTGTGTAATCTTCTGCTAATGCTTCTGAAAGATGGTCTGGTAAAATGCTAGGTACTAAGAGCATTGCACTATGCTGTTAATATAAAAAATAAGCTTAAGTCACTTGCTTGTTGCACACAGATATAGCTGATCCTATGACTGATTTAAATTTGATAGTGATTTAAAATGAATAAGTTTTGAAGAGCAAATGAGTGGAATGGTGACTGAATGCTGTAACTGTGAGGGAGTGGGGAGGAAGAGAGGAGGGGGAAGAAGTTTTGCTCAGATACCTGTATGATTTTCTCTATGTAATAAAGGTGTATAAGAAGGTTAAAAGGCCACTTTAGCCAAAGGTCCCCAGCTTGGTGTCCTGTTTTTGACAAAAGCTGACAGGAGATGCTGGTGGATGGTACAAGAACAGAGCACTCACACAGTGTGCATTCCCAGCCCCCAGTAATGTACAGCTGAGGGATTTCACATCAATAATGTGCTCTTCAAGCAAAAGCTATTGCTATCCATTTAAATGTCTTTCTGAAACTATTTTATTCAGAGTGTAACTTATTCAGATTTGCTGAGTTTAATGGAGTGAGCCAAATTGCTTTACAACTTTAGCTTAAATTAGATAAAAAAATTAGTTCTAATCCAAAACACCACTGTAGCCATTATGTATCTTTCTACTGCCTAATGTAGGATTGGGCTCAAAACCTCTGTGCCTTCTATTATTTATCAATTTAAATGGTGACAATGGCATTTGTTCTTCCTTTTCCTAAACTGAAAACTGGTGAAGGTTTTGCTGTAGCCTCATGTCGTTTGTTGATTGTTCCTAGTTATACCTTAGCTAAAATTTAGATTCTAGAGTTCAGAAAAGAGAAAGCTTTTTCTTCTTTTTTTTCTTTGTCCTCTGTTTTGAATCCTTTAAAATAGTAGTAGTAATGGATCCTAGAACTTTGGCAGTGTATTGTATGAAGGTGAAAATATATACATATCTTTTGTGCTATGGAAAGCATATGAAGTACTAAATATATGGCTGAATTACCTACCAACAATAGGAGAGTCATCTGAAAAGATGGAGAAATAGGCAGTATTTTTTGTTAGACAAAATTTGTAGAGAAGATGAGGATATATCAAACACCACTGAAGACTGTAAAATTGGAAGGAGGGGGTTAGGTAATTCCTTATAAGTTATTTTGAAATGTGATTTTATATGCAAATTGACCTGTGGTGGGAGTTTTGCTGTCTTTGTTTTCCTCTCTTCTATTTTGCAGCTTGTGTATTTCAATTGGCATAATTTGTGAACATAAAAGTATATCTAGTGAGCAGCTGATGGATAAGAAAGAACAAAAACCAAAAAGCTTTAGCTTATTCCAGATAAAGACATTGATGCCCGAAGTTAACATTGAGCTAATGTTTCAAAGCTGAAATATATGTGAGGCTGTATGTGGAAATGCTGCTGTGGATGTGATTGACATAAATGGGTTTTAGCCTATCCTGTTTCACACAGGCAAGTTTTGTAAACACTTGGCTAATGTGTGTGCACTACTCCTGCTCTCCTAATAAGAAGTAGATTTTTCATTGAAAGTGAAGCAAAACATATAAAGTCATGCATTATAGATAATAAATGTATATATCAATTTTCATGCATATCAATTTTCAAAGAGTAATTTTTCATTAAATTTTCTGAAAAAAATTGGTGGAGTCATACACTTGCTTAATCTATGCATTTATATGAATCAGGATTTTATTTGCAGCCTGAGAGGCTCCAGTGCTTAAAGGAACTACTGACAGCTTAATGCCCAAACCAGTTTCTGGTTAAAAGTTATCCTTTGTTGTCTTCAGGAACATAGACTTTCCAGCCAATATTTTTCTACAGTTTTGCTGGTTTGTGCATCTTTTTTTCCTTATCTTTCCCTAGACACAGCAAAAATGGGCTCCATTTTATGAGCACAGTAGCCAGCAATTCCTAGAAACGTGAACACTGGTTTTAAAAAGGAAAATATTGAAAGTGAATTATTAAAAATTCAGAAGTTAATAATTTTCTATTAGTAACTGGAACCCTGAGGGTTTTTTATTGTCCATGGTATTATAACTAAGCTAAAATTCAGAAACACAGCTAGAGTGTTATTTCTTTGGTGGATTGCTTTGGACCTTTGGGGTATGTTATAAGGCACAGAGCATTGAGTGCACTGCAATAGATTGCTGCTTACTGGAATAACCAGGGGAAATAGCTGTAGAACATAGTCAAGGGAAATGACGGTCAGAAATAATTCTGACTACAAAATTTTTCACTGACAAATGTCAGATTGCTGTAACCCCAGGGTGCATTAACTGTGATGACACCAGCAAATAGTTTCTGATCACCTACTCCAGCCTGTACCCCTACACCCCACACTAACCAACAGCCCAGTGCTGAGAGGTGGGAAAGAAGTGTAGTTTTACGAAGAGTACCCTTTTTGTCATGGACCTCACACTTTCCTGAATGGAAGTTTCTCTTGTTTGTACAAATAAATATACTCTAGGAATCAGATAGAAAGATATGGACATTAGACAGTGAAGAACTCCGTAGTAGGTGGAAAATGATGACTAGGATTCCCTTTTGTTGTGGGTTCACCGTCAAACCCATCACACCTTTCCAGTTAATATGTGATTGTTTACACAAAATGATGTTATTCCAACGGGGAAGATGAATAGAACTTAGGCCAGAATACTCCTGAACCAGTGATTCAGGCATTCAAAGGATGGTGGAAGATTAAGGTTTAGTATCCAAACTGTGTGGGACTTGTAGATGTACTCAAATGCAGGGTTACAGTTTTTCCCATGGTACATTGCCTTTTTCATCCGTTTTGTATGAAAAACATTAAAAGTGTATCAGTGGTGCCCAGAAATCCAGAGCTCTGTGTTGCTTAGTGCCTGGCTTCTGCTGTCAGCCCTGCAGGACACAGGTGTCTGTACAATGCAGCTGCTCTTGTAGATGCCCAGATATCCATACCTTATTTCCCATATTGTCCCAGACATAATAAAAAGAGCACAGCTGCCAATAGTACAAGTAAACAAAGAAATACCCCACTCTCATGCTTGTACCTCCTATTATCTCCTACCCTTGTGGGTAGTTTGCCTCTGTGGTGCCTTTAGGCGTGTGGACCCTCAGATGCTGTGTGGGTGGCCAGTGCTACTCTTGCTAAAGGGTCACTTGGTTGTGCATGTGCCTGACATGGACCTTGGCCTTCTCTGTCTCCTGAGACCATGGCCTGTCCAAGATGTGAAACAGGGCAGATTTGGACCTACACATCATCTCATTCAATGGAGATATGGTGTCTGCCTCCCACAGCAGGACTTTTTTAGCTTTAGGTCAGGCACCTGAGTTCCATATGCACCATATAAAGGATGCTGATGCCCCAAACCTTTTTACAGAGATCAGGACATAAAGGTGGCTAATGCCTGGGCTAGAAAACATCACCTCCTCTTTCTGTTTCTCAGAATCTGTCAGCCTGAGATGTTGCCTTTGTTAAATCAGGGTATATAACTTTGAACAGCTTCTCATTTCCTTTGGAAAACCCTCTAAATGACAGAGCAGCCAAATCAAACTGGCTCATGCTACAGCTGCCATCAGTTTGTCTCCATTTGCAGAATGGGGACAGTTTTTAACTCCTAATACTGATATCACAGGAGCATCAGTTCCTTCCCTCAACAAGAAAACTGTTGAAAGGACCTTTGAAAGGATATCTCTTCACTGCTTTTAACAAATCTGGTTACAGAAGACAGAGTTTACTCCTGTGGGTGTTCTCCCAAATTGCAGCACACCAAAATGTCAGCTGTTGGCAGAGTCTGGCTGTGAACTCTATGCCTGTCCAGCAACCTGTCAATGCAGTGAACATGAACATCAATAAAGCAGCCCTAGTTTACTGCTGCGGGGGGGTCTGTCCAGCATCTGTAGCTTTTTACCCTGTGGGTAGTGTGGGCAAAGTAATACCACAAGAAAAGAATCACAACTGGATCCCAGCTTTTGTATTCTAGGGGTGGAGAGATGTTTGCATTTCATTAGTGTTAAGTTTGCTATTTCCAAGGATTGGAAAGAAAAATCTCTTCGCTCTTTTCTAGAATATAGGGTGGTGTTTACTTTCTCATTTTGAAAATTTTGCATCTTGTGTAACAGCTGTGCTAGGGCAGGACTTGCTCTCTGCTGAACTGCTGCTTTTTTCCTTTGGCCTTTGTTAAAATTTCTGATAAATAACAGACTGTCTACAGCTGTTCAAATGATGTTGCTTTTCCTAAGTGTCACTTCGGTGTTCATTCCCACCAATGTGGGCTTTGCTTTAGAAGGTAAATAAGGGAGAAAGAGGGCTTTCTGTTGAGTAAAACTGAACATGTGGGCAGTGGGAAAAAAATCTGAAATGTGAATTGCCCAAGCCTACAGAAGCCGTCCACCTCCGGCTGTGATGGAGACACTGTGACATCTTGGCAGCATTGCAGTGTGCAATTTTCTTTAAATAACTAGTGGGGTTTTTGTTTGCTGCAGTTGGTGCAGTTTCTTCGCATTTTCTCATTTGAAGGTAATCTGTTTCTAAGTAGTGATTAGTGAAATTTGTACATAGAAAGTTTTACTGGGCTTTGAATTTTTGCAGTGGCATTAGCTGTGCTAGTGCTAGAGGGCTCCCCCCATAATAAATAATGAAAAGACAGTGTGAGTGACTTAATAGTATACTCATCTATTGTTGTAAAGATAACTTGGATGATTTATATCAATCCATGATTTAATTTATCTAGAGGCTTGGTCTAAAAACTTTCTAAAATCACAGGTCTTGAATAAATGGATCTTATGGGCAAGGATTTTATTTTTCACACACTGTATCTCTCCCTTCCACAGCAGTGTTCTGTCCAATTTCTTTGCTCTTAACTCTTAGGTACAGATCTCTCTAAGAAGCTGAAGGGCAGAATTTGTTCTGGACTTGTAAAACACAAAAAATTTGAAGAAACAATATGAGTGCAAAGTTTTATCTTTGTATGAGATTAGAAATTTAATTTCTATAGAAATATTTAGGTGAGGTTAATACTCAAATGAGTGTGATTTATTTCCTGTTGCAAGCTCCTTGTAAAGACAAAAATATATAATTTATAGTTCCAAAGAGAGAGGAAAGAGAATGAACTGAAGTAACTCAACTCTGTCGTTTCCACAGCTGAGGACACAAAATAATAATTGTTGCTTAGCTAAATTATCACAGAAAAGAACAGCAAGTCACTCATTTCCACATGAAAAAGTGTAAAAATAGGGTTTCTGTAAGACTGATTGGAAGGTTTAAGATGAGAATATCAATGTGAAGATTTTCCTTTAAAGGTGTTAGATCTGCTTAGGCTGGAATTGGTCTTGCTTTTGCTCAAGTGTAGCTAGCGTAAACCTTTAGCAATCGAATAAATGGAGAGCCAGTGCCATTGTTTAAGCAGTTTTTTTGACAAATATGGGGATCCAGATCCTCAGATCTTCTAGTTTTTTAAAAACCTTTCTCAGTGTTTTTGTTGTAACATTTCGTATCATGTTATAAATGATTATTTATATATTTCATTCATATACTTTATATGTAAGACAAAGGTGTTTGTTCCAGTATAGTACAAGCACTTACTGAAATATGGTAAGTCCAATGACCCTGTAATTCCCTGGGTGAGTCTTTAAACACAGGAGGATGGCTAACAGCAGTGCTGCAGGGCAGATAGATATTCTGTTGGTAGACATCAAATTCTGGTGCTTTTGGAAAGAAGCTGGGTTTGTCAGTTACAGGGAAATCTCAAAAAGGAACTTGAGAATTTTGCAAGCGGGTGCTTCAGGTTTGCTCAACATTTTGAGGGAAGTGTAAATCACTTCTAAGTAAGCTGTGACGAATGAAATGTTCCTAATTACAAGCTGCTAGCCAATCTTTACACTATTTTTGCCTGAGTAGTACTTAAATTTTTACAGCATATTTTATAGACAAGGAAGTGTGACTAAATACCTGCAACATCAGTAGACTTACGTGGGAATAACAGGGAAAAGAAACAAGACTAACTCCTTTGGTTGAATATGTTAATTATTTATTGGATCAGAGGTGATAAATTGGGGACCTCAGCCAAAATCTGAGTGATGAGCCACTCCAGGCACTTTCCACCAGCTTGGCAGAGAGGCCAGGGACTTAATGTAGGCAGAGGGTGAACTATGCTCCAGTCTCCTGAGATGGCTCCTTCTCTTGAGAGTTATGGGCAAAATGGTGACTAATGAGAAATGCATGTCCTGCTGGAGCATGGCTGCCTGTGTTCACTGGATGAGTGAAGACCTGGAGGCCACTTTTCAGTTGTAAGTGTTTTAATGGTGGCAAACACTGGGGCATCAAAAATGTGCGTGAAAATTGCTGATCTTGGTTGATCTTGGGACCTATTTTTCCTGTGACAGCTGGGGCCATCTTAGAAGAAAGCAACAATAACAATGCAATAAAAGTATTTCTCTAGACCTTTGTAGTTGGTGAGAGAGGATGTTCAGTTTACCCAGATAGTGGCCATAACCTGTGAACAGCAAGGCTCGTGCACGCTATTTTCTGCAGTGTGGTTCGGGGAGGCTGACCACCAGCTGCTGCTCACGGTGGTGGAACAGCCACACTCCAAGCGTTGGGCAGATACACATCTAGGTCTCCACTGCTGGGAGCCAAAAGCGTGTGGCTGCAGCCACTCGGTGAACTTGTCTTTGATGCTGCTGTTGTGCGTCTGTAACGGCTGCACCGAGGCCCTACATCTGCTGGGAACAGGATTTTTGGTTCAGTATTTATGTGTCTTTGAAACTGGGCTATCACGCGGAAGAGAAAATAGGGTTCTTCACTTTGTTCGAGCAAAAGGTTACTTGGAGAATTGGAAGAGTTTCTAGGTTCACAGGGTCAATTAATTCCTTTATTATAGATATATTTGTATCATAGGGTCACTTTACTAGCAGGCACAGCAACCCTGTTCAGTCTTGATAACTTGTACTCTGATTGAAAAAGCAGAAATTAAGCTGGGAATACCGACAGTGGAAGGAATCAGACAGCGCTTTGCTGTGTCAAAGCTGGTGTTGTGTGACATTTCACCTTGAACTGGCTGGTGAGAATTTTAAATGTGAAGATATTAGTCAGCACCTTGCTTATGGTATGTTGCATTTTCATTGCCATATTTTTTTTAATGAAAGGTGGCTTTCATGTATCCACAATTGGAAAACATTTGTTCCTCATGTGTACCATCTGGATACAAATATTGTATCTGGAGACTGTGTTTTTAACAAATAATTGCCTTTTCATAATAGGTACAATAGATAGAGAAGATCTACTTGGGCAGGCAGTCCTTTCCTTTTCCACAGAGGAATTCTATCTTTTGCAATTGAATCATAATATTTGCTTGTGTGTTCAAGTGAAATGCCCAAAGCAGGATTTCTATATCCAGAATTAGAATTCAAGGGTTTCTAATTACCATTCCCTTTTCACATGAATTGTTTTTTAAACCATCTCATAAAAATCCTATTAAAAAAAAAGGAAACAGAATTCAGCCAGCCCCCCAACCTTTCACTGCACTGATATTTGTGGAAGAAAAGCTGCAAAAACTCTTTATGCAGAGCATATAAAAGGTAAATGGATTTAATTTTTAACCATAATATTTTAGCTTTCTCAAATTTGTCTTCTGTCTTGGAGGTGCTGTACAAGGAAAGAGAATCTGTAACCCTTACACTAGGATTATTTGGAATATCTTCTATATTTTCTGTGATTACAAATGTCTTTGATACATTGCGGGAAGGATTTGTTGGAACAACAGGTTCAATTAAATGATGAATATTTTGGCTTGTGCCATATCCCAGTTTTGTCTTACCTGCCTATTTTTTCATGCACATAACATTCCTATTAGTTTCCTATGTTATTATATTCTCTGCTTCCCACAGTAGGGTAGGCTTTCCTTGCCTCTTTTCATTATAGTTAGAAAAATGTGCTAAAAACATACGTGTGGTGTGTGTCTCCTTGTGTGGTGTCCGGTGTTTGCACTTTTAGTGGGCATTTCACTCTCAGCCTTTTCCATCCCTGATGCTTTATGTGGTCAGCTGTGGCTCTGCGAACCTGGCCAGCACCCTGTGGGAAGGCATGAATAGCCCTTGTTGTGCTAAGCACACCTGTGTTCTGTGCACAGCTGTTTGGTTCACAACAGGGTTGCTGTTAGCAGTTATGAAACATTTTCACACCACCCACCCACTATCCACTGGTTTATAACATTTGCTGGCACTTCTGTCCAGCTTAAACTTTATTTTTTTCCAAATTTAAAGGACACCAGGATACTTTATGTATAGGAATAACAAGCCAGATTTGCACTGCACCTTATTAAAAATATTCCCTCTCATGTGTCAAAGATTGCTCTTTTTCTGTCTGTGGTAAATCTGCAACTACAAGAAAATATGTTACTATTTATTTTAATTTTATTCCTAGTTATCAGACAGTTTTTCACTGGCCAAAATTTAAACAGGCTGGAACATTACTGTATTTTTTTCTACATATTCTTGGAGATGCAGAGTGGCCTGTTTGTTCTATGTTTTATCTGTATGTTACAATAAGAAGCTGAGACACTGGGCAATAAAAGGCTCCCTGTGTAGCGTTATTTAACCCCCCAGAACTGATTGGATGGGTAACTTCACCCTTCTGAAAGGAAGATGTCTTAAAGCTCACTTTTCTTGTAGTCTAGATGATATCATCTTCAAAGTGGAAAACTGAGCTAAAATAAAAAAAATTCAAAATGAGGTGTCTAAGTGAAGCAGGTGCTCCATATGGAGGGGAAAAAGACAAATTAACGTAAAACCTGCTTCATTTCTATAGGAGAATGCTATTTAAATACATAGACTAGGAGGACAGCTGAACTCTTCTGTGTAGTTTTATCAGCTGTGTTTTGTGTCTCTGCATGACACAGTATGTGGCTCTTTTCTGAAAGCAGGACAATGTGTTTTGACAGCCCTTGGCAGTGAGAGCAACAGTGAGAAAAGCAAACCAAAGTGATTCAAATTAACATGAGCTGGCTGTTGTGAAGCTGGTCCATCCAAAGCATTTCTCATGAAAAGAGAACCTCAAGTATTCTAAGATTCAACATAGGCAACTGAGTTCGAAACAATGAGGAAGTGCTGCTGCTAGTGCTGCTCACTGTGCTGCCACCTATGGAGAACACCACTTTCCTTTGGTAAGCTATGGGGGCATTTTGCTCTAGTCCTGTTTGACAAGGTGAACAGTTCCTACTCTGAGCTCCATGTAACATCTGCAGGGAAAACAGCATCAAGTGGAAAGGCAAATCTCAATTAAAATTGCTTTAGGTAACCTCTACAATTTCTGTAGGGGATGGCTTGCATGGGAATTTGTTGTTTTTCTAGATTACATGTGGGTGTGTGTTTATTTTGCCATAACGTGACTGCTGCTGGCTATTGTTTTTTAAACACTTCAATGCTGATCAGAAGGAAAAATATTGAGAATTTTCTATACCTTATTCATTTTCTTAACTCCTTCTAATTCAAAAGAGGAAAATGTCTTAGAATTAAGGATTCTCTGCTGAAGCTAGACCAATTTCTATGAGATCCAGTCTTGCTGACTTGACTCACATATGACTAGTTTGAGGAATTCAAAGTGGTCCAGAAAAGAAAACCCTCAAAAGTACATCAAAGCTGAAAAATCTTATTTCTGTCATTTACGTTCTCTTCTGGTCTTGCAGAACATTTTTTCTTTCATGTTCCTTTACTTCTGGTGAAAACATACTGTTTTTTGAGGTGGGCAATCCCATGGTCCGTCTTTCTGCACCACAAAGGTATTTTCCCCAACATTATGACTTCTTAATATTTCTTTAACTTAAGATCCTTTCATTTTGCTTCTCTTCTGAGCATCTTCTCTCATCTCATCACCAAATAAACCTTACTGTAGATAATTCAAATTATCTGTTGTTTTCTTCTCCTTCCCACACCTGTCCACATTTTACTTCTCATACCCAGTGTCTTCCCACTGTCATTCCCAGCTGGAAGATCTCCTCATTTTCTTTTCCCCCTTATGACTTTAGAGGAGAAAGTTAACCCTTCTACTGGTACTTCAGTCCCTCATGATGTGTAATAGATTTTATCTGCACTGTGCCCTGTGAAGCAAGGAATTTTTGCAGATGCAAGAAATTAAGTGATTTGCCCAAGGTCATCAAGAAACTTAATGGGTAAATTAAGAGGAAACCTCATGGATCCTAATTCTTGCCATGGAGGCTGTAATAGCAATGCTGAGGAGAGTGGAAAGTCCAGGCAGATGATTTCTGCTTCTTACTTATGGCCAAATATGACACAAATAGAGGCACCCCATTCCTGACGAGAAGAGGCGGGAGAGTGGGACATAATTCAAGCTATTCAGATTCTGCTATTTAGCATTTGCCGATCACTAATGTGATATTTGCAAAGTATAATATTTTCTAACAGCTGTAAGAACAAGAGAGCCTAAAATTTCTCCCTATACATAATATCCATGAAATTGCATTGAATATTGTAATGATGTGTTATGCTGCCATTAGCTCCCTGTGAATACCTAATTTGGAAGGTTAATGAAATTGACAAATGTGTGTACTGTATGTGCATTGTGAGTACTAGTTAATGGCAACTCTCACATTTTTATTTGGAAAATTATATAAAACTGAAAGTGACAATTATTGTAACTTCTTCTTTTTTGGAATCTAGCACAGTTTGCAGTTTATTTAAATAGGGTTGTATGTGTTTTAAATTTGTATATCATCATATGAAGTCCTTTACTCATCATGTGATTATATACTTAATTTTTGTATGAATGAATGCATGTATTGTGGTCTTTTCCATCATATTGGGCCAATATTTTTGGCTTTTTTTGGGTGTATTCCACACTAAAATACCATAAGTCCTTGTCTTCCTGTTGGCTCAACACTGCTTGATTACAAAGCTCATGCCAGTTAATTCAAAGAGACTTCACACATTCAAAATTAATTTCTCCAGGCAAGGAAAGTGTGCTAGTGCACAGTGAAAGAGTATGCCCTTGTATTTTCCGTACATGATTGAGCACCTAAAAGGTCACCTGCAGCCACTGTGTCTTCCATATATGAATTTGATAAGATCCTTGAAGTGTGGAGCCTAAGTATTTCTGTGGCTTTAGAAACTGCTTCTTTAGGTCAAGGTCACATTTTTTAGATGTAAAGAGTCTGACTTAAGATCTCGTTTTGATCTAAAGCTGTTCAATTAGACAGTTTAATGTGAATGATCTCTTATGGTCTCAGTGATCTCAGATTCAACTCCTGGGAAGTGAGAAGGCATGCTGTGGTAATCCCCTGTGACACACCACAGCAAGGATAATGTTGGTTCATCCGACCCTTGTGAACTAGAAAAGGATGGATGGATGGATGGAGTGATAGCTACACAGCCCACTTACCCTGTTACTTAATTTTTGTGCATCTCTTCAACTTCTTGTGGAGTTTCTTCTGAGGAAGCAGGTGTCGCAGAGGAGGGCTGCTGCCCTGAGGAGACCATATGTCTCACTTCCAAGAACAAAGCAGTCTTTTAAACCCAGCACTATATTGAGCCTGTGAGTCATGAATCTTTAGATCAATAACCAAAATGTTTTTAAATGTGGGGGCAGCCCCAAACAGAATGACTCAGCGCTGGCAGTTCCACATTCAGCATGCTTTGGTGCAGGGTCTTGTTTCAGATCACTGATCGCTGGAGCGGGGCCAGGTGATGTGTGGAGGCTGAGGCGCTGCTTGCGGGCACGGAGAGCAGAGTTTTCTGTTTGATACTCAGCACACCTGCTCCTGGGTCAGCTTCAAGCAGGAACTGTGTTCTCAGGCTGTCCACGGTGCTGCCTGCAAGTCAGCAGCCCATCTGACTTTCTGGCATATCTTATAAGGGGACTTGGAGCTGCTGAGGCTTAAGATGTTCTTAGAGTCTCTTGTGGTTTTTCTCCATTTTGTCAAGCTATATTAATAAATACTTATAAAAATCTGGTGGAGGGATACATCTATTCAGACGCTTTGTTGTGGATGCCACAGATTCCAGTGGTCTAAAACTCTGAAGATGTTTCAAATGCTTGTCCCTCTCACACTCGACAACAAGAACTCTTTCTGCTTTTTCCCAGTCCTGGTGGCCATGTCACATCAGGCTCATGGTAACCCCAAGGAGGAAGCTGGGGTCCATTAATTACCCTACAGACCTCTACCCCAAAAGCACAGATCACACTTAAATGTTTGCATGAGCTGTGGTTGTCTGTGTACAACCTGATTTGAAACAGAAAATTCGGAGCCTCGGAAAGCTTCACATTGAGCTTTATCTTGATAAGTGGGAGTGTTTTGCTCCTCTGTGGATTAATAATTTACTGATAGATCAGTAAGGGATATTTTCACCTGGCCTATTGAAGGGACATTGTCATTTGAAAAAGTTAGGCCAGTTAATAGTCCAGGGAGAGGACACTGAAGCCAACTCCTGAATGGAGGAGGGGAGATGAATCTGAATGAAACTTCATGCAAAACTCCAACAAAGAGTTATAAGTTAGCCTTCTTCCTTGGCTGCAGATTCCCTTCTGTGAATACATATTTGTGATGGGGAGTGTACCCCAGCTTTGAGATCCTGTCCCTGAGAGTCAGATGCAGCAGCTAAATACAAAGTGAGACAACAAGGAAAGAAATAGTGATGGGCCTCTTAGACTTGACTTTAGAGCAAGTTTTCTTTCCTTTTTTGCCAGCCACATGTTAAAAATCTCTGCAACTTTGTTGCTTATTTTTGATTTTATAAATGAGTATTTTCCCTTGCTTTTGACTTAACTGGGCTTGTACTTAGGATGATTTCTAATGTTGGCTAGCATGGAAAAACCTATCCTGAAAACTGGTATATAGGCACAGTGTAGTTACATCTAGTCCCCTTGATATACCATTATCAACAGAAATTGCCACCTGTGCATACTGTGGGACAGTAAGGCAGCTGGTAAAGTAGGAAAACTATACTAATGTAGAATATTTGGTTGATCAATACAAGGCAGGGAGGTCTTGTGCATACACAAGAGGTCAAAAAGCATATTGAACCTGCAGTTTTGAGTTCCTTTCCAGGGCTCTTGGGAAGCACATAAAATGCACTTGTCACACTGTAGCTTTCCTTTGAAAGGTCTGTCTCTTGTATATTGAAAGATATTTGGTAGTTTCTGCAGGCCTGACCATATTTGATATGCCTATGCATTCTTCTGTTTGTTTCTGACCAATATGCTTCTCGACTCTCTGTTTGCAGGAGGAAGATAAAATTGCTGGTGCTGAATCAGATCTACTTCAAGGTCAGGAACTACAGTTATGTACTCTTAACTCATGAAATTGAAGGACCTCTGAGAAAGAAAGTAATCATGAAGAAATATTTCAAATTAAATGATTTTTCCTCAAGAAAGATAATAGGGCCACCAGATTTTTGCAGCTTTTTGACATATCAAGCAGAAGTAGAAGAAGGTTAATGGTGAGTTATATTGAGAGAGGATGCTGCAAGAACACCACAGGGACTGGGTCTGGGAGTGACAAGGGACTCCCTGAGTTGAGAATGAGGGAGCTTTACCATGCAGGGCTTGTCCCATCACCTCCAGCAGTGATTCCTTCTAGGAAGCTTATTCCCACCGCAAGGGTACCAGTTGTGGAGCCCTGACTCCTCAAAGACCATTGACTTTGTCAACAGCTAAGATTGCACCAAGAAAAAGGAAACCTCTCTAGAAGAATGATCCCTTTCCTTTAACAGAAAAAAAATTCACTGGAAAATTGGCTACAAGCACAGAGTGTCCTCTCAGGGCTGTAGGAAAAAATGAAATTGAGCACCGTAACAGAAAATTCGCTTGATATCTAAACATAACAGAGGCCCCATCTATCAAGCAGCTGTGGATAATTATTGATTCATTATGATGTATTTCAACATTCAGTGAAAAAACTTTTGACTGACCTCAAAAGGTGCCAAACTGAACTCAGTGAAAGATAAAATAAATTCCATGTCATTTAACCTGCAGAATTTGGAGAAATAGGGTTTCATTTATTTTCTAATAAAAACCACCAGGTATAACACACAGAGAACTATGTTATACCTCCTCTTTTCTCAGCTTTAGACACACCACTAATGAATGTGTTGTACCTGAGGTGTAAGGAATGATGCTACACTAGAAAAAGAAGTGGCAAAATAAGAATTCACAGTCCTGGGAAGGGCAATATTCTGTTATTTGTTGAATGTATTTATTTCAGCATATTTTCCTAAAATATCTCTGTACGAGAACCATAGGTCTGCCTGTGCAGTTGTTTCCCAAGCTAGAAGAAAACATAATGCTTTGGCACTCGAGGAAAGTCTTGATTAAAATCTCACAGCTTAACCTCTGACTTGCTAACCTTTGATTTTAAATATAAGAAAGGTGGGAATACTTGTCATCAAAATAGTTCTATTGAATTAAGGAGATGCAGACAAAATAACAATGTTTTTGATGTGAATTTTTGTTGTGGTACCTTCTGCATGGGAGGTAAAAATTGAAATATTGCTTCTATCTGAGTTTTGGGGGCAGAAATCCTACTAAATCCAACCTATCCAGATTTCTCTGCTAATCTTCTGCATTCATAGATGGTGAGCTAGTACTCAGGATATTTCATAGAATCATAGAATCCATTGGGTTGGAAAAGACCTCCAAGGTCATCAAATCCAACCCTTGGTCCAACTCCAGTTCATTTACCAGATCATGGCACTCAGTGCCACGTCCAATCTCAGTTTAAAAACCTCCAGGGATGGTGAACCCACCACCTCTCTAGGCAGTCCATTACAATGCCTGATTACTCTCTCTGGAAAGAATCCAACTTAAATTTCCCCTGGCAGAGCTTAAGTCCGTGCCCCCTTGTCCTATTGAGCTTTGTTCAGACACTGATAGTATGAAAGTTTACATGGCTTACATGGTTCTTCTGATTTTTTCTCTATTCTTTGATTAAATTTGTGTTGCTCATAACACCCAGCTTTCAAAATTTCCCTCTATTTCTTCCATGACTAGGTTTGTCATAATCAAACTGGAATTTCAGCCAGGTAGAAATACTCTACCCACTGTCTACTCCAAAACGGATCAGACTATGTAGAATTAGCTTTCCATAACCACAATCAAGTGTTAGCAGCATCTTTCACAATCCACTTGTCTTCCTTGTTGCCCTGGTGGAAAATCATCTTTCTGGATCATATACAAGGTATTCAGGTGTGACAGGGATCAGGAACAGAATTTCCAAGGAAATAGAGGAGGCAGCTTCACAGCAGCACTCCCTGATGAAGGGCAAGTCCTAGCCATAGTGCAAGGCTGTGCAGTGTACAAAAGCTGAAAATAAATAAATGTGCCTATCCCAGTCTGTTTCTTTCCTCTGTGGGCTCTGCAGCTTTAGCTTACTATGCCAGCCTTTGCTGGACTTTTAATTTGTTACTGTTTTCAGGAGAATGATTGCTGTCTGAACAGGTTAGCCCTGAAGGAGCAGGTTGCAGCAAGTTCTGTGGGATACAGGCAGCATGAGGTATACAGGGCATGAGGGATGCTCAGCACCCAGCATTACAGGATTCTTCCTTTTTGTTGACTTTGGTGGGTGGGCCTGGGTGAATGAGACTCACCTGTGGGAGTTGTAAAGTATGTTGCTAAGCTTATTTTTGGTGTTTCTTTTAAAAATCTTCTGTGCCTGTTGCCAAACATGAGAGGTTTGTTTTCAGACTCTTAACTTCTCAGGTAAAGCCGTCATGTTTCTGACTCACTACATCAACACATAAACATGAGATTTTTGTTTACATTTATTGCTCTTCGTGTATCTTTATGTAGCCTGGAAATATTTTTTCCAAGGCTTTATTTCCAAGGTATGAAAGAATGAGATAAAGTCACTATATAACCAAATCTCAGTAGATGCTTTTGGGTTCATGTGTTGGCAATGACACAGTGGGATATGGTTAAACATGAGACAGGTTTTGGTTTACATCTTCTGGGATAGCTAACAGGCTCAGCTTTGGCCATCATTTGACATTAAAAATGATTTTACACTTTTCAGCATGAAAGCAGTGAGTCATCCCTGAAGTGAGTGTTGCCTGAGTAGTGCATTTTAGGAATGGTCTGGGGCAGGCTGACTTGCATTCATAGGTTCTATAATCTGTCATCCACTTTGCAGTACTTTAACATACAAATGTTTTTACAGGCTGCAGACAGTGGCTCTCTGCTCAGATTAACCACAAGCTCTTTCTGCTTCACCACGGTTTGACCTCCCTGATGATCCACACATCAATGTGTTTGCAGACTGAGTATATGTATATCTGCCTATAGACTTGTCAAGACATGCACAGCACAGAAATAATTTTTATTTTCAAATATGTTTGGTTTTGACTGTGATCTGGCAGGTCATTTATTCGTGGTAAATCATTTTTGTGGTGTCAGTTGGTCAGTGTTGTGTAGTGCTGTTAAATATTGGCCCATTGTTTTCAAAACTACAGAGAAGATAATTCATGGAGGGTGTTACAGAATCAGATCAGGAAAGACTTTGAGAGGTCATCTAGTCCTGCTGTGTTGCCTTAAGGCAGGCCTCCAGTTAGTCCCCCTGCTGTCTGCTTCAGCTCACTCCTGGTGTCTTGTCCTGCTCCTTGATGTCCGAGTGTGAATGCTCAGCATCCTCTGTCTCACCACAGTTTATTTAAATAGACCTTAGTTTATTTTACTAAGGCAAGCCACAGGCTTGTGGAAACCAGGTGAATCCTACTGCTCCAGTAGAGAGGCAGAAAAAAGTAGTAGAGAGAGGCAGAGCAGGTAACTGAAGGTCTGCAGTGAGCTAGGATAGCTGAAGCTGTCTGCCATGGCATGTGCATTCACATCCTTAGCTTGATCTTCTAACTGCTGAGTTTGGGACCTGCTTCTCAGATACATCAGGTTCTTCATAGCTCGCTTCAGCAGAGGCTGTTCTGAAGTGAGGAGCAAGCTGATCCTGCAGTCCAGTAAATTAGTGCATGCTAGTAGCTGCTGTGGCTGGTTAGATGATCTGATGTTTGAGGCAGACTGTAATATGCCACAGGAATGCATATTCTCACTAGAGGCACCAACCATTCTAGTGTCTTTGCCATGCCCTACAAGGGTGTCAGCTCCCAAAGATGATGGGCCTCACTACTGGTGAGGGATGTGGTTGCTTTCAAATGCTCTTGCAGTTCTCTGCATCCTTTGTAACAGCTCCATACTGAAACATGCTAGGGTGTTGTTGGCAGCATCTTCCCCTAGTGAAAGATGGGCAGGGGGAATATTGGGATTCCCCTCTTCCCAGCCCATCATGGAGTGCCAGCTAGGCTGCATTCAGCTCTACAGTGACCAGCTCCACACAGAGTGTCTCCCCATGCAGGGGTATAGGGGGTGGATGGACTGAGTCCAAGGCCAGGCATAGAGAGATATCCCTTTGTCATTGCCTCTTGATTCATCCTGGGTTTTAATTTTCGATTGCTGTAATTCCAAAGGAGTTTGTTCAAATGGTCAAACCCCAGAATTCCTAGGAACTCATTCAGGAGTTTCAGCTAGTTTATTTTTGAAGAGTACTTTCTCACTTGTTCTGACAAGAGACATACAAAGGTAATGTGTTCCTCTCCCTTTCTGTTCTTTTTTTTTCTCAGCATGTAGAAACTTGTTATCAGTTTCATTGTGCAGATGAAAAACTACATCTTGAGCAACATCTATAAATGTCACAGGGATGGGTTTTTCAAGTGTTTACTGAGAACATATTATGTTTTAGTGTCTCTATCATAAATACCTTTTTGTTAATCTTTCACCCACACTAAATCTATTACAAGCTTTAATCAACCTTTCTAAGCAGTAATAAAATGTTATCAGCAGTTGGCAGAGATTATAAGTGACAGACCCTAATGTTTTCTAATGATTGTCATTATTTAGAAGGTTGTTTGTAGTTTTACAGGAAAATAATTAGTTCTATCGCATACATTTGAAGAGAGGGGAGTGTATCTCCTCTGATAGTTTACTCTCAAGAAATCTAATTTGTAAATAATTACTTAAAAAGAAAAAAACAAACACCCAAACAAACAAATGACCAAGCTAAGCTGAATGGAAATTCAAGATATATCTAGGCAAATGCAGGCAGAAGAGAACATGGTTTATGCTAAAAGGACAAGGTATTCCCCAGGTGAATACATACAGTACAAGTTTTTCATGTATTGTAAACAAGACCTGAAGTCTGAATGTCCAAGACTACAATTCCTTTTTTATCAAGTTGCCATCTCATTGCACACACAGAAATAGGCTTTGTGAAACTATTACTTTATATTATGCAAATTATTTTTACCTTTAAGAACAAGTCAATACTCTTTCATTTACATACCATGTTTCTGCAACTGGAGAAGTGAAAGGTTTGAATGGGATGAAGATGAGAGTTTCTTGGTCCCCTTAAAGTTTTAAACATTTTAGGGGTTTTTTAGTTATTTATTTTGTTTTGTTAGATTTGACTTACAAAGGAGTATCCTGTAAGCACAGTGTTCTAGCTGAATTTCAGTGTTGATGTACTCAAACAAGATACATTTCCCTGATTTCTCAATGATGTGACTGTATTTTATTTTTTACTGTCCTGATCCATGGTGTTGCTGAGTCTGGAGAAGATGCAGCCCTAATCTTAGCACAAGCTAAATCATAGAATCATGGAATCAGCTGGGTTAAAAGAGACCTCTGAGATCAAGTCCAACCCCTGATCCATCACCACTGTGATTACTAGATCATGGCACTGAGTTCCATATCCAGTCTCATCTTAAAAACCTCCGGGAATGGTGAATCCACCACCTCCCTGGGCAGGCCATTCCTGTTTGACTTGTGCTCCTCACATGGTGTTCAGTCAGCTGTCCCACACCTCCTGTCTTCCATGTACCAATCCACCATGATGCAGAAGCTCCCTAGCTCCAGGTTCCCTGAAGCTATAGAGCCTTCTTATTGCCCCCCCTGGTACAGCCCCTGAGCTTAAAGAGGACCACAGCCAGGACCCATTCTTGGGCAGCAGCCCAATGGCATCTCCTTCCCTTTCTTGTTTTCTCTCCAGTTATATGACCCCTAGATGTGTGCCAGTTGAGAAAGGGCACCTATGATGCAGCACATCAAATACCTGTAGTGAAGAGTATTTTATAGTTTAATGTTGTTTCATGCCCAGTGAATGCTCACCACTAACCTGCTTTCAGAGGGTGTGAAAATTTCATACAGGTGTTAAAGGTCTCATGGATGTGTACCAACAATCAAGCACACATGTGTACACACACACACATTCACACACACACACACACACACACACACACACACACACACACACAGAGAATTCTTTAGGCTAAGTGACCAGTTTTGGCACAAGTGAGGACCAAATGGGATTAGTGTAACTCAACTGGATCTTGGCTTTTCAAACACAGACCTCATCCAGTCTGATTTTAGGACTCAAACGTGAAACTCATTCTCTAAGTACACGCTCTTCTCTGACATCAGTTTTCCCCATGCTTGGAATGAAGATCGGGCATGCACTCAAGATGAACTTGCAAATGCTTACTAATTTCTGTGTATTTTTTGAAAAATTTGGTTTATTTCTTCTGGTGGGTTTCTGTTGGCCAATGTAGATGTTGACTCTCTTTATTCCTCTCATCATCTCTTAGGCATTTCTAGAGTGTTATGCTGACTGCCTTTTTTTGTCTCTAGTGATCTCTGTTTCTGCACATCCCAGAAACTCCGTTGTTTAATTCTGTTAAAAAAAGAATAATATGTTTAAAAAAATTAAGCTGATTTGTAGCTCCTTGGTAAAAACTAAATGATGCACTTATTCTAAGCAAACAAGGCATTTTTAGAAAGTAATTTCTTTTCTCAAGCTCTCCGTTACTCTGGAGAAAGATGTGCATCCTAAAGATATTATAAAGTAAGCAGAAAACCCAACTTGAAAGGACTGGCAGTGTTTAAAGTTAGCATTTGGAATATATCTGCAAGAAGCAGCAGTGTTTAAATGGGAAATTCCAGACTATAAATTCTTTTTCAGCTAGATTATATGCAGTACAAGTGTTGACTTTCAATTTATACCTTTGATATGACTCATTGAATGTTCTGATTCTTAGTTTATTTCTCCTGTCTTCATCAAAATGGATTGAATATAGGGTTATCCAACCATGATTCGTTGTTTCTGTGCCTCAGATGTTATATTGGTGAAATCTTAGTGTCTGGCACTATCTAAGAGGAGTATAAAAATTTGATTTGGTCTGCAGCCAGATTTCCTCCCACTCTGGAACAATGATGGAACATCTGGAGAACGCTGTATTCATTAACCCAAATCCTGAACACTTCGCATAATACCTGATCCTGTAAGAATCTGCTTAGTTTCCCAGCCTGTGTAATTTGTGTTGGATGCAACTAGAGCACATTTAGTCAAAGGACCTTGTCACTTACATTTTTGAGCTTTTATCTGACATTACGCTTTGTCATAATTGATGATAACAAGATTCCCATTTGTTTTCTGATTTTAAATGCCAGTTACATGCATGGTAGCTCACTCCATTCTCTCTCCTCCAGAAATTTCTTTTTATTTGTCATTTGTATTTTCAGCTGGAGACCTTAGGGTTTTATTTTACCCATGGTCTCAGCTGAAGCCATATGCCAAGAGGCCTCTTAACTTTCCTGAGGATGGATCTTGGAATATCAGACTGGCATCAGTTTGCCACTTTTATTGTTTTTCCTGTTTTCATAATCTCCCCTTCTCACAGTGGCAGATGCACACCAGTATTGTGGCTGTCAGAATAGCCACTTTCCTCCTGGGGTTTCATGCTGTGCTCTGGCCAGCTGCTGTGGGGTATACAAAAGGGATGCAGTTGGTGCATCCCAAGGTTTGAATATCCCCTGTGATTTTATACTCTGTGCTTGCTTAAGAAAGGGATTGTGTTTATGTCTCCTGATGACCTCAGATCCTCTGCATGGATTTGACTCTTGATGAGACTAAATAAAGCTAAACTCCTTAACTCTTATTTAAAAATTACTCTGCTAATGCAAAACATGCTCAGCTGTCTGTTGTAGGAGAGAAGGAAAGAGGCAGTTGTTACAGCAGTCTGGAACTTTTTTCTGCCTCTACATTATAGGTATGCCCTGTGCTTGACCTTGGCCATGTCACACAGGCTGAGACCCAGAAAATACACACCTAAATCCCACTGTGGAGGATGGGATAGGAGAAAGGTCCAAATTTTCAAAAATTCTGATATTATCAGAGCACCTCATCTGCAAAATGAACATGGAAGCTCATGGTTTTCTTCATGGGATGTCAGAAGAACAGATGCACCACGTTTGTACTCATCTTTGCCAATCCCAAATCCTGGATCAGAAGGATTCTGATCTAAAAGTGTATGTTATCCCACTACCTGCCTCTTCTACTGATGTTTTAAAAGGTTACATTTTCTTGCAGGGTTTGGCAGGGATGGAAGAGGGTTTGGGACTGAAAAAGAAAATTCTGTCTTTGCATTTTGTCAATACAGCCTCCAAACTTTTATATAAAAACAGCTCAGAAGGGCCACTTTTCCAGGCCTTGACACCAGCACTGCTGAAAGAGTTAAGGCTATTAGCTGGGTGCCATAAAAACACTTAGTATCTCACTTCTTCAAAGCAATGTACAAATACTAACTAATTAATCTTCAAAATAGCCTTACCTCCACACCCTACAGTCAACCCTGATTAAAAAGTAAATGTTCCCTCTACACATGTAATCAAGGCTCAGAGCTTTATTCTCTAAGAGGGTAATTGACTTGTGCCTTGCTTGTGATTTTGATAAACAATTGAGAGTTTTTCAAAGGATGCAGAGCCAGAGGGAAGGTCAGTAGCACTGTTGATGTATGAAGTGAGAAGTGTTTCCTCGCTAGATGTTATCAATATATTTCTGAACCTATCTTTCTTTCCACAATGATATGAGAAAGATGATATTTATGGTATGAATTACTGTATCTAGCAAACCTGAACTATGGTGAGAAGAGTGCATGAGTATGATGGTACTTTAGTATACTCTTTAAGGTACCTAAAATTTCAGCTTTCCATTGCTCAGTGTTTTTACTGGTATACAGAAGCACACCACAAGGCAGTTTACTTGTTTCAGTTCTTCCCGTAGAGTGGCTCCATCACTGGATCCAGTGACAAAGTGTAATATTGAAACCAAATTTATCATTAGTGTAAAATAAGGGGGAATTGCTGTACTTAAGAAAGATATGTATTAATTCATCTCAGATGAGGTTGTGTCTCTTAAATCTGACCCTAAGAACACATAGATGGGAGAGGCTTCATCACAATTGATTTGTCTCATGCAGCTGTGACAGTGACATTTAAAATAGAACTACTTAGTGATCACCTATTGAAAACTGTTCTCATCAGACCTGGATATTCATGCTGCTGCACAGGTGATACTCATACAAGAGCACTCACTACTTTCATATGTTTTGGTAGAATGGGGGTGTACAAAATCCCTTGCAATAGCCAGGTATTTACATGTGGAGACATCTCAATAAATACATTCTAGTAAACAACAAAGGTAGCCTTGAGTTGTGCCAGGTGAGGTTCAGGTTGGACACCAGGAAGAATTTTTTCAACTGAAAGGGTGGTTAAATATTGGACCAGGTTTCCCAGGGAGGTGGTGGAGTCACCATCCTTGAAAGTGCTGAAGAAATGACTGGATGTGACATTTAGTGCTATGGTTTAGTTGCTGGTTGCACTTGATGATTTTGGAGGTCTTTTCCAACCTTCATGATTCCATGACTCTATAAGGGAGTGCCAGTGTCAGGCCTGCAGCCAGCACCACCCTCACAGACTCTGCTGGCAGGAGGCAGGTCCATGGTCGTGTGGGTCAGTGCAGGGTAGGGCAGGAACCAGGATCCACTGATCTGCTTGTTAGTCTGGGGGCTCAGCTGTATAATCAAGGTATTGCAACAAGTTGCTACTGTTGTGTTCACCCTTGATTTTACAGCATGGGTACACTGTCTGCTGAACCTTAGACCTTGTATGTATTACTGTAGATTCATGGTCATATCTTGTCTGTCTGAGATCTGAGACTTAAAAGATGCCTTTTTTTTTTTGTGTGTGTTGAAAACACAGTCATCCTGAGTGACTGCAGGAGGTTGCTCTGTTCACTCACAACATGTGGGTCAGTCATAGTGCTTTTCTACTCCATGCTTTAAGGATAAACATTTCAGGTGCTGAAGTGTATTGCTACTGGGAATCAGAGGTTGTTGATGTATGTGAATGTAAAAAAAGTCTCAAGTCAGGGAGTTGTGTAGCTGAGTTGGCAGAGATGGATATCTGCATGAAGAGATGAAAAGTATTTTTATATGCAGCAAGTTTAGGCAACAGCAATAGTTACATTGTGACCATCTTATTTGGTCTTCAGAGGGTTCAGCTCGGGACTGTGAATCACCACTGTAGCGCCTGTATCAATAAAATGCTGTGTGCTTACCAGCCCAATAGTGTGCTGATCGTCTGAACACATAAAGCACCATGTAAATCTTCTTGTAAGACAGAGTTTTAAAGATCACAAATCAGTTCTAGTAATGAATAATACTTATAAAAAACCCAGTAAATTGCAACACTTGATAAGGTATTAAAATATGCTGTATGAAATTCAGGTGTGGTTGGTTAGCAGAGTTAAAAATAATGTATTCTTGCTGTGCCCAAATTGAGTTTACTTTGCAAGATATTCCTAGTCCTCCTTTTGAATATTAAAAATTCAGCATTTGTCACAAAACCACTTCAGATCTGTTCAACACACCTGGGTGCATGCCACAGTGGGATTATCTCTGATCTAATCACTAGGGAAAGTGGTCTTTTCAGGTCAGGGCTGAGGTCATGATTAGATTGTAGATGGAAAATTATTCCTCCTCTCTCTGAAGCATGCTTATTTACAGTATCAGGTGGTGTTCACTCATGTCTCCTCATTTCATCATTGAAATGCTAATACTCATTCATCAGTGTCACTGATACTCCATGTGTGAGCATGTTTTATATTCTCAAATAGGCATAGCAATATCATTTTCAAAGGTAGAACTTCCTTAATACATTTAGGTAGCTCTTTGTATTTATTTCAGTCAATGGCTTCAGTGGACATTAAGTTTTCAACCATAGTAATAATATTGGGCCTTTGTATTTAGCTTGTTTTTAGTAAAGCCATGAAGCACATATGTAGTGCTCTAATCAATTGTAAAACATAAATAAATCATAAATTCTTATCTTTCTGTTGAAATATTATACGTTCAAATATCATAAAGCTCCCTGTACCAGGGATGCTCCAACAGTATGAATTAACTGCTTGTCTACTATGCTTTCTGGTTTATATCATCCCATAGCTTTTTCAGCAAATAATTGATGAAAGGCATATATTTAACAGGGACAGCATTCCTATTAGAAATGAGATTAATATTTTGAGATAAATATTAGAAACAAGATAAAACACAGAAGAAGGTAATAGCTGTAAAATCTTTTTATCTTGTCTCCTTGCTATCATTTTCCTGGATATGTTTTGGTATAGAAATGTCCAGAGGCTCTGTCT
Source organism: Myrmophylax atrothorax (assembly GCA_026770055.1). NCBI lineage: Eukaryota > Metazoa > Chordata > Aves > Passeriformes > Thamnophilidae > Myrmophylax > Myrmophylax atrothorax. The sequence continues at coordinate 102,066,139 of JAOXXN010000446.1, read as the reverse complement.
CTCACAGCTCTTCCACTCTCCCAGGCTATTACATCAAAAGTAGGTGTAGTTAAGCTCAGCTCTTTGAAAAAACCCCATAGTATCAGCTTGGTGATTCTCACTTCAGGTTTTAAAATCCACTGCAAATGCTAGCGCCAAGCTAGATGTGATATGGAGACAGGTTTTAGTGTGTTTCTTCCACTGGCATACACAATTGCATGTAGAAAGTAACTGACTTTCACTGGCATTTCAAGATCTTGAGGCATGGTACATGGGTCAAATTATATTAGATTCCAAGCTGTCACGTGAGATTAATAACTAGCAACTACCTTTGTAGAGAGACGTCTCAAACGTGGGTAGTTCCAGGGAAAATGGAAGCTGGATGTATAATGGAAGCTGGATATGTAGGTAATGTCAAAAGTTATTAAAACCGTGGCTAAAAATGGTAAGGATACAAGAAAAACAAAGTCCTCTGCAATAATGTCCATGAAAATGGAAGGTAAGTTGGTGGAGGACAAAGTAGAACATAGATGAGTGCACTGTGACTGCTCAAAGTCTAAGCTCATTTTCTAGACATACTTAGCAGTTCTCAGAGAAATAAGCACTGCTAGGGCATGATTAATGTCACCCTAAGGCTGACATCTGAGGTCAGAGTAGTGAAGCCTCTGTTCCTCTTTATTGACTGGGAGATGGGTGTCCAGCCTGCTGCATCAGGCACAGACACCAGCATTATAAACAATCAGAAATAGGGGAGGTGATCTGTGCCCTGATCATGTTGGAGACACACTGTGTGGTTTTCATCTATTGCATGTCTGACTGTGTTTGTGCTGGTAAATAAAAAAGGAAAGAAACCATCCACAAAAGGCCAGGTGGGTTTTCACAGTATCTGGAATACAGCAGCATGAACTTCACAACAAACTGCAGTTTATTCTCTTTCTATTGACATCAAAGAGATTTTGCTGCTGCATCTGGTGATGGAGAGAGCAGAGTTGGGACCTGCATTTCCATTCTGGAGTCCTAACTAACCTTATTTTGGAATAAGTGAATAGCAGAATGCAGGTGTTGCTGGAGAAATAAATCCTACATTAAATATTGCTCATGTATCTTCACATTACTTCTGTTCACATATGGTTGAGGGGCAATGTGTGTGTTAAACTCCATGCTTTTTCTTGGGCACAAACAGCAGTGTGACTCTCATGCCCTCCTCATGTACCATGCACACCTAAGGGAAAACATAATCCCGTTTCGTTATCCAGATCAGCTGGAATATTTTTTAAAGGTGGCATAAAAAATATGGTCTTGGTTTGTGAGTGCATAGTAGTTTGAAAGCTATTTGATAACTGGAGACTTGTTTTTCTGCCCCAGTCTCTAGTTTCTGTAATTGATTTTATGCTCACATGTAGCTTGTGCTCATCTGCACCAGTGTCAGCAGTAAGCACTTAGAGCAGCATGGCTGCAGTGCCACTGAAAGCCTTCCTGGGGCTCATTCCTGACAATGCAATGCACTAAGTCTGGAGCTGCTGGCATTTCAAAGGTGCTCAATTGCCTTAATTTTCACTGCCTGTGGTCATTTACCAAAAAAAAAAAACCAGAAAGAAAGACAGAAAAAAGTCAAAAACATTCTATTTTGCAGTTGGAAAATATTTTCCAAGTCAAGCCATACATTTCTGGGGTACTTGGGTTAGTAGCTATCCCCCTCTTTGTTTATAGACACATATACAGCTGGTGTGAATCTCTTTCTGCATTTAACACTATTGCTGCTTAAATAGTGTTCCAAAGGAATGGTCTCTAATCAGACAGCACAGCTTGCTTTGTGTTTAAGAATGGGGAGGAATACCTGTGCTCAACTGGAATGTCTCCTAAATATTGTGACCAGTAGTCTCTTTAAGCATATCCTTATTGTATGAGGCAAAAATCCATCATCAAACTTCATAGTCAGACTTTTGAAACAGACTAGCATTAATAGAATTATTATTAGAATGATTAAATATTAAATAGAATGATTCTTCTGTACACAGTAGACAGATAAGATGTGGAATGATCTGCTACAACATATTTTCAAGTTGAGTTTGGTAAGATCTAAAACTGCAGTAGGCTAAGCAGACCCACACTCTAAGAAATGCAAACTATATTCCTCCTATATGAAGCTGTAGCCAGCTGATATGTTGTAAAATGGTACATTCACTTTTCTGTCTTTAATACAACCACTGCATGACAAACGCTTGCACACTGCAGAAATGAGGACCATTTAAATATTTAGCTGCCTTATATTTTCTTTGGTGTTTCTCTGCCTGGGACTCCTATACCTGGAGGCATATGCTTCCAGATACATGTCTTCTTTTTTGCCACACAGTTTGTACCTTCCTGTGCACATAGTTACTGAGCTGAAGAAATAACTAGTGGTACAGCTGCTTGAATTTAAGTTTTTGATTCCTTCAGCAGAAACTGCAGGCACAGTGAAATCAAATGTGGGTCTTATGGTCTCTGAATGTTGTTTTATTTCCAGGTTTGTTTGAGGCAGGTATACATTGGAGAGGATAACCACAGATGTAAAAGTCAGAGGAAGGTAAAGTTACCTTGCTCCCAGGCCATTCAGGTGTTGTGTGCAACTGCTGCATTTGCAAACACATGGAAAATGGTTTATCTCTGGAGACCGCTTGGACTGTGCACTTCCCATAGGAATTTGCAGGCAAAAGAGAATCTCTGGCATTCATTCTGCTTAGTGATGGCTCAGGATCCCAGTTCCACAATGTGGCATAACAGGTGTGTGTGGGACATGTGAACTGACATGTTCTCTGCCTATCACCCTAAAGCTGTGGTTCTCTGCACTGCAAGCAGCCTGTGATCTCTGCCTTTTTAAAGCCTAGGACTTTTCATAGTTATTTAGAAGGGAGGAGGCAGATCTACTGATACGTGTTGAAGAAAGAGTAAGATGTGCTGTGCTACTATGCAAAAGTTTTAACCTGACATGCTTATTTCATGTAGAAGCACCAAAGATTGAGAGAGAGGGTTAAACCATCAAAAACTGTTACTTCCTCCTGGAAGAGAAAAAAAAAAAAATCAGCGAGGGAAACATACAGTGTGAAGCTTTTCATTAAGAGATTGGTGTGGTGTGATATGAAAGAAGAATTCAAGGGTTACACTTTTCCTAACAAATGGGGAGATTTTTTTAATGCTAAGGCACTTACAACTTGATTTTCTGCTGTAAAAGTCAAGGTTTGATTATAGCTCCTGCATTATTATTTATAGTTTAGCAGTTATACATGCCATGTCCTTGGCTGTGGCATTGCAGTTTGCACCATCTATGTCTGCTTCCTAAATTTATTGATCTCATTAGAAGATAAAAATGACAAAGATAGCTCATAATACTTCTGAGAAATGTAAAACCATTAGCAGGTCATTGTCAAAGTTATAACATGTCCTTTTAAGCTGCTTAGCAAACTGGTGGCAGCCTATGATACAGGGATTAACCTGTGCCAGGAGTGACGGAGTGGATCGCAGTGGATGGTTAATATTCAGCCTGCCTACAAAGCTTTGAAGCTGCCTCACAAAATGATACAACAAAGTGATAAACAAATACATTAAAAACAAAGGGAACAGAAGTTTGCTTTTCCTGTCCTTTATTTTTGTCTCTGACACATTAGAAGCAGAATGGGTATTAGAGCTTCGGTCTGAAATTAGAGTTACTTTTTCTTTTTTTTCGGTTGGGTTATGCTCCCCTAGGAAAAGGAGCCTCTTAGGCTTTGCTCTCTGAGTGCAGGCTGACCTTGGCCGAGACCCTAAGCCAGCTTTTCCTAAGTGGAACCTTGAAGGTGCTACCCTAGAGCTGTGTGTAGCTGCATAGTTTTAATAATGACAATTTCAGACACACATGCACAGCTGTATTTTGAAATTAGCATTTGCTGCCCCAGGCATAGCCCATTCCATACTGCCCAGTATGCCCACCAGTGCAATGGTCATAATGAGACTTGCAAATTTTTTTGCATACCTATACACCTGTGTTGTTCTTCTTATTGTTTACATTTCTTTCCTTAGAGAAATGGCTGCAAGTACTGGCTGATTGCTCTATTGCTTACAGAACTGTTTGGGTTTACAGAGAACTTTGTTAAACTGGCAGACCACATAGTGCTATATAAGGTTTGGGCTGGAGGGCCAGGTTTTCTGCATTGGTTCTCAGAGATGGAAGCGGAATAGGTGGTTAAGCAGAGGAAAATGAAGGCAGAAAGACTGGTACCTAGTGAGTCTTTTCAGCATCTCACCTGACTTCATTCACTCACAGCAGAGGGTGATTCAGACACAGTTACTGACAAACCCCTGTGAGAGTGGATCAGACATACACAGGTGGGCTCAGAAAAGAGGAATAGGAAGGAGCAGAGAGAAAGAATAGAAACCTAAGCCCCAGTTTGCTGTTGAGCATCATGTGACCTGATTTACACCAATATATTATTCTCCTTTAGGAGCAATTTATATGCATATTCCAGTAACAAGTAAACACGCATTAGGGAAATGATAAATTAGCCTATACAACAGTTTACAGATTACACATGAGAGAATGAGGATAACAACATTATTAATCATTTCAGTTATTCATTCAATTTTTAACCTATTAATGACTATTTGTGTATTTTATCTGTCACAATATCAGAACTACCAGGAAGGGGACCCTTGATCACTGGTACATAAACCTCTCCCAGCAAAACTTGTTTCTAATTTCTTTTTTTTATGTACATAGTACTAATTCTAACTTGGTGCAACTGTTCAATTTTAGTTAGACCACACAACTATAAATATATCATTCTATTGCCTCCATCACCAAAGTGGTTTTCGGTTAACTGGTGAATTTCAAATACTCCGAACGCCTCCTAACCATGTTATACAAATATTATAATGTGTATATGTGTTCCCAGCTATTAACTGCTCTATCACTGGAATCTGGTCTGCTAACATTTGATTGGAACAGAAACATTGTCTTCCACTTGATTTAGCAAAACAATCTTTAAAGTTTAAAGAGATATTTTCCCAGTCATGGATCTTGTAAATGCTGTTATGGGATGCAGTTAATAAAGAATGAAAAAATGATAATATCTTTGATAAAGTTGTGTGAGGAATGTTAAATCAATTTCCTAGAGCTTTCTGAGCTTTTAAACAAAATTGTTAGATTCTAAGTCAGATTGGAAAAAATCCCAAAACATGAAAAAATATATTCTCCTGTTGAAGGCTAAGTTCTGTTGGCTCTGGCTCTGCAGGTCTTTGCCTTGTTCTCAGTTCCAGCTACTGAACAGAGAGAATTAATTCTAAGAGCATTCATTTTAAGAGTAGCCTCTGAGCCTGACTTAGCTTGGGCCATGCAAAAAGCTGTTGGCTACTGATTTTAATACCATTCCCATCGCTGGTGCTCCAGAGCTATCGATGTTTCCCATGATTTTCCATCCCAGAATCCTGTAATCCTTTTGCTGAATATCCTTACTTCTGAAGGATTAAGGCAAACTCGAAAGGTTGAAGAAAAGAAGAGCAAGAACAATTGAAAGTCTGAAAATCCTGCCTGACATTGAGAGATTAAAGAAGATCAGTGTACTTAGATTATGTGACAGAAGGTTAAGAGGTGGCTTGATCATGGTCTCAAAAGTCCCAAGTTGAGAAACAGTTTTCCAATACATGGGGAATCTCTAATTTAGCATTAGACTAAAGCCATAGCAAGATCCCATGATTGAATGCTTAATCGGGACAAGTTCACACAAGTTATAGGGTGTATGAGACTGTAGCAGCTAAGACCTTTTTTTTTTATTAAAGGTACTGTTGGAATTTTAGTAATTTTAAAATTTTAAAACATGTATTTTCTAAAAGCTCTCCTACTTTGACCAGAAGTTATAGGGTTTATGCAGAAGTCCCAGGGTAAAATACTATGGGTATATATTGTGCCCAAGGGCAACCTATACAATCATAATTTCAGAGTTTATTAATTCTTTGGTAATGAATGTTCCCTACTCCTACATAAAATAGACTCATACAATGTACTATCACTTGCAGTTTTCTAGTCTTAATGTCATTACTCAGAAGCTTTCAAAATTGTTTTTGTACCTCTGTGTGCTTAGCCCAAAGAAAAGGAAAGCTAGTTAATATAAGAAGGTATTTTTAGCCTTTCTGAAAGCTTCTTATGCCAATCCCTATAAAGAAACAAGAATTTTCTCCAAAAATGCAAATTCTCTGTCTAGAAGAAAGAGTATCATTTTAACTGCTTCATCATTATGTGTCACTCTCTATGTATAGTAAGTGCACTGTGACAGTTTCTAAGAGACAATCGGGGACTTTTCCAATAACTACAAAATTATATTTCATAATACATGTGTGTGTGAGGCATGAGGCTTCATATGTTCAGAGCACTTAGCACGCATTAGCTAATTTTCACAGCACCTCTACGGAATAGGTAAGATAGTATTATAAAGGCACACGGTCCTCAAAACCACATAAAACATTCCTAATGGAGAAAAGAACAAAGGTTGGTACCTTCCAATTTCCAAATCACTCATTCGTCTCCAAATAAAAACATTTTATTAGCTATATAGCTATAGGAACACTGTTTTTAGTATTATGTCCTAATATTCCATCTATTGCAATAGTTTTATTTGCCTCCTAAACTAATACAAGGAGTAATGCTGTGACACTACCAAATTTGTCAAGATTAGCAACATTAGCCTCCATAGTTATTACAAGGTCTTGAATTGATGGTCTAGTCCTACAGAAATTAAATTGCTGCATGAAAAGTATGTTTCATTTAAAATAACTGAGAAGAGGAAGTGATACCACTTATTTTCAAAGTTTGCCTTGATTTTACAGATCAATGGCATTATGATATGGCAGTAAAGTCCATAGAGCAGCAGGGGCTAAGTGCTTGCTCTGCCAAGTACAGTCCTTGCTTTTATAAGAATGCTTTATAAAAGGGACCACTTAGGAAACCAACAACAGGACAACATAAATAAAATTTATGAAAGACCCTCCAGATTAATTAGAGTCCATTCTGCCCATTTTATGTGCAGATGGAAGGAATATATGCCTGACATAGAGGAATAGCCTTTCACAAGGGATTCCTTTCGCCATGGGGCCCAGCACCTATCCATAGCTTTTCTCCCCTCTCCTTGACCCTGCATGTCTGACAAAAGCATCTCAAAAGAATATGTAGCTGCTGTGATAGCAATGCAGAGTCCAATCAATTAAGCCTTATTTATGAATAAATCTCATATATGACAGACTTGAAAGAGGAACTATCTAATCCAGCTTTCCAGTAACATATCATGCCTTTTTATTATGTTCTCCATGAATTTGTGAAAGTGATTGGCAAGGCAAATATAAAGGAAATGGTTAGGATAGAAATGTGGTAGATGGAAACCATATGTTCAAAACCTGACCTCCTGTCTAGCTCATTTTGGGCACCATCAGGCATGACTTCTGGAATTCCTTGCTCCTAGGGATTGTCACTGTACTTTGATGATTAGTTGAAAACTGCTGCTGAGCAATGGATAAAGGGGTAAATGGGAGGATTGCTATACTGTCACTTCACAACCTTTCACAAATATATACTAACATATTTCAGAGATAGATGATGACATGGATAACCTCATACCAGGCCTTCTAAATTTTCATTTTGACCACTTCTGCTGGAGACTAATCCAAAAAAACTAAGGAAATACAAGTTCTACTGGGATGCTAATATATGTGTTTTGAATGACAAAAGGGAAAACCAAGTTTCCATGCTTTTTTTTTTGTTTGTTTGTTTTGTTTTGTTTTTGTTTCTGGCACCAGACATGTAAATGTTACAGGTAGAAAATATCCTGCTCAAAAGAAGAGAGTCTTGGGAAGTTAGCAATATGAAAAAGAAAAGTTTCTTGAAAGAAAAGACCATCCCACCAAGGCAAACTCAGTGTTTTACTACAAAATTGCCATAAAGGTATAGAGAAGACATCAACCACAGATCTGTTTCTTTCATGTTTTCAACTTGCCCCATTCCAGATAACTTTTGGACAGCTATTTGCCACTTAGGCCCATCTCACAGACTTAAGATGTGACTAGAAGCAACACCAGTATTGCAGAAGATGATCCTGAACTCCTGGTTCTCTGTTTCTCTGTAAGGACTAGCTAAAAGCATAAGAATAAACAGTCAGGTTTTCCAATAGAAATTCATCAGTGAAGTCCCTCAAAGATGTAAATAAGGGTGAGTTAAAAGAAGATCTGGCAAAAGAAATATCAAAATAACATAGTTTTGAAATAAAACAAAGCTATTAGGAAAAACTATGTGTTGGAAAGAATTGCAGAGGAATATGATAATACTGGCTGACTGTGTGACAAAATGTCAGATACAATTCAGTGAATAGAAGTGTAAAGTAGTGTTAACCTTAGATACGCAGTAATGGCTTTTGAACTGGCTCTTAGCACTTAGAAGAAATATTTGAGTTCTCTGAAAACATCAGCTCAGAACTCAATAGAGATGAAGGTAAGAAAGGTGGGTTTGTGGAACAGCTTCTGCAGACAGAGTGGCTGTGAGTCTTTGGTGTGAAAAGAAGTGATGGGAATACCTGAGACCATGATAAGTGGGGAGGGGGGAGGTGAGTGCAGAATGATTATTTAACCCTTCTCATAACAGTGCACCTAGAAAGCATCAAATATAAACCACTGGATGGCATGTCTTAAACAAATACCAGATGTGTAGTTGAACTGTGAAACTCACTATTTCATGAGTTTAGACATGTACAGAAAGCTATTAGACATTTTCATGGAATTAAAATCCATTGAGAACTATTAAAATATCTTCATATCAGGAACGTCCTGACAACACATCATGAAGGGATGAGTGAGCCAACCAAGAAACTAGGAGTATATATTTGCCCTGTTCTTTTGCTCTTTCTTAACTCCATTGCTGGAAATGAGATAAAAAAGTTGTAAGGGCCCTCGGTTCACACAACAAAACTGTTCTCACATTGAAGAGTACTTTCTGACATTCTCTTTTGTAATCCATATGACATGCAAAGCCCACATGTGCATGTGTGTGGTAGCTGATGGCAGTTGCTCTAACCACAGTGGGGATATGCTCAGAGCAAGGCCACTGCATCCCAGTCACAGCTTCCTCATTGCACCCTTTGGTGCTAATGAACCTGAGAAGAGAGAGGGGAATTCACACTGTCTGTGTTTCTTACTCGATTCCAGTAAATTTGCACCAAGAAATGGTAAAACTTCTTTCTATGAGATGGTGAGGCCAGGATTTTGTGGTTTGGCTACAAATTTTTTCCCCCATCCTGATTTAATTTAACCAGGCAGTCAAATTTCAGTAATCCTCATCACTTCTTAGCTCACTGTTTTATGTTGATGTTTATTCATGTTCTCCTGCTTGTACAGTTCCCTCTCCTTAATGTGCTGATACCAGCATTTCAGGGATGATAAAAAAACTGGAGGGAAACACGGTCATTTACTCCTTCTTGTCTTGTTTGTTTGCTTCAGAAGTACTAGCACTGCCACAAATAGACTTTCCTCGTGCATGGCAAGAGATAAGGTTGGGGTTTTCTGCTTTATTTGTTCTGTACCACACATATTTTCCCCACCCACTCCCTCACTTGCTTTTATACATGCTCACACACAGATGTACTTGTATACTATCAGGTTTCAGAGAATTTCACTCAGCTTAGGAGAATGTGACCAATGTCTGGGGTAAAATGTTTATATTTTCAGCAAGTAATTTCTACCAATCTTACCATCACAGGTGGGTGTTTCTAAGAAGGGTGCTAAAGCACCTATCACTCAGCATTTAGGACACTGAAATAGCGTTAGTGAAAGTAGTGCTTTGAAAAGTTGAGGTGTGCCATGTTGTCATAAACTATTTGCTGCCTGCTCAGTTTAGCTCCATTTTCAGAAGTGGAGAAGTGATTTAGTTAATAGGTGATACAGTTGTCTGTGCTTGTCCTGCCTATTCCTTTCTTGAAAATGTCAATATAGCTCATAGCTCTGCCTCATTGCTATATCTTTGACTAGTACTTCTCATATGAGAAGCTGCATACAGATGAATTCCAGTGATTATATGAATAGAGGGATTTTTCTGAACCTGCTGCATTTTGCTCAAGCATTCTCCCAAAACTGTGTGCCTCTGCAGAGATGAGTGCATCTGCAAGTTTCAAGATGTGCGGTTTCTGTGGGTGGAGTGGGATGAGTATGGTGGGGTGAAAGAAGAGAAGAAACGGTCTCCAGCATCAGTAAAGTCTCTGGTGCCTCATCAATATCTGTTCTCTTACAGGTTCTGCTTTTTAAACACTGACCTCAGGAGAAGTTCTGCAGGATGAAGGGGTTATTATGCGACTGGACACCCTGAGCCACTTGGGGTAAATTACTACAGTCTCTTAGTTATCAGTTAAGTCCTTGTGCTCTGGTGAAATCAGTGAAGCTTGTTTTCACTGGTGTAGTATGTGAGCCATTAAGTTTAATGAATTGTTGCGAATAGTTTAATCTGCACTTGCAGCTGCTATTAAAACTTTTTTTTTAACCAGGAGAATTTTTTACCTATGAAGAGAAATCTTTCTCAGTCACAATATGGAGTAGTGGGATAGGCTTTGCTCATTAGAAAGCCTGATGCTCAGTTCAACATTCCCTTCTGCTAAATTTACCTCCTTCAGGATTTAAGACTCTAAGTTGCAGGGGATAAAACATAAGGCCTTGGTTAATTGCAAATAAATAGTGCCAGAGATACATACAGATGGTACCTGAAGTTCACATCTGAAAAGTATCCAGTAAACTATACATAATTTACACAAGTATGTTCAGGAAGCAGGAGAACAACTTTTTTTCTTTTCTTTTCTTTTTTTTGTGGTTTTTCATATTTGTAAAACCACAAAACAAAAAAAGGAAATAATACATGAACGCACAATCTGTGAAACTTCTTGTTTGAGAAAACAGCAACCTGTATTTCTATTTATTTACCTCAATTAAATTAATTAATGTAACAAGTCTGAAGATTTCACCATTTTGCAGGATACAGGTATAAATATCTGGCAAGTAGACTGTATATATTAAACTACATCTACTTAGCTAGTAAATATTTTGCTGCATTAGTTTGCTCATTCCCAAGCAATCAGTTGTGAACTCCAGTGTTGTAACGGGTCCACAGGGAACATTTGTGCTTTGGTTGGCACTTAGAGGAAATTCATCAAATTATTTCCCCCTCCCTTCAAGGCTGACATTTCAGAATGTTTTTTTTTAAAGGTTGTGTGCCAACTGCCAAAGTCAATTAATTAAATGGTAAATCTGAAATTTGTAGGAGAGGACTATCAGTCCCTTTTGCTGTGCGACCTTGGAAATGTGAACATTTAATCCACAAAACACATGGTTTACCAGAGGATGCTGATCTGCTTGCACTGAAAGTAAAAGCAAAACTCCCTGAGATATTTTGTGAGATTAGGGATTACCTCAAGGATAGAATTTTACCCTGCATTTTCCTTCTGCTTGTGATAGTTGGGAGTAATGAGAATATCCTTTGAAGTCCTGCTATGCTTGAGAGCTTAAAGGATTCGGCACTTATTAGGAGGAAGTAGTGCAAATTTGTGGCCTCATTTTCCATACATTTGAGATACCCCAGATGAAGGCATGATGTGCAGTCCCAGAATTTCCTGGCAAAACAACTCCATCTCAGATCTGTAAAGGAAGTCATAGAGGCAAAATTCAATAGACAGGAGCAGATGGTGATCATATTTGTACATAGCATAAGTACTACAACTTTCTTCGCAAAACACACACCTCTCAAGGAGTGTCTATGCCCTCACTGCAGCAAAGGCAGGCTCGGTTCACAGGTTAGGCTGCCCTTGCTCTTCCGCCTCTTACTCCGTATGTCTCTTTTTGTGCATCTTAGTGAACTCGTCATACTGTATTTGAAGCTTTATAGTCACAAGGTGTTTGGAAATGAGTGCAGTACACCGACTGTTCTTCAGCTGTTAGTTTTCTGTCCGTATTTTTATATTTGTTTTGTGTTTGTTTACATTTTCCCTGCCTGAAAACTGTGGTGCAGATCAGAAGCCTGTATTTTGGGCTCTGCATAGGCATGGAATACAAATACAGCCCAAAGACGGTATAAAAGACAGTAGAAATAATGAATAGGACAGATGGATTAAGGCAGACAAAAAATACATGATGTAATACTCTTCTCTCTTTGTCATTTGAATGTCTTTCGTTCTGTATTTTGCTTAATCTGAAGTTCAGGACTTGTACCTAGGTTTTAACCTTCCTATTCCCCATTTGTTTCATGGAAGTATGTGTTTTTATTTTTGGGAGATAAAAGCTTGCTAAAGAGAGGGGCTTCCTCCACATCCAGAAATTCATTACAATTTGGTCCCTAATTTGACAAGTTGGCATACGGGGGGCTAAAGTTCAAGGAAAGGCACCGATTAGCCCTTTGTAGTAGGAGAAATGGTGAAAACTGTTAGTACCAAAGATGTTTGTTAAATATCTGCCTTGTAGGAACGTGGACACTACATATATTAAGATATAGGAAGATAATTCTTCTCAGGATTCATAAATTTGTGCCTTCTCCTACTCCTTTGTTTTATATAGTGAATAGAGCATCATTTTCTCTCAAAGCCCTGCAGTGCATTTCTTGGAATTGTCCTGCCTGTTCAGATATAGGATATTTTACAGTAAGGACATCTGATATTTTTCTGTTGAAATTTTTCATCCTTGTGAAAGAGACTTACAGAAGTGATGGCCCAGACAGACCAATTTACTTAGGTATGAGCAGAAGTGGAAGATCTTCAGCTCTGCTTTTTTGAGATACTGTTACTGTATTTAATCTTGGGGATATTTGATGTAAAACATTAGCAAGAATGCCTTCAGGAAGAAGATAAATTAAGGATGCCAAGCTGTTGATAATACTTGGAGTCAAATCTGCTTTGGATTTCCAAGTTCTTCATACTGCAAAATTGAAATGTTTCTATCCGTGTCTAGATGGTGAATCACTGAGGGGACTTGGGAAACTTTAGTCTAAGCACTTTAAGGTTGTCAGATGGGGCAAAAGCTAAGCAGTAGATGAGTCAAAGTTTAGAATATTGAATTAAATACTATCTGAAGCATCTAAAGTGTTGGGTGGGTCTAAAACTCAAGTGATGTGTGTTTAAAACTTCCTTCTCGTAGGATGAATTTGTTGACATTTATTTATCTCAAGGCGATATTGGGCAATGAAATGTCTTGAGCACCCACTTATTACAGTAATAACTGTACCATATATGGACTTAAATTGATAGAAAAGGTGTCTTAAATGGCTTGTAAAATTTGACAGAACAAATCTCATGAATGTTTCTAGGTGATCACTAGATTACCAGGTTTCCCTTAACCAATAATGTATCATCCTGTGATATGTGAATCCAGTTTTCCAAGAGGTAATTAAACATGAAAGAACTAAACATCCCATTTTTTCCCCCCTAAAGTTGTATCTCAGCATTGTCTCCATCAGTAGCCTTGCCCGCAGGAAGTGTAAAGTTTCCTGCTATGATTGTTTGACTGCTGCCAATTACCAGATCTGCTTTTGGCAGCTTTTCCCCCAACCTGCTGATTAGTTAATGTGTGGTTACTAATACAATATGGGAAACTGGTGTAAACGAGGAAGCAAAAGATTTATTAATTTCATGTGCTACTTACTGTCTGAAATATAATTATCAATACTGCAAAAAGAAATCCTGGCTTAAGAAATAGCCAGGTTTCTATGCCTTGTGAAATGAGGCACAAGGATATTTTGCAGTAAACAGGTATATTTTCCCCTTGATACACACACATAATTTTCATTAGATTCATAGATTTCAAAAGCAGAAGAGAGATCATTAGAGCATGTAGTCTAACTACCTGTAAAACACAGTCTACAGGATTTCATCCAGCTACTCTGTATCAGAGTTAATAGAAAACAGGAGCCAGATCCTGAGCTGAATGTACAGCAGTTTTACTCCACTAAGCTGTAATAATGGTGATTTATACTGGCTGAGAAATTGGCAGTAGACTTAAATGACAATGGATTCTTTTTGCATAAACCTAAATGAAAATGGTCATTTATATTTTATTAGCCATGTTGAAAGAGCCTTGATGAGACTGAGTTTTTGAAAAGTATTTTGAGTTTCAGAAGAAAATGAGGGTTTTCTCCAAACACTTATGAAATGATTGTGTTCCCTGTTGTAACTTAAACTTGTCTCTTCACTGAAGACAAGGCATAAATTTATCAGAAAAAATATTTCTCTTTAAATTGAAACCTGTGCCAAGATTCTTATTTGTAATTAATTCATGTAGTAGGATTTTAGTAGGGGGAGAAAAAAAATAATGTAATAAACCCCTGAATATTCTCAGATACAAGAGGAAATTGAACTCAGAAGTTCAAAGATTAAAAGTCTCAAGAGCTAAAAAGTAGAGTCTGTGATTTCTTTCATTAGGTTCTATATTTGGCAAAACAAAATGTCTCATCACTCTTTTGAAGCCATCTGTATGTGTGTGTGGATGATGTTTTTATATTTATAGCAGATACAGTCTTATCATTTAGCTACAGACAGAATTCTACCTGCTCATAGCTACAGGATTTAAGAATGCACTCAGACAACACTGACATAGCCAATGCCATAACATCCTGCAAGCTACACAGAAATTGAGACTTTGTGCACACCAAAACTGAACAAAAAATCTTAATTCCTGCTCCCTAAACCAGGAGAGTGTGTTTAAAGGAAAATACTAGTGTGGGGAGAATATCCTTTAGATTCCCAGTAAATACCTGTCAGTTCTATCTCAGGAGAAGGCGGTGAATGTTTTTGTGTTTAGTGATACAGAAGTCTGTGACTATCGCATCAGCATGTAGAATATATAGAAAGAAAGATAATTCATTAGAATAGCTGCTTATGTGTATAGTAAGCAGAGAGAATCTTGTCTCATAATGTTCCCATTCTCAGTGATAATAAAAGCAACTGCTGGTTTGGCTGATGAACAGTTCAAGGTACTTTATATTTGCTTAAGGAAACCTAAATAGAATACACATTTTATATATGTTTCCCATACTTTTTTACCTTAGAGTTTTTCTCCTTCAGAGATGGAAGTCTGTTTCAACCTGTGACAGCACAATTTGATAGCAAAATGATAATTTACTGCACAGGTAAACATCAGAAAACATGGTCTGAAGCTTAAAAATCAATTTTCTCTCTCTCTCTTTACTTTAAGCAGGACTAGAAGAGCCAATTCCTGCTTGAAAAGTAAGACTTCTTTTTGTCCCTTATCCAGAAGGATTTAAATGTTCCCCGTTCTTCAGGAGATCCTCATTTAACTCCATCGTACCACTAAGTATTTGGTAACGTCACACTTGCCTACAAAGCTTGTAAGCAAGATCACATTCTTCAGCCTGTTGCAAACATCTGTTCCGTGAGAAACATCAGCTGCTGAACATTCTTCCCACAATGTCTAGACCTTAAGTTCATTCAACATTCTTTAAGAAAATTGAGAAAACAAATAAATTAATATCTGTTTTATGCAACCAGGCAAGACCAACCCGCTATCAATGGCATCTTAAATACTCTCCCTTTATGAACATCAGACTTTTAGCTTACATTAGATACTACTGTGTAATGGCTTCTCAGGAGGAAACACTGGCAATACTGGCTCCTGAAGGTGAACAGCCCTTTGCAACACTGTACCAAGTTTGGTGATGTACTGCAGAAGGTAGAGGCCACTGCTCCTTCTCATCCTGCCTCATTATGGTGTCTTCTGTCCAAGGATGTGTGTAGTGTGTGCCAGCATATTTGCACTATGATCCAGGGAGAGACAAGACAAAAAATGAGTGTCTTGGAGAAAGAAACCAGACAAGACAGGCTCTGACTGAGGTCCCAACTGTATACCGTGGGTAACTTGTTATGATCCTCTGTTTATTGCTTGGTTCTGACCTACAGTTCTCAGGCCACTAGACTGACCTCCACAAAACCTTAAAAATAGTGTTTTCCAAAGGCTGAATTTAGGCTATTGTCATAGACAAAATGTCTGTGGTTTACGGTCTTGTCAAATTAAGTTCAGCTTCAGTAATCATGACATGAAATCTGTGTAGTATGGCCTCACCAGTGAATAAATCTGCTCATTCAGCCCAGTCATATATAAATATTAGTAATATAAAATTCTGACAATCGTAAGAGTATTGCATTCACAGCAGCTCTGCAGTTTCTGTCTGGTGATAAAACATCAGTCTGTATGTAGTTCCATTTTGTCATTTGCTTGTGGAGTACTTCCTTCTCACACTAAAATTAAAATTTAAAAGACTTTCACTTTTGGGGAAAAGAGCATCATTGGAGAGAAATTCTCCCTGGCAAATTAATAGATAAGGTCTGCCGTGCTAACTCAAAAGCAAGCAAAAGGTAAAAATTGAATCTTTTTATCACAGTTGAGTCATTTTTCTAAACTGGGAAGTAATACAGGATGGAAAATATAGGACAGATTCTCTTACAGAAAGTGGTTTTAAACTTTAAAAGATCCATAACTTATATTGGGAATGGATATAAATGACAGTCTTCTCTTTTAGATTATGTTGCATATATTACATCCTACTGGGAGTTTATGGAGAATCTCAAGGAATTAAAGTTATATTTATGATAAAAATATGGAGCTGCTTCTAAATAGCATTTTCATCATATTAACTGTTGCCTAGATAACAAGCATATCTCCTTGAGCACCTCTATTCTGGTTTAGTACTACAGCTTTCAAATTAATACAGTCATTATGAGACAGCAAAGCTATATCACTTACCATTTCATTATTGTTCAAGTCAAAATCCATATTTTTTCAGTTTTCCCTAGGGTTAAAAACTGGATAGGGAAACGTTATCATCTTGCAGAATAATCTCTTGACTCACTCTTCGGTGTTAAGAGGAGCTGTTAATCATATTACAATAATTTTCATATTAATAGGTCCTGTGTAAAGACAGAGTTAATGTGCTCCTTCTACATTCAGTCCTCCAACAGTTTTTCATATATACATGTGTTTATATATATATGTGTGTGTGTGTGTGTGTGTGTATATTTAAATCTGCTCAGAACTAGATTAGCACAAAAGATATCACGTCCTACTCAGTATATGAATCAGGGTCAAATCAACAGCAAACCCTTAAATTTTTAATCAAAATGGCAATCTGTCATCCCTAGGAGAGTTAGGTAATGTTTAAGTGAATAACATGAATACATACCATGTTTTAATGGAAAATACATGGGAGAACTTACTGCAGCACAGGAAAATACTCCGTAGAATATCTAGCAGATACTTTAGTCCTCACATGAGAAGCTGTGATACTACAGCATGCATATCCACTCTAAACCAAAAATCATCTTTAGACCTGAATTTTACTTTTTGCGGGATTAATACACCATTTTGTTTTGGTTTTTTTTTGTGATCATCTCACATATTGTAATTTTCTGAAACATTCTCATATAACATTGTACATTTCATAATGTAATATTGTTGAAACTCAGAGCATTACTTGATATTTTTCCTTTTTTTCCAGTCTGCTGAGCTGAGTAATGTGGTCTGTTCAGAAGAACTTGAGTGTGAATTTCACGTGCTCGCCAAGGCGTCAGGTGTTTGCCTAATTTTCAGCATCCTGAATATGCAAGAAGGGTGGGTCAGGTCTGCAGAGACACCTGGGGGACCTGGCTGTGCTCTGCTCCTGCTCTGCCCCTGCCCTGCCCTGCTTCGTGGGAAACCGCTCCACGTGGCAGCCTGAGCACTGTGCTGGTGTCGTGGATAATGAGCCTGATGGGGAAGAGACTTGAGATCTGGAGTAGAATGCTGGCTTATTGTGGCAGTTTGGCTCCTGTAGCTGGTGGGCTTAGCCTATGAAGGAGCCCACTGCCTCTTCTTCAGCAGGGTGGGAAGATGCTCTCTCGGTAAACCTTCACCTTCTGTCAGCATTCGTTCTCCTTTTGCTAAGCCCTGTTATCGTAATGATGCCATCTCTCTCAATGTCCTTCATTATTTTCCCCTCTGTCATTCCCAGGGGGTCTGATTAAAATCAGTGGAAAGCTCTCTTGGATTTTACTGGCTTAGGTTGTCTGGCTGTGCTCCCTAATTTGCCTTTCTCATCTGTTTTTAACTGCTTTCTGTTTAGACTCACTTCTGGTGTGTTCTAAACATCCCTCATCTTCCCCCACTCTTCTGTACTTTTAATTCCTCTTCCTGACCTGCTCGACAACTGTTAAATTTCTTAGGCAGTGAGTAAAATGCCGATTAAAGAAGTGCTTTCAGCTTTGAGCAAAAATGTGTTGACAGGACTCACAAGAGGCCTAGAGGAGACAAGGGAGAGTGGCATCATTTTGGGAGAAGAAAAGCTAGAAAAATGATTCTCATCAGATTTGAGGTCTCACTGTGATTCTGTGGCAGCACTCCTGGCCACCTAAAATGAGGTCGTGAGTCCACTAGCAGTGTGTAGAAACAGTTTTAATTGGTGATAATTTTAACACTTTTTTAGCAAAATGTAAGACTGCTGGATTCGGGTTCTATCTGCACTATATTGGTATAAATCAAAAGTAATGTTATTCAAACTTATGTTCTTCTTGAATAGCAGCACTTTAACAGAAATCAGATTCTAGCACACTCCTGAATTTCAGATATTATACTGTATTTCCATTTATAACCTGACATAATTCCCACACAGCATATGGTATTAATCTGGTGTAAACACCACGTTATGATGATACTCAAACACATACAGCTTACATGAAAATGTCTTCAAGTACAATATTTCCAAAAGCAATTATGTCTATATGGTTGGTAGTTAGCTTGTTGTGTGAATTTGTATTTCTTATTCATACATACATGAAGGTACACAGGATAAAACTCTATGTATGAAAAAAGAGATATTTTCACTGTTTGCAAAAAAGTAAGAAAAAAAATAAGATGGTTTACTTATTTTGGCCTGTCAGGCTTTCATGAGAAAATCTCATCTTCATGTGAACATAGTATTTTTACAGTGTTGGAATTTCCTTTTGTTTGCATTAGAGGGTGGATCTATAGATTAATGCAAGGAATACAGTGACACAAATTGAAACTGATGACATTTTTGTAAGAGAAAATTAACTCCAAAGTAAGTATTTAGGGAAATCTTGCAAATCTCAGAGACGGTAATATTCCTCTTAATGTATGTATGCCGTCAACAACAATCTCTCCTGGTAACCAAGCATTTTTCAATGTTGTCTAATGAAAGAGGTGGGAGACCAACACCCCTTGTCCAGGTAGATGCATGTGTAAAATCCTTAAAAAAATTGCCTAGCATTGGAGTTGAACCAATCATTTTGTTAAAAGGAGATAAATAAAAGCATGTCTTTTGGAAAGTAAATACTTATGGATGGTAATATTTTTGCTTGAACACTTGCCAGTAGGGCCTGATTCACTGTTAGCATAAACCTTTCTAGTGCCATTGAGTTAACACCAAATTGAGATAAATTCATTTATTAGGATGAAGTGCAGCTTTTTCAAAGATTTCTTCTAGCTCCACCTGCTACCTGCACTTTCAAATTTTTTAGTCTTTCCTAGCCCCTTCTTTTCTTCCTGAGGATCCTTTCTTAAATACATTCCTAAGACAAACAAAACAAAGCAACCTCAATATCATATTCTCGTAATAGAAAGGAACTGTTTAACAACCAGGTCTGCACTCGTTAGCTTCAGTATAAATCAGCAATGACTTTATTTTTATTGCTTCATACTTGCACTACAGTGAATAGGAGTAGGTTATGCTGTTGATAGCATTGTAAAGTGAGCATTTCCAGCCTATCCCTATTCTCCAACACAAGATCTTAGTTTTAAAAAAGAGATAGCTAAAAAAGTTTGCAATGGGGCAAGGGCCAATCTGGAATAACTAACTGCAAATTTACACTACTGTGACTAAGAATTGAATTTAGCCCACGTGGTTGAATTCCTTTTAATGTTTTGTGCACGTTCAAGCATCCTCCGAAGATTAGATGGAAACCAGCAGACTTGCCGTTATCTGCAATCCAAGCAGGACACGAGGGGTGAAAGGGCAGCACATTATCACACTGTGCCACCTGGCCCATCCAACACAATTTGAGCAACCATAATTGTATTGATTACTTCTTGTGCTCATGACTAATGACCTCTAGCTGCAACCTTGCATTTTCTAAATATTTTGTATTCTGATTTAATAATAAGATTTGATTAAAAATTGCCATTAGCGAATGCCAATGATTAGTCAGCAAGACTCAATGCCGCCAAGTTCCAACGAGTTTCATTATTCTGGAATTAAAAAGCACAGAGAACTTCTCTGGGTTAATAATACAATGATTCTGTCTCAATCAGGAATGAAAGAAAACAACTCTAATACACAAATGCAGCAAAATGTGTGGCTATTACTAGTAGCCCCATTTTACAGAGACATGTTTGAAGAATTAAAGAGACTTTGTCACAGATGGTGGGGACAGTTTGCTCTTACTTTTTATATTTGATTGGAAAGCCAGTGTCAGATGGTGTGTGAGGGGGCATTTTCCAAAAGAAAGCCATTTCCTTTGATGCAACAAGAACATGGGTTTTATTCAGATTCTCCATGAGAATCCCTGTCACAACAAAATTCAAAGTGTATGTCAGCAAAAATGAATCATGATGGCTTTAGAAAACAACAAGGGGTTTGTCCAGGTTATTTACCTGCTGAAAATATATTAACCTATGATTTTTTTAAAATTATGACTTAATATTTAAACAAAAGGACATATTGTCACATCATCCGCAGAAAATAAAATAATGACATCTTTCAAGCAGGTAAAATATTTAAACACATACTAATTTTTAGACATGTAGCTAAATCCTGCTGAAGACTTTGGCTAAGGATAGACTTAGGCATATATCTAGGAGCTCTGCTGGATCCAAATTGATGTCTTGGTGTTTCTGAACTTGGGGCTCACTAGAGGAGATACTCTAACTCTTGGGGCAAACATCTACTGCAGGATGTAATGTTCCCTCAGATCCCATTGAACCTGACTGAAGGACTGGGTGACATTGAAGTCAATGAGAGCTGAGAGCACTTAGCACCTTTCAGGTTCAGATTTCTAAATAATAAAACACCCTTGAGAAACAGTAAAAGCATTTCCTTCCTGTCACACAGGAGCAGGAAAGCTGTCCTGTCTCACTTTCATCCTCCAGAAAACAAACCATGTCCCAGATGTGAGTCCTGTAAGACTTTTAAGGTATTGGAATAAGGAAAAACTTAGTACTGCATACATAAAATCTTGTATTGGGTTTTCATGACAAGGTTTTGGTAGTGAGGGAGACTACAGGGGTGGCTTCTGTGAGAAGCTGCCAGAAGCTTCCCCCATGTCCCACAGAGCCAATGCCAGCTGTCTCCAAGATGGACCCGCTGCTGGCCAAGGCTGAGCCCATCAGGGATGGTGGTGGAGCCTTAGGGATGACATAGTGAAGAAGTGGCAAGACCCTCCCACCAAACTGGGATGCAACAGGTGCTGGAGTGAGGAGTGAGAATACATGAGAGGAACAACCCAGCATATGCCAAAGTCAGTGCAGAAGGAGGGCAGGAGGTGTTCCAGATCCCAGAGCTGAGTTAGGCAGGCTGTCCCCCTGGAGCCCAAGGAGGATTCATGGTGGGGCAGAGAACCTCCTAAAACCCATGGACAACAAGGGGATGCCTGAAGGAGGGTGTGGCCCCATGGGAAGCCTGTGCTGGAGCAGACTTCTCTCAGGACCTGTGTCCCTATAGAAACCAGCCCACACTGGACCAGGTTTGCTGGCAGGACTTGTGACCCTGAGGGGGACCCACATTGGAGCATCCTGTTCCTGAAGGACTGCACCCCATGGGAGGCACCCATGCTGGAGCAGTTTGTGAAGAACCGTACCCCATGGGAAGAACTGACATTGGAGGAGTTTGTGGGGTCTGTCTGCTATTGGAGGGGACCACTCGCTGGAGCAGGGGAAGAGTGTGAGGAGTCCTGCCCCTGAGGAGGAAGGAGTGGCAGAGACAATGTGTGATGAACAGATTGCAGCCCCTGTTTCCTGGCCCCCTACACTGCTGGGATGGAGAAGGGAGAGAAATCAGAAGAAACTGAGCCTGGGAAGGAGGGAGTGTTGGCAGGAGAGTTTTAAGATATCTCATTATTTCTTCCTGGCTTGATTTGTAATAAATTAAACTAATTTCCCCAAGTGGAGTCTGTTTTGCCCATGATGGTAACCACTGAGTGATCTTGTCCTGCCCTTATCTTGACCCATGAGCCATTCATTATACTTTCTCTCCCCTGTCCAGCTGAGGAGGGCAGTGATAAAGCATCTTTCGTGGGCACCTGGCATCCAGCCAGGGTCAACCCACCACAAATCCTTTGTCACCTTTAGGAACATAATTTTTAAATCTTCTTTGTTAATAAAGTTTGCTTTTGGCAACTGTTGTTTTCCAGGCTTATTATAAGTGCCTTTAAAATGTTTCCATTAATTAAGACTGCTTTTATGGGCTACATCCATTTAGTAAAATTACAGAAAGAAGTGCTGCCGACACATCTGCCATTGATTTCTGTTTGCCTGAGCATTTTATACCCCCGTGAATAGCACAGTGGGGAGAGAAAGCCTGCAAAAGAGAATGATAGAAAGCAGGGAATTCTGTCCAGCAAAACATGGATGTCAGAAGAGACTCAGCTGATTACATACTCATGTTTTCCAGGATTTCATGGGGACAGTGGAAAGTTGCTTAAACTCTAGTTACAACAAAACAGTTCTCTTAAAACATACTAATTGAAATACTCAGAAAATAAAAATGCATAAAATGTGAGTTTGAATATATGAGATTGTGTTTTGTGGGAGCAGGCAAGGAGGTTCATCTGATCATCTCAGTATTAACTTACAGAGGTTTTTATACACCCTCAGCTGAAAGCATTACTAGCCAGATTATAATTATAATTACCTTGGCTTCATCTCAGTGTTTATCTGCCATGACACCCACCCAGCCACCTGCCTGCTATTAATTCATTCAACACTAACTTCATCTTTTTTCCTTTTATCTTGTTTTTTTCCTGTTATCCTTACTTTAAAAAATGTGTCCGTTATTAGAAACAAACTAACACAATATTTGTTTGTCCATGACATCATGTGTTCCTTTCTTTAAAAAAATGAAAAAAACCAACCCAGAATTCTTCAGATTATAAAAAAAACCTGTTTGCATTTTATAGTGAAAACTGGAATGATCTGGCATTTGACTCAAAAACTCAGAACAGCTGATAATCTTCTTTAAATTGTTGTGGGGTGTGTGTGTGTGTGTGTGTGTGTGTGTGTGTGTGTGTGTGTGTGTGTGTGTGTGTGTGTGTGTGTGTGTGTG